>CM034150.1:682377166-683000743 GCA_019776745.2 Taxus chinensis
ATATTAGATAAGGGTAAATGTTTTTTTACAGGGATCCTACCTAGGTAGAAAAAGGGCCAAAAGCCAAGATACAATGATGAAGACCGAAAGGGACAAGACTGAAAAAGGCATCCAAGCTGCAGAAAGTGAACAAAAACATCACAACAAAAGAAAAAGAACATGCAGTCAACTTAAAGAAGAAGATTGGGATCTGAGATTCATATGGAATGGGGTTGGATACATCTTAGAAGGGGATCCTTTATTGTTTTGGATAACCATCCACTCCTCCTTGTTAACATCGTCAGCAATGTCAGAGCCACACGAGAGAAGAACCTCAGTAAAAGAAATAGGCTGAAATAGAAACTTAGAATGAGAAAAGGGGGTTTCACTCTCCTTAACTGACCCAAAGGAAACTTGGGGTATATTTGTCAATGAATGCAGTTTGTGAGGAGGCACCTGAGGGGGAATCTTAACAATAGTTTCCTCCATCAAGAGGCTCTTTTTCAAAGAAGAATCATCAGAATGATCAGATAGGGCATTAAGGGTAAAGTGAGAGGGGAGTGATTCCTTCCACTAGGCTAGATTAGCCTCGATTTTACGTTTATATCACCCATAATCCCCAATCAAATGTCTAGTTTCAAAGCATTTATGAAAATGGAAATCTAGTCTTTCATAGTCTAGTCGTTGAGTCCTTACCCTTTCTCCAATCTATAGATTAATCTTCTCAGGGAGGTCTAGGGAAACATATAAATCCACTAAGATTCAAGCATAAGTAGTATGGAACAATTGGGCGGTTGCATTGTCTACTTTTTCAAAAGCCCCAAAACTATTTCCAATGGCTTCAAAGTAGGGTTTGTTCCATAGTTATAGGGGAAAGACTCGGGAGTCTGACCCAAAAAGGCATCGAATCAAAGGAGTCTTTCAATGGATAAAATGACAGATACCAAGGTTTAGTCATGAGACCATGATCCCCCATACCCAATACACATTATGGATGACGTCACCATCTTGATAGGATTCAAAAAAAACAATAAAATATGCTCTAAAACAAGAATAGAGTTCAACCTTACCCTTGATTTTAGAGCTCCATCTATCTGTGATATACTCATGCAGCTGAGATAGCTTTGGCCAGAAGTGGTTGAAATGGCAGATGAGTCTATGTTTGCTATAGTCCTTCTAAATCCTTAACTTTTTGAAGAATCTCCTCCTCAAGCTTGAGAACATGAGTATTGAGGGATGGTTTCAGGGGCTTCCTTGTCGATTTAGTTCCCTTGAAAATACTAGGATTATCACCTATAGAAGTCGAAGCAAAAGATTTAGGACCAAATAGGCTCGTTATTTTTGTCTTAACGTGGCTAAGATCCTTCCACTGTCACCCTTGAATCTCCTTGTCATCGCCATTCTCTGTAGTTCTCAAAATAGGGTTAAGGATTTCCCCTCCCCCTCCCACAACTAATCTATGCCGGGAAAAACCACCATTTCTGAGGTCACCACCTGACATTGGACCATCACGATGGTTTTCTCAAATGCTTTGTTTAGGGCTCTATATAGGGTTCATTGCAAAGAAAGGGATCTAATCTTTGGTTTTAAACGCTTTTAATATACCAAAGTTATGAACTGGAATAGTTGTAGGAGAACTTTCTCTATGTTATTTCCTATCTAGATTTTGGAACAAAATGAAACATGTTAATAAACCCATAACAATCACATGATCCATTAGGAAAAATAACTCAATGACTAGGGTTAGCTGGTTGATGGCCTAAGGAACTATTCAACCCACGTTTAACTAAGGTCAAGAAATGATGAATACCTCATTAGATAATCAACTTATATCTTATATTTTAATAATATAATTAACAATCTCCATATAGAATAATCTTGTAATTATACAAGTTTTTTTTCTATACTTTGGGTGAAAATGAGAAATATACCATTAATACTTTCCACTATTAATCTTATAATCATACTTAGAGGTAAGTATAATATGATTAGTTATTAAACTTAAGCAAAATATTTTAATTAGGTGGTCCATATAAACTAATATAATTTAATTATAGGTACCTAAATTAAGACGGCTCAGAGGGATCTATTCTCAGCCCATGAATCGGTTGTTAAAACCCATGCTTTTATGAGAGAGTTTGAAAACTGTAGATTGAATACTGATATCAATAGGCACAAAATTAGCTTGATCTCCATGGACCTTAAGGAGCCGTCTGACAAAGTGGATAAAATGTCTTCACTTATCCTAAGCAAAAACCTTAAAAATGCCAATGCTAGAAGCATGGAAATGGAAAGCGATTTGTTGAAAATGAAAGGTATTATTATGCAAATCAGGGATGTACATATCCTAAATGTGAAAATTACTATTCACCATCTTAAACTGTTGGCTGAAATGATCCATTCCATGGAGTTGGCAAAAGAAAAGGAAAAGGAAGGTACTGGGCCAAAGGTGGTGATTCAAGAACCAAAGTACAAGTACTGGAAGGAGACAATAGCTACACTGGTCAATGAATGGAATGACTATATGGAGACGGTGGGAGAACTGGTCAGAGAATAATGTTGTTCAAACTTTTTAATTTGCTGTTAGTTTATCCCTATGCTGTTAGTATGAACCTTTGGACTGTTATATATTGTAATTCCTATCTTATGGATATCTTTAACTGTAGTCTTTCTTTTCTGAACTTTTGGAACATGAATGGACTTTAAAGGTAGATCCATTGGCCAATAGGTAAGGTTGTTGCAACTCTTTGTAATGGCATAGGGTCCCCTCAACCCTAATTTTTACCACTAATAAAATAAAATAAAATTCACATGCTTATTTAAAATATTGATAATTGTGAGATTTAAATCACCTACTTATTAATTAAAATATTTATAAGTCATTAATTAAATTTATTGGAAATAAAATATTGTTATTTAATTCTTATAAATATTTTAATCTATTAGCTAGCTCTTCTTTAATACAATAATATTAATGGGCTAAAGGGATTGTGATATTGGTGAGTTATAAGTTGTTTGTAATCACCAACCCAAGTTACATTCTTGTTGACTCTATTCGACACATTTAATAAGTGACCATGGGGACACCTTGAAGTAGGGGCCACACTTCTCCCCGTAGACTAAGAAGAAAAAACTCATGACATTATGAAATAAACCCCACCCCCATTTTTCACTTTGATAATATGATCCTCCATTAAATCCACTCTCGTTCATAGATCTAGTATAATTTTTTTTACCATCCAATAGTTAAGCCCCTTGTGCTGGCTCAAGTGTATGGGACCAATGAATAAGTTCACCAAAGTCTTGTGTTTGAGTCCTCATTCAAATGTGGTGTATGGCATGGGGCCTCTAATGCACTTCTTGGGGTTATATGGGAGCTCACCACGTGGTTTAAAGTCAAAGATGGGATATACCTGCCATTGAAAATTTTGTTACTTTGAGTTGTTGGGATTTTGATTTCTCAATAAAAACAACAACAAAAAAATAAATAATAATAATAACTTTCTTATTTTTAATCCCATTTTTATATAAAACAATATTATTTGTGTTAAAATATTTCTCTAGATATAAAATACTATATAGTCATTTATCTAAAATAATATAATTAATTTAATTTAATTTAATTTAAAAATTAATGTCCAGAAGTAACCAAAAAGGTTAAAGGGACTACAAGAGGGGCAAAGAGAACAAGACGATGCACGAAGGAAGAAAAAAATAAAATAAAAAACAAAATACAAGAAGCAGCAGGAAAGACACAGGATACAACAAGTGCTATTAATTAATGAAACTTATATTTATCAAAACCATCTGACAACTCATAGTTATTTTATTGTGTAATTCATAATAAACCCCACCCAAAATCAAAATTATATTCTAGCCTTAAGATCATTTAATTTTTGATATATTCGCTCCTAAAACCCTTAATGAATCCCTAATATCTCTAAGGAAGCTTAAAAACAATATAGTCTAAACATTTCTCTTCTTTTTTTCTCATTTTATTGTATGTTGTAATTTATTAATATCTTATTTAACCCAAATTAGAATAAGAGAAATCCTTATTAGATTTGAATCTAGATAATATTATGTGCAATTAGATTATATATATGAATTTTCCAACATTTTGATATGACAAAACATGTAAATGCAATACAAAAATATTATTTGATTTAGCTTATGCCAAAATATAGTAATACACAAGAAGAAAGGTTGACTTGGCTTTTTGGATGTCTCGCAAATGTTTTGAATGTGGAATTAGGGAAAAAAGAATATAAATTTACTTACTTGCTTCATCTTCAATTTTGAAGCCTGAAACATTTTTAGACAATAGTGTCAAACTCATACACACACATGAGATGTACTTTCTATTTGACACTAATTTATGGAATTAATTTTCAACTTATGGTCAAACTAGGTTACTTCATCGTTGAATTTAGATCATTCCTACACTTCTTCTATTTCTAGCATCTTTGTGCATGTACATGTAATGATCAAAACCCTATTTCTTTTGCACTAGCACTTCAAGCACATGATTCTGGTGTATTCTTCAAGTTGGGACAAGTTCAAGGTGAGTTGCTTTTAAAAGATTATTTTTCAAGTTATATGCTGACTCCATGCCTAATGGATATGGAAGGCCATTGGTTCATACATTTAGATGGAAAATGTTCCCCAAGAGGTCGCCAAAATGTTTTCAAATTTATTTGGAAAAATTAGTTAAAAAATGAAGGGAATTACCACCTTCCTCTTTTTCTGCGAATACTTAAAATTTACAGCTTCTTTCTTTTCTACGGACCCTTAAAATCTGTGCCTTCCTCTTTTTCCACAGATTCCTCTTTTTCTGCGGGTCCTAGTTACCTGTGGATTCCTCTTTTTCTGTGGTTCCTAGTTACTCGCGGATTCCTCTTTTTTGTCGGTCCTAATTACCCGTAGATTCCTCTTTTCTGAGGGTCATAGTTACCCATGGATTCTTATTTTTCCACGGGTCCTAATTAATCATGGAGTACTCTTTTCCATGGGTCCTAGTTTCCTACAAATTCCCTTTTTCCACGGATCCTAAAAATCTATAGATTCCACAAATTTACTAGATCAAAAAGAGAAACTCCAAGATCCAATGGGGATTTGACACGTCAACAGAGGTGACACTGAGGTTAAATTAGACGGCCCCGTGGCTAAAAAATGCACAGACAACATGACGATCTTTAAATGCTCATAAATGTTGATCCATGTCACCAAATAATACAAACTTTATATAATTGAAAAGGTAATGAAGATTAATACATGTTAGGATTAGTTTTGGGTTGATAAAATGTATTTCATTAGGATGAAATTATAAAAAATGAACTCGTGGCCGTTTTCAGGTATGGGTTCTGCAAAAATTATTTGATGCCTATGTTGGGTCTACACAATTGAATGCTAAATGGTCCTTAGTGGTTGCAGAAGTGGTTGATATGCTTAATTTCATATTTCCTCTTCCCCTTCTTCTTCTCCTACATGGAACTACTTTTTCATTGTAACATATTCTCTTCTGAATGCAAGTTTATGTTTCCCTTTTGTGTAACCAAGTATTTTGAGTTGCAGACTTCTTTGTTGGTATTATGCAATACACTCAGTGCATTCTCCATTATTGTAATTAGAACTTTATAATGTGATTTATTTCTTAATATCCCTAATTACAACTCTAAATCAGCCCAACAGTTAATTGGTTTGAAATCCAAGAGATTTATGATGCAAAAATTTATGTTAGAATTGGCTATCATATATATTTTTTGAATAATTATGTATTTTAATTAAGAGGCAAGGTTCTAACTGAATTCAAAAGTGAATGCATTGTGTGAATCCTTTATGTGTAGATTTTTGTCTAGTTAAGGATCCCACAAGTTGAGTTGGAAATTTTTATTAAGACTAAAATGTTGAAACTCTTAACCATCTCATTTTTGGTGGCTTATGACAATATTCAAATTTTCTAGATTGGTAGGTTATGCACCAAGTCATTGACATGGTCCAAATTCCTTAATATGAATGATAACTTGTTAAGGATGCATGTTTTGAGAAATAATGTTCCCCTGAACCAGACCATATTGGTTATTCTTCCTCTGATAGAATTTGTGACCACGTTGTTGGTAAATTCAATGAATTAATGATTATACTCTATGATTTCCTATAGCAGAATGAAAAGGATCTCAATGATTCCATTTTGAAGGATGACAAAATTTGTAAGGATCTTTATTTGGTTGATTGTATTGATTCCCTAGACTCATTCGAACATTCTCAGTCACTTCCTAGCTTAGATAATGGAGATTCCTTGCCCCCATGGATCAGGGAAAAATTAAGTGGCTAATATTTGTAATTTGGTTATTTTTGGAGATTTTTAAAGTTCCATTTAGTTATTTGGATGCCATATGCACACTAAAGATTCACTAAAAAAATAAAAAAATGTTACTATTTCGCATTCACATAGCCAAATAAATTCTAATATCAATATGTTTTTTGGTAATGGATCACCTTTAAATCAACAGGCGGGGATTTTAAAACATTTTTGGATCATCATGAATTATATGTGCTCTTAGATCACAATCACCAACATTTTAGAGGGAAATTCTGAAATTTGATTAAATTCGCCACTTACATATATTTGTGTGTGTGTGTGTGTGTGTGTGTGTGTGTGTGTGTGTGTGTGTGTGTGTGTGTGTGTGTGTGTGTGTGTGTTTATTTATGCATGAGTATGTGTTGATATGATCAAATATAATGAAGACACCAATTCAAGTAACTATATATTCAATTATAGGATTCTCTAGAAGTTTAAAATTAGAATATGGATTATGTTCTGTGTGATATGATTTAATTAAGGAATTCCGAGGATCATTTAAGCCACAAAAATGTTTTGTTTACATCCTAATTTGAATTGGTCTAGCTAACAGTCATTTGGAGCCTTGAAGATGCATGCCTTTGCATTTTTTCCTTTGGGAATCATCCCATGTTTCTCAAGGAGTGAAAATAATATGTGTATATATAGAAAAAATATCTCTTAGCATATTGGAGGAAAGAATTCATGGGAAACTTTTTGGATAAGTGTTGAAAAGTTTCAAAGTAAAGAAAGGCTAAGGAAAGAGACTCCGTAGCCAAAATAACATAGAATTCTGACATAGTGCAAGAGATTAATGAATGTGATATAGTGCAAGGGATTGAGATATCATGGGTTTTTTTTTTATGAAATTGCTTGAAATGATGACATATGGCCAATGAATGAACGATCAAGGCTTAATCTTGGTTAACTAAGGAATGTATATAATAAAATTCATACCATCGATTGATTAGAAAATGAAATCTAACATAAATAGTACAATTGGAATTTTCCAAAATTCATTTTAAAATTAGAAAATTTAGGTAAGATTTTCCTATACATTTGCAACAATTTTTAATGATTTTTTCATTTTCGCCATTTCACGATAGCAATTTTTGTAAGATTCACCATCTCAACGAATCTTGCTTAAACAAGTTTTTCCACACTTTCTATACGTTTTTTTTCATGGGTTCCTTAAAATTTTCCAATTAAAGGGAATCTAAATAATATGATGAATATGTTAAAAGATGTAATTGATTATAGAAAAACGATGAAGAAATATTGGACTATGGAGTAGATCAAGAAGCTTATAATGATCCATCAAGTATCAAATAAGTAATTAATTTTTTAATCCTATTTAGAATGACGAGCTTTGCACTCACAATGATAAAATAAATGATGTGTTAGAGACTGTGGGACCTAAGAAACTTCAAAACGGACCTATTGGGGAGGGAGGGCATGATATCTTCTTTTTTGTATTGTCTCTTCATACATCACGGTTGATGTTATGATGACTTTGTATCAAAGCTATCCTTAATGGACTCGTATTGTTATTTTTTACATTCCCTGATAAAAAATCTACAATATCTACACAAAAAATATGGAATCCACTCATGCCTGTAAGGAAGAAGCATGATTACAAAGGCTTTATTCAATTATTAGTATCTTACTAAAAATTGTGAGGATAGACCATCACACTCAAAGTGCATTATGCTTGACCTAAAACCCCTGAGTGTCATTCTCAAAGAAATCATATTGATATATAGTAAATATTTGTGAGAGAAATGGTTGAGGTCATGAAAGTAAATTATTATTATTATTTGATATAGATGAGAATGTTGTTGATTCTTTGTAAAAGGCTTAAGAATTGAGAAAATTTCTTGGTGCAAAAAATCAATGGTCATGCTTCACTTTGTAGCTAAAATTAAGAAATGGTGACCATAATGCAGAGTATTCAACAACTGGGAGATTGTTAGAAATATGTTGTCTATTTTTCATGTTTTAAACTCTATATAATTTATACATTTTTTGGACTTGAATTGTGGTTTAACCCATGCTATTCTATGGGCGGTTAGATAACTAATATTTTTGGGGAACCATTATGGATAATATTCTTGGCTCATGGTACTAGTACCCATTGTATTGTAATATTGCTTGGATTGTTTCCTATTGATGTGCCTACGTATAATCATGCATTGATTGGTTTATAGAGAAACTTTGATTTACATTATCGTATGATAAACTATTGAGTTAATACAATAAGAAAAAAGGTTAGTGTTATGGAATTTGTTTCTTGAATGGGTTTTGTTAGGTGAAATCTTGTGTGTTGTGTAAGTTGTTGTATTTCAAACATTTCTTTATATGAATTATTGTTCTATATAAGTTTATTACCTATTCAATTCTCTTCAAAAGATAAATGTAATTATAATAAAAGTTGGGACACATTAGCATTTTCATTTTAAGCTTTCCAAATATTGTAGACATTGTCAAGTGAGTACAAAATATTTAATTTAAAAAAAACATGCTTCTTCTATCCCATTTTTCCTTGTTTTAGTACATATTTTGCATTTGAATTTTCTTTTGTTAAATCTTAATAATTGTCAACATATATTATAATATCCAAAATACAATAAATATTTGTTATATTCAAGATACACTTATGAACCTTATATATCACCTTTTTGGATGGTTTTAAAATTTGTTCATAAAACTCAGTAAATATATATGTTTGTGTGTATATATA
Source organism: Taxus chinensis (assembly GCA_019776745.2). NCBI lineage: Eukaryota > Viridiplantae > Streptophyta > Pinopsida > Cupressales > Taxaceae > Taxus > Taxus chinensis. The sequence continues at coordinate 682,386,226 of CM034150.1, forward strand.
ATTCATTTATTTTTGGTCCAATTGGAAAAGTTACACTTTAAGTACAATCACATTAATGTAGTATTCATGTGACTATGAATATATTTAATTGTCTTAATAGCATATTTTATTAGATACGGCTATGAATCTAGGATTGTAAGGGAAAGGATATATAGTATGTACGCATTTGGCTACAGAGAAAGATTTGTGGGAATTGGAATTAAGTGTTTATTAATAAAATTCTTTATCAATCGGTGGATTTGGTCTACTCTCACGATGTCAATAATGGTACATGTTTTTAAAATTTGTATAAATTTACATCTTAGTGCACTGTATAGCCATGCTTTGAGTGTGAGTAGGCACTCTGGATGAGTGTGAAATTAGCTTCATTAGTCTTAATTTTAATTATAGTTTGGGCTACCACAGATGCAACAAGAGTTCATAATTATATAGATGCTCTGACAAAATTGATCCTTTTCTTTAAAGGGCAAAGATTAGGAAAGCTTCGCTTCAATCAGAGAATGAAATAGAGAGGAGATTCGGCCCTCTATGGAGCTTTTGAACGCATATTTTCTCTTATAGTTGCTTCTGTTTTATTTTTATCATTTATAACATACTTTGTGATACTTTCTTTCACGAATCTTGTCACAGGTGGATTTGAGGGGAGGATATTAAGACACTGGAGATAAGTGAAGTTCAGTTTACCAATGGCATTTATGACGACCATGCTGTCGTGGAGCATGTTGGAGTTCGGAGGACAGATGGGCGACGATCTCCAACATGTTAGGAATACCATTTCGTTGGGCATCAGATTATCTTCTCAAAGCCACTGCTCATCCCGACACCATTTACGTACAGGTAAGAAGAAGAATGCACACCATTCATTAAATATTAATCCAAGTTACTAATTTAATTAATTGATTGATCATGGCATTCCAATGAAATCAGGTGGGAGATCCGAACATGGATCACAAATGTTAGGAGAGACCAGAAGACATGGACACACCTCGTAGTGTCTACAAAATAGACACTCAAAATACAAGCTTCGATGTCGCTTCCAAAATTGTTGCAGAACTTGCAACCATCTCAATGGTTTTCAGATCAACCGACCGCTCTTATTCGTAGCTTCTCCTGCAAACTGCAGTGTGGGTCGGGTGGCGTAAAATTTATATAGCAGTGTTTTTTTCTTCACTCCACACTGTACATGAATATTAATTTTAAAATTTAATGATTATCAGGTGTTTGATTTCGTGGCTAATCATAGAGGCACTTACAGTGACTCACTCCACTCTACAGTCTGCCCCTTTTATTGCTCCTATTATGGTTATCACATAAGTAATTTGTATATTTATTAATCTATTTGAAGTAGTCTCTTCTATCATGTTTGCGTGCAGGACGAACTAGTGTGGGGTGTGACATGGTTGGCAAAAGCTACAGAAAATAAATATTATGTGAACTATATCTAATCCAAGGGGTAGAGGCTTGGCATCCACAACAATGTCAATGTGCTCAGCTGGGACCAAAAACATGCAGGGACACTAATTCAAGTACCTCAGTGTTTCCAAGAAAGCAGTGAGATGCGTTAATGCCCTAATCACTCCCACAAGGATATGTACCCTTGCAAAAACACAAAAAATTAAATAAATAAAATTAATACAATCTGTTCATTGTGATAGAACATATTGTAGAAAATCTGCAGACTTAAACAGTGAACAACATAAAATAAATAATATAAACTTGCATAAAAATAGATTAAACACCAAATCAACATTGTTGTGTGTTCTCCATTAATTAAATATTTATACTCAGAGATTTGGCTCATTATAGTCAAGTTGTGCATGCAGTTGTGTGCTTTCAATGCACTCATGCAATTACAATTGTTGTTAAATAAACATACTTCTCCTAAAAATAAAACTCCTATAGCTCTAAAACCATACTTTCTAAAAATATAACTATTGTTTTAAATCTACCTGCATATTGTGCATGCATAAAACAAATTGTTTTATTTAATTTGAATTTCTTAATAATAGGACAACTATGGAGTTAACTAAAGCAAACTAAATCTAAACTAATCTTCCCTAAAAAGTTACGAGAGGAATTATATGTTGCACATGCATATTTCCAACACTCCCCCTTAATTCTAACCTATAGCTTTCACTTTTTCGAAGCTTCATTTGTATTTTCAGATCTGTCATATGGGTGAGTACACCAAGTTGGGGGGCCAAAAGGGGGTCTTAAGTGGATGCATTTTTATGAAAAAAAACTTCAACTTTTACGAGTTTTTAGAAATAGTTACACTCAAAATTGGAAGATGTTGTAGAAATTGAATCGTAGCATTTTGAGTATAGTTTCTAAGCTACTAAATTTTATTAAAAACAGATAAGTTTAAGTGGGTCAAACAACTAAAATACCAACAGATGCTCCTCTTTTTTGTTAAAAAACATAATAGAGTGACTTTCATGCCCCCCACCATTTTTTAGCACCATTTAGTATTTTTGAAAACCCTTTGGTAGAAAGATAGCTAGGAGCATCTAGTTTGGGCTCCATTTTTAAAAGATTTTTTTAGCTAATATTTTTTTATTTATGATTTTTATAGTACAAAAATTTTATGTTTTGAAAAACAATGGAGCTCCAACCATGCACCCCCCCTTAACTACCTCAAAAAATATCAAAAATTAGATTATTATTTTTTGAATATGTATAGAATTATGCCTAGTTTGGGCTAGTCTATTTTTTTTTTAATTTCGATCACCCAAAAAAAGATACACCATGAAAGATAGACATATTTACACTTCAAAAAATAGCTATAAAAAGGCATAGTTAGAAAATAAATAATATGGAAACCTTATATTAGTAAGAAAATTTAGAAAATTATATTTTTAGAAAGAAGAGACTCTGATCTACGTCATGGTATAATTTTTTTAGAATGGATCGATTGTTTTATTTTGATTTATCATAGAGGAAGTGTCATTTTTACATTTTCTTGTAAAAACTCATTGTTTGTTGTATTTGTGCAGGTTCATGCCTCAGGCTTGGGGATCCAAACCGGATCCCAAGCCTTGAGGCATGGCTTGGGAAAAGAGAAAAAACATAACGCGTACGCGTTTTCATTTGTTTTATATATTGTGGCCCCCCAACATCCCTTTCATCTCTTTCATGGGAATTCTGTGAACATTTTCTTTTGTCTGCAATATTCTCTACATTCTTGCACGATTTTTTAGTATTTCATTTTGTCCCCTAGCCCACTAGTTGATTTTTTCTAATCATGGGTGATAAACTTCGAGCTAAGGACAAGAGGAAAGTCAAGAATAAGACACCGGAGAAATTGGAAGAGAAGAGAATAAAGAAATTGAAGAGAATGCAAATATTTCAAGTAGGGCCAAGTACATCCGTTATATCAAATGTAGCTAATGTATTAGAAAATTGGGATGAAATACATAATGAAAATGTAGAGAATAATGATTTTGCAATGAATAATGATATTGAATTGAATGATAATGTTGGTATGGTTGGAGAAATTGATATGAATCCAATTGTTGAACCCTTACTTGAGAATCCAAATGTTAACCCCGAAATTTGTATGAAAACACTGAATGAAAAAAGTAACCTTGTAAATGAATCTTCACCTCTAAGAACACCTCCTTCCATTTCGCGAAGAAAACCAATTCACTTAATTGAAATTGATGAAAACATTATAAAACCAATGCCTAACAAAATGCTTGAAAGAAATGCGAGAAGAAAAGCTAGTGGAATTTGGGATAATTACTTTGAGAATTTAAATGACACACAAAGATGTCAATTATTTGTTTCATTGATGAAATTAATTAAGATGAGACCTATAATGAAGACCCTGGGGTTAAGAACATCTAATGTTGTTGATCAAAACGCGTCAATTGTTGAAAACATACATAAAGCATACCAAACTGTAGGTGGTAAAAGACGCACCAAATATAGTAATGCTACACGATGTGCACTAACTAATTGTATAGTAAGTGATAAAACAGTTAATAAATGCTTGATTAAAAAAACAAGCAGTGCTTTGAAGCTAAACAGAAAAACACTAATGAAAGCAATAGAGAGATGTAAAAGTCTTGAGTTAGTCAATAACACTTACTACTGGGCTTTCTCTAGCAGACTTCCATGAAAAGACAAGAATACATCTCATATTCTAAAATAATTAATTGTAAATTTTTGGAATGATAACACAAGGGTGTCACCGAATAGAAGAGATACAGTAAAAATAAGAATAGGTTCTCGTAATCATGAATTGTGTGCAAAACATTTCTTAGATATGAATCAAACAGAATTGTTCTCTAAGTTTAAAAATGAAAATCCACAAATTAACATTAGCCAAAGATTTTTTGAAATGAGCAAACCCTTTTATGTGAAAATCAATCACTCATGTACTACTTGTTGTTGCAGGCATCATGTTGAATTTTCAATGCATTATTATTTTTTTGTCAAATACATCGCGTTTTGCATACTGACATCATGTTGCAGGAGTGTGGAATAAATGTCCCGCAAAAATCTTCAAGGGAATTTATTTCGACAATATTTTGTGAAAAATCAACAAGACAATTTTTTTTATAATAAAGCATGTTTGGATGGAACGTGCAATGTATGCAGTGGCTTGCCAAATCTGAAAAATTGTATCCACGAGGAGAGTACATATTCAATAGGAAAATAATTGGTTGATTTCACCAAATATAAATCGGTGGCATATTAATTAAAAGATGGAAAATAATCTAAGAGGTGTGAGCTTGTTACAAAACAATTACCTGTATTAGAATATATGGTCAAATTCAAAGAGGAAATTTTTTATGAGTATGCAAGTCACACACATAGAGCTCGATGGTTGAATGAAAAATTCAAGTTAAGAAAGGACACATTCCCACTTTGTACTATTGTTTCAGTAGTTGACTTCGTAGAGAAAAACATATTGCAACCACAAATGGAGGTTCAGTCTCAATATTATAACTCAGTGCAAGTTTCTATTTTCGTGTATATAACATTCATGCACTCTCCTAAAAGCACTGATAAAGATAGAAAAATATTAAGAGAGTATCATTTCTACATCAGTGATGATTAGACACATTCTACAGAATATGTACAAGGGTGTTTCCAGGTGTTTTATGCAAACTTGAATGAGAGGAACATTAGTTTTGATCAACATTACATTTGGTCAGACAACTGCACATCACAATTCAAGAATGCATGGATGTTTTATTGGCTAAGCAGGATGCACAAAGAAAAAAATGTACAACATATATGGAGTTTTACTAAGGCAGGGCATGGAAAAGGAGAGCATGATGGTGCATGGGCATGTGTGAAAAGAGCACTTGCAAGAGAAGATTTAAAGTTCAAGGATGGTGCTAAATTTATAGATGTAAAAAGAATTGTCGATTGGTGTGTCAAGAATATGGGCCATGAATCTCAAGAGAGATCAACAGTTCATAGATATTTTTAGTTGATAGAGAAACAACATTTGACAAACTTTGAAGATTGTATGATAGTTGTAGGATCAAGTGATATGCACTCATTCTGTAGTTTAGATGCAAATGCTTGGACTATTTATACTAGGTGCATGACATGTTTTTGTATATCATGCATTGATTTTGCGTGGAATGTATGTGAGTCACAACAGTGGGTGGATGAATGGACTTGTAGACCTCTAATTCCACTCGACACACATCAAGTTCCACGAGCATTACAACTTACAGGGTCTTCAGATCAAATGACAACATCACCTGACTTTGACCAAGTCTCTAATTTAGTGCAACAAGGTACATACATATATGTACATGCCATGTTTTAGATTTATAAATTATTAACTGGTCAACTCTTAATGCATTTATAAATTGACTGAACAGTTTTACTTTTTGATACATTGATGCGGGAGCATAACTTGCAGAGGCCATAACTTTTGATCCGACCGTTGGATCGTCCTAAAATTTTACAGGGTGGTAGATATAGATTAGTACTATGTTGGGGACAACCTTGCTTGCAAGGTTGTGCTCATTTTGGCATGTTTTCGGGCTCGGATTCCGTCTTCTAGTGGCCTAAAATTGGCTCTGAATGTTTTTTCCGCTTTTGACTAGGTCTTAGAGCTTTAATAACTTTTGTTGTGCTTGTCAGAATAATTCCAAATTTTGCGTGAGCCCTAATTTATGAATGTATATTTGGCATGCAAATTTTGGGGTCAATCCGAGTTGTTTTGCATTTTAGGGTTTTTTGGCATTTTAGGGTTTTAGAGTAGTCTTGAAATAAAAGGAGAATTGTAATGATGTAATAGATCAGTGTGAATTCCAGAATGAGAAGTAAGCTATTTTGAGACTCCTGGTTTTATTTGCAAAGCTGTTTATGTGTGTTTTTGGAGGTATTTCAACCTCTTGCAGCTGGATTCACATCAATTGGTATCAGAGCTGGATTTTGATCTTGCGGAAATAGTTAAGGTAACATATTACATTTTTATGTGTAGTTTTTACCTCTGTTTTATATAACCATGGCTAGACGCAGGAGGGGATGTTGTGCCCAGATGAATAGGCATATGCAGGAGCTACAGAGACAAGTTGTTGAGCTCACGGGGGAAGTTACCCGCCTTAGAAGGAGACATGCAAATGGGGACACAAACCCAGATAGTGATATTGAAGAAGAGACTCCATTAATGAATGAAGGAGGAGATGAAGAAGAAAATGAGAGAGATGAAGAAACCTTGAATGAGAGACCATTTGAGGAGAGATTGATCAAGGCTTTAGAGGGAAAGAATGATGACATCAAGATTAATGTTCCTGATTATGGTGGAGGGTTACGACTAGAGGAGTTGATTGACTGGTTAAATCACATGGAAAAATTCTTTGAGTGGAAAACCCTTTCAGAGGAGAAGAAGGTTAAGTTTGCATGCACTAAGTTAGCCAGACATGCATTGATCTGGTGGGATCACCTACAAAATGAAAGACAAAGGAGTGGAAAGGGCAAGATCTGAAACTGGAATAAAATGGTAAAGAAGCTGAAAGAAAAGTTTCTTCCTGTAGATTATGCTCAGACACTCTTTCGAAGGTTCCAAAACCTAAGGCAGAAGGATCTCAACATTGAGGAGTATACTAATGAATTTTACAAGTTATCAATTAGGGTGGAACAGGGAGAGTCTGAAGAACAAAAGGCTACATGGTACATAAATGGGTTGAGTTACACCATACAAGATGAGCTGAGTATGCTCCAGATCCATAGCCTAGATGATGCTTATCAACTTGCATTAAAGGCAGAGGAAAAGAACAAGAGGAGTAATTTTAGAAGAGGTGTGAAGAGAGGTCCATCATCATCTCCAATGAGGGGCAGGGGTAGATTTGAATCTACAAAAGGTGAATCCTCTAATACAGAAGGGCATGAAGATTTTGGTCAAAGCCATGGTAACTACCAAAGAGGTAGGGGATTTCAGAGGGGAAGGGGTTATAATGGAGGACGGGGCTGGAATAGCCCCCAAAGGCAATATACATGTTACAGATGTGGTGAAGAGGGGCACAGAGCTTTTGAGTGTTCACACTATCCTACACAAGATAGATGGCAAGGAGAAAAAGCACGAGTAAATCTGGTTGAGGCTGAAGAGGAAGAAGAAATGGAGGTTACTGCAGACTTGGGTGAAACCCTCATGATAAGGAGGATGATGATTGTCCCAAGGAAGGAGAAAGAACGTGATGTTGCTGGAGCTGATTCGTGGCTTCGAACAAATATATTTTGAACAAGATGCACCTCTGGAGGAAAGGTATGTAAAATTATTATTGATGGTGGTAGTTGTGAAAATATGGTTTCAACTGTAATGGTTGATAAACTGAATCTGAGCTGTGACAAGCACCCATATCCATATCGTATATCATGGTTCAAGAAAGGAAATGAAGTAACCATAGATAAAAGATGCCTTATAAAGTTTTCAATTGGGAATACCTACAGGGATGAGGTGTGGTGTGATGTTATCCCAATGGATGCATGTCATATATTATTGGGTAGGCCTTGGCAATATGATAGAAAGGTTACACATGATGGAGGGAAAAATACATATACCTTTTGGAAGGATGGTGTAAAGGTGGTCTTATTACCCTTCAAGGAAGAAGAGAAGAGTGAGGGCTTATTGGCTACAAAAGAGTTTGTTACAGAAATGGAAGAAGCTGGATATTGTTATGCACTAATGTCAAAGAAGCTGGAGAAAGAAGGCTTTAATATACCTATTCCAGAAGAAAAGATACTAAAAGAATATAAAGATGTCATACCAGATGAGCTACCAGATGGGTTACCCCCAAAGTGAGATATTCAACACCATATTGATTTGATCCCAGGATCGGCCCTTCCAAACCAGGCAGCCTATCGGATGAGTCCGACACAGAGTGAAGAGTTGAACAGACAAGTGACAGATCTAATACAGAAAGGGTTAGTGAGAGAAAGCATGAGTCCATGTGCAACTCTAGCGTTATTGACTCCCAAAAAAGATGGAGACTGGAGAATGTGTGTAGATAATAGATCCATAAACAAGATCACAATTAAGTATCGATTTCCAATTCCGCGATTGGATGATATGATGGATGTGCTAGCGGGAGCCCGATATTTTAGCAAGATTGACCTACGGAGTGGTTACTACCAGATCCGAATCCGTGAAGGGGATGAATGGAAAACTGCTTTTAAAACAAAATATGGATTATACGAGTGGATGGTGATGCCATTTGGGCTATCTAATGCACCCAGTACATTCATGAGGTTGATGAACAAAGTACTCCAAGAATACAATGGTAATTGTCTATTTTGATGATATTTTGATATCCAGTAAGACAGTGGAAGAACACTTGTTACATCTGAAATTGGTGCTAGACTTGTTACGTAAAGAGAGTCTATATGAAAACTTAAAGAAGTGTAGATTCCTTCAAAAGAGCATTGTTTTTTTGGGATTTTTCATATCAGGGGATGGAGTGAGGATGGATGATGAAAAAGTAAAGGCAATTCTGGAATGGCCTATTCCAAGGAATGTGACAGAGGTTCGTAGTTTTCATGGATTGGCAACTTTTTATAGGAAGTTCATCAGGAATTTCAGTAGCATTGCTGCACCCATAACAGAGTGTACAAAAGGGAGGGAGTTTGTATGGACCAATGCAGCAACAGATAGTTTTCAATTGTTGAAGAAGAAAGTATCACAAGCACCTATTTTGGTATTGCCAGATTTTAGCAAGGTCTTTGAGGTTGACTGTGTTGCCTCACATGTTGGGATTGGAGCTGTGTTGAGTCAAGAAGGACGACCAGTGGCATTCTTCAGTGATAAGCTAAATGAAGTCAGGAGGAAATATTCTACTTATGATGTGGAATTTTATACTATTGTTCAGACATTAAGGAACTGGAGACATTACTTGGTAGCAAAGGAATTTGTACTCTTCACTGACCATGAAGCCTTGAGGTATGTAAACACACAGAAGAAACTAAATAGTAGGCATGCAAAATGGGTTTCATTTTTGCAAGAATATTCTTTTGTTTTAAAGCATAAGTTTGGTAAGTAGAATCAAGTTGTTGATGCCTTGAGTAGGTGTGTAGCCCTTTTGACAACAATGGAAAATAAAGTCCTAGGGTTTGAGGCAGTTAAGGAATTGTATGAAGGTGATCCTGATTTTAGTGATGTTGTCAGAAAGCTTAAGGAACCTACAGTAGGTAGTGATTCTTTTGATTATTTGATACAGGATGGTTATTTGTTTAGGGGGAAACAATTGTGCATCCCTGATTGGTTCAATGAGAGAAAATATTATAAGAGAATTGCATAGTGGAGGGTTGGCTGGACACTTTGGTATAAGTAAGACAATTTCTCTTGTCGTAGAAAAGTATTATTGGCCAAAGGTAAAGAGGGACATCAGTAGGGTTGTAGCAAGATGTAGAGTGTGTCAAATGGCTAAGGGTCATGCACAGAATACTGGGTTATATATGCCATTGCCTATCCCTACAGGGCCATGGGTTGATATGAGTATGGATTTTGTGTTAGCGCTTCCTAACACACAGCGAGGGAATGATTCTATCTTTGTTGTGGTTGATAGATTCTCTAAGATGGCACATTTTATTTCTTGTAAAAAAACTAATGATGCTTCCAGAATTGCAGATTTGTTTTTTTCAGAAGTGGTTCGATTGCATGGAATTCCAAAAACGATCACTTCATATCGGGACACGAAGTTTTTGAGTCACTTTTGGAGGACTCTATGGAAGAAATTGGGGACACAACTACAGTTCAGTAGTACATATCACCCCCAGACTGATGGGCAGACTGAAGTAGTGAACAGAAGCTTGGGAAATCTCCTACGTTGTATAGTTGGAGAAAAGCCAAAACAATGGGACTTAGCTTTACCTTAAGCTGAGTTTGCATATAATAGCTCAGTAAATAGGTCAACAGGGAGGTCTCCTTTCCAGATTGTATATGGTAGGTTCCGAAGGGGGTCCTTGATCTAATTGTTCTACCAGGTGAAGATGAAACTAGTGATGATGCAGAAGCATTTGCAGAACACATTCTACAGCTACAAGATGAAGTGAGGGAAAAGCTAAAAGTGAGTAATGCACAATATAAAACAGCTGCAGATGCCAGTAGGAGAGTAAGTGTATTTGAAGAAGGAGATATGGTGATGGTTCATCTTAGAAAAGAGAGGTTTCCAAAGGGAACATATAATAAACTCAAGTATAAGAAGATTGGGCCATGTAGGATTCTGAAGAAAATGAGTGATAATGCCTACAAGGTGGAGCTACCTGAAAACTTTGCTATCTCACCAGTTTTTTAATGTTTCTGATTTATATAAGTTTCTAGGTCATGATGAAAATGTTGCGGAGGAGGAAGAAATAAACTGGAAGAAATAGATGCCGAAGGAGAAAAAGGAGAGGGTAATGCGTGTCTTGGACCAAAAGACAATCACTACTAGACATGGGAGCTACAACAAATATTTGGTACAGTGGGAAGGTTTGCAGCAAGAAGAAAACACTTGGATTCCTGAGTGGGAGTTAAGGAAAATTGACAGTGCAAAATTAGATGAGTTCCGTCAACAAAATTCGCAGGAGCTGAATTCTTTTCAACCAGGGGAGAATGATGCGGGAGCATAACTTGCAGAGGCCATAACTTTTGATCCGACCGTTGGATCGTCCTGAAATTTTACAGGGTGGTAGATATACATTAGTACTATGCTGGGGATAACGTTGCTTACAAGGTTGTGCTCATTTTGGCATGTTTTCGGGCTCGGATTCCGTCATCTAGTGGCCTAAAATTGGCTCCAAATGTTTTTTTCCGCTTTTGACTAGGTCTTAGAGCTTTAATAACTTTTGTTGTGCTTATCAGAATAATTCCAAATTTTGCGTGAGCCCTAATTTATGAATGCATATTTGGCACGCAAATTTTGGGGTCAATCCGAGTTGTTTTGCATTTTAGGGTTTTTTTGGCATTTTAGGGTTTTTGGCATTTTAGGGTTTTAGAGTAGTCTTGAAATAAAAGGAGAATTGTAATGATGTAATAGATCAGTGTGAATTCCAGAATGAGAAGTAAGCTATTTTGAGACTCCTGGTTTTATTTGCAAAGCTGTTTATGTGTGTTTTTGGAGGTATTTCAACCTCTTGCAGCTGGATTCACATCATACATAGGGCACGTTTTTGAAGTTATTGCGATGGAATTTAACGAAGAGGGAACATGCTACTTCTTATCTCATTATGTAGAGGGGAAAAAAATTGACTTCCACAGTCATTGATGGTGAAGACCTTGAGTATCCCATTGGATCAGTGGTAGTCACTTGAACTTGGATTTGACGATATCCTATCAAAAAATTAAACATTTGGTTGTTTGAAGACTATGAAGTACATCAGAAGATACTTCACTATTCACATTTGGTCCTTGCAACAAATATTAAATTGATCAAATATCGAGGTTGGCCATCAAACAAAAATATGTGGAAGGTTCATGAATCAGATCATGAAGCAATTCTTGCTACTGTCAAGAATAGAGTTGATCCTTGCGGTTCATTGGATTGAATTTACAAAGGTATGTTCTTCATGAATTTAATTTGAATATTTACTTAAATGATTTTGTTTAAATTTTTTATGATTTAAAATTCTATTTAATTGCTTACTAGCATGTTTATGTAGGTTAGTGGTCCCAAAAAATCTTCCACCTTCATGTGGTTGGAACTGTCAGTAGAGAATTTATTATTCTCAAAGCCAAGTGAAGCTAAGAAAAATTAAATATTAGAAAGGAACAACAAAAAGAAATTCTCATTGCACCACCTATATTGTAAAAATATCTTATAAAAATTCTCATTTCACCACCTATATTGTATGAACCACCTATCTTATTCAGGTGATTAGCAATGGACAACCTTACAATGACTCAGTCTGAATGGAGACAGAAAACTACAAGAGGATTTCGTAGTGGGCCCTAACGTGGAGCTTTCAGATCTGACGCGGTGTCTCTAGGTGCCATAGAGTCTGATAAATCACCCGTCGAAGATATGGCGTGATTGGGCTTTAAGGCTCTTAAGTGACTACGCCTGGACGGGGTAGCCCGAAAGCACGGGGAGTGTAGGGAACCAAAACAAATGATCCAAAAGCGTTCACCAGGCCACCCCGATGTGTTTGGCATAGTTAGTTTGGTCCCACAAGTTTCCATTTGCAAACTACAACGTTTGGCAGCCCTACACTGACTCAGACTACACTATTTCTCACGTTTACAAACAATAAGACAACGAGAGAAATGAATGGAGACCGAAAAAATACAAGAGGATTTCATAGTGGGCCCCAATGTGGATCTTTTGAATCTGACAAGACATCTCTAGGTGCCACAGAGTCTGATAAATAACCCGTCGAAGATATAAGGTGTTTTGGTCTCAAGGCTCTTAAGAGACTACGCTCGAACGAGGTAGCCCGAAAGCACAAGGAGCGTAGGGAACCCAAAAAAATTCTCTAGCAACATTCACCAAGCCATTTGGATGTGTTTTCCTAGACGGTTCAGTCCCACACGCTACCGTTTGCAAACTACAGCATCTAGCAGCCATACAGTGACTCAGACTGCACTATTTCACACGTTTACAAACAATAGCACAGCAAGAGAACCGGATGGAGATGGAGAAATCTGTGAGATTATTTTGTAGAGGGCCCCGACATGGAGCTATTGAATCTGACGAGATGTCTCTAGGTGCCACAGAGTCTGAGAAATCATTTGTCGAAGATATGACATGTTTGGGCCTCAGGGCTCTTAAGCGACTACTTCTAGACAGGGTAGCCTGAAAGGATGGGGAGTGTAGGGAACCAAAATGAATCCTCCAATAGCTTTCACCTAGCCATCCCGATGTGTTGGCGTAGTTGATTCGGCCCCACGAGCTTCCGTTTGCAAACTACACCCTCTGACAGCCCTATACTGACTCAAACTGTATTATTTCACGCGTTTGCAAACAATAGGATAGCGATAGAACCGGATGGAGACGGAAAAAACCACAAGAGGATTTTCTAGTGGGCCCTAACATGGATATTTTGGATATGACGATACATCTCTAGGTGCCACGGAGTCTAAGAAATCACCTGTCCAAGATATGGCGTGTTTTGGGCCTCAGCGCTCTTAAGCGACTACGCCCAGATGGGGTAGCCCGAAAGCACGAGGAGTGTAGGGAACCAAAACAAAGCCTCCACTAGCATTCACCTGGCCACCCTGACATGTTGGCATAGTTGGTTTGGTCCCACAAGCTTCTGTTTGCAAACTACACCCTCTGACAGCCCTACACTGACTCAAACTGCACTATTTCACGTGTTTGCAAACAATAGGACAATGAGATAACCAGATGGAGATGGAAAAAACTGCGAGAGGATTTCATAGTGGGCCTCGAAATGGAGCTTTTGGATCTAATGAGACCTATTTAGGTGCCACGGAGTTTGACAAATCACTTGTCGAAGATATGGTGTGTTTGGGCCTCAAGGCTCTTAAGGGACTACGCCCAGACAGGGTAGCCCAAAAGCACGGGGAGTGTAGGGAACCAAAATTAATGCTCCAATAGCATTCACCTGGCCACCCTGACATGTTGACGTAGTTGGTTTGGTCCCACGAGATTCCGTTTGCAAACTACACCCTCTGGAAGCCCTACACTGATTCAAACTGCACTATTTCGTGCATTTGCAAACAATATGATAGCAAGAGAACCGGATGGAGATGGAAAAAACATGAGATATTTTCGTAGTGGGATTTAACATGGAGCTATCAGATTTGACGAGACATCTCTAGGTGCCACGGAGTCTGAGAAATCACCCGTCAAAGATATGGCGTGTTTGGGCCTCAGGGCTCTTAAGCGACTACGCCCGGATGGGATAGCTCAAAAGCACAGGGAGTGTAGGGAACCAAAATGAATGCTCCACTAGTGTTCACCTAGCCATGCTAACGTGTTGGCGTAGTTGGTTCAGTCCCACGAACTTTTGTTTGCAAACTACACCCTATGACAGCCCTACATTGACTCAGACTGCACTATTTCACACGTTTGCAAACAATAGGACATCAAGAGAACCAGATGGAGATGGAAAAAACCACAAGAGGATTTTGTAGTGGGCCCCGATGTGGAGCTTTTGGATCTAAGGAGACGTCTCTAGGTGCCACCGAGTCCGAGAAATTACCCGTCAAAGATATGGCATGTTTGGGCCTTAGGGCTCTTAAGTGACTACGCCTGGACGGGGTAGCCCGAAAGCACAGGGAGCATAGGGAACAAAAAAAAAGCCTCCACTAGCATTCACTTGACCATCCCGATGTGTTGGCGTGGTTGGTTTGGTCCCACGAGCTTCCGTTTGCAAACTACACCCTCTGGAAGCCCTACACTGACTCAAACTGCACTATTTTGTGTGTTTGCAAAAAATAAGATAGTGAGAGAACTGGATGGAGACGGAAAAAACCATGATATAATTTTGTAATGGGCCCCAACATGAAGCTCTTGAATCCAACGAGACATCTCTAGGTGCCACGGAGTCTGAGAAATCACCCGTCGAAGATATAAGATGTTTTGGTCTTAGGGCTCTTAAGAGACTACGGCCGAACGAGGTAGCCTGAAAGCACATGGAGCATAGGGATCAAAAATTAATGCTCCACTAGTATTCACCAGGAAACCCTAACATGTTGGTGTAGTTGGTTCGGGTCCCACGAACTTCCGTTTGTAAACTACAACCTCTAGCAACCCTACATTGACTCAGACTGCACTATTTCATGCGTTTGCAAACAATATCACAGTGAGAGAACCAGATAGAGAAGGAGAAAACCGAGATATAATTTTTTAGAGGGATTCAATGTGGAGCTCTCGAATCTGATGAGACATCTCTAGGTTCCACAGAGTCCAAGAAACCACATGTCGAAGATATGGCGTGATTGGGCCCTAGGGCTCTTAAGCGACTACGCCCGAACGAGGTAGCCCGAAAGCATAGGGAGTGTAGGGAGCCAAAATGAATGCTCCACTAGTGTTCACTAGGCCACCTCGATATTTTAGCGTAGTTGGTTCGGTCCCACGAGCTTCTATTTGCAAACTACAGACTCTAGCATCCCTACACTGACTCAGACTGCACTATTTCGCGCGTTTGCAAACAATAGCACAATGAGAGAACTGGATGGAGAAAAAGAAAACCGCAAGAGGATTTCATAGAGGGCCCCGACTTGGAGCTCTCAGATCTGACGAGACATCTCTAGGTGCCACAGAGTTTGATAAATCACCTGTCAAAGATATGGCATGATTGTGCTTCAGGGCTCTTAAGCGACTATATCTGAACGAGGTAGCCCGAAAGCACGGGGAGCGTAGGGAATCAAAATGAAGCCTCCACTAGTGTCCATTAGGCCATTTGGACATGTTGGCCTAGATGGTTTGGTCCCACATGCTACCATTTGTAAACTACAAGATCTAGCAGCCTTATACTGACTCAAACTGCACTATTTCTTGCGTTTGCAAACAATAGCACAATGAGAGAACCGAATGGAGACGGAGAAAACCGTGAGAGGCTTTCATAGAGGGCCCTGATATAGAGTTCTTGGATCTAATGAGACATCTCTAGGTGCCATAGATTTTGATAAATCACCCGTCAAAGATATGGCGTGATTGGGCCTCAGGGCTCTTAAGCGAGTACGCCCGAACGAGGTAGCCTGAAAGCACGGGGAGAGTAGGGATCCAAAACGAATGCTCCACTAGAATTCACCAGGCCACCTCGACATGTTGGCATAGTTGGTTTGGTCCCATGAGCTTCTTTTTGCAAACTACAGCCTCTAGCAGCCCTACATTGACTCAGACTGCACTATTTCACACGTTTGCAAACAATAGCATAGCGAGAGAACCGGATGGAGACGGAGAAAACCGCGAGAGGATTTTGTAGAGGGCTTCAACATGGAGGTTTCAGATCCAAAGAGACATCTCTAGGTGCCACGGATTCTGATAAATCACCTGTCAAAGATATGGCGTGATTGGGCCTCAGGGCTCTTAAGCGACTACACCCAAACGAGGTAGCCCGAAAGCACATGGAGCGTAGGGAACCACCAACGTTTAATGATTTTTCCATATGATGCAACTATGTAGACTATGAACTTAGTTTTGTTGGGGAGACCACAAATGTTCCAACTATTCATTTTGAAAGAATGAATATCTTCAATCAAACAGAGAATGAAGAGCCTGAATTTTTTTGGACATTACAAAAGGTTGTTTGTGCCCAAAAAGAAGCCAAAGGCCATATAAATATTCAGTCTTCAACTTTAGATGACAATGAACATCGTGAAGAAAAATAATTAGGTGAAGATGTCACTATGATTCAAGAAGAAATGCCTCCTAAAAGTCATAAAGAGTCAATTTGATTACCCAAAAACATCTGGAAGAACTTAAAGATAAGATACGAAGAAGAAAAGGAAAAATGGGAAGCGTGGAAGGATCACAACTTAACTGGAATGGAAGATCTATGTGATGTTGTCGATAGAATCATGGATAGTCTTAAGGACAACATGCCAAGTTGATTATTTTTATTAATTCCAGCTGCTTCAACTTCACAAATCAAACCAGGTAGTTCCAAAAGCAACATACTGGCAATAAAAACTGTAATGAAGTATATATAATTGAGCGTAGTCACTTAAGAGCCCTGAGGCCCAATCACGCCATATCTTCGACGGGTGATTTCTCAGACTCCATGGCACCTAGAGATATCTCATTAAATATGAGAGCTCCATGTTGAAGCCCTCTACGAAATCCTCTCGCAGGTTTCTCCATCTCCATCCAGATCTCTCATTGTATTATTGTTTGCAAACGCGTGAAATAGTGCAGTTTGAGTCAGTGTAGGGTTCCTAGATGTTGTAGTTTGCAAATGAAAGTTCGTGGGACCAAACCAACTATACCAACACATCGAGGTGGCTAGGTGAATGCTATTAGAGGCTTTGTTTTGGTTCCCTATGCTCCTCGTGCTTTCGGGCTACCTCGTTCGGGCATAGTCACTTAAGAGCCTTGAGGCCCAAACACGCCATATCTTCGATGGGTGATTTCTTGGACTCCGTGGCACCTAGAGATGTCTCGTCAGATCCAAGAACTCCATGTCGGAGCCCACTACAAAATCCTTTCATGGTTTTTTCCGTCTCCATCCGGTTTTCTCCCTATGCTATTGTTTGCAAACGTGTGAAATAGTGCAATCTTAGTCAGTGTAAGGCTGCTAGATGTTGTAGTTTGCAAATGGTAGTGTGTGGGACCGAACCATCTGAGCCAACATGTACAAATGGCCTGGTGAATGCTATTAGAGGCTTTGTTTTGGTTCCCTACGCTCCTCATGATTTCGGGGTACCCCGTCTGGCATTGTCGCTTAAGAGCCTTGAGGCCCAAACCCGCCATATCTTCGACGGGTGATTTCTCAGACTTCGTGGCACCTAGAGATGTCTCATTAGATCTGATAGCTCCACATCGGGGCCCACTACAAAATTCTCTCGTATTTTTTCCATCTCCATACGGTTCTCTCGCTGTCCTATTGTTTGCAAACACGCGAAATAATGCAGTTCGAGTCAGTGTAGGGCTGTTAGAGGGTGTAGTTTGCAAACGGAAGCTCGTGGGACCGAAACAACCACGCCAACACATCGGGGTGGCCAGGTGAATGCTATTAGAGCATTCGTTTTGGTTCCTTACACTCCCCGTGCTTTTAGGCTACCCCGTCCGAGCATAGTCACTTAAGAGCCCTGAGGCCCAAACACGCCATATCTTCGACGAGTGATTTATCAGGCTTCGTGGCACCTAGAGATGTCTCATCAAATCTAAGAGCTCCATGTCAGGGCCCTCTACGAAATCCTCTCGTGGTTTTTTCCATCTCTATTTGGTTCTCTCGTTGTCCTATTGTTTACAAACGCGTGAAATAGTGTAGTCTGAGTCAGTGTAAGGCTGCTAGATGTTGTAGTTTGCAAACGATAATGTGTGGGATCGAACAGTCTGGGCCAAAAAATCTAAATGGCCTGATGAACACTACTGGAGGATTTTTTTTGTTCCCTACGCTCCCCGTGCTTTCAGGCTACCTCATTCGGGCGTAGTCTCTTAAGAGCCCTGAGACCAAAACACTTTATATCTTTGACGGGCGATTTATGAGACTCCATGGCACCTAGACACGTCTCGTTAGATCCAAGAGCTCCATGTTGGGGCCCACTACGAAATCCTCTTGTAGTTTTTTCTGTCTCCATTCGGTTCTCTCGTTTACCTATTGTTTGCAAACACGCGAAATAGTGTAGTCTAAGTCAGTGTAAGGCTGTTAGATACTGTAGTTTGTAAACGGTAGCGTGTGGGACCAAACCATCTGGGCCAAAAAATCCAAATGGCTTGGTGAATGCTACTAGAAGATTTTTTTGGTTCCCTACACTCCTCATTCTTTCGGGCTACCTCGTTCAGGCGTAGTCTCTTAAGAGCCTTGAGACCAAAACATCTTATATCTTCGACGAGTGATTTCTCAAACTCTGTGGCACCTAAAGATGTCTTGTCAGATCCAAGAGCTCCATTTTGGGGCCTACTACAAAATCCTCTCACAGTTTTTCCTATCTCCATTCGGTTGTCTATGCTCACCATGCTTTCGGGTTACCCCGTCCGGGCGTAGTCCCTTAAGATCCCTGAGGCCCAATAATTGCCAATATCTTCATGGCACCTAAAAGCATCTCATTAGATCTGAAATCTCCATGGTTTCTCCGTCTCCTCCACTGTCCTATTGTTTGCAAACATGTGAAATAGTGCAGTTTGAATCAATGTAAGGCTGCTAAATGTTGTAGTTTGCAAATGGTAGCGTGTGGGACCAAATCATCTAGGCCAACACATCCAAATGGCCTATTGAATTCTACTGGAGGATTTTTTTGGTTCCCTATGCTCCCCATGCTTTCGGGCTACCTCGTTTGGGCATAATCTCTTAAGAGCCCTGAGACCAAAACACCTTATATCTTCGACGGGTGATTTCTCGGACTCTGTGGCACCTAGAGATGTATTTTTAGATCTGAGAGCTCCATGTCAAGGCCCACTACAAAATCCTCTCACGGTTTTTTCTTTCTTCATTCAGTTCTCTCGCTGTCCTATTGTTTGCAAACGCGCGAAATAGTGCAGTCTGAGTCAGTGTAGGGTTGTTAGACACTGTAGTTTGCAAACTGAAGCTTGTGGGACTGAACCAACTAGGAAAACACATATGAGTGGCTTGGTGAATGCTAGTGGAGCATTATTTTTGGTTCCCTACGCTCCCCGTGCTTTCAGGCTACCTCGTTCTGGTGTAGTCTCTTAAGAGCCCTGAGACCAAAACACCTTATATCTTTGACAGGTGATTTATCGAACTCTGTGGCACCTAAATATGTCTCATCAGATCTGAGAGCTCCATTTCAAGGCCCACTATGAAATCCGCTCACATTTTTTCCATCTCTATTTGGTTCTCTCACTGTCCTATTGT
The DNA here is from genome assembly GCA_019776745.2 of Taxus chinensis. Taxonomy (NCBI): domain Eukaryota; kingdom Viridiplantae; phylum Streptophyta; class Pinopsida; order Cupressales; family Taxaceae; genus Taxus; species Taxus chinensis. The sequence continues at coordinate 682,406,119 of CM034150.1, forward strand.
TTGCAAACGCGCGAAATAGTGTAGTCTGAGTTAGTGTAAGGCTGCTAGATGCTGTAGTTTGCAAACGGTAGCTTGTGGGACCGAACCGTCTAGGCCAACATGTCCAAATGGCATGGTGAACACTATTGGAGAATTATTATTTTTTCCCTACACTCCCCGTTCTTTCGGGCCACCCCGTTCGGGCGTAGTTCATTAAGAGCCCGGAGGCCCAAACACGCCATATCTTTGACGAGTGATTTCTCAGACTCCGTGGCACCTACAGATGTCTCATTAGATCTAACATCTCCAAGTTGGGTCCCTCTATATAACCCTCTCACAGATTTCTCCGTCTCCATCTGGTTCTCTCACTGTGCTATTGTTTGCAAACGTGAGAAATAGTGCAGTTTGAGTTAGTGTAAGGTTACCAGACGCTGTAGTTTGTAAACAGAAGCTCGTGGGACCAAACCAACTATGCAAAAATTTTGGGGTGGCCTAGTGAATACTAGTGGAGGCTTCGTTTTGGTTCCCTACGCTCCCCGTGCTTTCGGGCTACCCCATTCGGGCGTAGTCCCTTAAGAGCCCTGAGGCCCAATCACGCCATATCTTCGATGGGTGATTTATCAGACTTAGTGGCACCTAGAGATGTATCATCAGATCTGATAGCTCCATGGTGGGTACCTCTTTGAAAGCCTCTCGTGGTTTTCTTTTTCTCCATCTGGTTCTCTCTGTGCTATTATTTATAAACACACGAAATAGTGCAGTTTGAGTTAGTGTAGGGCTGCCAAAGGCTGTAGTTTGCAAACGAAAGCTTGTGGGATAGAACCAACTATGCCAACACATCGGAGTGTTCTAGTGAACGCTAGTGGAGAATTCATTTTGGTTCCCTACGCTCCCTATGCTTTCAGGGTACCCCGTCCGGGCGTAGTCGCTTAAGAGCCCTGAATGACTAGATTGGCTTAAGAATAAATTTGATAGGGGTATGTTTAAGAACACACAGGAGTTATCAATCACCTAGTAAATCTTTCTTGTTTAGTTCTAGATGGGAGTCAGCTGGCCTACGGTTTAGTGACCTTTCATTCATTGATAATTTATGTTATGGTAAACCCATGGATGCTTTCAAAAGCACCTTAAAAAGGATAGGGGTAGTCATCAAGCCTAGTGAAGGGTGTGATGTGATTTCCAACTAACTTGAAATGCCTATAGATTTAAAGGTAACAACATGAATTAGATAGGATTAGACAATCAAGAATCATTGAGTGTCTGAATTAGAATGTCATTGCATCTAGAGACATTCTCAAGCATTGAAGTAATGTATATGGAGAGACATTCTACAAAAATCAACAGATGAAAGGCATCAAATTGTGATGACTGTCGGGTGTTTTAATAGGGGAGAAGAATACGAAGCATAGAAGAATGTAGTAAGTGCATGATAAGATAGGAACCAGTACAAAGAGACCATGAGCAAGAAGAAGCACAAGTAAGGTAAATACACATATACACATTGATAAATTGAATGGATAATTACTCAGATTAGGTAACTCTTTATATACATACATTATATAAATATTGATTTCCAAAGTTTGATGCATATTATACATTGAAAATGCTAGTACATGTACATCACCAATAAATGAAAAAATAATCCATAATGTCTTAAATATTGTCAAGTGCACATCATATTAGATTCATGCGAAAATAATCTCAGAAACGTAAGGTCTCATACAAAATTATCAAGTTCCAAATAGTATTTTAATGTGCATAATAAATACAAAAATGCCCAAATAGGTCATATACCATCAATAAATACCATATAGGCGTACATACAATGCCATGCACATAGGCATACAAAAACAATGTCATGTGTAAGACATATATATTTCCTACTCATCAAAATCTATCCCTCTCTTGGCCTTGCTCAAAGAAGGCCCTCCCTTAGATGAAGATGGAGATCCATGAGATGAATTTGGATCATCCAAGCCCAGGCTTAGAGTTCTCTTCCGCTGAATACTCGCCCATAGATGAGCCTGTAAATGCAAACAATGTTTATTTGTCAAAACTTAATTTATATATGTTTTCAACATGTATTTAAGACCATGCTAGAATGAAAGTATTAACATAAATACGCAAACTTACCGCAAGTTGTCGATCACACCGAATTTGCATCTCATGCTTAGCTGAGTCATCGGGAGCTCCTGCAGTACGAACGGGGGTATGAAGACGATGAGATGGAAGAGTCCATGCCCATCGAAGTCAAAATGGAGGGGGTTAAAGTTCCCTACATACACATAAGATCATAAAATCTAACATCAAAATTAGCGAAAATAGAGCTAAGTACATGTATCTACATAATGAAAATATTTTAACTAATTTTATCAATATAGAATTATTGTTTTTACCCTGCCATGCCTGTGAATCAAATGAATAGGTATGCTACCTGTCACAGGTAACTCCTACATATACACAATGAAGGACATTATTAACATAATTTAATAATTCTACAATGAAAGACATTACTAACATGTAATTTAACATAATATGGATTACATGAGAAATTTAACAAAATTTATGTGTTGTTTGAATACCTCAGTGAGTTGTTGCGCATATGAAATCGCAGCGGCAACACCTTTATCTACTTGTCACAGAGATGGTGGGGTGTCTAGTGAAGTGAACATCTTTATCAAACATGTATATCACATGAGTTAGATGGACATACAAGAACATACATATATTTGACTTCAAAACTAATATACACACATGCACACACAACGTATGTGAAAATTTTACATAATTAAAATTCTAAATTACCTCTGTGAATGTATGTGTGTGCATGGTCCTCACCGCCTGTGGTCGGGATGAAGATGCACCTCCTACGTGCTGTAATATCAATGCATGTACATGTGCAAATACAATTATTTCAAAAATTTAACATATATAAGTAAATCAGGTACTCCAAACTTTTTTTAACACACATAACAAAACATAACAAATTTACCTGCGAAGGTGACACCGATGAATGTAATCCAAATGTCTCACTCAAAAGGACATCTAACTTAGTGACATTATCGTGTTCACCCCTAGCACCAGGTGCACCAAAATCAATACGCATGAAAGTATCATCCTCCTCGGGCCCCAAACATATGCTACCACATGATAAGAAAAGATGTGGCCTCATGCTAGTACTCCTTGAGGGAATACTCTGTGTACCTATGCGAGCATCTAGCTCAGAAATCTCCCTTGTATGTTGAACAAGGGTCGTAGATAGCCCCTGAAGCACGTGGAGTGTATCAATCTCTACTGTCTCCTTCATTTGCTTGAGGGAAAATCTCAGGGTGAGGAGGCTTCTGTGTGGGGAATCTACCCTACTAAATAGGTGCACGTTGTGCACCTGGTTGATCATGTGCATATCCTTTTCCTCGGCCCTGGAAATCTCGGAAATCAAAATAATTTAGGATCTCGTTGAAGATAAACTCGCAATATGGTTTCCTCAGAAAGTATAGTGGCACCTCATTGTTATTACAAGGTGGAAAATCAAACACCATCCACCATCGGTCCCAAAAATTATTTTTAATCAAATTATTATTGCATCAATGGATGGGAAATCATTTACATGTCAACGGAACAGGAAAATTAGTGTGGGGTCCATGAATAAGGCACATATGATATCTTTTGAAATTTCTTTTTTCTTTACATCCACATATGACAATTTTTTGGAATAATATAACCTACAACCCTCTCTGTAAGTTGTCCAACGATCAATTTTCCCCTTTTCCGCGTCAATTTGAACAAGTAATGCCTCCAATGTGTTTGCAAGAGAGGTGCGGTGGGGGTTTGTAGATTGTGCATCCCTCATTGTTTTGATTAAATCCTCAATTTCAATTTTGTTTTCAACTATTTGGCTGCTAAATCTTCTTGACTACCCAAGGGATGTTGAGCAACTGTGGGAGTGTCGGGAGGGATGACAGGAATAACAAGGTTTGGTTGTGGTTGATTCCCTCGACCTCTAACTGTAACAATAAAAAATATGTATTCAATTAAAATTTTAATCTATAATTATCATATTTTAATGTAATTTTGAGAAAAGAATTGTGCTTACCTCTTCTCCTGTGGTGCCATCGTTGATTCAGATCTTCCCAGTGATCCAGAAATGATCCTTTGAGCTTGAGATCTAGCTGAATGAAAAAATGTGAGGGCACAGTTAAGCTTTGAAACTTTTGTTTGAGGGAGGAAAAATGATAGAGGCTCGGGCCTGTTTTTTTAATTTATAATAAGAATAACACGTACGTGTTATATAATGTGTACGCGTTATGCTTTGGTGATTCTCGAGCCTAAAAAAATTAAAATGCGAGAGCATTTTAACAAAACGCATACGCGTTTTAATTTTTTTGGGATTCTTGTCCGCTTTTTGGCCCCCCAACTTGGTGCACTCACCCATATTTAGGCTCACAAACTCCCAAAAAACCTCTCAAATACTCAAAAATTTCCTTTGCTAAAGCCTTTGTAAAAATGTTTACAAATTGATCTTTAGATCTACAAAATTCAAGACAAATTTCCTTGTTGTTCACCAACTCCTTGATGAAATGATACCTCGTATCAATGTGTTTTCTCCTCTTATGAAAAACATGAGTTTTGGACAAATTTTATGGCTGAGTTGTTGTCACAAAAAAATCTGTGTATCATCCTCTTGTTTCTACTGCAAATCTTTCAATATTCTTCTCATCCACACAGCTTGACATGCTGCTCTTGTTGCTACTACATACTTTGCTTTTGCTGAAGATAATGTGACAATGGGCTGCTGCTTTAATGCCCTGCATAAAACCACTCATGTTCCAAAGTGAAAAGCATAGCCAGATGTGCTCTTTTTGTCATCTGTACTTCTGACATTGTCACTATCTATATAACCAATTAATTTGAACTCTTCTGAACTTGAATATAGAATTCCATGATTCATTGTTCCACGTACATACCTCAAAATTATCTTTCCAGCTTGCCAATGTGAATCTTTAGAGATATTCCATGAACCTAGATATGAGGCTCACACCATACATAATGTCAGGCCTTGTGGCCGTCAAATACATAAGACTTCCAACCAACGTATTGAATAATGATGGATCCACAAACGATTTGTTGTCCTCTTTTCTTAACTTCAAACCTACTACAATTGGTGTTGGTGTTGGCTTACAATTCAACATGTTAAACCTCTTCAAAACATCATTTGCATACTTTTCTTGTGAGATAAAAACTCCTTTTGTTGATTGTTGAACTTCAATTCCCAAAAAGTAATGCATAAGACCAAGATCTGTAATCTCAAATTCCTTCTTCATGGCTGATTTGAATGACTATGTAGATAGATTTCTAGTAATGATCAAATCATCTACGTATAAACAAACAATTAGAATCTTACCTTGCTCATTTATCTTGGTGTATAAGGTAGGCTCATTGTTGCTCCTACTGAAACCATTCTATAAGAAATAAGAATCAATCATGTTGTACGAAGCTCTAGGTGTTTTCTTGAGACCATAAAGCACTTTCTTCAACTTGTATACATTTCCTTCATGACCCTCAATCTCATAAACTTCCTCTTCAAGGAAACCATTCAAGGATGTTGATTTTACATCCATCTGATAAATAGGCCATTTGTTTTGAGCTGAAATTGCTAAAACCATTCTTACTGTATCCAAACATGTGCTACTGGTGCAAATGTTTCATTGTAATACACTCCATATTGTTGTGTAAAACCTCTTTCTACTAACCTTGCTTTATGTTTCTGTACTTTTCCATCAGCATTGTATTTGGTCTTGTAAACCCACTTGACTCCTATCACATCCTTTCCTTTTGGAAGATCCATCAGCTCCCATGTCTGATTCTTCTCTATAACATCGATCTCATCATCCATGGATTTTTCCCAAACTTCATTTTTTATATCCTCTTCAAAATATATTGGATCTGCAGCTTCAAAAAATAAGGCAAAAACTAAAAATTAGTTGTATCAACATTGTAAATGTCACTAAGACTCTATGTTTTCCGCTACGCATGACTAGTCGATGATGGACTGCTTTGTGGTGATGAAGTTGCTTCTGGTGTCTCTTACATGGCTGAAGATGGATGAAATATTGGAGACCTCCAAACTGTAGATGGAGGTGTAGCTTTTGCTACGTCTTGTGGTGCATGTCCAAGATTTGGAGATACAATACCTTACTACCCTAAAGTTTCATCTGTCATATCATCATGCCGAATAGCTACTACTATACTCACTGTTTTCTCTATACTTCCATCCCATGCTTCATTTTCAATGAACTGAACATCTCTGCTGATCACAACCTTTCTAGTGACCAGATTTTACAACTTCTATGCTTTTGTATTATCTGAATACCCAACAAAAATACACTTTTCTCCTTTATTGTCCAACTTCTTCCTTAGCTCATCAAGTACATGTGCATACGCTACACAACCCAAAAATCTGAAATGTGAAACACTGTGTTTCCTGTTAGTCCATGCTTGTTGAGGAACCATGTTCCTAACAAGTTTTGTTGGAAATCTATTTAGAATGTAAACAGAAGTTGCTACTACTTCTGCCCAATAGTCATTTGGAAGGTGTTTTTCCTTCAACATACTTCTTGCCATTTCCATAATAGTTATATTATTTTTCTCTGCCACACCATTCTGTTGTGGTGTATACCTGGTAGTAAAATGCTTGTGTATACCAAGATATTTGCATAAATTTATAAATTCATTAGAAACATACTCACCTCCTCTATCTATCCTGAGAACTTTGATGTAGTATCCACTTTGTCTTCTCCACTAATGCCTTGAACTGATAAAATGTATCAAAGGAATCTGATTTATGTCTTAGAGAATATACCCATGTCTTCCTTGTGTAGTCATCAATGAAATTCATAAAATATGAACAACCTACAATAGAAGTTGTTTGCATGGGTCCACATAAATTTGAGTGCACAATTTCAAGTGGTGCACTTATTTTTTATATTTTGCCAACTGGGAAAGAATCTTTGTATTGCTTCCCCAAAATACACCCTTCACATACTCTTTCTGGTTTAAGAATCAATGACAAACCTTTAACCATATTATTTCTATGAAATAAATTCAAACCTCCAAAATTAAAATGTCCATACCTTAGATGCTAAAGCCACGATTCATCTTTCGTGACTGATTAAAAAGTTGGTTATGTTCTTTCAGTGCAGGACTCAATTGTGTTAACATAGGAACCAACGCAGGACTCTCTTGCATTAACACATACCTCTTTTACATTGGCACAAGACTCATTTACCTTAGCGCAAGACTCATCTGCTTGAGCATAGGACTCAATATAATACTGATTTAACTTTGCGCAGGACTTGGCTGTGAACTGAGCTGCTGATTTTACTACAAACAGATATGATTTCTTCTTTTTTCCTGGTTTTAAAATCAAAGGGAACATCCTATAGCTAGTCATATTCACTTTTGCAATCAACTGAGTGCTAGGATCTTTGTCCACAATCACACACTCATTATCCTCCATATAAACCTGATATCCTTTCTATACCAGCTATCTAATACTCATAAGATTGTGCTTCAAACATGCAACATAGTAAACATCATGTGTATCCGTTTTCTACCCTTGTTTAGTTAGAATACTAACCATGCCTTTTCCTTTTATAGACACAATATTGTTATTTCCAAGAGTAACATCACTCTTCACTGATTCGTCCAAACTAGAAATAAATCTAGATTACTTGTCATGTGATTACTGCAACCTGAATCCAAATACCATACATCACATGGACTCTCTTTTGATAAATTACACTCAATAGTTATTAAAGAAGGTATTACTTGACGTTTTGATGAGGTATTATCCTTGTGCATGAAATAAACATATATCTAAAAGTATAACCTCCAACCTAATTTTGATTTTGCCTCTCCTGATCATATTGATTTTTCTTGCAATCATAAACATAGTGCCCATACTTCTTGCAATCATAAGCATAGTGCCCATACTTCTTCCAATAATGGCATTGAACATGAGACTTATTTTGTCTCTGACCATAACTGTGTTTTTGAATCTATCCTCTTCCACCTGAGTTCAATGAACCACTGCTGCATCCTCTAGATGAATTTATTCCTCTACCTCTTGGGTTGAAACTGCCTCTTCTTTTTCCATGACTACCTATTGTATGAGATGCAAAAGCCGGATCTACACTTGCATGTGATCTATTCATCCTTTTTTTATGATTTATTAGTGATGCATATAACTCATCAATAGAAAACTGAATCAGATCCTTAGTTTCTTAAATAGCAACAACTAAAGGATCAAATTTCATAGGAAAACTACTAAGCAATTTTTCAATAATTCTTCTATCTTCAAGAGTCTCACCATGAGATTTTATTTGATTGACTAAGCCAACTACATAAGTAAAGAACGATTATACGGAATCTGAATCTTTCATTGATAAATTCTCAAAATCTCTATGAAGTAATTGTGACTTGGCAGTTTTTACTTTCTCCTTACCTTGATATGTAACTTGAAGTGTATCCCATGCAGATTTTGTTTGACTGGCTGCTACCACTCTTGGAAGGTTGCTTTCATGCATCGCCTGATGAATGAAGAAAATATATTTTCCATATTTCTTCCATAACTCCTTCAAAGTATATTTCTCTTCCTAAGAAAGTGTGTTATAAGTCGCTGGATCTACTGGGCTATGTGTACCCATTCTCAACGATCTCCCACACATCCTGAGATCTGAGTAGCTGCCTCCATGGTCAATGACCAGTACTTGTAATTCTTTCCATTAAACTGCGGCGTGTGCATACCAGTATGTAGAATCCATAGCTTGCTACCAGTTTAATAACTCGCTGGAAAACCTCACTCTGATACCAATTTGTAGAAAATCTGTAGACTTAAACAGTGAAAAACATAAAAGAAATAATATAAACTTGCATAAAAATAGATTAAACACCAAATCAACACTGTTGTGTGTTCTCCATTAATTAAATATTCATACTCAGAGCTTTGGCTCATTACAGTCAAGTTGTTCGTGTAGTTGTGTGCTTTCAATACACTCATGCAATTACAATTGTTGATGTTACATAAACAGACTTCTAAAAATAAAAATCCTACAGCTCTAAAACTGGACTTCCTAAACATAGAATTGTTGCTTTAAATCTACCCACATGTTGCGCATGCATAAAACAAATTGTTTTATTTAATTTGAATTTCCTAATGATAGGACAAAGTTGGAGTTAACTAAAGAAAACTAAATCTAAACTAATCTTCCCTGAAAAGCTATGGGAGCAATTATATGTTGCACATGCATATTTCCAACACATATATTTTACTGAAGTCTCAACTAATTGAAATTATTTCACAATTTTGTTTGTTTAGGTTGATTACATTCTGGGAGACAATCCCCTGGGATGTCATAAATGGTGGGTTACGGTGTAAAATTTCCACAACATATCCATCATAGGGGATCATCATTGATGTCAATATACGACCATCTAGAAAGTATATCATGCAACTATGGAATCAACATAGGATTGAATGGAAACGGTCCAAACCCAAACATTCTAGTTGGAGCCCTAGTCGGAGGACCAAATAACAAGGACCAATTCAGAGACGATCAAAATGACTATTCACACTTGGAGCCAACCACTTACATCAACGCTCCACTCAGCACTGACTTATTTGGCTCGCTCTACTTGACCTATGTATAGTTTCATTAATTAGGTTGATAGACCTATATAACCCAATGCATTCCTTTTTTTTGTTCATTCTCTAGCTGAAAACTATCTTATTGCCCTTTTATCTTCAACAAGTATCACAGTTAATAAATTATTATAATTAACAAGAGTCGTAATGCAATTAGTCCATGCCTTACTATTGAATTGTTGGATTGTTTTTAAAGTAATTAGCATTGAATTATTTTAATATAATAAACATTGGATTATTTTCAAGTGGTCAACATTAAATTGTTTTAAAGTGATTGACGTGGCTTTTGCCTTAGGGGAAGTGAAAAGATGAAATGAAAACCACAATAAATATGAAGACATCACGACATCACAATCGACGTGAAGGTAGGAAAAAGGGATGGAATTAGGGGTTATATTTGGCAAATGTTTAAACATTTTCCTGATTTTAATCGTAAAATACTTGCAAATATTTTATAGAACCATCACATGCGACCTGCATATTCAAAATGTGACTTTCGATTTTATATACATTCATAAGTAAATTATATTAGTATATATTAAACATAGTTAAATAAATATGAAATAGTCATTTGTTTTTAAATTTTGAACGGTAACATTAAAAATTTACCATCACCTTGAAATTGTTTGACAAGTATAAGTGGCTGTCAAATTTAACCCGTGGATGAAATTTGGTATACAATCAAATGAGATAAATATAAAGAGAAACGTTTTGGAAGGGCCCACCAGATAAATTTCCATTAAAATGCATGTATCTAAAAAGAGAAACTATAATAGCGTGGTGTATAACTATAAAATGTATAAAATAACATGTATGAATTGTTAAGGATGTACTCCATAATAATAATAATAATAATAGGTTTTTTACAATCCACGATGCCGTGGGGCGGCCTATTTTTGGGTCTTCAAGTGGCTTATAGCATATGGAACTACCTCGTACTCACATGCGGGAGGCAACTAACTTTGCTACAAACGAGGTGTATATACCCTACCCCATGCAGGATTTGAACTTGTGACCTCTATTTCAACAGCACATGTTCTTCACCATTAGGCCAACTTTGGCATACTCCGCTAGGGAATACGGATTGATAAGACTAAGCTTATCCTTTTGGTATCTGACGACTCCATATTTGCCTTATTTTAAAGAAGATCAATTTTCTAGTTCAAGCTGGCCAGGAAGATTTTTACCCGGTCAAGTCGAGCCAAGGGTGAAACCGGTCCATTCTTTGATCTGCTTCAACAACATAATTTCAGGCTTTCACCCAATAGTGTTGCATCTAGTTGGGCAAGAAGTTCTTCGCCCATTTGAGGGACTCGAATTCCTCAAGAACAAGGGGTTTCTGCAACTTTTCATGCATTGTTCTTATCGGATATTCATATTCCCGTTCACACTTCATTTAGAAGAATGACAACACAACCTGTGCCTTGGGGCGTAACTATTGGTCCTCTTTCCCTTACTCCACCATTACATGACCTACCTCATGGATCGAGGAAGAATATTCCTAAGTTCAACGACGATGGAAAACAACATCCCGATGAACACATTGCCTCATTCTTTGTTGCATGCGGTGTTCTTGGGGTTGCTCACAAAGATGTCTCTGTTTGACTCTTCGTCGAAACATTGCATGGCATGGCAGCGGAATGGGTTTTTACCATCTCCCGAATGCATGTATTACCAACTAGGCTACCATGAGATCTGTATTTGAATCAAGGTTTAAACTGGATGAAGATTCTCATGCCTTGCTAGCTTAGCTTACACACATGAAGAAGGAGCCTTATGAACCCATGCAGGACTTCATAGCCAAATTCAACAAACTGATCCGCAAGATTCCAGACCTCGTTGTTCCTACTCTTGAAAATCAGAAGTGTTTCTTCATTAACGCTCAACTTCCAGATGTGAGCTTCTTGCTGAGAAGAGCTATTATCCCTGATTTGGCCATTGCTCAAGCCACAACCACCGAAATAGAAGATGATCTTATTCTGGCTGGAAAGATCAGAAGAGAATCATCCAAGCCTAAAAATTAGAGTTCTTCTCAGAGTACTACTGATCTAATGATTCAGAAGATGGCTAACGACTTGATTTCTTTGAAAAATTAGTGTCTTAACAGGTGAGCAACGTTCCGTATCAGGATATTCCCAGACGTAATTTTAAAAATACTAATGGCGCTCCCATAAGAGATAGACCGCGGTTAATTGCTGCTCAACCAAGACTAGTTATTAAATCTCCTCATGTTAATGCTATAGTAGAGATAGTTGAAGAAGAGGAAGAACTAGAAGAACAAGATTCTCATGAAGCTTTTGAAGCTTCGGGATATGCTGATGAGTCCTATGACGATTCAGTTGGTGACTCCAGCATTGGGTATTTGGAATATGAGGAAGACAGATGCGAACATGATGGTCAGTCATTCGTGGTCTTCACTCGATCCCAATCTCAGAATCCTAGAAAACCAGTTGAAGGTTCTAGGGAGAAGGATAAAGAAGCTTCCGTGATCACGGTCAAGAGAGGCTCTCCTATCTCAACACAAACTAAAAAGGAGACAACTAAAAAAGTAACAACTTCTTCTTATTCTCCTTCTCCTGCTCCCAAGACCAGTACCTCAGCTCAAACCAATATAAACAAAACTAATCCTACCATCATTCCTTCATATATTGCTTTTAACATTATTGACCATGCAAAAAGAACTAAGATCCAAATGTTAGAAGCAGAATATCCTCAGTCAAATCTTGAGCAATTTGAAAAGCTTGGCAAATTCATTAGAAGTAAGGCTGTTGTCCCTTCATCTTCAAAAGGCATTTTGTCAAGTCCTACTCAACCTTCACCTCAGACCAATATGACCTCTGTTTCTCCTTCAGGGAAGATTGAACCGTTTTATTTGTCTTTACTCATAAACGGGTTCAAACTTAGCAATTGCATAATTGACTCAGGAGCTTCCGATAACATGATGCCCACAAAAGTAGCTCATGCCCTTGGACTTACTTTAACTAAATCATACGGACAGTGTTATTCCATGGAAACCAAGCAAGTTTCCTTTGATTGGTCAAATCAAGGATGCACAATTTGCATTTTTGCTTTCCTGGAGAAGAGAGTAAAAATGACCATTCTGGTTGCTGATATCCCAGCTGCTTACAGTATTCTCTTAGGAAGAGGTTTTTGTAAAGATGTCGGAGGGGGAGATCAATATCTACTAGACCAAGGCTAAAATTCTAGTTAATGGATTTCCTCGTATTCTCCATCTTGAGCCTCAAGCGAAGTATTTAGTCACTAAGTCTGATGACCCCAAGGCTCAAATTATTTTCGAAGATGCTGGCTTAGGGAATTATTGCATGACATCAGAGGTACAAGGTGTAAATGTTAAGGAAGAGGATCATAATGGTATTTTGACCCTCAAGTTCAACGGGAGCTGTTCAAACTACTGGATCAGGTGCCGGAGTAGGTTCTTATATCTCTGGATTTTGAGATCTTTCCCTTTGCTTTCAAGTTGCAGTTTGATAATACTAATAACACAACAGAGTATGAAGCTTTGCTATTAGGATTAGAAATGGCAAGACAAAAAGGAATCTGAAAACCTCAAAGTGCAGGGAGATGCGGAGCTCATTGTAAATCAAGTGAAAGGGGTTTATCAAGTGAACAACAATCACCTAAAGCATTACAGGAATAAGGTATGGGACAATGTAGAATGTTTCACTGCTTTTTCTATCAAGGCAGTTTTGAGGGATTATAATGACAAATCTGATTCGTTGGCCGTGTCTGCATCTCTTCTCCTTCCTCATCCATAGTTCAAACAAGACACGTACACCATTGAGATTGTATACCATCCCAGTGTTCTAGACAATTAAGCACATTGGCAAGTATTCAATGATGATCAACAAGTACTGTCTTTCCTTGAAAAAGCTGATAATTTTAGTGAACTATATTTTGAAGGATCAAAATCAACTTTTAGTGAATCTGTTTCAAGTTCATATCAAGAGATTGACGGTGAATTCATTTAGCTAAAAGGAAACAAGATTCCCAAGGGATTGGTTTCTCTGGAAGGTTTGTTTGAACAAACATGACCGGTTTATTTAGGGTAAAAGGCAAATTGAAGGTGCTTCCTCGTCAGAGGTAGTTCAAGTTAACCTGGGTTCCACTGATCAACCGCGGATGGTAAACATCGGTAAATGTTGTTCGCCCAGAGGAAAAAGAAAGATTCTCTTCACTCTTGAAGAGATATATGGACGTCCTAACATGGTCATACGCGGATCTAAAGTCTTTCAAGCATAAATATGTCCAACATAGCATTCCTTTAAATCCTGAAGTTAAACCCCACAGGTAGAAGCAGAGACATTACAACCCCCAAGATCTCAGGGACTATTCTTGCATAAATTCAAAAAAATGTTAGACGCAAGGATTATCTTTCCAATCCATCATTCCACCTGGGTTGTAAACATTGTTCCTGTGAGAAAGAAGAATGATGAAATCCATATTTGTGTTGTCTTCTAGAACCTCAACCAGTCTTCATTAAAGGAAAATTATCCATTGCCCATCATGGACCAGGTATTACAGACTGTCACTGGAGCAGAAATGTTTATCCATGCTTGATGGATTTTTAGGGTATAATCAGGTTGAGGTAGCTGCTGAAGATCAACATAAAACAACATTCACCACTCCATGGGGAACCTTTGCTTACAGGAGAATGCCTTTTGGTTTGATTAACGCCAGAGCCACGTTTCAAAGGGCTATGGACTTAGCTTTCAGATATTTAATGGGAAAGGTCATAGTTGTGTATTTGGATGACTTGACGGTCTTCTCTACAAAACGAAGTGATCATTATGATCACCTGGAACAGGTACTCTTAAGGTGCAGGCATCATGGGATTTCATTAAATACTAAAAAGTCCATGTTTGGAGTGACAAAAGGAATTTTTTTGGGTCATATTGTGACTAGAGAAGGAACCAAGATTGACCTAGAGAGGGTGAAGGCCATTCAAAGCCTTACCCTACCCATAAGCAAAACTGGGATGCACTCTTCTTTTGGGAAGGCTAATTTCCTACGAAGATTTGTACCTGATTTTGCTGATAAAACCAAGGATATCCTTGGGATGATGAAAGGGAAAACTCCATTTTGATGGAGCACTGAAGGGAAGCTTGCTTTCGAAGAAGTCAAAAAGGAAATTGCACATGCCCTTGTTCTAGTATGTCCAAACTTTAAGAAAGATTTCATCATGTACAACTATGCTTCCGCTCATACAGTATCAACCATCTTGATGCAGGAAAATGAAGAAGGAAATGAATCTCCTATCGCTTTCATGAGTTGCCCATTGAAAGAACACGAATTGAAAATGTCACAAATTGAAAAGCATGCTTATGCAGTGGTGAGAGCAGTGAAACATTTCAGGTATTACGTGCTGAGTTCTCATACCCTCGTTCTCGTTCCTGATTCTACAGTTAAATCCATCTTGACTCAACAAGAGTTGGGTAGTCAACAGGGTAACTGGATAGCTAAAGTCCAGGAGTATGACTTAGACATCAGACCTACCAAGTTGGTACGAGGAAGGGGCCTGTGCCAATTGATTGTAGAAAATAATGCTGAAATAGAATGTGAAAAAAACCGAGGATGCCTCTTCGGAATTTCCCATGGTGCTTTTTGTGAGCACAACCGACGAATGGTACATAGATATTGCTTTCTTTCTGACTTAGGGCAAATGCCCCCCACATTTAAGCCAAAAGGAGAAGAGAACAGTTAAGTTAAGATCTACAAGATACATCCTGTGGGATAATGGAATATACAAGAAAGGTATTGAGGGTGTATTCCTGCGCTGTGTTGATAAGTCTCAGCAGGTGAGGTTATTAGAATCCTTCCATAGTCTAGCATGCGGAGGACATTTCTCCTCCTCTGTGATAGCCTACAAGATCCTACGGGCCAGGTACTATAGGCCTACTCTCTTTTGAGACTTAGCAGAATGGGTGTCTAAATGTGAAGCTTGTCAACATTTTGTTGGTCATCCTAAGTTAGCAGCTCTTGCCCTAAAGCCTATGGTGATTGAAGAACCTTTTCACTAGTGGGGAATTGATTTCATTGGAGTATTAAATCCCTACCTCCAGTGCGGGACACAACTACGTGCTCACTGCCACAGGACTATTTCACCAAGTGGGTGGAAGCTGCACCCATCAAGCTGACAACCTCTGAAGTTGTCTGTAACTTCCTCAAAGAAAATATAATTGTCAGATTTGGCATGCCTCACAAGATCGTTGCCGAAAATGGTTCCAATTTCTCATCTCACGAGTTGATAGAATTTTGTTATGGATTTGGGGTCACGCTGGCTCATTCATCTGATTACTACCCTCAAGGAAATGGTCAAGCTGAGTCAAGCAACAAAAATCTGGTGACCATAATCAGAAAGTTGGTTGATGAGAATCAGAGGACATGGCACAAAGCATTGTATGATGCATTGGGGGCCGATCAGATTACTCCTAAAACAAGCTATTGGGATGTCCCCATTTCAGGTGTTGTATGGGATCAACGCTGAGATACCTATCTCTGTGGAATTGCCAACCTTAAAGTTAGCTAAAGCAATTGAGGATGAAACTTTTCAAACTTCTATTAAGAAAAGGATAATGTACCTAGCCCAGCTAGAAGAAGAACGGATCAAGGTGGTGGATCGCACCACATACCATCAGATCAAAGTCAAAAGAGTATTTGAAAAGAAATCAAAGCAACGTGATTTCCAGGTCGGAGATCTAGTACTTCTCTGGGAAAAGAGAAGAGAATAGAAAGGGATGCATGGAAAGTTTGATTCTTTATGGAAAGGACCTTTCAAAGTACATCAGCTGAATGGTGAAAATAGCTTCTGTCTATCATACCTTGATGGAGAGTTGCTCCCTCTACCTTTTAGTGGTCAACATTTGAAGTTGTTTCATCAGTAATGCAAGATGCTCTCGTGCATTGTACATAATTTGTTTTCTGTCGTGTGTTTGCTTTTTGTTTCCTTTCTTTCTTTGATTGTTTTTGGTATTCTTCTTCCTTCAGACTCCGTAGCCCAATGGATAAAACCAGAGATTTTGAGTTCTCTCTCTTTGATGTCACCAAGAAAGTCCCCAACTGGAGCCAATTGTTATATGATTTTAGTGATTCCAGCTAAAATTAAGATAACCATAGAATTTTTTTGGGAAAATCTCCTAAAATTGCCCTTTTGAGGAGATTTTTGGGTTTTGGGTTTCAACAACATGAAAACATGTTTTTTACATGCTATATGCAAATTGTTTCATGAAACCTGAAACCTGAAACAAGTTAGTATTTCGGGTTTTCAGAACTATTGAACATCGGAACATGACTTGCAAAAAACATGCTACATGTCGCTTGACTTCCGGAACCCGAAACCCGATAGGTTCCTTTGTGTCGGGTTTTCGGAACCTTAGAACATCCAAACATCTCATGTTTCATGTCATTTGTTTCCCGAAACCCGAATTGATAGCTAATCCTTTGTATCGGGTTTTCGGGTACTCCAAGCATGATGACATGGCATTAACTCCAAGTTGTTGGGTAGTTGGCACACGTGTCAGGTGAAGTGTCATAAATGCTAGGGTTTTATAAATAGCCCAATTTTACATGTCATTTTTACCAGGTTGTAATTTTGCTGTGTGGATTTTTCATTCTTGTGTCTGCGACCTCCAAACCCGATCGAGCTTCTTGATCGATTGTGTGCTCCATTTTCGAATATATGGAATTATTAAAATATATTCGAATAATATGGAATTATTGAATTCTTGGATAGATTTCTTGGGTGGTGAAAGAGTAGAAGGTGGTGGGCTCCCATAGTGTTGCATCTCATAGTTGATTTGATTGAACATTTAATTCAAAAACCTTTACATGTCCTTACATATTTAATTAAATAATTAATTAAGCATTGTTTTATTATGTTTACATATTTTATGATGATGCAATTTGAACCTCTTTACTTGTTACATACATTGTGCCATGATATTATTTTTAAACATAAATTGGTAGCGTGAAAGCGAAGATCAACTATGCCATCAATTGTACGCGTTAATTATTCCCGTCATTTTTCGGGGATAAAAAATGAAAATTACAGAGCATTTTTATTCGATTTGGAATCACGAGAAAAAGTATACTCCATTCATACGGTGGGTCACGAGATTTCCAGGGAAAAATATTGTCTTTTCTTTTAAGTTAGTTGTGGACAAGTATGATAACGCTGAACAGACAATGTTTTTGAAGATGACGAAGTCGAAGTGGAGGCGCGAGGTTCTGCAAATCCACGTCAAGGAGATCGTATTGGCTGGCTTCGTTCTTCAGAGAATTGGAGACGACGAAGTCAAAAAATACGCACAGAAAATCAATGGCGCCATTGATACTGACAAAGTAGCATGGACCATTTGATAAAATGCCTCGGCGCAGGCATGCAATGAGTTCTTTGAATGTGCATCGACAGATAACTAACCAGTCTCCTCAGCTCGTGCCAGTATATTCTATTCCCGTCCTGTGTAGATTTTGGAGCTCTGAAACTATTTTTTGGACGTCCCATCAAAGGATAAATGAAGAGGTAATTTTCTGTTAGCTGTTTTTATTTGCGGTAGGATTGTGTGCAAAAGCATAAGGGTAGTGGACTATTGAAGAATTCTTGGAATACATGTGAGGGCATGGAATGAAACATCTTAAACTCTCCATTTTGCTTCATGTTTTTGTCGTCAGCATCCCATTTTGGTGGCTGAATAATTCATCCTTTCCGTCGTGTCTATGTCCTTTGTACTTGGTTCATATCTATACACTAGCAGTCGCACGCGAGGGTGTGCGATGTGAATGCCGAAATGGAAACGGGTAGTTGAAAATAAATCAGTAATGAGGAACGTAAGAATTGCCACAACGGAAGAGAAAAAAAGAACATGATAGGAGAACAGAAAATAATGCGGAATAAAATGAATTTAATTGCGAGAATGTAAAGAGCAATGAAGAGTGGGCTAGAAGATAATATTATTTAGTATAACAAACCAAATATGTACATCGGAGCTTGATGTAGAAGAAGAAGCAGAGAGGAAGGCCCGGACAAGGTAAACAGGAAATGGTAAGATTGTTATGCATGAAGGATTTTACGGGTGCGGGGGAGTTTTAGACAAAGAAGATTACAGGGGATGAATTAGGAGGCGGGGGAGGATGGAAGGGAATGGAGATGAAGCTCTTCTTTTTTTCGGAATTGTAGGAGGGAGGCAGAAGAAATTCTCGAGTAACGGTCAAAGGAGAAAGCTAGGGAAATACGAATGTTATCCAAGGAGGGAACTCGTGAAAGAGCAGTAAAAGTAAGGCCAGGTCTCTCGGTGGATCCAATGTCTATGGTGGCACGAGCAAGGGTGAGTCCTTGGGCTTTGTGAATTGATAATGCCCAGGCCATTTTTAAAGGCAATTGTCTACGAGAACCTCTTGAAATGGGGGGAATGGGGATGTGGGAGGGATTTGACGGATTCCATGGAGGACCGGAATAGCGATCGAAGTCGACAATAACGAAAGAAGGCAAAGAAGGTGGAGCCGAGGAAGGGCAATAGACAATGTCAACGATAGTGCCAGATGCGCCATTAACAAGCCCGGTAGCAATCCATAAATTAGCAGTGAGCATGATTTTTTGGTCTTTGCAAAGGAGCACTATTTGTTCTAGTTGGTCGTCATCAGGATCATAGTAGTCACTTCTTCTTGTATTCAGAGCAATGGACAAGGCAATTGGAGAATTGAGTTCCTTCAGCATTTGTAAATTGTGGTTTTTAACAAGAATATTTGTTGAGAAAAGGTGGGGGGCATTGTGGAAGTATAAAAGTTCTTGTTGTGAGAGGCATGAATCGGTGCGGGACATCAAAGTCTCCCAATCTGGAAGGGTGGCCACACCGTTTCGGATGTTGAGAAGAAAATTGCGAAAGGAAACTTGAGTCGGAGCAGAGCCTTGCTGTCTGAATATAGATCTCAATGAGATTGAATTAGGAAATTTGCGCCAAAGGGATCCACCGTAGGAATTACTGGCATATAGTGGAATGTCCATAACGGGTGGAAGTTGACCAAGGTCCCCAACTAGAATCATTGATCTATTTCCGAAGGGGGAAGTACGGAAATGTGGGAAGGCCTCACGCAGGCGGAAGTCAATTTTTGCAAGAAGTTTAGGGCCAATGAAGCTCATTTCATCAATCAAAATGTATCTAACATGTTTTAAAGAGTCTTGAAAGGAGGCCAAAGCTTGGCCTTCAAGGGGTTTTAAATCTCGAATGGGAATTCGGAGGCTGGAATGAATGGTCGACGCAGAAATGTTAAAAGCAGCCATGCCAGTAGGGGCAAGCAAAAGAAGGGGTGAAATGGCAGGGGCAGCGAGGGAGGAGAAGGCAGACTGGAGAGAGTGGATAAGGAATGACTTTCCTATTCCTGCAGTTCCTTGAATAATGAGAAGAAGGGGTGGTAGGCTGTGCGTCGAGGAAAAGTGGTGGAGAATTGTAGTGAAGGCTAGTTGCTGGCCATCGGAAAAAGTTGACGGAGAAGACAAGCTAGATGGATTTGTATGGTCAGGGAAAAAATTTTCCTTACAATTTTTGATAAAAGACGGGGCGATGTCGACCAGGTGAACCGGAACGCTGTTTGAGGACCAATCATAGCGGGAGTCAAATTCTCGGAGGCCAAGCATTTGTAGATGGTCAAGACCTTCAGAATGTCCTGGACGGAGGCCCGCCAAAAGTTACCATTCATAGATTCTCTCACTTGTTTGCATTGGGTCTGTGTCAGATTCAGATGATTCATTTGGATATGTATCAGGTTCCGTGTCTGTTCTTCTAACATGCCACGGTTTGTATGAGGTTTTGAACAGGTGCCAATTGGAAGAAACAATATCTGGTGAAGAACCAATATCTGAAGGAATGTTCTGGAAAGGCTTGTACAGCAGGAGCTCAGACCAACAGAAAAGGTGGAAAGCCTCTGTATTAGTTGGTGGAATGATGGAAAACCTTGGGTACACACGGACAATTGCTAGTGTAGTGCGTTGTTTCCATTTCTCTTTTTTTCGGTATTTGTTGTAACTCCAATCTCGAGCAATTTGGATAAGGGAAAGGGACTCCATTGATGGAGGGCGGACAAGGTACGCATCAAGAAGCTGTGATGTATCTTGTTCCTGAGTAGCTGATGCAGAAAAGGTGCCTAAGTATTTTTTTGCCCACATTCAAATAGACGGTCTGGCGGCTGGACACAACAAGAGGAAGTTTGAGAAGCAAGTGACAAGCTTCTTGTGCACTTATGTCATGTTCAACAACACTTTCTGTGAGCATCTTCCGTATTGCAAAAGATGAAGGGAAATCATGGGGTTAGCATGCGAACAAAGTCTAGACAACATTTGGTGGTATGTCTCAGAGCGTTGCTCTGCTTTAGAGGCATACTTTGCAATGTATTTAAGAACAACATGTCGAGACAATACAGGCTGACAGTCAATGTTGGATCTCCATATAGCTAGCATGGCTTTATTGTGAATGTTTAATCTGTCATCATTCCTGAAAGGAAGGTATTTAACGCTTTTGTTGGCATCCATGGTCAAGGAAGAAAAAGCCTGTGTTTCCCAAGGCGCACTGTAACGACATATAGTTTTGGAACCCTTTTTTCAGAGACATGTCTGTGTAGAACATTTGGTGTGGATCTGAACCCGGTTTATAAGTTCCTCGAGGTCGTGCAGAGGGTTGGAAGCCAGAACCTCTGAAGAGGAAAGCAAGCAGGGATCATCCTCGAGAGATCTTTGTAAGAATGTCGGTCTACGTTCAGGAGCTCTAGGGTTCCATGTAGAAATGTATTGATCAAAGTACAGTCTTGTTGTTTCAACAGAAGCATTGTCATTCCAATCTATTGTGTCAACATTGGGGGCACCTTCGAGCCAAAGGAAACCGTGAACATGTGCAGACCCTCTATGTTGCCATTCGTACCTACAAGAAGAAGGTGGTTAGAAATAAAGAGAAGCAATAGAATGGCAAACGAACCATTTAATTTTGTTTACCTGTACCAGTAGTCCTTGGCTCCAAGGTGTTTCTACAGGACCTCCTCGCGGAATATTGTGAACCTCTGGTGCAAGTAAGCAGAAACACGATGGGGGTGGTTGATAATGTTGTGTGTTCTAAATCTTTGTGCGAACCGATGATCAGGAGGTGGAACACCCGGCATACAGTTATGCAGATCAGGCCATTTAGTATCTGCAGCACTAAGAGTGAAGAAGAATGTAGGTGCACCCAATTGTTCAACCATGTTTGATATCTCTCCTCTGTATTTGGACCAGAAGGAGTGTGTTCCTCGCAGGTTATTTCCAAACCGCATCAAGGTATCTGAGAAGTGAATATGCAGGGTCTTCAAGCAATTTTTTTCGAAGGTCTGCTATAGTTGGTGGTATGCCATTTTCTAGGTTTTGCTGCATGAAAACGGCTGCTGTAGATTGGCTCCTATGGCGCATGATGAGGTTAAGCAAAAAGTAGCGAAACCGGGGGTGGGAACCGAAGCGGTTATCATGGTAATGGATTAAATGGAGGGCGTATTCATGAAAAAGCACCTCTTTCATGCGAGGTTGCCTAAACATAGCCTTACCTTCAGGAAACAAAGTTGGGAATGCCATGGAAAATAGACCCTCAGTGGTGTATTCATTTATGGGAGAAAGACTTATGTCTGGCCAAGGCATGGTGGAAGGCATGTTTTGATCATGGGAGAGAAGGAACTGTGAGATCTGCTTGTCTTCAGTGCCAGAGTTGTGGGCAGAAGGGACGAAAGAAGAAGAATGGGTGTCAATTAAAGTGCAGAGTGAAGGATCATCACTGGAATCAGGTGCGATAGTGTCTGAAGAGGTAGGGATGTCCATTGGTATGGAGTTGAGGGAGGAGGAAATATTTGTTTGTTGTACAGGAAGAGCGTTGAGGGCTTCATTGTCAACAAGAACATCTTTGTAGTAAGGGTCATGCAAAATTTTGTATTGAAGTGCCTGCCATACACGAGATCTACTAATGTAGAAATCGTATTTTGTTTGTTGGGAGCCTGCCTTTTGCACAAGAAGTAGATCCAAATCACCGAGACGTCGAGGGAGGTACTTTGCTATGGAAGAGATATTTTGGGGGAAGCTTATAGTGTGCCCAGAGTATTTGTATTGTCCACCACGTGCATGGGTTACTTGGAGAATTGGGTTAACTCTAGCAATCAACATTTCTTCAACTTGTGTCAAAGATTGTAGTATGGATGGCTGGACACCAGGGTCCATGTTGTTCCAAGAAGAAAATCGGTGTCCTTGTTTCTCAAGCCTGCACCTGGAGCAAAGGACAGATCCTGAACAACACCTAGTTTGAATGCCAGGGTAATTCTCCAAACAGATAGTGCATGTGCTTGCAGTGGAAAGGGAATCTATCCTTTTGTGGAAACGCCTTTGTGCATCTGCGAAGGAGGATGAAGAAGAGGTGGATGGCTCGGAAGGGAACATTGTGGCAGAACAACAGCCGTCAAGATTTTGGCATGTATTGGTAGCTGGGGAAGGTAGCACAAATGAATGTGAAGAGGTCGACAGAGCATCAACAGGAAGGGAGAAAGAAGAGGACATTGGAGAGTACGTGGTTGATGGGGGGGAAGAGGAATGTGTTGATCGAGAAGGGAAGTGTTGTGTATCCAAGGGTGCACGGGCCTCGTAGAAGGGAAGGGTGGAAGTGTTTTGTGAAAGGAACGGGTAAAGCAGAGCGGAAGGTGGAGACTGAAAAACATTTGCGGCATTGGACGAGGAGGCACTGTGAGAGGTGGAATGGGGTGAAGGAAGGGCAGGTGTCAGGGACCGGAACGGTGCGAGATGGGGAAAAAAAGATGTGCAAGGTGTGTTTTTTCTTGCATGGTAACAGTGGCGTTGATCCGCATTTATCTGCTCTTTGTTTCTGGCGTAGATTTCTCTTCTTCGAGCTAATCGTTGCTCTGCAGACATGGGGAATGCTGCAACGCTCTGCGGTAGGAGAAAAAGTATGAGACAAGTAAAGGAAAAAGTGTGTATCTAGCCATACATGGAGTAAAACAAAAGAATACGAAAGTTGTAGTGCGCATGTATATTACAAGTAAAGGAACATAGCACTAGCAAAGCTCATTCAACGAAAGTTATGAATACAGGAAAGTGTTCGAAGGAAATAACATGTCCATACAATATAAAAGACCATCACTAGTATTTAATTTTTAAAGGAAATGGCTTAGGAATTCCAATTATTGATATTCAATAACATAGAGAGTGTGTTAAAAAATACAAAACAAAAGGTATATATATCGATATTCATTGAACCCGAGTTTACATAAACAAAAGTAGAGAAAAAAGGAACAACTAAACATTCGTTTGTGCAAGAAAGAGTTATTGGAAAGGGTGCTAGCATATCAAGAGACCAAGAGAGCTTTACAAGGGGGGAACATGAATGTAGGGAAGCCTATATATTGTTACGTAAACATAATTCAGGGAAGGGAAGCCGCAACTTCAAGTTTGTGCGACTTTATAATGACACATTTAAACTGCTTCTTCTCATGGTATGTTTCAATTTTGATGGAAAGCGTAAATTGATATTCGTGGCCTATAACCTGGTCTACAATTTTGGTTGTTGCACCATCATCTATGCTCAAAAACTGCAAGTCTTCAGCTTTGACGCCCATTATATTTTCAGCAGTCTCATCAAATGCAGTTACGGATTGAAGTTCTCCTGTGCCATCTTTTAAAGTGACACGGAGTGCATACCTGTAGTCACATTTTTGGATAGGAACATTACATTTCCCACAAAACCAGGACCCGTTTTCCTAGTTCTTGCACTTTCTTGCGACATTGTGTACCATTTTTCACTAAAGGGCATGCTAAGTAATAAAAATTGTCCAATGCAATGTCTGTGATTTTTTCTGTAATTGTAGCCCATTCATTTTTATCTGTGTTACCCATTTGCAGGACCTGAGCTATTGTTGCCAGAGAGGACAAGGCAGATGGAGGCCCTAGAACCCTGTTTGTGATAGATGGTGTGGGGACATTGAAAGCATCAGATGCAACCCATTCTTGTAGAGAGAGGCTTTCAGGGATCACTGGATTGACAAACCATTTTGTAGTGGATATAGTATCAAGAGATGTTCCGTTGAAGCTGGAAACACGAGCTGTTTTAAGAGCAAGAACTGGTTTCTGTGGAATTGAAAGGAATTCTTCTAGCTCTTCTCCAAGTGCAGTTGAATGTTGACCCCACAAAGTGATGGAAACACTAAATCTGGACATGTCTTTAACCTGCACTGTTCGCTTCACCGTTTCTGTCTGATCATGTCTGCGAATGGTGGATCATGGAGAAATAACAAGAACAACACCAAGAATGTCAACAAAAGATCCGGCAGGTCTTCCAGGTATTCTTTGATGGGGACAAAGTGGAAGTGGTGCAAAGGTATGATTTCATTGTTGACATGCAGAGGCCGAACAATGGATGCTGCCGACAGGAAAATTTCGAGTGCGTTGTTCAGGTTGTTGAACTTTTCTTTTGCTTTTCCAATTCTTCTGTTAGAGATGGTGTACGTTTTTTCATTTTCTATCATGCCATAGAAATTTTCCGCAATCTCATTGAAACAAGTGACACGGATTTCACCACCTCTGCTATCCACGAAATCGAATCCAAAGAAACAACCATTGCCGTTATCATTACTATATGTCCGCATGGAGTTTTTCGCCACCGCTCTGCCCTCTATGGACCAAACACGCATGGTTGTGTTCAAGTCATTTATGAAGATGGCCTTCGATGTTGATTTCGAGGAAGCATAAATATTTTGAGGCGGTGTTTGCGGAAACAAAGTTTTGGGCACACCCTCAGGCTGGTCAACACAGGCTTGTTTGCCCTGAATAACATGGCTGGGGATCCGGGAAGGAGAACCAATCTGCGGATATGTTTCTTTCACTATATCCATATCGGTAATTAAAACGGTCCTGCAGGCAGGCAGTGTAAGGAATGAAAATGTTAGAAAATATTGTGCGAGATAGAAAAGACGAAAGGGAAGTCAAAATATCGACTACTTACATTTCATGTTTGACCATCCTACAAACGGTTTTTTGCAGCTGAATTATTGTGCCTTCTTTCAACATTTTGTCCGCAACTAGTTTCGAAAACTTGGAGGGCAACAATGCCTTCTGGATGTGAATACCGTCAGAAAGGTCAACTCGATGCTGGGTTTCACTATTCAATAGAGAGTGCACAGGACAAATGTTGAGGAGCTGGAACGTGGAACTCGTATCTGAGCAACTGGACATTAGGCGCGCAACACCTCCTTCTGTTAAAGTTGTGTCCATGTTTTCAATGCAAATAGTAGAGGAGAATGGATGCGCTGCATGAAAAATGCAACGGTCAACCAAGAAGGTGAAAGAACACACCAAAACAAACAAGCAAACTGAATGTTATGCCCCCACCTAGAAAATCGAACCTGATATTTCTTTTTACTAAAAGAAAATGTGGAAGGGAAGGTTGAAGTGGATCAAAAGATTGATGGCAGGGTAAAGGATAGTAGCTTAGAGTTTGCACAAAAAAGGTAAAATCGAATGCAATGCCACCAATCACAAAAGGCCATTTTTTTTGTTATTAAATTCCATTGTGGAAGGGAAGCCAAAAACGAATGTAAAGAACGATAACAGGCAAATAGATAGTAGCAGCGAGTTTGTATAAATAAGTTTTTTAAAAAAGGAGGAAGCAAAAAATTAATGAACGGTGAAGCAAACATGTTATCATTGAACAAATCTAAAAACTGTGAATGCACACGAAGCCATACCCAAGGAAAAAGAGTTTGAAATAACAGATAGCTATGGATTCTTTTTTTCGAATAAGGAAAAATTTAATAGAGATATGCATTATATAAGTGTATTCTATAAATGCCATTTTAGCACGGAAGAAGAGCTTGCATAAGAAAATGTGTCCGAAAAATGATCAAGCGAAAAAAAACTTACCATTTGTGAATGTACCTAAATATAAATATCTTTATTGAATTCCACTACATAATAATTAAGAGATACTTATTATATAAAAAACATAAATCATTATATTAAAAAACTTACCATAAGTCATTTTGAACTTTTGTTGAGATATTACTTTGTATTCATATTTAGAGCATGCAGCCTAAGGGCCGTGGTTCAGTGATGGGCAGCTGGCTTACAGTTTGATTTGTTTGCAAACGATTTGGGATTTACTTGGAATAATGGTTATTTTCTATTTTCTGTTATTCAATTCTTCATTCTAACTTCCATTCTTTCTAAATTGTGTGATTATGTTCTTCATTTTAACTGACATCTTACTCTATTATTGATAATGAAATAGTGTAACACCTCTTTACATGGTTTGACCGTATACTTTTTGGTTGTGGCCTCATTGCTGACAAATAATTTGGTTACTTTAACGGCTGACAGTGTGTCATAACAGGTGGTCGAATAGGCTTTCCTTTTTAAATGTATCTAGTTTGTATGTAGTGTTCCTCTTGTGTAGTATGATATACAATATATATTATAAGATGCATCTTTTTTAAAAGAACAAACTCAACAAATGAATCTTCTCTGCTGTATATTTCTTGGCACATTAAGGGTTGAAAGAAGCCCGCTCAACTTCATTGTAGAGGCTGAGTTCAATATTTTTAAAAAATTATAAGGCTTAAGCAAGCTGGGGTCAACCAAAACATTAAGACAAACCTTTATTAGTTTTTTTTGTAAATAAATGAAATCTTGTTTTTCTTATCTTATGTCCAACTCCATATGGATAATAGGAGCCTAATTTCTTCTTTGCGTGACTGTGTAGCAGTTGGTGGGTTGGATTTTTTACAGCTACTTGGAAACGAAGGTTTTTGTCAGAAGCTGCGATAAGCATGCATCTTTGCTCTTTTGCTTGGGGCTTAGGGAATATCCAATTGCAACTTGTTCGTGTTGTTTGTGTTTATTTTTTGTCATGCTTTCACTATCGATTTATTAAGCTTTCAAAAACAATGTGCTTTCTGAACCTGAAATGGCCGATATTTTCCTCGTATGGAAAATCTAAGAGTTTACTCATTATGCCAAGGTTTAAAATTTGATGAAGGGGTATGGTCCATGTCTATATCCATGCCTCCACTCACAGGAAACTGTCTAAGTTGGGAAGTTGGAACAAATCAGCTAGAAAGAAATACCTGATCAGCAGGGCAACAAACTTTTCTGGGTGGGTCAATTCTTCATTCAATCAGCAATGCAATACATAGAGCTCAAGGAAACAACTGGGTGTATTTTTATGGAAATCAAGCCATATGCATATATTTCAAAGATATTCATACTTTAGGACAGCACATGTCTAAAAATAAAAGCCAACCATACTCATATTCATGATAAATCGAGCAGAGCACAAATGGAGCAAGTGTAGGGTTTACAATTTAAGCACAAAAGGAAAATTGTATCAATAGGACAGAGTGGGAGAGAAGGCACAAAAAGTTAAAAATGGAGAGAACATCAGCAGATGGATATGTCACTACGGATTGAACCCAACTCCAACTGCACCCAACAAGAATTAAATTGTATGGGTTCTTTTGAACTAACTTTATTCACAATCTGAACTCCTAGCCAATGGCAATGTATTGTGATCTTTCAAAAATTAATGCCAATTTAAGAAGAGGGCATGCTGCAAAAATTACAAGTAAACCAACCTAATAGCAATTAATCAACAATTTCTTAATATTTGCAATCTTGAATGCAATGTTTGTTGCTTCCAATTATTTGCTATTAATGGAGTATAAAACTTGAGGAAATGTGCTTACAATTTTTGGGCCTCCTCAGTAATCTGCTACATTGTAACATTCTTAAGGCTGAAACATTTAACCACCATTAGAAATGTCCACCTCTGTTTCTAGCCGTTTCACAAATTATAAATGATTCCATGGAACTAGTGTTCGAGAGAGCAGAAGAAACCGGCACCCCAAATCTTATGGTGGATTGCCACATTTTAGGACTTTGTCTACCCTTTCAGGTAGTGGGGTGAGAATGTCCTCGAATTTGTTGACTTTTTATTAAACTGCACAAGAATCAATGTTGTTGTGCAGGGATTTCTCAACTACTTGCACATATTGCAGTCAAAGAGAACAACTCTCACCATCCTTCATGATGTAAGTGGCATCCTCAAGCCTTTACGGTAAGTGTACGTTACCATCTCTGAAATTTAAGATGTCGAAACTATATAAATCGAGGATTGAGGGGCTATTTTTAATCTTGTCAATAACCTATCATTGATGCATTCAGGATGACACTGCTTCTTGGTCCACCTAGTGCTAGGAAAACTACATTGCTTACAACTCTGGCTAGAGAACCTGACTGCAATCTCAGAGTAAGTTCAAGCTCTATTTATTTTATCTTACCTAGTGAGGGGATTTGTTGTTTAGAGAAGCTGGGATTGTTCATTTCTGTTAAAATATGTGGATGCATTTTTTGTCTGTATAGGTCTTGGTGAATAAATCAATTTATTCTTATGATCTATTTGAGATAGGGCAAAGACTAATGCGGTCGCTTGCATTTGCAAAAAATTATGAATATTTGTTTCTTTTAACAGATTGCAAGAAATGTGACCTACAATGGACACTCGTTAACATAATTTGTGCCACAAAGAACATCTGCTTACATTAGCCAGCATGATTTGCACCATGCAGAAATGACTGTAAGGGAAACACTAGATTTCTCTTGGCCAATGCCAAGGTGTTGGGTCAAGATACGGTGAGTGTTTGTTTACACATCGCTCACAATTTCATTGTTTTCTTTATTTTTTGTGACCAGACTGAATATTTGTGTTGCTTACAGACCCACTGCAACACAAATCAAAGATAAGAACTAAGTTCTAACCCATATTACGGCTGTGAAAGTAGAAGACCAAGAAAAAATCGAGCTTAGCAGATTTAATACAAACACAAAGTTTTTTGGTAAAATTCACAGTTGAATGCAAAGAATGGAACAAACTAAGAACGCACAAAAGCAAAATAACTCGACCACTCAGAAGCAATGGAGAGCTATGTCGAGTAGTCTTTTCATACAGAAGAAGGGAAGATAAAATGGCTGGTTACAAGTCAAAAATCCAATGCAGGCTTGAAAGAAGAAATTAAAATGGCGATTTGGATGAAGAAAATAAAAAAGCCTCTATTATTCAAGGCATAACCCAGATCTGGGTTCGATATATAAGTTTTTCGACATTGAAATCCAATGGTAAAAGATAAATAAAGGGAGGGTTTAGCTTAGTACAAACTCGAACCCCAGAGAGGCAAATCAAGCTCCCACGTTGAAGTATATAGAGCCCATGGCAGGAAATAATGGAGATCCAGAAGATTCAGAGAAAAACCAGCAGTAAAATAGAGTATAACGTATTTACTGCATACAGAATAAATATAAAAAAATACATATTATTTACAGAATGCCTATCACGTCAAATTGTAGCTTCTATTATATCTGAACTTGATGTGTGTGGAATATGCAAACTTCTCCCAAAAATCCAAACATTTCAAAAAACGATTCATCTTTCAATACATAACAAATCACTAAAGTTTGAAGTATACACATGTTCAAACAAACATTTTTCAAAATTCTGTTTGGTATTTCATTATGTGAAATTAACATTTTCATTTCATATTCTATCAAATACGGTAAGGTAAACAATTGCATTTACAACAAATATATTGCAAAAGTTTACACCCAGAAAAACCAAAGTACATGCTGTTAGATAAAACAAAGTAGTATATTCGGGTTAATATTTACAGATCCAAAATATGGCTCATTGTTTCACGTATACTTGCAAAAAATCCTTACAAAAAAGCCTATAACTATATACAGTCTACAACTTTGTTTTCGTTTACAAGGTGTTTGGGGAGGAGGGTATCATTTTTTTATTTTCTTTTTTTTCTTGCTAGCACCAACAATTTTCTTTGCAGCTTTGTTTTTATTTTTTCCGCTTTCTTGTTTCGCAACAACAACACCCATTTTTCTTAATTTATAGGAAGGTTCACATGCCATTGCAGCCTCCTTAGAATCGTAGACCAGGCCAAATCCCCGGGAATGAGGCCCAGCAGTACGAAATTTGGACAAATACAAAGGGCTTTGTGGCAAAAGGTGAAGTTGCTCTCTAACCAAATCTGCTATAACCGGTTTAGGCGGTTTTGGTTGCCTGCAGTGTAAAACGTTCACAACAAACTGAGTCCTCTTAAACTGTTCTTCTCTTTGCAAGTGCGGCGTTGTAACAGTTACACCAACCAGGGGAGAGATAATTGTATTTCTAGTCCTCATTCTTTTAAACTGAAAAGGAAAACATCCAAACATTAGGGAAAGTAGTAGCCGAAGCAAAATGTACGATGAACCGAGAAAGAAGGTTTCTTTTCAGGCAGGCAGCTTTAAAAACCTCCCCGTTGAACATTTTAATGCTCCGCAAGGGTTGCTTGCGGAATGCTTCAAAGTGGCTTCCCAGGGAGATAACTCCCTCGGCACACTAGGAATCATGCTAACAAGAAAGGCACGTGCTCCTTTATGCCATTATTATTCAGGGCAGATATTGTTTGCATCTTTACAAAGCATAAGAAAAGAGGCACACAAAACAATTTCCGAAAGGTAAAGCCATCCAACCATAGAAACAAAAACACACATTGAAAGTTCCATGCAATATTATCACAAGCGAACTAGATGTATACAACATCAAAATTGCAGTCAGAGATATGCATCGTACAAAAAAAAATAGCAACATGTATGCAAACAAGACAAAAAAAACCTAAGGTATTCATTCCAACAAACATGTTTACAATTTATTTTTAAAGTCCATGGCATGCTTAAATGAACAACAAACAAAGGGACAAAGCATCAATAAAACCGAAGATGACTGCACCTTTTTTTCCTCCCAACAACCTTTTTTTCCCGCCGCCGATGAAAACCTTCAGAATAAGTTGTTTTGCATCCAAACAAGGGTAAAAGACAGCTTGTAATTCAGCACCAATTTTCCTGTTTCAAGCAGCAACAAGAAATGCAAAACGTAAGAAACAAAAGAATATCCAATTGAATGAACATATAAGCCTATTGAAGAGGCAACCTCAGAATCTGCAGCTTTTGCAAGTGATTTGGGACATCTTAGAAGGAGATATTCAATATGATATATTTGGAAGCTACCTTAACCACTAAAAAGCCCACAAGGTTTAACAGAGACTCCCACATCACTTCCGATGACAGATAGGCATAACAAAACAAACGATTTCAGCATAAGAGAGACAAAATTTAAAGTATGCTACCCAACTTGACAAGGCAAATTATGATGGTCAACGCAAGCACATTGTTTCCTGTAAATAACCAACTCGGGAAGGGTTGTTGAAGGATTATGGTGTTTATAAATATAAGTCTTGTTAGTTACATTTGAACATCACTACTTTTAAGTTTTTTGACTTAATTCTCTCTCCAGTAGCAAACCTATAGCAGCTACACAATATTTTTTTCACAGCCTTATAATAGCTACATTTTATCCTACTTTTTGTTTGTCATGTATACTTCGAAATACACGAAACTCCCTCTTGCGAAACATTCTTGGAATAGCATTGATTGAAGGTAGTTCCTAACCTTATATTGGTTGAGATTCTGTTATTTTCCTATTCTTACCATGGCTGAAACAGAGCTAACTTCAGACTGATAATTTCTACAGTTTTGTTGTTTCCTCCAAGACATATATATAAAGAGAGAGGAGATATTTCATGGCATTTGTCAATAATAATAGCAAAGAAAAATTAAAATAAGAATGTAGATTAGCAAAATATTTTAAAACGAGATCCGGTTCTTCAATAATCAACAAGAAAGGCATTACTTAAGCACACACAAAGTTCTATCTTCCGAAAGAGTAATTTATAAGTAAAAGAAGGTGATGTTTTTTTGGATGATAAGTTTAGCGATAAGAAGGAATAGGGCGCCTTTCCGGTAGAGTGTTAAAAAATAAACATGAAGAGATATACATGGACAATGGGGCATTTTCATGATTGAAGTTCGTAAATACACATAAAAAGTTGGCCTGGATAATCCAATTCTGCATCACCAGCTAGGTTGGTATTACCGTGCAAGAACAATTGAAGAAAGAACAAAGAAAGTAGATAAAAAGAGAAACAAAAGAATATCTGATTGAATAGAGATATAAACCTATTGACGAAGGAACATCAAAATCTGCAGTTCCAAGTGGAACAAGAAATGCATGACCATGCATAAACAGTTGAAGAAGTGACCAAGAGAAAAGATAACTTGAGAAATAAAAGAATATCCAATTGAATGAACATATAAGCCTATTGAAGAGGCAACCTCAGAATCTGCAGCTTTTGCAAGTGAATTGGGACATCTTATAAGGAGATATTCAATATGATATATTTGGAAGCTACCTTAACCACTAAAAAGCCCACAAATATAAGTCTTGTTAGTCACATTTGAACATCACTACTTTTAAGTTTTTGACTTAATTCTCTCTCCAGTAGCAAACCTATAGCAGCTATAGAGTAATTTTTTCACAGCCTTATAACAGCTACATTTTATCCTACTTTTTGTTTGTCATGTATACTTCGAAATACAAGAAACTCCCTCTTGTGAAACATTCTTGGAATAGCATTGATTGAAGGTAGTTCCTAACCTTATATTGGTTGAGATTTTGTTATTTTCCTATTCTTACCATGGCTGAAACAGAGCAAACTTCAGACCGATAATTTCTACAGTTTTGTTGTTTCCTCCAAGACATATATATAAAGAGAGAGGAGAGATTTCGTGGCATTTGTCAATTGTAATAGTAAAGAAAAATTAAAATAAGAATGTAGCTTAGCAAAATATCTTAAAACGAGATCCGGTTCTTCAATAATCAGTAAGAAAGGCATTACTTAAGCACACACAAAGTTCTATCTTCCGAAAGAGTAATTTATAAGTAAAAGAAGGTGATGTTTTTTGGATGATAAGTTTAGCGATAAGAAGGAATAGGGCGCCTTTCTGGGAGAGTGTTAAAAAATAAACATGAAGAGATAAATATAAGTCTTGTTAGTCACATTTGAACACCATTACTTTTAAGTTTTTGACTTAATTCTCTCTCCAGTAGCAAACCTATAGATTCTGTTATTTTCCTATTCTTACCATGGCTGAAACGCAGCTAACTTCAGACTGATAATTTCTACAGTTTTGTTGTTTCCTCCAAGACAGTCCTGCAGAAATGGCATAAAAAGCAAATGTAAATAAAAACAAGATTTCAAAGCAAAAATCTATAATTTCACAAGCAAAAAAGCCAGAATAAAACAAGGACATAAAGAAACCTAGAAACATACAAATACAATTCCATAATTACTTGTTAGCATACTATTAAAACTATCTTATAACAACTGATAAAGACAAGTAGTATGTTGAGAACACATCCTGTCATAGACCACATACCTAACAGCAAAAGATTGTCCAACCTTCAAAGCTTGTAAAAACTTCGAAGTTCCACTCTGAGCTATGGTTCCAAGACAATCAATTAGCTCTTGCTTGGTCATGCCAATGCCCGTATCCATCTGGATGAAAATAACAAGCTTGTGTCAACCAATTATCAGAAGGTACAAACAAGAATTAATTTGTGATTCATCCATACAAGACTTACAAAATAGTAATGATCCCATTTTCAGGATCTGGTTTGATACGGATTTCCAAGTTACCCCCTTCTGCAAGTAATTCTGGCTCCATTACACTCAAAAACCGTAGCTTATCAAGAGCATCACTTGCGTTACTGTCGAAGAATAGTCGAACCATCAATTATTTTATTAGCCTAATGATTAATGATTTCATTCACATAAAAAATAATCAGCTTCAGACAAGACGCCGGTGAAAAATTCTATATATTGGTGCTAGTTAATAACACCAGAACCTCTTAACTTTTGCATATTCTTAATACAACATGAACTACTTTAAAGACATACTAGATTACTAGATTTACTTATTTATGACCTCTAATACTTTTTGGATATCAACGATCTTGCAGTGGAAGCAAATTACCCAAATCACTCTGGCTGCCTGCAATAAGTTGCTCAAAATTGAGACCCCGAGACGAATGTATATGCCCACCACCGTCTTCACGCAGGCCTCTGAAGCACGCAAACCCTAAACCTGCTAAAACCCATGACAGAAAAACAAACAACTGTGTTAGCCTTGTCATTTGTGAAGGGTTTTTTTTTCATTCACGAAGGCAATCAGAATTCGAAACCTACCCACGGAACAACCAGAGCAACGACGACACACTGGAAAAAGCAACAAAAGCCCCACAGACCCCGAGAGGAATGTATATGCCCGCCACCATCTTCACACAGGCCTCTGAAGCACGCAAACCCTAAACCTGGTAAAACCCATGACAGAAAAACAAACAAGTGTGTTAGCCTGTCATTTGTGAAGGGTTTTTTTCATTCACGAAGGCAATCATAATTCGAAACCTACCCACGGAACAACCAAAACAATGACGACACACTGAAAAAAGCAACAAAAGCTAGCCTTCACATAAATATTTATACCTAGTCTCATTTTTGGGATAACAACGGTGTACCTCTTCCGTGTACAGTTTGACCGACGCCCCCTCCCCTTTGACGCAGCCATGCTTCAACGTACACTACAAAAAACACACCAAACCCTTAATGCCGTGTAACAGATATTTAACAAGCAACAGTTCCTTTGCGTAATAGGGTTTACGATCTCTGTGCAGGCATGGAGGTGTACAAAAACTACACCAAACCCTTACTGGCATGTAGGAGAAATTTCACAATCAACAGTTCCTTCGCCTAAAAGGGTTTATGATCTCTGTCTAGCCATGGAGGTGTACACCGCATGGAGGGTTATATTGCATCCGTGATCAACGTTGTCCTCTGTGACTTCATCTCACCTGTCTCCTCTCTGTCATGCGTCAAAGTGCCCTCAACTTGAACCTAACTGAAGGAACGCCTTTCTGCGTAAATATCATGTGCCTTTATCTCCAAGGTATTTTCCCCAATTTTGCATAGGCTTCTTATGTGTGTCAATTGTTGTGGTTGCTAAGTGTTATATTGTATATCCTTGCCAAACGTGGACAACATTGGTTGTGGCTAAGGGAGATGAGCCATTCTTTGAGCGTTACCCAATAGTTATGAGGGTTCTTGTCTTCTTGGGCTCCACTTTTAGAATATTAAAATATTAAAATTTGAATGAAACAAATCTAAAATATGAACATTAATTCTCCAAAACCAACGTAATATTTCCTTTTATTTGTGCTATCATGACCATGTCATTGGTAGGGTACGCACATCATTTTAAAAGAGTAAATTCATAGAAATAAGATCTCCAATATTTCATATATTGAGCAAATAATGTATTACACGAGTGCATTTCTGATTGTAGTTAATCCCAAGGCAAAATTCAAATACATCTATCATATCAATGACAGACAAATTTTAATAAGTTTATAGCCTTCTCTACCCACTATAATAAATGTATTAATGACATATTCAAGTACAAACCTGGACCAAATAAGAAATATCTGCCGTCCAATATTGGACCAAAATCAATGACATGACAACTCAAAAGGCACCATCTTCAACTATGCATTGTTTTAAAAATAGATATGCGCTCATCAAAGACTCGTCCACTTTCCCTCCACTTTCCATAACACCTATAGGAAGTAGCTGTAATAAATAACAACCATTGTGATTGTGAGGCTCAAGAAATACAAACTGTAGTTTATTAAATTCAAATAATATAATTGAAAGACCAGTAATTCAAAATTGAATTCAAATCTAGCCATTGGATTATTACATCTAAAAGATTGATCCACACCATTTTATTTCAACCAATTAAAATAAAACACACGGATCAATCACTAGCAATGATTCTGTCTTTAAGTATAAATTCAATTCACTACCTAGTTGGCCGAAATAAAATTTCACTCACCATTGTTTTAACTACAAAATATTGCATTGAGCCAGACTACCACAAACTATTGCATAGGTACCACACTATATATGTTTCATACTATATTTGTATAGGTATGATATTTTATTTTATCTGAATTGATATTTATTTAAAATTTTCCATTATTCTTTGATTTTATTTAGTTTTTATTATGAAAACACAGTCCATACATGATATTATGTTTAGTATTTTCATTGTAAACTTGTAGCTTTATCTATGAAAATTGAACATTTATAATCTGTTGGAAAGTCAATTAGTTTCTTGTAACGATAAAGAGGTTATAAACATATAACTTTTTCTATGAAAATTAATATATGTCTTTACAAATTCCACGCCATTTTCTTGCAACAATAAAGAGGCTACGAATTATAGCCTCTGAATAGATTTCATATTAGATGATCATACACAAGAAGATTAGCTTGAATATATTCTCTTTCAAAACCTACCACATAGCCTTAGGTCTATATAAAAGAAAAGAAAAATTGTTTTTGAGTAATTTACATTTGTTCACCATCCCCTTCAAACAAAAAAACCTGAACTAGAAGAGCTTCAACATTTCCCATAAACCAGACATTAATCATGTTTGAATGTGAGGGTTGAAGTCATATAAAAGTAGTTTATGTTTAAATTATTATTGGCATTGACATGCATATTTGATTGATAATAATGAACTATTCTGAAACTAAATACATCTTAGAATCTCAAATTGTGATTTATCTTAGTAAAGGAAAATCTATAAATTATTAATGAGTACTACATCAAATGTTTTACAATGTGTTGCAGTATAAGAAAGTTACTAGAAAGTTGAAGTAAATACTAAAACACTGAATACTTCAACGCCTTGATACAGTTCCTTGCTCTCAACTATCCATTTCCAGCCCTCATCTTTGAAGTAAGTATTTTTTTAAGCATAGACACTAACATCAAATGGTTGTACTTCCACTATTTTTTGGTAAATTTAATAGTTCTACTTTGTTTAAATTTGTAATTTGCATGGGAGTGACACTTTTTTTATTTATGTATACAGGTGTTTATTGTCATCATGAGGAGAAGGCAACTACCTAGGAGAGTAAGACCAGCTAGTGCCAAAACTAGGGGAGTCAGATTTCCACCAAGTCAAGAACATGAAGAAGAGCCCAACAATACATCAATTGAAGATGCCAACAATACATTAGTTCGAGATGCCAACAATTTAGAACTTCATGATGAAAATAGACAAGCAAAAAGAGGAATACATTCAACTAAAAGAGTCACAGTACCGAGAAATGATTGGAACAAATCTGATATGGATAGTGCTATGAAAGATGTTCAAGAAAATGAATATTCTACATGTTCTGCTGCAAAAAAATAGGGTATACCAGCGAGCACTCTTACTTCTTGGTTGATGGATCTCACCACGACCAAAAGAAAGGGCCCACCAACAATTCTTACTGATGAAGAAGAACTCGAGTTAGTGAGTTGGTGTCAAGAAATGGCGAACATGGGCTACGGGTTAGAAATTATACATCTTAAGGCATACGCAACACAAATATGTGAAACTAGGGCTAACCCTTTTACGGATGGTCTGCCTGGTAAATCATGGTGGGTTGGTTTTAAGAAAAGACACCTAGAACTTACATTGAGGACAGTTGAAGGCCTTGATAAGGATCGAGCAATGTGTCTTAGGCCATCAATTGTCAATTCTTTCTACATTACATTGTCCAAGGCCTATGAGGGCAATCCATATGGACCAAACAAAATATGGAATTGTGATGAGACTGGATTACAGGCTAGAAAGGAACTGCCGTATGAGAGTACTTGCTAAAAGGGGCAGCGGAAGTGTCCCTTACATCATTCCAAAAAGTAGGGAATGGATTACCATATTATGTTTTGTAAACACTGCCGGACAAAGCATTCCAGGATTCTATCTTTTTAAGGGGAAGAAACAATTACATAACTACATTGTAGGTTGTGAGCCTGGTGCATGCATGGCAACACAACCTCATGCATGGATGACTAAAGATTTATTCATGAAATGGCTACATCACTTTGCAGCATCTATACCTGGTGGTGTATCTCTAACAAATAGGCATTTACTGATTTTTGATGGTCATGGTTCACATGTTGCTTTGGGAACAATTCAAGAGGCAAGAAGTTTGGGAATAGATTTGTTGACATTGCCTACACACACCTCTCATAGACTACAACCATTGGATGTGAGTGTCTTTGCTCCATTCAAATCTTACTTCAAGGAAGAGAGACGAAAATGGATAACTGAGAAACATGGAATAGATATCAAAAGGGCAATAATTAGCAGAGTTGGGAAGTAAGGCATTCAAAAAGGCTCTTACATCTGAAAACATTAAATCAGGTTTCAAAAGGACAGGTATCTGGCCTCTAAATCCAAATGCATTGAATGAAGACATGGGACCTAGTAGAACATTTGACACATCTTTTCAAGATGAAGTAGGTGCAACAGAAAATATGTTACAACTAGCTGGGGTTGGTTTGGAGATTGGGGAAGATGTTGAGATGGTGCCTAACACACAACTAGGCCAAGAATTAGAAGTTCAACATATTGATATAGACTTAAATGACTGTATTGATAAGAAATCAACAAGTCCAATTGAGAGAAGTCAATTTGAAGAGCCACTAACTATGCCCACACAAGCTAGCCCTCCTGATTGGATGAAAGAAGCTGCTTTCAATCTAGGTGTAAACTTGAACTTTAATAATGAAGAAGTCAGCATCTCTCTACCAACCCAACCACCAGAAACTTCATGAGTTAGATTTGGTGCACTACTATGTAGACACTCACACTGAAGAAAATGATGCAGCAACACAGTTGGAGGCAGAAGATGTTTTAGAGGCAAATTTTGATCAAACTCTTGTGGGGCAAAGTACTCTTAGAAAATTCTTAAAACTCCCAATGGAAAAGATCAAGGGATCAAGGTCAAATTGTGATGCTGGAATAAGATTGAGCAGGGAATCTCAACTGATCACAACTGATAAGTACATGGAGCTTCTCATGGAGAAAGAGAAAAAAAGAAAGAAATTGATGAATTAAAGAAAAGAAAAAGGGAACAAATTCAAGAGAAGAAGGCAGAATGAATTATTGCAAGAGAAAGAAAGGAGCAAGAAAAGATTGAGAAAGAATACATAAGGCAAGCAAAGGAGAACCAAAAGTTGATGCAAAGGCAAGAAAGGGAGCAGAAGAAAGAGCAAGAAAGGATTCAAAAGGATCAAGAAAGAAGGGAGAAGGAGTTTGAGAAGGCAAGAAGAGAGTTGGAAAGGCAAAGGATACTAAACAGTTCAATTAATCCTTTGCATGAACAACACCCATTATTAAGGGAGTTGATGGCCATACATTGCCCCCAATTGGTGTCTGCAAATAAAATTTCACTTGGAGCGACTACTTCTGCAAATTCTGATTCATTCCCAACTACCCCTATGAGAGATGTCAACATGGGCAGGCAGCTACCAACTTCTAACACCCCTACATCAAACATTACTACAGATTCACTAGTGCCCTTCCCTGGTTTTGGGTAGTGATATTGTAGTAAGTTTTTAAGCTTCTGGTAAAGGCTCAAGTTTTTGTATTTTGTAACAGGAATTTCAATTCAAGAACAACATAAACCTGGTTCTGATAGTTATATATGGTTAGAACATGATCTTAAAATGTATTATCTAGTAATGTAGCACCTATATTTTTGTAATGGACACATGCTTATAATATATGTAATGAAAATGATGTATTTGGAAGTTAATAGCTTACATGGAGAACTGACTCTCAATTATTATTTTCATGCCAATAGCCATTTTTATTCTAAATATTTCAATTCTTGTTTATATCACTAAAAACAGAAACATCACTAACATTATTTAATGGAAGAAAATAAAAAATTCAACAATTTGATTTCTATCATTGCCTCAATGAGTGCAGAAAACTCACCTTTCTAGGTATTGTAGCTTAATATTTGATATTTTACAGCAATGACGTTGGAATTTTGGTTAGCATCAAAATTTATTGAAAGATAAAAACAAGATATTATCATGTTATAATGTTATTGTAATTTTAAAAAAAAATCTTTAAGAGGAAATTGAACTCTTGCGTTTAAAGAATCAACAAAAAATTTCTAGGAGGATTATATGTGCTAATAAACACAATTATCAAACAAATTTTCCAACCTTCCACATGGC
Organism: Taxus chinensis; assembly: GCA_019776745.2. NCBI lineage: Eukaryota > Viridiplantae > Streptophyta > Pinopsida > Cupressales > Taxaceae > Taxus > Taxus chinensis. The sequence goes on from CM034150.1 coordinate 682,446,906, forward strand.
CTCACCTTGTTCACATGTCAAAAAAAAGACACAGGTGCATATTATTTGTGAAGAGCTACTGTTTTCTAGCTTGATCTCTGCTAAAACGACATTTTTATACATAAAAAACAACAAAACCCATCTATTAGAAAAACAATCAAAGATTTTAAAGGTCAAGTAGCTGTATAAAAATGTGAAACAACATTAAGTTGAAATCCAAAACACCCAGATGAAGTTTTTCTATAAATTCACCGCATAAAAATCTTTAGCTATGGAAACAATTACCTTATAATGTAGAGGTTTCCCACAATGAAATGGATAGAAAATCATCAATTGCAGGAAGAGGCGCTTCCCACTTGAATAAAACATTAGCAATTTACAGGAAAATGGAAAGAAAAAAACCATCAAAATTCATTCTTCTTGCATTCTTGAAAAATAATGGAGGAATTGTAAACAAGAAGCTAACTTTGAGTGCATGTACATGGTATATTAATGTGCAATAAATGGTATTAAATTTACTTGCATTGGATTTGTTTGATGAATTAAACATGGATACATGTATGCATGATACACCAACAATATTTAATTATAAAATCAAATCCTTTAAATTTGGTGGAGCAGATGTTAGTTACATGGTAATTTAAAGTGAAATGTGGGGTCTTAATGTGGCCTATTTTTAGCCACTTATAAAATCCACTTTCAAATAGATGCGTTGGATTGTAAGGATATTACGTGTCAAATTTGGTACTCTTTTTTTGAGTAGAAAATTTTTAGCAAGAAAAATTCCATAGGCATGTTTGAGACAAATTTGGTTCCTTCAAGTGGATCCTCCAAAAATATTTAACCTTGCAAATGTTGGGTGCTCAAAGAATGGCTCCTCTCCCTTATATCCATGTATATTTGTTGAAAAGGCATTAAAATTTTCCAAGAAAAGGTACATGAGAGGAGTTATTATTGATCCCTTAGTCATTGCCAGCATCCACCTAATTTTTTTTTGCAAGTACCAATTAAACTTGTGGTGGTCGTGTGGATTTGTTTATTTGGTGCTTGTTGAATGTACAAGATTTTAGTAGGCATATAAACCATTTGTCAAAATGACTCAAAAATGTGATCTTGTGGACTATTTTAATAAAATTGGGACATCGTAAAGGATATTAGCATGGCCCCTATGTAAGGCATGTAGAGTTTTTTTTCAAAATAACTCAAAGAAATGCACCAAAGTGATGTGGTTTCATGGACAACAATAAATATTGGATGCACACAAAATTAGTTGTTGAAAAAGTATTGGAATCTTTTTAAAAAATGTAGTTGACAGGTGTAAATCTAGATGCCACAACATTTTTCCAAAGTACTCCCACATGTGCCAATGGGAACTATGGAGCAAACCATAGACAATCAAAAAAATATAGTGGATAACGGATTTTTTTTGTTGATAAATTATAAGTGACCAGGGAGATATGTATGTAAATGTGGAGGTAAACACAACACTCGTGAACTCTTTGAAAGACATCCCCTTCAAAATGCATGGTCTTGACAACCTTCCCTATCACCCTCTTTGTTTGTCCAATCATGGACCATTGGAACAAGGAGCAGACTTGGAAAAGAATCGGGAGTGGATTATTCTTTGAGAAGAACAATTAAGAAAGAAATTAAGGCACCAAAACTTTTGGTAAAAGCTTGATGTTATAATGCTTATTTCACTAAATTGGGACTTATTCTAGTCCAAGTAGCTAAAAAATATAGCCAATATTGGAATCCAATATTACTATTTTTGGATTCCAAAATGTCAAATATTGGAATTATCTGCACTCCAAAATGCACATATTGGATTCCAAAATTGTACATATTGGATTCCAAAATCACATATATTGGAATCCAGAATCACATATATTGGAATCCAAAATCACCTATATTGGAATTAACTGTACTCCAAAATCACATATATTGGAATCAAAAAATCAAAATATTGGAATTAGTTAATTCTCCTTCCGAAGTCCAATATATCTAGTCACAATTTAAATTTATGAATATGTGAAAAAACGTTTAATGATTTTAGGGAATCCAACATTGATATGAGAAATAATTCTTGGTGGCCACTAGCCCGTATAGAAAAGATACATGTTCTGTTTTATAAGGGCTAGTCGCTGCTAGGCTTAATGATTGCTTTGGAATAATGCTCTTATCAGTTTTAAGATGTTTTTAAGATTAAACTATGCAAATTTGAATATTTCAAATGCCATTGAGCAAGCGGCCGCCGCTAGGCTAATGACATTCACGAGATGTGAGACACTTCCAAATTCAATTACTATGGTTTGATTGAACCTTAGGGAAACTAGAGAATTATTGAAGATGTTATGAAGAAACTTAAAGAGGGCGATGATTCAATTTAGGAGAATGTAATTAACTGTAAAACCATTCCAGATATATTTTCATATTTAAAGTTAGATCTCATATTTACTTCATTTATTATGGTGTGATTGAACCTCAACGCAACCAGAGAATTTTTGAAGATGTTATGAAGAAATTAGCAGGGGGGTGATGATCTAGTGTAGGAGAATGTAATTAATTGTAAAACCATAATAGATATATTTTCATATTTAAATTTATATATAAAATCAACTGTAAGAGACATGGCATAAAAAATTTCATATTCAAATATGGATATGAACTTATTTAAAATTAAGTGTAAAACTATCCCATATATATTTTAGTATTTAAATATAGCTATGAAATAAATTGAAATTCCTTTACTAAAGGTAGGTAGAATTATAGTAAAATATTTGATGAATAATTTGAATTTATAACGTAACACTATTCCTGAAGATGGGATTCCAAATCAACAATACAAAACATAGTAAAGCTCCAATAAAAAATCTCCCTATAATTATTTTTGTGATCTAATATAATCCCGAACATCTTTGATGTCCTTCAATGGTTGCAACAAAGGCCACAACACATCTAACAAGTATGTGTCTTTTGACTTATAATCTATGTTAAATGTTTCAAGCAATTATTTAGTTCACAACATCATTGAACTTGTTTTTCTTTAAAGAGTCATCTACAAGCACTGTATTTTTACAATTGTATGATGCATTAAACTGTGACCAAACGGAGTTAATATTCTTGAGATATAATTTGGGATTCCCATAACCTTCATAATCGGAGCCTTTGGTCTCGACACAATCTTCCTGTGTAAATATGAACTCGAAGCTTGTAACCTCCAAGCCGATGTTTTGAAGGAATGAAGGCATCATATCATCAACATTTGAATTTCTCATCGATGTCCATATTGCTATGTTGAAATGTTTTTGCACCGTTGCAAGAAATATTTCAAATTAGGTCTGAGAAAACAATTTTTTTGAGCTCGATGCCACCAATTTTTTTTAACTATTTAAATGCCAAAGATACCTTATGGAGGGTGTGTGCCAAAACACCATTTATATCAAATATGATCAGTTTCATGTTAGTATGTGTTGTATCTGCAAATGAAAATAAAAAAAATCAAATAGTTGAGGGTGGTGAATCAATTAAAAAATTAAAAAAAAGTCCCTTTCGATATTATTATATCAAAAATCAAATGGTTGTAGGTGGTGACAAAGGTAAAATATAAGGGCGTTCCTCATTTCTTATTGTTATACTAGGAATAATTTTTTGTGAATAATTTATTTGAATAAAATGTAATGTTTCGGCGCAATGAGTCTTTACATACCGTATTGTAGTTATTTCATTGCATTGGAAAGTGGTATATGTTTTCTAATATCGAAGCAAAAACTAGTATTTAAGCATGCTCACAATTAATTTAGGAATACATATTTCATTAATAAAAACTTCTCAAAGATTTGTTACATTAAATATTTTCTGTTAATTCACATTTGCAACTTATACACTCACACTCTGAACTTATAATCAGGGAAGATTTAAATTCTCCCAACTTATAATCATACAATCATAATTTAAATAGTTATGCAGAACCATCACTAAAACATATGAATGTATTTTATTTACAATGTTAAGTTGTATCATCACAATAACATTTTGAAATGCTAAATTTTTATTTAACATTTACTCGCTCCAAATATTTGATGCCCTCTACCACATTCAATCCCTTTGACACTATTAGTGATAAGTCTTTGTGTAAATCGGTCATCAACCACCTATCTTTTGAGAAATTTTCTCCTCTGCTTGTCATCCCAACCATAAAATTTGTTGGAGGGTTTCCCTTTACACCTAATGTAATACACATTGTGTCTTTAGAATTATAGGGGAAATCGTTTCTACTCCAAACCTTTTCTAGATATTTTATTGCAATTCCATCAACTATTTTGCAATGTTATTTTCCCCAGGTGATTAATGGATTCAAGTTAGTCGATAATTTTTTATTGAAGGCCTTTGTCAACTTTTCAACATCAGCTGAAGTGATTTTGTCTGACCAGAATCCCATTTTAATTTTTTTGATAATGAATTTATAAACTCTTTCAGGCCACCTCGCACATTGATAGTCTCCCTATGGAACTTGAATGTGATGTCCTTAGAGGGTGATTATTTTTCTCATACAGAAAGCCCTCCAAATCTAAAATAAGAAAGTAATTCTTGTGGCTAACTGTAAGGAAGTAAATAATTTTTTTAATCAGTCTCATATCAATTCTAACCAATGGAAAAAAATCAACATTTTAGCTTACAACTACCACTTACCTATGGGCCTTGTGTGTAGGATTGCATCTTCTTTACCCGCAACTAGATCCTTTGATGCAAGATATGTTTCAAACAATATTAATATTATTAATATAACTATTGCTATGGAAAATGAAAGTGTATTTGAAAAAAACATACTGAACTATGTGGTAAAATGGTAAATTCAATATTAGCACTTTAGGTAGCTACCACTTACCAACTGAGCTTCCAGCTTGGCTTGTATAGACCTTACTAGCTGCTAGTTTTTTTGATGCAATATGTATTACAAAAAACAATAATCAATTCAAAATTAATTTCATGTTATCACAAATGAAAGCATAATTGAAAAGCATACTGGTCTCTGTGGTAATATGGTAAGTACAAATCAAAATATTATGTCTTCTGAATGAATTGTAGTGCTCACTAGGGTTAGTTTATATCCGTTGAACCAACCATTGGTGGACAACACTTTTGAGATATTGATGTGGATTAGCGACAACTAGGATATGCCATCATTGGCTAGAATAAGCATAGATTCTAATGTTTGTATCATTATGTCAATACTAATGGTTTATGCAAATAACCAACAACCTAAAAACTACAAACTATGTAACGTTGGATGCCACCATGAAATTTTGAAATAGGTTATTTGGTAATTCCTTCTTTGAAAATGGTTCCACTTCTAGAATTAGCTGATATCATTTTCTATAACTTTGTGAGCCTTAGAAATGGTTATGTTTAAAAATACGCATGGCTAACATACCTGGTTTTGTCTGCATATTCATGTTGGCTACCACTGCGCACTTCACTAATTACTTTCTCTGGGTGTTGGTGGTCTACATAAACCATTAATTTTTTTATAAATTTGTGGGGCTTAGTAGTAGTTCTTATTTATAAATGCACATGACTAACATACCAGGATTTTCTTGCATATTCATGGATGATGTGGCTGAGTTCTCCTCATCTGTGGTCAGAGATGGTGAGCATAGATTATTTTCAAAAAAATGAGACCAATGGAAATTGAAAATAGAGCTCATTAAACATATTTATAAAGTGATTGAAGGTCAATCACCATGATGAGTTGGTTGTGTAGCATGTCAAGTTGAGAGGTTTGTACATTGATTCCTATTGTTATTTAGTTGTCTGCGTAAATAAGAAATGTGTAAGTAGATTTTTTTAGTTGAAATACTTTTAAAATAATCACATGTTTGAGTTGTATTCCAATACAAAAGTTTCTTCATATGAGAATAGTAATGTTTCAAAAAAAAATCCTGACTATGTGTCTCAACAATAAAAACAATAGATTGATTGGATTCAATTAATGCATGTAGTGTGACACTGCATCCTATATAACACTAATACTATAGAATATTTGGAACAACATCGAGCGAACATCTCAGACTAGAGCTCATATGATCGCTCACAAGGAAAAGGATGGTTGTTTCCTTTTAGGCCAATTTTGCTTTCAGTTATCAATTGTTGTGGTAGTTTTTCCATCCAATCCCTAGTGAATTCTTCTCTTTCATCATTGTTATCAGTCACAATTGTGCACTCAAGTTATTATGTACATAAGACACAAACTTTTAAATTATTCATTGCTATCATAGAGTCTGTAGCATCCATCCAAAATCGATTCTTCACTATCTTTAACCTTTTCCATGTATTTTTTTACAATTTCTCTCAACATTTTTTAATATTCAATTGGTATGAGAACAATAATAATACATTCCAGCGCACTGGTTCCAATAAATATTAGCAACTCCATTATTTCTTCAGAAGAAATATCACTAGAAAAATTGTAAAAATCAGTGATAACACATTCTGCATTGAAAGGATTGGTGGCAAGAATAGCTGCTAGAGTTGACGAAAGCTAGAATGGGTATGCACATTGACAAGTAAATTATTTTGTGTCCACCATCCTTTCTGGTATATTGTCTTCCATTGACACCACATAGTTGTCTAATATTGTCTGAGCCTCGATGAGAAGAACTTCTTCCGCCACCTTATCCTTTTTCGTTTAGATTTTTTTCCCCTATGTGGGAATCATATTTTCTCTTTCCTTTCCTCTCTTCACCCAATAGTACAAGAAAATTGGTGGTAGTGTGATTCATGCAATTTAAATTTTTCAATTACATTTGATTTACTACAGGATGTCAATAGATCAATATCTGGATGTTTGTCTTTAAAATATTGTAGAACTTTTGCTCTCATTTTTTGTCTCCTTTTATTCTCTGGAAGTAAGAATCAAATGTCTCTTCTATTATGCCTTCCTAAACAGGGCTAGTTAACCAGACATCCCCTGATTGTACTTTATCTGCTAGTACTGATAGTTCTTCATCGTTCATTCCTCTAGCAATTCCCTGAATGAATTGGATGTGAATCTTTCCAATGAATTAGGTTGAAAGTTATCCTAATTATCTTTAATAGGTGAACAAGCAAGGTCACCAGATCTAAACAAACTCAAATGTTGTAGTCCATTTAGTCCATATATCATTCGGTAATAATAGAAAATTCCATTTTTCATATAGATTGATGGTTGTGTCCATTTTGAAAATCAAAAGGCATTGATTCTCAAAGTTCTGCATTCAAAGGAACAATTATATGTTTTATTTTTTTATATAAGGAAGAAAAAAGTTAATAACTAATGCAATAAAATTAAAATACATTACCTTCCATTCCTATGTTTTGTGTTTTGCCAATCTGGGATGTTGAGGACATCCAAGTGATTTCCAAACAGATCTATCTTTGTACAAAAAATCAATAAAATTGGTTTCTATCCAAGTTTTGTTCAATTCATTTTGTTGTTTGCAAATATTAGTAATGGCTTTGTTAGTTGCATTTGCAGAAAGAATGTGAGCCCTTTGAAACTGTAGTCTCTTATGTAAAGTATTGTAAGTATATGAGCCCAAAATCTTTTTTGTGCACATATTGTATCTTGGCCATCAAGTATATAAAATTTAATGTCATCTATTTCCAAGTATTTCAGATCTTAGAGCACCACAACCTTATTTGTAGACTCCAAGAAGGGAAGAAGAATTACATCCTTTTGTGTCGGAATAACATTTATCAACATGGAGTGCAAAAAAAGGTCAACATTGTCATCATCAACAGGATGATACTGATACTCTAGAGGTGCTACATAGCACCTGGAAACATCAATTGAAAATACTTCACCATTGAACAAAAAGTAATCAAATTTTTGTTTAGTTGAAGATTCTATTTTCGTGAATATAGTGGTTGTTTTCTTCAAGCAATGCATCTAATTTTGTATTATTTTTCAACCCATGTAACTTTGATCTGGATAAACTAAGCTCCAATTCAGCCAAATATGTGCTCCTCAGCATAGTAAACAACTTGGCAGTGTTTAGGCAGTGAAAGCGAACCTTTTCTATTCAAAAAATGACAAACGGAAGAGGTTGTATCACCTTTATACAATTTTCTAAGTACTGCAAACATGCCACTGTGAATGTCTTCTGCATTTGAACAACCAATTTTGTCTTTATCTACTAACTCCAAATCCCAACCATATGTTGAACATGAACATTTTGTTTTGTCTTCTGAGGCTTTCATCTCCCATTTCCTGAATAAAGAAACATCCAACTCCATATCTAGAATAAGACACTTATTATTTTCATATTCAATGTGTTTGACTTGAACACACAATGTACTCAAATCAATGATTTCAGAGGATATAACCATTCTAATTTCCTCATGTTTATCATCTATAACAAAAAACAACCATAGGTCATTGTAGTAGTTGTCAGGGCCATAGATTTCAACAAAAAATTCCTCATCTCTTTTCTTCTAACACTCAACACCTTTGATGAATGGAATTGCCAAGAATGGATTGTGACCAATGGAAGACATTGTACCTACAATTGGAGTAGAATATATTAATAATTACTTCACATATGGAGAAATTTTTTTTCCCATCATATGCTAATGAATGTAAGTATTAGCCTTTGTGATCACCAATCTCTATAATACATTACTTTTTATCATTGGTGAGAAATCAACATAAATGTTAGCTACTGTTAGGCTTTGACCGAACAGGATATCTAACCTTCAACTACTTACTATAAATTGTATTTTGTGGATCACATCATTAATACCAAAAACTATGCAAAATTATTCTTTACAATTAACACACAACATATTTTGGAAGGATTATCCGTTGTCTAAAAACCATCCACATTGTATAGATTGCATGAAAGGAATGTTTAAAAACATGGATGTTAGCGAGAGAGACGATTTAAGTCAGCATATGAATGGGAAATTTTTAATATTACTTGTTGGTAATTTACACCAATTGAATGGACTAGCTTAAAGGCAATTAAGATTAAATCTCCATAACTAGTAGAAAAGAATAACGTAACATCCGCTAGGCTCAAGAATGTATTTATTTGAAAATAGCTATATAAAGGGTTCATTTTAAGAGACCTCTTAGAAATCAGAGGTGGAAAATACCTGGCGAATATCCTCGAAACCGGTTTCATGGGAAGGCGAATTTTTTGGGGGTTTGACAGAAAATTTTTCACCTGATTTTTAAGTGGTGGGACAGAAGGCTGCAGACGCACGAGAGAGATTTGTTGTCGTGCATCAACAAGGTGGTCGAAACGCATCAATGAACCTCGTTGACGCGTATCAACAACCTTGTTGACGCACATCAATGAGGTTCATTGACACGCGTCAACAAGGTGGTTGACGTGCGTCAACGAAAGTCATTGACATGCATTAACAAGGTTGTTGATGTGCATCAACGAGGTTTTTTGACACGTGTCAACCACCTTGTTGACACACGACAGTAAATCTCTATCGCTCTTCTGTAGTCTCTGCCATCTGGTCGCACAAAAAAAAATTCTCTGTGTCGCGCATCAAAAAACTCTCTGTCATGCGTCTACTTCCTTTGTACTCATGTTGTGCGTCAACAAACTCTCCCTGTCATGCTACAACAAACTCTCCTTGTCACGCATCAACAAACTCTTTATCGCGCTTCTATAGCCTTCATCCTCCTGTCACATGTTTATTGTACTTGATAATACATATGCCCCCAGGTGGTATGAGTGAGTTAGTAGTGTTCTACCTCGCGAATAATATAGGATTATATAGGGGATAGTTTTAAGGGTGGGCAAAGCTGACCCCTAAAAAAAATTAAACTGTAATTCTTAGGCGAAAAAATCACTGACCCGCGCTAGAAAATTCACCTTTTTAATTTTTCAAAAATGGAATATTCGCTATATTACGAATATTCACCACTAGAATTATCCCTGGCTATATAATAACAAACAATGGTCAAGCTTAGCAACCACTAAGCTCCTTTGATAATTGATTGTCATTGTAAGCACTATATGTTCAACTGTGGACTGATATTATTTTTCAATGATAGTAATTATATCGTATTGGCTGGATTTTGCATGACGAACCCAATTGAAACACTACATTTCAACAAGACAGATAAATAATTATATATTTCTCCTAAAATATATCTTTGTAAATTATAATCCCCCTAAAATATTGGCTAAGTACAAGAAGGCACATGGGCACAAGGCCTATTTGAAGAAGGGCATGCAAGGAGAAAGTGCACAGGACAGGGTTTTAGGAGGGTTTAGTAGAACTAGTGGCGCGCGGGAATAAGGCAGAGAAAAGGTTTTGGGACTTAGCCATATTTGGCATATCAGGCAAGAACATGAGGAAAGCATGACCCGACTCCACATGCGGAGTGGATAAGGTGCCAGCCTGGAAACTTGGTGCCCATGAAAGGAATATACCTTGTGATAGAAGATTCCAGAAGGTCATCATGGTGAAGGATGGAGAGCTTGCGTCTAAAGGAGCATGCTCCCATGGAGGACCACTTGGACACTTGGCACCCGATCTACAACTTCAGAAAGGCATGGATGGTGCTTGTTGAGGCTATATATACAAGCACCTGGTAGAAGAAAAAGATATACAGAGATACCGAGAGTTGAAAAGAGGTGAAGCTATGCAGAAATACTGTGAGAGTTCTATGGGTTGGGATTAGAGGATCTGTAGGAGTATGATATATCAAGGGGATGGGTCTGAATATTTTTATTTGTACTATGAGGGGCTTAAGTCCATTTTGATGCATGACATTAGTCTGCACTATTATATGGATCTGTGATAGCCTCAATGAATGTAATGTGATTACCAAACGTATTTAATATGGATATATGTGGTTCCAGTTTTACTTATATCTATATGGATCAGTTTTATATATATTTCATATGAGTGGGTGTAAACCCCTATGCATTTCCTTTCTATTATGATTCAGATCTATGTTCTGTAATGCTTTTCTTATCTGAATGAATACATTGGTCTAGAATCCTGTTCTGAGCTCTAAGATGAATGTATGGTTCATTTCCATTCTCTTCACTTAAGTTTCTGTCGTAAATAATGCATTCTCACACAACTCACATAAAGGAGGGGCTCGGTGCACCCACGCATGCCTCGGGTGAGTGCCCAAGCCCATGCTGGGTGATAGACCGATGCAGCATGGGATTTCCTTGTTCTTTGAAAGGGCATAAAAATGACTACATCTTGGTTCCATTTCCAGGACCCTCTTTTCGAAGTTGTTGTGAGAAATGACATGCATCTTTGTCCTTGTGATGTGTGATGACAGAGTGCCTGACTTTAGAAAGTGTTGAAACATGGTTCAAGAGCACGGAGGATGAGTTTTCTCAAAGATTCAGCACTGGACCTGAGTTCAATGCACGTAGATGGGTAGAAGAGAACCTATACCATGAGCTATATGAGACATTATTTTGCTACTTCCTAGTAGAGCTATATGAATGGATTTCAGCATACGCATCTAGATCAAGCTGGTACTATAGATCATGCGCATGTGGACCCAAGATGACTATCAGAGGCTGTAGGATGCAGATCTGACTTGGATGCATGCTATTGATCACTTGTGGAAGGGAGTGCTGGCCAGTTACACTTTAGAATACGCCATTTTGACGTATTCTTGCCCAGAAGTTGTTGAGTTTGAGTTTTTGAGGGAGCCTAGAGGATCATTTTTGAGTGTTATTCCTCTGGCTATGAAGATCTTGGTCATTACTTTGAGTTTAGAAGCATTCCCCATGGCCAGATAAGCTACTCTGAGCACTGGGTGAGGAAGCTAGGGTGGAGGAAGATGGAGGACATTACAATGAAAAGGAAAGGGAGGAGAGATGACTCAAGTATAGTGAAGCTCGTGAAAGGGAGATGACTAGACAATGTGAGGTTGCAAGTGTGATGGATCTATGGAGGTAGACATTATGAGAGGGTGTTGAAGTTCATGCAGAGGAAGTGGAGCCTGAGCAGTCTATGCTACCCCATCTTGGAAAGTGTGGGAGAGAGGCCCCTTCAGCTTCTGATGAGAGTTCGTCACATGGAGAAAGAAGAGTCATCGATGCACATCTGAACCCACCTGGCAACCAACCCCTGACGCTTGGTTTTCCAAATCAAGGGAGAAGTATTGATAACCCAGTTGGTATCAGTGGGAGTGACCAATTGGTGCCCAGGAGATATAATTTTTCATTTGGAACATCCATGGATGCACATACCATTCCGGTGTTTGGAGGAATTTTTGGGCAAAGTGCAAGTACGCAAGGTTTGGGCAACATCTGGGAGTGGCGCGGGATACACTTCTGGAAGTGGAGAAATCTCATAGACCATTGGCACACAGTTCAGTGGAACATTGGGGACACTAGGCGTGTCAAGACCACTTCAGGCCCATTTTGGTTACATGAGGATCTAGAGGTGGAACTGGTGGATCTGGAGGCACAAGACCTAGTGGATCTAGTGGATCTGGTGGAGGAGGAAACACTAGAGGGAACCAAGGATCTGGATCAGGAGGACAGGGGCCTTAGCCACCTCCTCAGGTGTTCTTTGAGATGTCTTTACACTTTCTAGATTACCAAGGTATAGAGGATGCTACAGAACACATGCACAAGTGTGAATTACTATGGCGTGAAGGGGATCACTACCCCAGAGTGGAAGGCAAGTCAGTTTGCAACAATGTTGCAAGGGCACACACATAGCTGGTATAGGAAGTATGACCCCTATCAGATGGTGGTAGACTACACCACATTGAATAATTCCTTCCTAGTAGAGTTCCATATACCGGAGTTTGAGTAGAAGAGCATCAATGCTTTGAAGGAGATCTAATAGGGAATGACAGAGAGTGTGCGGGAGTATGATGCATGGTTTAAAACTCTCCTGTCAAAACTATCATATGACATTCACCCTTCACAACATGCTCAATGGTTTGTTGGAGGGTTGATCACTCCATTTAGGAGGGCATTGTCACATAAAACATTCACTGACCCACGTGAGGCTTTAGAGGCTACCTTATGCGTTGAAGCAGTTGGGAGCATTGATACTGGTGTGAGCCCTTTTCTGGAGGCTCAAATCACTGTTATGGCCAAGCAGTTAGAGAAGTTGTCTACAAACTCTACACATGAGACTCGTAGTGGTCTTTGGTGTGTAGATTGTGAAGTAGAGGGGCATGCCAAGGATAGTTTCCCCTGGAAGTCAGTACGTGCCATAGCAGTAGATTGTGAAATTTGTCATGGGGACCATGATGTGAGTAGATGTCCCTTGTTACAGCATGCAATCTAGAAGAATGTGTCTTGCTACTACAATATCTGCACCTCTACGACCCATGATACTAAGGATTATAGGCTTATTGACCAAATCCATGAGGCCATTGATCATGGTGTGCCAGACCATCCTTGCCAGTAGTTCCAAGGAAGATGATCGCCATTATGAAGGACATGCGGATGGAGGGGCACATGGGAGAGGTTTTCGTGGAGGATTTCGTGGTCACAGTAACCATGGAGGAGGGAGAAGTGAGTTCCCATGAGGAACCTACTATAACTGTGGATCTACAGAACATTACAGGCGCGAGTGTCTAGATTTATTGTAGTGCTCATGGTGCGGGAAGAAGCATAAGTATGAGGAGTGCCCTGAGTTGTTTGAGCACATGAGCCAACAACACCAGAAGGAAAAGGGCACTGGGATGGTGAGTATAAAGAAGGCTGACACATAGTGGATGCCTAGAGTGGCGTGTGAGTCAGGGTTAGAACCTATTTTGGTGACAACATGAGCAGAGGTTGCACATGCCAAGGAAGTACCAAGGAAAATGAATCTAGTCTCAAGAGAAGAAGTGGTGCATGGGAAGTATCTGGACCCTTCCCACCAGAAGGAAGTGTATCAAGAGACAATGGATGTCATTCAGAGTTTGCAGGGAGAAATCCAGTGTCTAAAGGAGTAGTCTAGGTAGCAGGAGCAAAGGAGGAATGTTGAGGCTCACAGAAGGACCTAGATGAGGTCAAGGAAGTGTGAAAAATGTTAAGGCAAGAGAATATTATTCCCTTGCTAGGAGAATGGCTATGGGAGAAGATACCACACGCCAGAGCAAGAGCATGAAAGGTAGGTGTTGCATGTAAACCTCCCTCCCCATAGCCTTGACTATGACAAAGAGATCACACTGAATGTAGTTGTGGATGGTTGGCTACTGAGTAACATATTGATTGACATGGGAGCAAAAGTCAATGTTCTTACATTAGATGCCTGACATCAAATGGGAAGGCCCGCATTACAACCATCTTTGAATGTGTTGTATATGGAAAACAAAACTAAGGAAATTCCCATTGGAGTATTGAAGGATGCAGTGATCACCATTCAGGGGGCCAAGTTTACTGGAGACTTTGAAGTCTTGGTGCTCACCGAGGAAGACAATTTTCTAGCATTGCTTGGGCACCCATGGTGCTATAAGAACAATGTTGACCTAAGGTTCAACAAAGGATATATCAGTTTTGAGAACAAGGAAGAATGGGTCATCATCCCTTTGATGGATGGGAAGTCGGCGCCTTACACTGAACCTTTGGGAGAAGAGGTCCTTGATAGAATTTATGTGCACTCCATCAGAGACCCTAGAGATAATTCACCCTATAGAAGGAGTTATCCAATTTGAGGATGCTCAGTCTGTGAGTGATACAACAAGCATGACATGTGACAATTGGGTGCACAGGACCTATGAGTTAATTGGGTGACAGTTGAGGGGGTCTGTAACAAGAGTGACCAAGGTGTGCTCACTCAAGTGCCTAGGAGGAAAGAAGTTACCAAGTTACTCTGGAGGGGCATACCCTGAAATTTTCTTACGGGACATGGAAGCTCAGTGGAAAAATGAGGATGAAAGAAGAGGGATGCTCAGTTATAACCTACTTGGGACTGCAGCACACTGGTGGGCTACACATCGGGAGAACCTCCTAGAGTGGCACAAAGTGAGGTAAGAATCCTTTTCTGTAAGGTTTTCTAGGAGCAACGTGCCCACGGTCATACAAGACTACCATGGTAAAGAGACTACTTCATTTCATATCCAAGCATGTGAGAAGGCCTGGATAGGAGGTGCAAAAGCCTTACCACCATCATTATGGGTGCATAAGTTGTATTCCACACTACAAGGTTGTGCATGCACGTGGTATATCCACTCAGAAACATGCCGCCAGATGGGAAATTGGTAGGAGCTGACAACTGATCTCATCCAAGATTTTGAATATCGGAGCACAAAGCCATCAGTGGATAAGGCATTGCAAGTGATCAAGCACCTTACGATGGGGGATAGTGCCATGGCAGAAGACAGGCTACTAGATTTTCTAGGTGAGCCTAGTTTAGAGGCATGCTTGATGAGGATGAGTCAGAGGAGATGCAGTTTGAGCACACATGCATAGAGAAGGAAAAAGGAAAGATGGTTTATGTCATAGATGGAGAGGAAATGGAAAGTCTAGATGTTAACCACTCTGTAGGTACATGTGATGTTATAGATAGCACTGATGAAAGGATGCACGCTTACCATGAGCCCCTAAAAATGAAGAAGGTTAACATTGGGTCAGAAGTAGAACCCAAGGAAGCTATCATTGGAGACTATTGGTTGGAGAAGGAGGTCTCAAAGATCATTGATCTGTTACGTGAGTTCCAAGATTTATTCCCTCATGGGTATCATGAACTCAAAGGCATCCACCATTCCTTGGGGAGATGAGGATAAAGTTGAAGGAAGGTGTGTGCCCAATCTGAAAGAGGCCATATCAGATGAACCCAAATTTGTGTGTACGGGTCAAGGAGGAGATAGACAAAATGATAGCATCAGGTATCATTGAGGTTGTGGAAGAGTCAGAATGGATAAGCCCAATGGTCATCAACATCAAAAAGGATAGGAGGATCAGGATCTATGTTGACTACAGAGACCTGAATGCAGTATGTGTCATTGATCCCTTCCCAACCCTGTTTACTGAAGAAATCTTAGAGGGAGTGGCCGGGCGTGAAGTCTACTCTTTCACGGATGGGTTCTCAGGGTACCACCAGGTGAGGATTGCAAAGGAAGACCAGAGAAAGACAACTTTTTCCACTGAATGGGGAATTTTTTCCTATATGGTCATGCCTTTTGGGTTGAAGAATGTGCCTGTTGTGTTCTCACGCATTGTAGTACAAGCCTTTCAGGACTTCATCCATAAATTTCTTCAGGTCTATTTGGATGATTGGACTGTATATGGTCTAGTCAAAGACCATTGTGATAACTTAAGACTAATGTTTGAAAGGTGTCAGTAGTTGAGGATATCCCTCAACATCAAGAAGTGTGTCTTTGCTACCCCATTTGGAACCTTATTGGGACATATCATATGCAAGGAAGGCTTACTAGTAGATCCTGCCAAGGTTGCAGCCATTGTGGGTTTAGGGGAGCCTACTAGCCAAAGCACCATGCACGGATTCCTTGGGCATACAGGTTACTATAGGAAGTTCATCAAGGGATATGCCAAGATCATCATGCCCTTGGAGGAATTTCTTAGACACAAGAGTGCCTTTCATTGGGGAGAGGCAATAGAGGGCATTCGACACTTTGAAGGATAGGCTTGTCACCGCACCCATACTCATTTTCCTGTTTGGGATAAGCCTTTCCATGTTCATGTGGATGCCTCTGGTATAGCCATTGGAGCAGTACTGGCACAACCTGGTGAAGGGATTATTGACCATCCCTTGTGTTTTGCAAGCAGAAAGTTAACATCAAGCAGAACAAAATTACACCACTACTGAGCATGAAGCACTATCCATGATCTATGCACTGCACAAGTTTAGGAAATATCTACTGGCAACACCATTTGTATTCTACATGGACCACATGGCATTAAAATACTTGGTAAACAAGCCCATTCTGCAAGGGCACATATGTCGATGGGTCCTGCTATTCCAAGAATTTGAGTTCACAGTGGTTGTCAAGCCAGGAAAGAGTAATTCTGGACCCGATCACTTGTCTAGAATTGACTCAGGAGAGGATGCACAAAGCATTGAGGATACCATGCCAGACGCACAACTTTTTTAGGTTGTGGTGTGTGCCCTCAGACTTAGAGGATATTGTGGTGTTTCTCAAAATGGGTGTGGCACCAGAAGGGATGAAAGCATTAGAGAGGAAGCAGTTAGCCATATGTGTCACACCCTACATGCTGGTTAGTGGTGATTTGTACAAGCTAGGATGTGATGAAGTGTTGCACCTGGTGTGTGCTAGAACATGAGTGCCTGGCTATTATGGAGGAGGTGCATGGAGGAAGTGCAGGTGGACACTATGCAGGGGATGCCACTGCATGCGCAAGATATTACAAGTTGGGTTATGGTGGGAGACCCTATATCAAGATTGCAAAGAGTATTGCAAGGCATGTGATCATTGTCAGTGCCTTGGAAAACCAGGGCGGAGGGATGAAATGCCTTTGTGCCCTATTCCAAGTACAAATCCATTTGAAAAGTGGGCCATAGATTTTGTAGGCCCCATTTCACCAGCCACACGTAGGATGGGATCACACTATGTAATCACTTGCACAGATTATTTGACAAGATGGGTAGAAGTAGTGCCTACCAAGGATTGTACAAGTGGCTACAACAGCTAGGTTTCTATGGGAAAATATTATTACAAGGTATGGATGCCCATTGAGCTTAACTAGTGATAGGGGTATGCATTTCCTAAATGAGACCATCAGGATTCTGTTAGTAGAGTTCATGGTGGCTCATCATAAGACTACCCCTTACCATCCACAAGAAAATGGGACTGCCGAGGCATTTAATAAAATACTGAGTCATACCCTGACCAAAATTTGTGACGTTGGTAGACAAGATTGGGATGAAAAAGTATCAACAGTTCTATGGGCATATAGGACAACCTACAAGAGGTTGAATAAAGCCACACCATTTCAATTGGTGTTTGGTGTGGAGGCTATCCTACCCATTGAATTCATGTTACCTTCTCTGCATATAGCACGCGCAGGAGGATTGGCTGATGAACAAGCACTGGAGGAAAGGATTGACAAATTGATGAAATTGGATGAGAGATGATCATTGGCCAGGTGGAGTCAAAAGGATGAAAAGGCTAAACAAAAGGCATGGCATGATCACCACATCAAAAACAAACAATTTGAGGTTGGGCAGATGGTATTGTTATATGATTCCAAGTTTCTGTGCCATCCCAGGAAAGTTGAAAGTCCATTGGTTGGGGCCCTATATCATCTCAGACATCCTTGATTCAGGTGTGTGCCAGTTGAGAGTGCTGGATGGGATGAGATTTCCAGGCCATTTCAATGGGAGTAGGCTGAAGCCCTACTATAAATAAGTCTTCTTGGTGTTTGTAATAAGGTAGTATTGCCAGTTAGTTTAAAATTTCCCTTTATGCAATTTCCTTTCTTGTGTTTCCCTTTCTCGTCATTTGTTCTGTTGTTTGTTTTGTGCCTTGGGCACCAGTAACCACATTACTTTTTGAAGGTTGTGCATGCACAGAGGACCACACATCTATTTTAGTGTGGGGTGGAGTGATGCGAAGTATAGGCCCGTAATACAAGTTGAACTGGCAGTAGAAGTTGTGGTGAATGGCCTGGTTGATGGATACAAAGTGCACAAGGATGAAGGAAGTGCACATGGAAGAAGAGGTGGATGAAAAAGGTTGGTGTCAGGATAAGACTTCAGAGAAACCATGTACAGAGGAGGAAGAAGCACAGGAACAACACGAGGTAGGTGAGAGCAAAAATCAGGTGAAGGACAGAAGAAGTGCCTTCGGTGCTGTTGACACACGCGTAAGAGTCTTCTGTCAGGATGGATTGTTTGCACGCCAGAAGGTTGTAGAATATTTTCACAAGATTGGGCATAAGTGAAGGTGTGTAAGGCCAGCTTGGTGGAAAAATCCACATTTAGTGTTAAGTACGGTGGTAGGTAAAATAACATTTAATGCTGGAAAGAAGGAAAAGCTATAAATAAGAAGTTGGGCACTTCATTATTTTACCTTGCATTTACAAAGTGAAAAGAGCTCTCGTGAACTAGGGCATCCAAAAGTGATCTGTGTGAAGAAGAATCTAAGAAATCTAAGAGGACGTGACTAGAGTAGATCCACAAACTAGTAGGAAAGGAGTACACGGGCGTGGAGGAAGTTGTTGAGAAGTGTCGTCTTGTGGAAGAATTGTTCCAGTTAGGGTTTGGTGGCTAGGGCACGGTGTTAGGAGGGTTTCTTCGCAAGATTGAGTCTTGGGGTTGGATAAAGTGGTAGAGTAGAGCAAGGAGAAGACGTTTGAAGTGTAACCTAACCAGAAGAATGACACCAAAGAAAGTAACCATCTCACCTAAAAATTAGAAGGGAAAGGGAAAGGGGAAGCAAATGACTGCCGTCGCAAGCACAAATGAAGAGTGGTACGCATGGAGATGCAATACCCGGATGGGGTATTGCTAGGAAAAGAATGGGAGTCTCATTTGTGGAAAATGATTGTGAGTGACTATAATCATCACACCAACATGACAGAGAAAGAAATGGCTTTGGAGTTGGTTTTCCCAACAAACAAGAGGACACTGGAGGGCATGCCCATATACAACGATGAAGTAAAAGTTAAATTGGAGAAGGCAGGGTTACTGCAACTTTATGAATTACCCTACTTCAGAAAACCTGAGTGCCTCTATCAGTGGTTGATGGCACACGTTCATGAAGACCATTTTTATTTCACGGGGTGCAAGATGCACATAACTCCCCAGTTGATTTCCAAGTTCATAGGCCTTATCTGTGAGGGGGATAACATTGATGATGACCTAAGTGACAAGGAGGCCATCAAGGAAATAGTAGCTGCATGTATGACTACAAGAAAGGATCATGATACTTTGACATCGCATAGAGATTCCAGACCCCGTGATGAGGATGGTGCATGCACTTGGTAACCAAGCTCAATGATCAAGAAAGATGGACTCAAGTGAACAAGGCATGGCTGAATGTATGCCAAGAAAATATCTGAGGGGACCATCTACAACTTGTCCACTTTCATCGCGGATGAAATCATTAGCAGCGCGCAAGAGGGTGAGAAGATACTATTTGGCAATGTCCTCCTCACAATTGTTTTCTCAGAGATCGGAGTGCCCGATGGGCCAGAAAGGTTTGTTTGGGAGTACCCAGAAGAGGATCCCTCACCCGTGCAAAGAGGTTCACGAAATATACTTGTGAGACCATGACAACCACTCACAAGGTGTGCTTAGAGAAGTGGTACAAGCACATGAGGGACACGTTCGGGGTGGAATGGAGGATTCTAGAGTAGTTACCATGCTTGTGAAAGGAGAGGCAGAATTCATAGTGTATCAACACTTCTGCATTGGTAGATTTAGGTTAATAGATGAAAACATGGGTCCATGGTGCAAACTACCCTTCTCCTTCACCGCGTTATACTTCCAAGCCAGAGTTAACCAGGTTCAAGGAGGCCAAAAGGCTAAGGTTCAACCTTAGTGAGGTAGATGCAAGACCACCATGAGCTATGCAGAAGCTAGTCTACCCCAAGAAGCACATGTACGTGGAAAGATATGTCTCCCATGAGATACAAATGATGAAGCCTGTAACATTTCCAATTGCTGGAAGGGCTGCAACAAGGATATACCTTCGCATAAGGCCAAAGTTTGAAAAATGCACTTACTTGGAAAATGATGTATCCATCCCTGAAGACCCCACAGGAAGGAAGAATCCCATGCCAAAGAAGAGGGAAAGAGAAGAGGTGTAGAAAGCACCAAGTGTTCAGACTACACAAGCGGTAAGTGCACCAGAGACAAGCGCTAAGCCTAGTACTTACATGTGGAGAAAGAAGTCCCCGGTGAAAGAAAAGACTCCAGAAGAAGAAGCACCAGAGCATGAAGAACCCATCACTCAGGAGAAGTCACCAGAGGAGGAGGAAGAGGAAGCATAATCTCCTGTCAGGAAGAAGCAGAAGGTGACAGAGGAGGATGACTCGGAGGGTACAGAGAGCTTGGAGGCCTATAGAGGTGAGATGATGATGATGATGATGAACTTGAGGCAAGTTCAAGGCCCTCCTGTATTCAAAGTACATGACTCAGAGGAGGAAGGAGAGGAAGAATAAAATGAGTACATCTTTGTCAGGAGGAAGAATGACAAGGAAGAGGAGGATGCTCAGGACAAAGGGGTAAGTGAAGAAGTTACAAAATAACAAAGGACCCCAAGCCTCACAAAGGAATAGGTAGACGAGGCCATGGAGAAAGAAGTAGAAAAAATCATTGAGGACCTGGTAGAGAAAGAAATGGAACACAACATCGTGGACATGGTGATGAAGGAAGTAGAGGAGGAGAGCGTAGAAAAAGAATATGGCAGCATGGGAGGAGATCCTAGTTTGGCTGTGAGCTTTCCTAAGGGCGTGCATGGGGAGAAAGAGTGCAGAAGCATCACAAGTTCAGGGGATGGGCTACATTGATGATCCTGAACAAGGTGTTGTGTGTGCACTTTCAAAGCACCATACCAATGGAGCAACTCTTGGCTATGGCATCATTTGATGAGGAAGGTGCATACCCTCAGAATGAGGAAAATGATTTCTTGGGAATTTGAGTCCCACATCGATGAGCCAGAGTTCAGAAGTAAGCCAAGGGGAAATAATGAAGGTACCAGAGTCAAAAGGAGTCAACCCCTTGGTAAACACTCAGTGGCTATCAGACGAACAAATCTGTAATGTGATGAACAAGGTTTTGGTTGAAGTAGAAGCCAGGCTCTTCGGGAGGAATGACAGGGTGAAGTTCCTAGAGGAAGAACTGGAGAAAGAAGGAAGAAGAGCTCGAGGAAAGAACCAAGGACTTAAAGTGGGAGGAACTAATCAGTTGCTCAACTAAGGCATGAGTTAAAAGAAGAGAAGGAAAGGGTGCAGTGAGGTTTACAAGAAAGTAGAGATGATCACAGATGCCATTGTCTTGAAGCATCCAGATCTGACACCACTAGCGCAGAAGTATGGATCCACCCTGGAGTGCCTAGAGGACTTGACCCATGTCCTCACAATGGAAAGGTGACCACTGGCCTTGGAATCTGTAGAAGAGGCATCAGTGTGCAAAGAGAAGGAGGACAAGATGAAGGTTGTGGAAATGGTTTCTCAGTACAATAAATTCCTCGCTGATGTGAAAGTTGCCACCCAATTCACTGAGGCCGCCTATGACAACTGCGCTGATAGAGATAGAGTGGCGAGCATTCTGGTCACCACTCATGAAATGGAGCTCAAGGAGTTCCAAGAGAAGAACAAGGGGAATAGAGTGGAACGTGACAAAATTCTAGCCAAGGTTGAGAAGAAATCAGAGGCTATTGAGACCTTGTGGGGCTCAATCAAGAACTGGCTCAAGGAGTTGTATCCCCAGATCACTCGAAGGATGGACGTGCTCAAGGATTTGGGAAAATAATTGGAGGGGATCGTGGAAACAATGAATACCCAAGGAGAAGGGCTAGGCTTTGAAGAGGTGAGCACCCTAGTCGGTGACCTCTGTCAACAGGCACAGAAATGAAGTCACTGCCTGGAATAAGTTGGAGGAAGACTTGAAGAAATATTTCCCTCTCCTCTTGCAAAAGTAATCATAGTTTCCCCATTCTTTCATTCTTCCCCAAATTCTTCATTCCTTTATTCTTTCCCCAAACTATTCAGGACAATCATTCTTTATTCATTGAGAAAATGTTCCGAGGGCAGAGAACAGGTGTAGTGTGGGGTGATGTTGGGCCCCTAAAATATTGGCTAAGTACAAGAAGGAACGTGGGTGTGCAAGGCCTATTTGAAGAAGGGTGTGCAAGGTGAAAACACGTAGGACATGGTTTTAGGAGGGTTTAGTAGAACTAGTGGTGCACATGCGCAAGGAAAGAGCAAAGGCTTTGGGACTTAGCCATATTTGGCATATCGGGAAGAACATGAGGAAAGCATGACCCGACTACTGCATGCGGAGTGGATAAGGTGCCATCCTGGAAACTTGGTGCCCATGAAAGGAATATACCTTGTGATAGAAGATTCTAGAAGGTCATCATGGCGAAGGATGGAGAGCTTGAGTCTGAAGGAGCATGCTCCCATGGAGGACCACTTGGACACTTGGCACCTGATCTACAACTTCAGAAAGGCATGGTGGTGCTTGCTGAGGCTATAAATACAAGCGCCTGGTAGAGAAAAGAGATACAAAGATCGAGAGTTGAAAAGAGGCAAAGCTATGCAGAAATACTGTGAGGAGTTCTATGGGTTGGGTTTAGAGGATCTATAGGAGTATGATGTATCAAGGGGATGGGTCTGAATATTTTTCTTTGTACTATGAGGGGCTTAAGTCCAGTTCTGATGCATGACATTAGTCTTGCACTATTATATGGATCTGTGATAGCCTCAATGAATGTAATGTGATTACCAAACATATTTAATATGGATATATGTGGTTCCAGTTTTACTTATATCTGTATGGATCGGTCTTATATATATTTCATATGAGTGGGTGTAAACCCCTGTGCATTTCCTTTCTGTTATGATTTAGATCTATGTTCTATAATTATTTTCTTATTTGAATGAATACATTGGTCTAGAAGCCGTTCTGAGCTCTAAGATGAATGTATGGTTTGTTTCCATTCTCTTCACTTAAGTTTCTGTCGTAAATAATGCATTCTCACACAACTCACATAAAGGAGGGGCTCGGTGCCCATGCATGCCTTGGTGAGTGCCCAACGCCCACTGGGTGATAGGCCGACATGCATGGGATTTCCTTGTTCTTTGAAAGGCATTAATTGTAAGTTTCACATATTGGGTAGACTTCACATGGCAGACCCAATTACTGCACTACATTTTGTCAAGAGGTATCTAGTCTTATTTATTTCTCCTAAGATATATCTTTACAAATTGTAATCCATATTCGTTGGTATCAGAGAAAAAGGGTATCAACTACTACGCTCAATAATTTCTTAATTTCAAAATAGACGTTAAATAACAAATCATGGAATATCTTAGCAGTCACTATGATCATATCATTACCTCTTGTCATAGTAATCACTATCTATACAGCTTTAGATTCGATTGTAATTGTAAATAATTAAAATGTTAACAAATTTGTCTTTGCGTTACCTTGTGGAGCTAATTCCTGACAATGATTTCCATTGAGAGGGATCAATACTTTCTATTCTTATCAAATAAAATGTTTAGTGACCACCAACCTTCATTACTCGTTGAAAGGAATAATGTAGTGGCCACTAGGCTCAACAGTTTTAATTTTGAAAGGATTCAAGACTTATTTATTTCTCCTAAGATATATGTTTGTAAATTAGAATCCATATTCGTCTATATAAAATAAAATCCTAGTGGCTGCTAGGATTAACAATTTCTCCATTTCCAAGTAGATATTGATTAACAACTCATGATATAGCTTAGAGGCCACCAGGATCCTTTTATTACCTCTTGTTGTAGTAATCACTATCTTTACATCTTTAGATTGATTGTAATTTTCAATGATTATAATTGTTTCAAATTTGTTGCACATCATCTAGTGGAGCCAATTTATGCACTATGTTATGTGGAGAGGGATCAATACTTTCAGTTTGTATCAAAGAAAAGGTTTAGCGGCTGCTAAGCTTGATTATAGTTAAAAGGAATAATGTAGCGGCCGCTAGTCTCAAAAGTTTCTAATTTGAGAATAGATATATTATAACAAACAATGGTCTAGCTTAGTGACTGCTAGGCTCCTATAATTATCACATGTCATTGTAATTGTATCGTTTTAGGCGGAATTTACATGGCAGCCCTAATTGTTGCACTACATATTTATGTCCTACAAGATATATATTTTTAAATTGGAATCCATATATACCCCTGAGAGTAAGTGTTATTTTTATGTAGTTTTGATAAGATAAATCATTATAACATATAATTCACATCGGTTCTTATCAAAGAAAATGCATAACTACCGCTAAGTTGCTTTATTTATTGATTGAAATGACATATGGTCAGTTGTGCACAACAATTACTTAATTTGGAAATAGTGATAGAATAAAAAATCATGATATAGCCTAGAGGCCACTAGCTATATACCAATACCTCTTGTGATTGTAAACACTATATTTATAGCTTTGAGGTGCTAGTGTTTTTCATTTTTTAAATGCAAAAAACACCTTCTGGGATTTTAGAATTTTCATGCCACGTGTCGTCATTTTAATGGTAGCTATTTATATTATAATATCGAGGTTTCATATAGTTTCAAATTATTTTATATTTTTTTCTTTAAATTTAAATTTTGTAATAAATGTTTCAATTATAATGTTTTCTAACTATTAGGTTCAAAACATGCCACGTGGCACATTATAATTGGATAGCTATTTTTCATTTGTGCACTACATCTAACATTGTATAGGTCAATTTTGATTAAATAAAATTAAATAAAAAGTCTATACATTCGTACACTTTATTTCATTTTTTTAATTATAATATTATATTTTTTATTGCATTTGAACTATTTTAAGATATAGCCATGTGTCATCGTTTTACTGGTTGTTATTTATATTATAATATCGTGGTTTCATATTATACTAGTTTCTTTACATTTTAATTTCATAATAAATGTGTCAATTATAATGTTTTCTAACTATCAGGTTCAAACTTACCATGTGGCACAAAGTAATTGGAGAATTATATTTCATTAGTGTACTACATCTAACATTATCTAAATGCTTTTTTGATTAAAAAAATAAAATAAATGTGCCTATAAATTGATATAATTTTCTACTGTTTTATTATAATATTATAAGTTTTATTACGTTTCAACTATTTTAAGCTATAGCCAATAACAAAAGGTGTTGTTTTTCAGTATTGTTTGTTTTTTGATATCCCGCATGGTTTCTCAATGAGTGGAAAATTCAAAATTCGAATTGCGAATTCTCCCGCATTTTTGAGAATTTGAAATTTCAATATTAACACAATTTCTCCCGCTCTAATTTTCAAATTTTCACATTCTACACTTTTTAATATTTTCAAAATTTATAACGCGGATTGTGCTGGAAAAAAATATTAAATACCTCGAAGAACCAATTTTTAGGGTTTTTTATTTTTTCGGTCTTGCAGAAAAACAACTCGTGAAATCATAGAACAATACAAGCAAGCTCAAAGATTACAGGGCCAAATGCAAGAATTCCGGTCGTTTTGGCCAGGGAACAATCAAGAAATAATTATAATCTTGTTCATGGATTAAAAAAAAGGGAACAATCCAGCAATAACAAAAAGGGTGCTCACACACTAGGGAAGTAAAAGGGGTTACGGAAAAATAGTGCAGATAGTTATTTCGATGCAACAGTCAGTGATTTGAATGGCATCACCATGCACGAAAAAATATCAATTCTAAATAAGGTATTTATAAAAAACGTATACTATACTAAATGTGCACCTTTTTGATTGTCTACTTATTCAGTCATTGTCTTTGACCAGATCTTGTCTTTTTAACCTCAGTCCATCCCTACTTTTCCCTAAAAAAATGAACTTTGCGTCCCAACTTTGCTTACCGATTCCTTCTAATCATTTTTCAAACCTCCTTGTGATTAGTAGTTCTTATCTTTTTCACATCAGTCCAACCTTGCTTTTCCCTACGAAAACGTGATCAATGGCCTACCTATGCTTACTGGTTCCTTCTGATTGTTTTGTCACACCGCCTTGTTCTTAAAGAAAATAAGGAATCTGTTGGGCCCCAACCGAAGAAAATTTAATCCCTTTTTATCTTTTGTTTTAATTTCATTTGAATGCTTTCAAGTTTCTACTGATTTATGTCTCCCTCTGGATTGTTTTTCTCGATAATGATGGCCAATCGTGTAATCACTAGTTTTTAAAATTGTAATGTTTAACGAGACTCAAAATATTGTTTTGGTATTTGTTACATCTTCCTTTTTTTCCTTTTAATATGATGATAGAAAACAACCTGAGGTAAATATTTCATTGTACATTGTTTATATGGTTGTCGCGTTGACTTTGTGAGAAGATATTTGAGGTTAACAAAATGGTCTAAAACTGTAAAATCATATTAGGTTTTAAATTGTGAGATAATGTTTTGTGTAATGGAAGGTTAAACATATTATATATACGCCTAAATTTTATATATAAAATATTATAATCACTATGTATTTAAATTTATATATTAAATATTTCAATCACTATGTATCTATGTATGTTAGTCAGGACGATATAATTCTTTCAAAACAATATTATCAGTAGGCCACGTATTATTGGCAGGAGATAGAGTGTTGGAATATATATTAATTCATTAGGGTTGTTGTGGAAGGCCACAATATTATTAGTTTGTCTGGAAGGCCACAAAATAATATTATTTGGATATTAGTTGTCACTAGGATTTAACAAAAACAAGAAATCTATTGCAAGCTTAGCAGCCGCTAGGGTATAACACAATACCATATTTATAGCTTAGTGATTGATACTCAATAACAATATCATGAATTCATACGCCTCTAAGACATTGCCACATCGTAATATTTGGAACATAGCAGTCACTAGGATTTAACAAAATAAAGAAATATATTGTGAGTCTAGCGTCCGCTAGGTATTGCCGCAACATATTATTTGGATCTTAGCAGTCATTAGGGTTTCAAAAAATAAAGAAATATATTGTATGTCTAGCATTCGCTAGGTATTTCCGCAAAATAAAGAAAGATATTTTAAGTCTAGCGTCTGCTAGGAATTGTAACTAGGTTATGCCTCGAAAAACATTTGTTGAGCTTAGGGACCAGTACTCAACAATGGATATCATGAAGTTATACGCCGATAAGACACTTCTGCAACATATTATTTGGAACATAGAGGTCACTAGGATTTATCAAAATAAAGAAAGATATTGCAAGTCTAGCATCTGTTAGGTATTACCGAACCATTTTATTTGTACCTTAGCGGTCGCTAGGATTTCACAAATGAAATTAAGGTAGTATGAAATTAGTGGCCTCTATGTACATCAACAACATATTATTTTAAAAATATATTTCTACACGATTTACCATTTTAAATGAAATTGATTTGAGCTTAGTAGTCGTTAGCCTTTACAACGATGTAATAATTTAGGCTTAGTGTTTGTTAGGATTTAACACATAATATTTGGGGCATAAAAGTCGCAAGAATTTAGCACATTAAATTAAGGTTCTAGGAGGCTAGCTTCCGCTAGAATAAGTGTACTCTTAATTTTGCAAGTAGTCGGTGGTATGCTTTAACAAATCAAATTAATTCTTTTTGAGCTACATGGCATCTAGTTGCTTCCAAAATAGAATATTTTGAGCTTAGATATCTCGAGCATTTAACAAGATGAAGTATGGAATTTTTAGCTTGACATCTGCTATCCTATGTTGTAACATATTATTTGAAGATAATTTATTGCTAGGATTTAACTAAAAACATGTAAGATATTGCAAGCTTAGCGGCTGCTAGGTTATGCCTTGAAAACATTTTCTAATCTTAAAGATCGGTACTCAAAAATGGATATCATGAAGTTATATGCCGCTAATACACTACCAACAACTTATTATTTGGAGCTTAACAGACACTAGGATTTCACAAAATAAAGAAATATATTGGAATTCTAGCATCCACTAGGTATTTCCGCAACATATTATTTGTACCTTAATGGTCGCTAGGATTTCACAAATTAAATTAAAGTAGTATGAAATTAGTGGCCTCTACGTACATCAACAACATAATATTTAAAAAAAATCTTTCTACATGATTTACAATTTTAAATGAAATTTATTTGAGCGTAGTGGTCGCTAGCCTTTACAACAATGTAATAATTTAGGCTTACCGTTCATTAGGATTTAACCCATAATATTTGGGGCATAGAGATTGCAATAATTTAACACATTAAATTAAGATTCCATGAGGATATTATCCTTTAGAATAAGTGTACTCTTAATGTTTGTAAGTTATTGATGGTATGCTTTAACAAATCAAATTAACAAAATTTGAGCTACATGGTATCTAGTTTCTTCCAAAATAGAATATTTTGAGCTTGGATGTCTCGAGTATTTAATGAGATGAAGTATGAAATTTTTAGCTTGACATCCACTATCTTATGTTGCAACATATTATTTCAAGATATGTTGCCACTAGGATTCAACTAAAAACATGTCAGATATTGCAAGCTTAGCGGTTACTAGGTTATGTCTCGAAAACATTTTCTGAGATTAGAGATCGGTACTCAAAAATGGATACCATGAAGTTATACAATGCTAAGACACTACCGCAACATATTATTTGGAACATAGTGGTCACTAGGACTTAATAAAATAAAGAAAGATATTGTGAGTCTAGCATTTGCTAGGTATTGCTGCAACATTTTATTTGTACCTTAGCAATTGCTAGGATTTAACAAATTAAATTAAGGTGGTATTAAATTAGTGGCCTCTACGTACTACAACAACATAATATTTATAAAAAAACTTTCTACATGATTTACCATTCTAAATTAAATTGATTTGAGCTTAGTGGCTGCTAGCCTTTACAACGATGTAATTATTTAGGCTTAGCATTCATTAGGATTTAACACATAATATTTGTGGCATATAGGTTGCAAGAATTTAACACATTAAATTAATATTCCAGGAGGCTAGCATCCGTTAGAATAAGCATAGTCTTAATGTTTGCTAGTAGTTGGCGGTATGATTTAACAAATCAAGTTAACAATTTTTGAGCTACATGGCATCTAGTTTCTTCCACAATAGAATATTTTGAGCTTGGATGTCTCGAGCATTTAACAAGAAAAAGTATGAAATTTTTTATCTTGACGTATTTTATCTTATATTGCAACATATTATTTAAAGATATGTTGTCGTTAGGATTCAACTAAAAACATGTCAGATATTGCAAGCTTAGCAGTGGCTAGGTTATGCCTTGAAAACATTTTCTAAGCTTAGAGATTGATACTCAACAATGGATATCATGAAGTTATATGCCATGCTAAGACACTACTACAACATATTATTTAGAGCTTAGCAGCCACTAGGATTCAACAAAATCAATAAAGATATTGGAAGTCTAGTGTCTGCTAGGTTTTTCTGCAACATTTTATTTGTACCTTAGCAGTCACTAGGATTCACAAATTAAATTATAGTATGAAATTAACAGCCTCTACGTACTACAACATCATAATATTTAAAAAAAAATCTTTCTACAATATTTACCATTTTAAATGAAATTTATTTGAGCTTAGCGGCCGCTAGCCTTTACAACGATGTAACAATTTAATCTTAGCGTTCGTTGGGATTTAACACATAAGATTTGGTTCATAGAGGTCACAAGAATTTAACACATTAAATTAATATTCCAGGAGGCTAGCGTCCTCTAGAGTATTTGTACTCATAATGTTTGCAAGTTGTCGGTGGTATGCTTTAACAAATCAAATTAACAAATTTTGAGCTACATGTTTTTATCTTAGTGTCCACTATCTTATGTTACAACATATTATTTGAAGATATGTTGTCGCTAGGATTCAACTAAAAACAAGTAAGATATTGTGAGGTTAGAAACCGGTAGGTTATGCCTCGAAAACATTTTCTGAGCTTAGAGTTTGGTTCCTCAATAACGGATATCATTAAGTGATACACCGCTAAGACACTGCTGCATCATAATATTTGGAACATAACAGTCGCTAGGATTTAACAAAATATAGTAAGATATTTCAAAATTAGAGTCTGGTAGGTATTGTCGTAAAAGATTATTTGGATCTTAGCAGTCTCTAGGATTTTCCACATTTAATTAAGGTAGTATGAAATTAGTGGCCTCTACGTACAACCTCAATGTAAAAAGTTACACTTAACATTCGTTAGTATTTAACGCATAATTTGGAGCATAGCAGTCGAAAGGATTAAACATATTACATTAAGATTCTAGGTGGCAGGAGTTTTGAGTTACATGACATATAGGTGCTTCCAAAATAGAATATTTTGTGCTTAGATATCTCAAACATTTAACAAAAATAAGAGTGAAATTTTAAGCTTGGTGTTTGCAAGCTTATTTTGCAACATATTATTTCAAGATATGTTGTCGCTAGGATATTATGAACTCTTAGGTTGCTAAGACATTGCCACATCATAATAGTTGGAACATAGTGACCATTAGGATTTAACAAAATAGAGAAATATATTTTGAGTTTAATGTGTGCTAAGTATTGCTGCAAATATTATTTGTGGTTTATGCCACAATGACAATTTTGAATCTTAGTGTATCAAAACAACAAATGCATGTTTAGATAAGTATAACATTTGGAATATATACACGATCATTGTATCAATTATAAATATTCATCTATTAACATGTCATACATATCATAGTGCTTTCTCACCTATCTCAAATACTACAATTTATGATTCATTGTGGTTCTTCCTTAACTACGGGGTGCTATTGATCTGAGACCATGGGCACGGTTGCTTCCTGGGTTTGTTTCTCTAGTTTGGGACCTGTTTTTTCATCTCATTTTTGTGCCTCCTCAAAATATTTTTTACAAATTTGAGAATATCATTTTCTCATATCCATATCTAGAATCGTGCTTCTTTATAGCACAATAGACTTGTCAAACAAATCCTTTCGACTACCACATGTTTTTTTGACAATTTCCTTCAGAGCCTCTATTTTTTGTATTTTTCCCTTATTTTTGAAACAATCTCAATGACATGTGAAGTTTCTCCTTCATTCGCCTCAGCTATTCTCCTTTTAACCACGACTTACTGAAGGGATGTCGCGAACTCTTCATCAGAAACCAATGCATGGTTTCCTTTAAATATTTCCATGACTGAAGCTTCTATGATAATATGATTTCTTCTAGAAATAATGTCATCAAACTGCAAAGAAAGTTTTCTTACCGTTTCATTCCATTCACATAGTATTTTTTTTGTATAATTATCATATGTCTGACATATACCAATATCGTCCATGGTCATAATTGTAGGGTCTTTACAAATTCCTTTTTCAATGACCTGCCCCATATGTGTTAATGTTTTCTACAACGATGTCATTCCTGTAATGATTTTTTCATTTTTTTTCCAAGAACTCTTTTGACCGCTCCTTTGCACGGATGCAATTATTTATATTATTGTACAAGCCATGTAATGCCTCTTCTACATCAGAAAATGTGTTAGGAGGAACTGTGGCCTTTAATTGAGTTTAAATTTTTTATTTCTAGCACGTACTCCCCTCACTACTTCTATGGTTGCTTCTGATGTAGCCCTTATAAAGGATTCCAGATCTTCCTCATATTGCACCACTTGGGATCCTTTGGATTTTCTTTTCTTTGTAAGAGTGAAGAGGTCTTCTGAAGTTTCATGCTAAAAAATGACTTGTTGCATTGACATCTTCTTTTTGGTTACCCTTTTCAAGGTTCACATCCTTGGATTGAATTCAATGTTCACTAAGGGATCTTCTTGTGCCTCCCAATCTGGATGTTCTTTGTAGGAAATTACGAATTTATCTACCAAATCATTTCTCACTTTTTGTGAAGTGGAGGAAGAAGATTGAGAGGGTTGCATTGGGGCTTCCCTGGCTAGAGCTTTTATTTGGTTTGGGAAAGACTTCAAATCTAGATTCATTTGGTGGAGATAAGGGAGCATGAGGTTGTTGTGAATGTTCTGAGCACAGGGAGCACATGGTTGCTTTCTCTTCATAGCCTCCTTTATAATAATTTCTCTCAGAGGTGGAACCACCCCTGTTTCCTTCATATTTTGTTAAAAAAGGCTATCTTGTGTTTGGGTAATCCAAACCTAGTCATTATCATCATGCATGTGAGCGAATAATATATTTAGCCATACTTTAAGGGAATTAAGGTGATGGGAAACCTTATTCCTTTTGTCATATTACCTTAAAGGGTGTTCAAGGAGATGAAATGAATTTATATGTGTTGAGACAACCTTAAAATTGGACCACCTTTTAAGCATTTTACATCCCACAAAGACTGGGAAGGAGGGATGTGTTTTAAGCTTCTTCTCCTTACACTTTAAAGTAATACCATTGTAAATATGATATGCAACCTCTTGTACTACCAATTTTTATGACACATAATATGGAAACTTAAAAGGAAGTGTAAGGATCCCCTCCAATCATGATAACTATATATTCTAGATAGAAGAATACGGATCCCATATGCCTTATGGAAGTGAGGATGGCATCATATATTATCAGTGGCATCATTTCATGTAATTTTTGGTAGAGAACAGGATACAAATAAGTACATATATCTTGAATATGTGATCTAAAATGATGGGCATAAAAGTCTGAATATTTCTCATTTACCCTCAAAGGGCTCGAAGGATTCCTAATTTGACAGAAATTCAGACATTTGAGAATACCAATGATAGCATCAAGAAGATAGGAAGCCATGTAAAATGGTTTCCCATGGTCGACAAAATTATTTCTTTGTGTCACTAAATTGAAACACAACACCTGACCTAAGGAGGGAATCCTGGCATCATCAATAAAAAAATAAAGTAATAGGATCCAAGAAACATCCTTCTTAGAGAATGATGAATTTCCATATATCATATTCATGAGTGTCATGCCTTTATGGACTCTTGGTATAAACCTTTAAATAAGGATTTTAGACAACTTAGAATCATCCATATTATCTAATGGATCAAATTCCCATCTCTGAAAAACATCTCTTACTCTCCTTTTGGCCATCAAGGACTCAAATGTGTTTGAGTTGTACAAGTAGTCCTACTTTGGAAGTTTATAATAACTTTTATATGCATTCCCAACAAAAAAACATATTCTGTTTTTCCCTGATTTAGAAAATAATGAACAATCCTTAGACTTGGCATGAAGTAGATAGGAAGTGAAAAAATCTGGAAATGGAACCACCTCTGGTTTAATAGAAATTAAATGGAGACCATTTCTTATTACCATCCTTACGCCTCAGAACCGTAATGGTTGCTCTTCCAATATACCCCTTATGAATACGACAACAACATCAACACTTTCATTTTGAACTGCAGAATATAGATCTGAGTAATGCCAAAATTCATCATCTAAGGTTGTTGGATCGAACACGGTATCTATTATTACTCTATCATCATCTTTGGAATATAAATAAGTATCTACAATTGACATTTCCCACTCTCTCGCCATGTTGAAAAATTAAAGGGCCACAAACGTTGCATACATCATCAACAGAAGTAAATACTGAGACAAATGACGTGATTGATTTGACAACAACATTCACATGTCCCTTATAACGAATATTAGGTAAGCTTAGAAAATAATTTCCAAATAAATGACAGAAGTGTTGATCCTAGTTGTCACTAGAGTTATAAATTACTAAATATTTAGATCTTAGCTGTCACTATGCATTATTTACAAAGTTACTATTAATGTAATGAGTAAAGCGCGGTTGTACATGCACTGCTGAGGGGTCAATATATATGTATTTTTAGCCATGGCGTTTTCTAGGAATCATGGTAGTAAAAATATTAATACAATGATTGAAGTCTGTCAATACAAGCACTTTTTAGGCTTCAAGAATTATGTAGTTCAGATCATAGCGATCGCTAAGTTCATAAACTATGCAAAAAATTTCATGACAATGAACACGTTTCATATTTTGGAAGGATTATCCATTGTCTGACAACCATCCACATTGTGTAGATAACATGAAATGAAAGTTTTAAAATATATATGTTAGAAAAAAAGATGATTTAAATCGACATATGAATGAACAATTTTAACATTACTTGTTGGTAATTAACACCAATTGAATGGACTAGCATAAAGGCCATTAAGATTTAATTTTTTGAATTTTGAAAAGAGTGTGATAAACAAAACACAATAATGGGTCTAGTGGTCACTAAGAAGAATTTGTTAAACAAAAAAAATTTTAGTTGTCCCAGAACACATTTTGTAAAGAATAACGTAGGCCCCCCAAAGACCTAATGAGTTTTATTTAAAATCGAGCATTGGAGTATGTCATAATTTACATCCATTCGTATCGAAGAAAATGCTTCATAACCACGAAGCTCAATAACCAATTGTAAGGAATGAGATAAATACCACTAGGATTTTCTGGTTCGTAATTTAAAAAGAGAGAAAGATTAGAAAAAAATTGTCTAGCCTATCAGCCTCAAGGTTCCCGACATTACCTCTTGTGGTTTTAACCACTTTCTCTACACTTTTGAATTGAAGAAAAATCCTAGCGAATGCTAAAATTTCTTAATTTCAAAATAAATATTGAATAATAAGTCATGGTCTAGCTTAGTGGTCACTACGATACTTTCATCTCCTCTTGTCATAGCAATCATTGACTATACAACTTTAGAACGATTGTAATTTTCAATGACTATAATTGTATCAAATTAGCCACACGTTACCTAGTGGAGCCAATTGTTGCACTACTTTCCATCAAGAGGGATCAAGAAGTTCTCTTCGTATCAAAGAAAATGTTTAGCATCCACTAAGCTCCATTACTAGTCTAGCTTAGTAGCCGATGGGCTCCTATCATTAACATTTTTCATTATAATCACTATTTATTGAACTATGGATCGCTAAGTTCAGAAACTATGCAAAATTATTCGTGACAATTCACATGTAACATATTTTAGAAGGATTATCCATTGTCTGACAACCATCCACATTACATAGATCAAAGTTTGATCTAAGTCTTTCAATAGAAGCAATCTTGAGGCTTCAAGACTTACGTAGTTGATATCCTAGCAATGGCTACATTCAACCAACACGAAATATTTAGAGATTCGCCATATCTATGTATTATCCACTAGAAAACTATTATTAGAATAAAAAAAATTCTCCAACCTTTGAACTGGTAGGGTGTCAAGATATATGTAGTGTTGATCTTAGCAGTCACTACGTTCAGCCACAATGAATTATTTAGAGATTTGCCATATCTAGTCTTATTTCAAAGCCCAACTATTATTGCAATGAGTAATAGAATGCCAATCCTTACACTAATGAGGGGTACAGACACAAGTATTTCTGATCCTAGCAATCGCTAGGGTCATCCGTAACATATTGTTTAGAGCTTAATGGTTTATAAAAATCATTAACAAATAAATATGTACTTCTTATCGTAGTTGTTACTCGGATCAGTGGCAACGATATACATATATCTTAGTGGTCGTTAGGCATCATTAACATGAAAAATACTAATGCATTAATAAGAAAATATATAAAGCTTAATGGTCAATAACATCCACCTTGACAAAATATTTAGAGATTAGGGCTAACAAAACACCATTCAATGGAAATCTATAGTTGACTTAAGAAAATTGTTGTAATACATGTATTCATAAGGGATCACTATTTACTTATGTTTGATTAGTTCGTTGCAGGATCATGAATACGTCTCGTTGCTAGACATCATTCACAGGCTTACTATTAATGGAATGAATGAAGCACTGTTCGTACAAGCACCACTAAGGGGTCAAGATATACATTTTTTAACCATGGTGTTCGTTAGGAATCACTCCAGTAAAAAATACTAATGTAATGAGAAATTTTTTTCAGTACAAGCACTCTTGAGGCTTCAAGTCTTACGTAGTTCAGATCCTAGCAGTCGTTAAGTTGATCAACAACAAAATATTTAGAGATTGTTCTTATCTAGGATTTTATTCATAGGACAACTATTATTAGAATGAGAAAAATTTCTACATTCTTTGAACTTGTGGGGGGTTGAGATAGACGTAGCATTGATCTTATCGTTTGTTAAGTTCAGCCACAATAACCTATTAAAACCTTCTTTGTATCTAGGCTTATTTCAAAGCAGAATAGTTATTGCAATGACCAAAATAATTCCAATCCAATCACTACTAAGGGGTATAAACATAAGTATTTCTTATCCTAGCAGTCGTTAGGGTCAGCCGTAACATATTTTTTGGAGCTTAATGGTGTATAAGAATCATTAACAAATAAATGTGTGCTTCTTATCCTTCCTATTACTACGATCAAACACAATGATATACCTATAGCTTAGCAGTCACTAGGCATCATTAATAGGAAAACTAATAATGCATGTACAAGAAAATATATAAATATTAGTTGTCAATGACATCTACCTAGATAAAATATTTTGAACTTAGTGTTAGCAAAACACAATTCAATGGGTGTCTCTTTAATTAATTATAATTATATAATCTCCTAGGTCATTAAATATCACAATGAGTAGTCAACACATATGAAATTTCATTCCTAGCTGTCTCTAAGGTCAGCCACAACAAAATATTTACAATCTTAGCATTTATTATGATCAACATTGACAAAATATTTTTAACTTAGTGTTTGCAAGACATCATTCACTGGACATCTATTATTGAACAGAGAAAAGAGTTGTATTACATGTTTTCTTCAGGGATGACACATTTCTTAGCTCTCATTAGTTTGTTCCACAAATTATTTTGAGCCAAGTGCTGCACTAGATAGCCTCATGAGGGATCAAGCCTTAACTAGTTCTCATACTATTTAGTATAAGTTATCAAAAGGAAGATAAAAATTCCACATTTTATTATAAATTAAATCTCAAAAGAGATGGTGATCTATAATTAGTTATTAAATGAAATCTTAAAGGACATGATATAATTTTAATAAATATAATGAACACACTCTTTGTAGTGTTAGTATGAAAATACAGACTCCAAACCCTATGTATAATATCCCTTGTTATTAAACCTCATAATTTCTCATGATATCACATCTCCCTATTTCCACGTGCTTATTGTCACATTAAGAAAGAAAAGTTGCGACATCTTATAATTTTTAGTATTGATATATAATTAGCTAATTTAACTAAAACAACCAGAGACTGTAATTTTAATCTCTAAATGTTGTATATGTCTTTCCAGAACTATCAGTTAAGTGAAACATTATTAGAATCTTGTTTAACCTATTTTCTCAAATAGTAGGTTTTATAATTCCCTGATTCACTCATTTTCAAAGAGGAACCTACATAGACATAACTCTTTGCATTTTCACTTTGGCAGTCACATATATGTTTTTTTTAAATTATTTCCAACAATTTCCTTATGTAATCAAACGATTACTATGAAAAGAAAACAATTATTTGTGTTACTATTACTATTTCATCTATTGGAAGTTAATATCATTATTTCATTACTACAATTTAATTTAAAATGAAATGTCTATAGAAACCAACCGCTAACGGTCCAAAATCCCTAAATGATGAACAACCCTAACTGAACAAAATCTATTTTCCTCATCCTTTTCAGAAACACCCATTTTGTTCACTTCCAGTAATAATTGATTTCCATATTAGATATTTTAGGAATCATTTCTCATTCCTCTTGTGAAAAAAACACCCATAACATGTTTTACATTACACACAAGCGGGGTACACACATATTTAGCAAATCATTTAGGGATCGGAAAAAAGAATAAAAAAATGATGTCAAACCCTATCAGTTGAGAAGTGTTTGTCAAAGAGCGTTAAAGAATAGACAGATTTGACTACTGGAAGTAGAGAAAATAGGGTTTCATTGAAAAGGCTACGTAATATTCTACATTCATATAACTTCAAAAATTTGGAAGGAGAAAAGGTGAGAATGCATACCGATTTTGACACCTTCACAAAAATAATAGTGCTCAGAATTTTGGCAATCAAACTATGATCATATTTTTGAATGAATTATTACGCTTACGGAGTTTTACCCTTACATCAATGTTCTTACAAGAAGATTTAGAAATTTAAGTGTCCTTGAAATATACTAATGAATGACAATCTATAATTATATGGAACTGAACACTTCCAACTGCCACATTCTTCAGTGCACAAATTATAAAAGACATGCGGCTGTTGTTAATTTTCTTTATATTTAATGGCTAATTAATGGCTATCAAATGGTGCACATATTTTGAATATCACGTAAAATTTACTTTGCTCGGTTAATGGCCAATTAATTTTAGGGGAACCACGATATTAACCATATATGCCACACATAAAAATTATCAATATTAAAAACAATATCATCAAAATAACAACATGCTCATTGTCAATTTTACCATCTTTAAATTACATAGTGAGTATATAAGTATTCCATACTTTGACTATACTACCAATGATATGTGGT
Source organism: Taxus chinensis (assembly GCA_019776745.2). NCBI lineage: Eukaryota > Viridiplantae > Streptophyta > Pinopsida > Cupressales > Taxaceae > Taxus > Taxus chinensis. The sequence continues at coordinate 682,485,937 of CM034150.1, forward strand.
TCAATTGATGTCTGACATATTGAATTATCGTATTTCGATTATTGCACGAACTTTAAATTGTTTGGTTTAATGGAACTCACAAATATTAAGCATATATGCCACACATAAATAATATCAAAATTATCAACATTATCAATAAAATAAAACCATACTCATTAGCAATATTATCGTCTATAAATTGCATAGAGAGTATATAAGTATTCCATACTTTAACTATACTACTAGTGATATGTGGTTCAATTGATGTCTCACATATTAAATTATCATATTGTCCTCAAAAAAATATATACATGTTTACACAAACAGTATCTTCGTATGCGTGTGTCAATGATCTTGGTGGTGCCCATGATGTTGATCATTGGTATTGTTCTGAAATAAAAAGGAAGAATGCAAAATAGAGAAGTATTAACTAAATCCAATGCATGATATATTGTTTCTTATGTATACCATATTTTAAGATGGAATGAATGATGCCATACTATATTACTGTGGTTAAAAAACTATAATTTACCTGGGCAAAAAGACTTGCGACTCAAAGTTGTACATCCAATATTTTTTCCATTAGCTTTCTCTCTTGTTTCATTCTTTCATGCTCAAGTTGAATCCTTCCCTGCTCAATTATTTCAATTTCTGACTGAATATATGCATGTTATTTTTGATTACCTATTTCAAATATCCATAAGAGTTTCTTTTTCTCTTCACTCCTTTTCTCTTAATTCAATTTTTATTCAAAGGGGTTTCTATCTTTGCTCCTAAATTTTCAATGTCTATAGAAGGGATTTCTGATTTCCATCTCATGTCTTTTTCAGAAGTAGAATTGGTTGTATTAGCCCTCTCTTTTCCATTAAATCCAATAACCTTATGTGTTTTTTTGCGTAATACGATCTATATCTTCATAGAAAGTGCATGTCGACCGTGTTGCCAATGTTGTGTTTTCCAATTGTTTCTCCTTCTTGAGGGTTTTCTTTAACCTGTTCATCTTATATTTGCATTGCTTTACAGTGAATGTTTTTCCACAAACTTGATTCAAAACATCTACTATATTATCCCAATGTTTCTTGTCGATATATCCACGGTTTCAATGTTCATACACCTTTTCGTATTTTTAAATAAATATTTTCACATCAAATTTTGACCACAACTCTTCTTTGTATTCTTTCATCAACTCCTCATTATTTCTATCTCTTTCATATGCATGGGTTATTGAAAAATTTTCTTCTAATTTTGAATCATCAACATCATCAACAATATATGGAGAATTTAGATCGATTTGTGAATGTGGAATGCAATGACCCAATTTCTGTGTGCCACTTATAATCTCTTACAACTTTGAGACACTATTTCCATCTATGTTTTTGCACGCAGAAGTCCTTTACACAGAAGTTACTTAGTTGTGTTGAAAAAACCATATTGTCTGCATAGTTTCTTGGAGTTGATTTGAAAACTTGGGATTCGAAACATGAAAAAAAGAAAAATGGTGATATTTCCATGTCTTACAAATTTATTAGTTACTATAAACAATCACAAATGAAACAATATACGTACTCCATCTTTTATCTAAACTTAATCTCATTTTCCATTTTCTAAAAATAAATATACAAGGGGTCCTGCGACTCTATAAAATCACAAAATCAAAGCATGTGGAGAACCATTGAAAATTGGTTAATTACCTACTAACAAATGCAATATTTATAATCACTGTGAAATGGATGTATAAACTGAAATTATTCAAAATAAAATAACAATACTTTACCTCTTTTAATTTTTTGTAACTTTGTTCTTCGCCCATTTGTGTATGTGCTCCTTGTTTTGGTGTTGTCACCTTCGAAATGAGTATACAATTTTCCATTTTATTGCATTAAATGCATACATTAGCAGAGTTTGTGTGGATTAAACTTTAATATTGTACCACTTACTATTAAATGCAATAGGAAAAAATAAAAACATACTCTCAAGTGGCGGATTTTACATTACACGGTTTAATGACCATTTAATGTTTATGGAAGCGCAATATTAATTATGTAACATTTGACCTTACAAAAGAGTGTAATTATTATTGTATTATAAAAATCTTAATCTTTCCCCTACACTATGTGGTTTATGGATAAAATTATACACACATCACCGCGATCTAAAATTAAGGTAACATTTTTATTACATAATTTGTAATGTATGAAAACTACAATTCAACATTGTTTGAAACTTAAATTTGACATACATATATTTAATTGAAATTAAATATTTAATATTGACTCAATATTACAAATTATTAATAAAAAACTACGTAGCATGTGTTACTTCTACTCAATATTATATAAAATTATTAAAAATAAACTTATATTGTTAAAAGATTATGTAAGATATAAAAATATTAGAAACAATTAATACACATAATTGAATCAAAGCATATACCACCATCGTTAATCAAATAAACACTAAAATTGAACTCTATACCATAAAATAAGCATAGCTATACAATTAGAAAATTAAATACATGAACGATTTACTTCGACACAATATTAATGGCCCTAAATTTATGTCCAAGAGTCCGCTAGGCTATAGACAATTTTTTACTAGAATGGCAGGTGAAAATATGCCCTTCGATATGCGAGTGAATGCTATTCTAAGTGTGAATTCACACTTCATCTTGAAAATGAACGTACTTTATCATACGAGGTATCACACATCAACATGTGAGGTATTTTACTTCGACGTGTGAGGAATCACACTTAGTAGATGTACAAGGCTACGACTCTCTCACTCTACGATGAGCTATCACTGTCACATCCAAGTGTGAGTTTTTGAACTTGGAATGGCACTCTCTCACACATTGAAGTGCAATCACCAACTTCTGACTTCCCATTCTAGTCAATATTTTAATTTTAACGTGTAAAAAAAATTTACATCATAGTGGCCGCTAGGCTATACAACTATTGAAAGACATAGGGGAAAGAAGCCAATGATTGTGAGTGGTAATGTGTAGTATAGTACCACTATTTGTAAAAAGTGAAATCAACATTTATAAATTTTATACTAAGAATTTAGAAGAAAAAGGTAGCCAATAACACAAGTAAAATCAAGTCACATGTACAAATCAACCAATAAAAAGGTGACACATCGGCTTTACCAAAAAGGTGATTTCATTCATTAAAAAAAGGGACAATATTAATTTTCTTTATACTAAAAAGTGATTATTTTAAATCCCTTCGAAATACTTTTTCAATAAAATTTCAATGCACAAAATAAAATGTGTGCATTATAAAAATATTAATCTTTCCCCTACACTATGTGGTGTATGGATAAAATTGTACACACAACAATGAGATCTTTGGGTGTAATACAATTTATTATATGTTAAAATATTTGGATTAAATGAGGTTTTAAATATGTTCATATAAGATGTATATTTTTATTTTCTCATTGTGATTTCAATTCTCCATACTAAAGTTAAAGATTTAAGTGTCCTTAGTACTAGTTTTCTCATTTTTATTCATGGATACATTTGAAAATGAACTCTGTTTTTGAAGATGGAGCACATGTGGATTTACTATCCAAAGTTGTGAAAGTTGCAAAGGGACTTGTTTATCCATCCAAAAATACACTCCATTGTAGAGTCGTGGGGTCTAGTTTATTTGTTGTCACAATAATTATTGTATTCAATGGTAGAGTGAGACTTCCATACACAATTGATGATTGTGAAACCCTGACAGAAATTGAAAACAAGGGATACTTTATCACATGGTAAAGGAAGCAAATGATTAAGCATGTGATTTTAAATGTTTCACATGTGAGGGTGATGGCATTCAAAAAATCATGTTCAGTGACTCAAAGGATACATTTAATGAGGATTAGGGTTTAAATTCTACCAGTGATAGCCATTGTTTCACAACTCCTAAAGACATGGATGAATTTGCTACAACCTACGTGGTGCTAAAACATAAGTTTTTTCAGAAAGAAGGTGACATAGCTGAAGGGTTTATATCCATGGTACAAGAATAATGTGTGATTTCGGAAGTGGTGTTGGGACCCACACACTTTGGTGTTTTTGTGGAGAATATTATAATGACATGCAATGATTGTTATCTAAGTCTACAATACAACAACAAATTTTCCTGTCCAATCATAAACTTAGTTTATCTAGAAACTGTTGGTTGTGGAGCCTGATAGCGATGGGGGTTGTAAGGGGGGCTTCACCCCCTTGTGGGGTCTAGGGGCCATGCGCCCCAGTGGGGGGCTCAAGGGAAACACCCCCCGTAAGCCACATTTAATATGTATTTATGCATTGTGAAATATGGACCGTTCCTTATTAGGTCACAGATCTAACGGGTGGTTTTCTATATTTCCTCGAAATGATAAAAACCCTAATATCTTTAAAGGGTCGTTATGTATGAGGCTCACTGTAGTAGTTGATGTACTGTAAGAGAGTTTTTCTGGATTGAATAAAAGGATTGGTTGTTTCTGGTGGATGTAGCCCATTTTGGGTGAACTACGTTAAATCTATGTCTCTATTTTATTGCATTTTATTTCTAATTTACGTTTCCTACATTATTCATTGCTTGCTTGTTTACCTGTATAACTAGTATAATCCTAAAAACTTGTATTAGAGTGCATTTGAGATTTATTTGTTGGCAGTATACTCATAAAGGGATTTATATTTGAGTGGGAGAAGTAGCAATGACAGAGGAGAGTAAGTTTAGAGTTGAGAAGTTTGACGGTCGAAATTACCAGCTATGGAAAATGCAGTGGAAGATTACCTGTATCAAAAGGATCTATACCTACCATTGGGAGGTCACGAAGTGAAGCCCCCATTCATGTCTGATGATGAATGGAAGGTTTTGGATAGGAAGGCTCTCAGTGTGATTTGATTGATTTTTTCATCATCCGTAGCTTTAAATATCTCACATGCGAAGAGTACGGTAGAGTTGATGAAAACCCTAGCTAATTTATATGAAACACCTAGTGCATCCAATAAAGTTTATTTGATGAAAAGATTATTTAATCTACAAATGCAAGAAGGTGGATCTGTATCTAACCATCTTAATGATTTCCACACTATTGTAAATCAGTTATATTCAGTTAATATCCCATTTGATGAGGAGGTTAGAGCATTATTATTCATATGTTCTTTGTCAGAAAGTTGGGACAACTTAGTAATGGCAGTTAGTAATAAATCATCTACTTATCTTAAATTTGAATATGTAGTAAGTGTCATTTTAAATGAGGAAATGCGTAGGAAAAGTACAGGGGAAAATTCTTCTTCTGGAAATGCGTTGAATATGGAGAGTAGAGGGAGGAGCAAGGAGAAATCAAAGAGTAAGGCTCATGGGAAATTTAAATCGAATATGGCCAGATCCAAATCTAAGAGTAGAGGCATTACTTGTTGGAACTATGGAAAGAGAGGACATGCTAAAAGGATTGTTGGTTCAAAGGAAAACAAAGAAAACCAACTTGAATGTATTAAAGAGGAAAATCCGATAGGTAATATTGTTCAGGACACTCTTATACTTTCTCTTGATACTAGAATAGAATATTGGTGTTGGCTAGATTTTTTGTATAGCTGAAAACCTAGGCAGTCACGAGATAAATCTCCCTCATTTACCGGTGAGGCTCCCATGTCAGATTTGTCAATAAAATATGCTAGCATCTATATGGGAGTTTTACTTTAACCATGCAGATCATGAACCATAGCTGTATAGTTTTATAGTAAGTAAGCAATTGTTTAAAGACATGAAATATTTAAAGAAGAAGGAAATAATAAAACACAGGGAAGAAATATGGAAGATATGCAACCCAATCAATATATAACAGAGTTGATTGCATACACATAGCTGAAAGGAACAATAACCCGATCATACCAAGCCAAGAACACAGATGTTAATCAAACACCACGATCAATAAGATGAAATCAATTCGCCAGAATAACTTTACATAAATCCTTTGCAAACAAATGAGAAACAATATCATATATTATTATGAAACTCAACGCAATACATTGAGAATGGGCCTGGCTTAAATAGGCAAGGAATAACAAATCAAGCCATAAATCAAGGAAATCACTAGTCATCAAAGAACTAGTCAAGACCATAGATTTAGGAGAGAACTAGACATCAAGGATCTAGTCAATACCATAGATCAAGGAAAGAACTATACCTAACAACTAGATAATATCTCCTAATATCTAAATAAGATAAAGAAAATATCCACACACATAAGTGGGTGAGGATAAATACAATAAAGGTAAATAAAGTACCTAGGTGAAAATGAGCTAAGGTAAATACCTACTCTAACACCCCCCCAAGTGAATCTAGGGACCAAAATAGAAGTGGCATGTCCACAGTATGAGTCCCAGAAACTAGGCCTGATGAGGTACTCATGTACAATAATTGGGAAAAAAGGAATGTCACAAGGTACCCAAAACCAGTAACAACAAAGTAAAGAGAGTAATATACCCACTCTAAGGCATCCCAAGAAGCTCAGCTCAAAAAAATTGTACAATGCTGAAGAAGTTTGGTGTACAATGTGGTCTGAATCCACTGCTCGATCACAAAACTAAAAAAACTGACACTCGGCTTTCACCAGAATAGCTCCATACAAGGAGACTTTCAACAGAGTGGTGTCAAAAGTGAAAAAAACACCAAACATAATTTGATCAACTGCTGCAAAGAGGTGTGCCACGATCCAAGCATAAAAACCAAAGCAACAAGGAAAGGACACAAAATCTTGAGAGTCACGATCCAAGAAAAGCCAAGGTAACAAGGCAAGGACATGAAACCTGAAGAAGAAGGATCAACACCACATGTTAGAGTAGGTATTTACCTTAGCTCATGTTCACCTAGGTACTTTATTTACCTATATTGTATTTATCCCCACCCACTTATGTGTGTGGGATATTTCTTTTATCTTATTTAGATATTAGGAGATATTATCTAGTTGTTAGGTATAGTTCTTTCCTTTATCTATGGTATTGACTAGATCCTTGATGTCTAGTTCACTCCTAAATCTATGGTCTTCACTAGTTCTTTGATGACTAGTTATTTCCTTGCTTTATGGCTTGATCTACGACCTTGACTGGTTCTTAGATTGTTATTTCTTACCTATTTAAGCAAGGTCCATTCTCAATGTATTGCATTGAGTTCCATAATAATATATGATATTGTTTCTCATTTATTTGCAAAGGATTTATGTAAAGTTATTCTGGTGAATTGCTTTCATCTTATTTATCATGGTGTTTGATCAGCATCTATGTTCTTGGCTTGATACGATCTGGTTATCCTTCCTTTCATGGTATTAGAGAAGGAGATTGTTGTTGGCATCCATCTGTAAGTTTTATTTTTGCAAATAAATTATTTGTGTATTCATATATTTGGGATTTGGTTTTATTTTTTTACTGCATACATTTTTATGCAAAACAGAGGCTTCCATTGGATCCGGAAGGCATGAAAACCCTAAGATCAACTATAAACTCGGCCAATTATGGAGGTAGTCATTTTTTGTGGTTTTTTATTTATGCAGAGAAGCACATAGGTGCAACTCAGGATTCAAGCCAAGGAAAAAAGAAAACATGATTTTATTTATTCAGGTTTGTTAGATTTCTTGAGATCTGTGCTAGGGTTTTTTCTTTTATTGCGTATCTATCTCGGTTTGTGTGTAAAAAGTTTTTTGGATCTGTATTTTTTTTGGCAGGTGTCCATGGATGTTGTGCACTTGATCAAATTATGTTTGGGTGTATTTTTTGCACTTTTGACATCACTCCGATGATAGTCTCCTTGTATGGAGCTATTCTGTTGGAGCCTAGTGTCAGTTGTTTTTGAGTTTTGTGATCGAGCTGTGGAATCAGACCATAGTGCACACCAAACTTCTTCAGCATTGTACGAATTTTTTGAGCCGAGCTTCTTGGGATGCCTTGGAGCGGGTATTTACTCTCTTTACTTTATTGTTACTGGTTTTGGGTACCTTGCGGTGTCTTTTTTTCCCAGTTATTATACATGAGTACCTCATCAGGCCTAGTTTCTGGGACTCATACTGTGGACATGCCACATCTATTTTGGCCCCTAGCTTCACTTGAGGGGGGGTATTAGAGTAGGTATTTACCTTAGCTCATGTTCACCTAGGTACATTATTTACCTTTATTGTATTTATCCTCACCCACTTATGTGTGTGGATATTTCTTTTATCTTATTTAGATATTAGGAGATATTATCTAGTTGTTAGGTATAGTTCTTTCCTTGATCTATGGTATTGACTAGATCCTTGATGTCGAAAGTGCAAAAAAAACACCAAACATAATTTGATCAAGTGCTGCAAATAGGTGTGCCACGATCCAAGAACAATAACCAAAGCAACAAGGCAAGGACACAAAATCCAGAGTGTCACGATCCAAGAAAAGCTAATGTAACAAGGCAAGGACACAAAAACCCAAAGAAGCAGGATCATCACCACACCCCTCCCAATACCTTCTTTTGGTTCAAGATTTCTTCATGGATATATTGTACATGAGTACCTCATCAGGCCTAGTTTCTGGGACTCAATACTGTGGACATGCCACTTCTATTTTGGCCCCTAACTTCACTTGAGGGGGGGTGTTAGAGTAGGTATTTACCTTAGCTCATGTTCACCTAGGTACATTATTTACCTTTATTGTATGTATCCTCACCCACTTATGTGTGTGGATATTTCTTTTATCTTATTTAGATATTAGGAGATATTATCTAGTTGTTAGGTATAGTTCTTTCCTTGATCCATGGTATTGACTAGATCCTTGATGTCTAGTTCTCTTTTAAATCTATGGTCTTGACTAGTTCTTTGATGACTAGTTATTTCCTTGATTTATGGCTTGATTTGTTATTCCTTGCCTATTCAAGCAAGACCCATTCTCAATGTATTGCATTGATTTCCATAATAATATATTATCTTGTTTCTCATTTGTTTGCAAAGGATTTATGTAAAGTTATTCTGGCCAATTGCTTTCATCTTATTGATCGTGGTGATTGATTTACATCTTTGTTCTTGGCTTGGTATGATATGGTTATCATTCCTTTCATGGTATCGGAGCTAGAGATTGTTGTTGACATCCATTTGTAAGTTTTATTTTGCAAATAAATTCATAGTATATTCATATATTTGGGATTTGGTCGTACACACCCTAGAATAGTAAGTTGTGCAAACAGCCATTAAAATACTTAGCCCTTGTTCATATGGAATGGTCATATGAGGGCTTAAAGATTGTGATTCTAGTCCCTTTAATTTTATTTATGTGGTGAAGGTAACAACATTTTATTTCATTTTAGTGGCACCTAAAATAAATAAAAGAGCAAAATATTAAAAAACTTGTAACTTTTGATGGGTAACTCGGTTTTGAGTGTCATTTTTTTACAAAAGTGCTTGTTTTTTCATGCTCTTTCCATTGGAAATATTTATTTTGAGAATTAAACTATAATTATAAAGTTTCAAATATGGAGGAGTGTTGTAATCAATTATGGATGCAATTTTGGCTGAGCCCGATGTCCTAAAATTTTGGGAGTTGTAGTTTGTACCTATCATGGATTCTGAGAATGATATTCTTTTCTTTGAAGTGTGTGGACTTCAAGAGGATATTATAAAATTTATGGAAGAAAATAGATTGCTCAAGAAGTTAAATTCTCTTCTATAATCACTCATTCACGATAAGGATACAGTAATAAACTTCTTGCAGAACAAAATTGCTAGCCTGCAGCATCACCATCATATTGTGGACAACCACAACCATGCTCCTAGTCCACTTGTAACTATTGCTCCTGAAACCACTAACATTGATCTTTCAGTCTTTGATCCTGTTCCTACTCTTGATGCTCATACACCTATAGAACTTGTTACTGCATGCTCTTCCACATCTGTGCCTATTACAATACCACGTGTTGTGTATCATATTTCTGCTCAGCTGCTTGGCTTTTTTGAGAAGCATACTACTGCATTCAGTTCTCGCATGCTCCGTTCTATGGGTATCACTAGTGGATTCATTGGCATACATTCACAGGGTATTGTTTCCTCTATTCCGCATGTTAAGTGGAATTCTCGTCATGAAATTGGTTTTCGAGCAGATACTTCATTGGGATCACACATTGACAGAGCTCCTTTTTTTGTTCGCTCGACTCTTTATGAGGATTCTGAGCAACACATGAGTTCTACATCTTCACTTAGGCCTGAGAAACATGATATTTCAGTTGTTAGACATGATCAACCTGACACGCATTCTGATGTTCTTTTGCATGCACCCATTGTGTATTTTGCACCAAGTCATACGTAGGCATCTTCTTCATCCATCTGTGCTGATTTGATGGATATCTGATCACTCATGGAGGTGACATAGGCATTCGTTGAGAGGAATCTACAAGCATGGCTCCTCCACCATTCAACCTCTTGCTCCACTTTCTATACCTTATGCATTGTGATGTTTCTTGTTTTGAGCATTTTTCTTTAGCAGGTGTAGTGTATCTCTTTTGTTTGTTAAGAGATTTTGTATCTGTATTTTCGACACTTTTGGCATGTTGACAGTCTCTCTTGTGGGGGAGCTATTCTGGTGGAGCCCAGTGTTAGTTTTTCAGTGTTCAAGTAGTTGTTTTGACAACTCATATAGGTTTGTAGCGCCACTCCACCCATTCAGTAGTATGGGAGGGTGTGGTGCTGATCTTGCTTCTTCAGGTTTTGTGTCCTTGCCTTTGTTCTTTACTTTATATGGGGGTTTTACTTTAACCATGCAGCTCATGAACCATAGTTGCATAGTTTTGTAGCAAGTAAGAAACTGTTTAAAGAAATGAAATATTTAAAGAAGAAGGAAATAATAAAACACAGGGAAGATATGTAACCTAATCAATAGATAATAGAGTTGATTGCATGCACATAGACGGAACCAATAGATATTAACACACATAGAATTATAAGAAAAGGTAGCTTTCAGATCTAGATCTAAAATAACACAAATTTTATAAGTAGATCTGAGATAAAAAGCTAGAAACAAAATGCACTGTGACACAAAGTTCTATGGAAATATGCTCCTCTGTATCCTTTGCTTCAAATGGTTATCAGGGGTTTTAGCAAAAATTTTGGAACACAAGAATGTTTCTTACAAATTCTCCTCATTAACCTGAAGGTTCTTCTTCTACTTATAGAATGTAGAAGGGAAAATACAAATGGGAAACTCAACTGAACTGGAACATAAACAAAAAGTAAAGATAACATCTGACAATCATCCCCCTCTAATTCCTCTTCAAGTGACATGCATCCAGGTCCATATTCAAACTTATACACATCTGCCACTTAACCAATAGAACCATTCCACACAACTTAAAGTAATGGTTTCAAAACCAATAACTTTAATGTTTTATAATTATATCCGGGAACATGGAAAATATAAGAAGAAAGAGTAGAAGAAGAAAGACACGCCAACTGTAACGTCTACATATTCTTTTTGCTTTGATACTGAATATACTTGTCAAACATGTAATTCAACATCTTCCCATCTATCTTAGCCATAACTTCCTTTTCTGTCCTGAATTGCAGCAAACCTTCGTTTAATACCCTGATACACGCTTCCACATTCTCCAAGCTAGGCCCGAACTTCTAAATATCTAATTGCAGTTCCACCAGTTTACTAATGGAATTCATCATGAAAGGATTAACAACTCCATGAATTCTCCCTTGCACCATCAGAAGATATCCTTCCAAGGAATTATGCACTTTTCTAGGAATGGTCCGTGTGTATGAAGTAATGTTCCTGACCTCTTCCTCATTAATGAAATCAATGACATTGTCTGGTAAAGATGATGCCATAATCTCAAGTGCCTGCATCCTTTTCAACATAATTCTGCAGATCTCCAAATGGAAAGATACTATAAACTCAAGTTGCTTCCCCTTCTCAAATGATCCATTGGGCACAATTTGTTCTGCAATCAACATCTCTCTCAGTAGCTTATTTATTTTAGCTAAATTACTCATGTTACTCTCAGCAACTGTGTTCATATCTATCGTGCTTGTTACCAGTTGCTTTAGCTAATCTGATGCATCTTTCATAACCTTTAGGCGGGCTGGCACCTCTTTGAGTTGTACAGAAGTTTGATTTATGATCAGACCTTTCCATTCATTGATAGCTTTAACTTGGTTACTTGCATCTTCCACTTCCTACATCAGATGATCACTCACCTACTTTTGTGCTGAAATTGGATGAGTGGAAGATTTAGCAACCTTGGCAATGATCTCACACAACTGAGATACCTGCTTCTGAAGTTTAAATTTCTTCACCTTTTCTCTATCAAGACAAAGGAATAGAGCATCTATCAATGTCTGTGTGTCATGCTTCAATACTTCTATGGTGGCTTAACCTATGGGTACTCTAGTTACTATTATATCTTCTACCGTGAGCTCATCCTCCTTCTTCCCTTCTGCCAGAACTGAAATCTCAGTGAACTTATACCCTGAATCCTCAATGATCAACCTTGAAGTTACCTTAGCAACTTTAGGTTTTCTATCATTTCCGCATAGATTCAGGAGTAGCTACAAGTCATGTTCTTCCAAGTTGATTTCCTCTCTAGCCTCTGGAACCAACTGTGAAGCCAACCATTTTGATAAATTTCTTCTCATAGAATGAGAAGTTACCAAGTGTACCACTATCTCGCGCTCTGATTCCTCTCCATCTGAAACCGCTACATTGTTTTGGCTGCCATCCTCTAAATCATCCAAAGACAAAGCTCTTTCAAATTCTGCCATCTGCAACTTTAACGTTTCTTCAGGAAGAGGCACTAAACGGAGTGGCTGAGGAGAAAATATGAATGTTTCCGGATTCAACAGAGGAATGGTAGAATCTGGGTGAGGTGCAACAGAAGTACTTGATGCTAGAAAAGTCAGAACTAACACCATAGTAGTAGAAGTGATCTTCTTCTTCGAGTGAGACCTTTTGTGCACTTTAATATTTTCAAGCCTTTTGCTAATTTCTCTTCTGTGCTTCCTCTTGAGGGAATCTCCTGTGCCAAAGTTTCTTGTGATTTGATTCATCAATGATTCATCAAGGCAATATCCCTTCGTCAGCAACCAGTTTGAAGTATTGACCAAAATAGCAGCAGACCTTTCCTCGATCGTATGGCAGCCCCCTATGCTCTCCTAAAGTACAACTCTATCTCCTCCCATCCGATGGTATGTGTCAAGTAACATAGGCCCATCATCTTTAATATCCACAGGTATCCATGTTAATCCAAATTCAAACACTTTCCGCTTGATAACCTGCTGAAATATTTCTTTCTAACTTCGTACTTGCTTCTGCACTTCATCCAAAAATCTTCTAATGAAGACACATGCATGTACTCCTGGGAGATTGTCTTCCTTGACACTCCAAATGGATTGAATTTTAGTTTGTGCTAGGAAGAACTCTTGCTTGTACTCAGAGAACATCTCTGCTTCAATTCTTCGGGCTTTATGAATGCTCTGGCAACTATAATGGCCCACAATGATCAGGAAGAAGCCTGTAGACTTGTGTTGTTTTGACTGTAGTTCATGCATCTCCACAAGTTGTCTTCTCAGCTCCATGATGACCAATCTATCACTCAGATATCTTGGTAACTTAACTGGTTCTCCAGAAAATTCTAGTGACCCTGAGGTATGTAAAATACACAAATTGAATGAAGATACTGCCAATCCTGGACACAACTTCCCACACTTCCTTACTCACCAGGTTGGCCTTTAGATCGCCATCCATCTTGCAAATGAATCCGTAGAAGAATCTGTCATTGACCACCTTGTAATATTTATTGCATGCGGGTACAGGAAGCTGTGGGTAGCACTCAAAAATAGGGTCCTTAGAAAGAACACCACATCTATCCAACTTGGAGAAGACACTCTGTGAAGCTGCTGCATAAACAAAATATGAAGTCATTTTGAAACTATAATTTCGCCTCACATTCCAGTAGCTACTCAACAATGTTGTCACTAATGATTTCTGACCAATTGATTATTGAATCTGTCTTTGTTGATTTCAATGGTCCTGATGAAAGCATACATCCATGCACGGAAGTTGTGATCGTTCACTTTGCCATTTATCCTGCATAACAATTTGGAAATATCATCCATCTCTTGTACCAGATTGGATCGTGGAAGAGTTCTTGAGAACTTGGAAGGAGATCTGGGATTCTTCATGTATCTACTGTTCATAATGCCCATGCAGTCAACTTTATGCTTTTCTCATCTGTTGCCAGCATCTTGTATGCTAATAGTAGTCACCACCTTTCGTTCAGGAATATTCATATAGTAATTGATGAACTGTGCGTCCAACTGGATTATTGTTTTCCTCTGCAACATCTCGGACTAATTTGTATAATAGATGGTAAGACCTAGCACACTCCATGATGAATTCTAGCAACTGGGCTGTGAATGGAAATACTGCAGCTCGAATGATTCCACTACTTTTAACTACACGCATGAGGGAAGTCTTTCCAACTCTGGATCTATCAATCAATATCGGAAAGAGGTTTTGGACCTAGATCAGTATCTCCAATGTCAACAAACTTAGAAGTGATGCATGAACTCTACTATGTGCTCTCTTTTTCATCCCACTTTGCCATGGCTGAATCTATCTTTGTCTGAGCAATTATTTTTCTCTTTATTCGGATGGAATTCTTCACAAACAGTGCAGATCTGGATATTTCTTCATATTCAGAGAATATGTTCAATGTATTGGAAATTGATTTAAGCTCCCTTTCTCTTATAAAAACACTTGTAATGAATTCCTGCAATTAATTCAGACAAAGATGGCAACCGAGAACATGAAAACTGGATTTTAATTATAAAAATCTGCATATATCAAGCCTGCTGCCCCAAAATTTGATGTTTTGTTTGCATTCAAAGCAAGCATGAATTTTACCAACTTCACCTGAGCACCTGTACCACTATGCAGATAATTAATTAGACATAAATCAAGATCCTTCAAACCTAGGCACCAAATTTTGAAGCTTCCAGCAGTAAATAGACCTTCTAAGCAAAATATCCTCTTCAAATAGGGACGCTAAAATTGCCTGGGCTGCACTTCTTTGCTAAATAATTAATTAATTCATCCTTATTGCAGCCCATGCTTATATAACCCTCATCATTCTATAATTAATTATTACCCCTCCTATTCTTGGCAATTAATTAATTAATTAACATGCTTTTCTCTTCAAATGGGGCGCCTATTTTGTGCATGCTCATGGCTGCCATTAAATAAATTAAATTTATTTAATTTTAGATCTCTACTTCCAGTTCACTTAAGCTTCATAGTTTGCTTTGACTTCATCTACCAAAAATAGGAATTATTTACATCAATTAATACTTTTAAAAGTATTATTCCTCTTCAATATAGGTCACACTTTTTGACATGAAGGGGGCTGCATTAAATAAATTATATTTATTTAATTTTAGAATTCTAATTCTAATCTCCTTTATCCTCCTTACCTTTGTTGACTTTTCCTCATGTTTGGGCACTAAATTTGGAGAAAGAATTAATTAATTAATGCATTTAAAGTTGTCCCTCTATCCCAAAAGGGGTCACACTTTTTGACATAAGCCATTTCTATTTTTAAAAGCCAGTTTTCAATGGGATTATTCACCCTACAACCGCAGCTCCAAAAATTCCGATGATCCACTTAAGATGTTTGAATTTCATAATGAGATTATTTACCCTGCAAGGCAGGTAAGAAAATCCCATCAATTCCTTAAGTGATTTTCTTTTATTTTATAATGGAAATTTTTACCCTACAAGACAGGTAAGAAATTCCTGCCTGCCTGCTGCCTCTAATTTTCCCATTGTGACTTCAGTGGCGTTGCTTCCATGGGAAAAAGTACCCTGCTAGGTAGGTACAAAATTCCCACCTACCTGTTGCTACCAAAAATCCCATTTGTAGCTTAAAATCTTCCTTTCCCCAAAAATGCGATCATGCCCCCGAAGAAACTTTTTCGTGCATGACTTCGTCTTTTCAGAGAGAACCAAACCTCTTGTGGAAAATTCCTTCTGGCATAACATCCATAGACAATCTCTAGATACTCTACGTAAGGAATCAGACCAAACTAGACAAAGGAATTGACCTAGAGAAATTTCATAGAAAACAAAACGGGAAAACACCAAAAATGCAAAACATTGCCAGAAGTCACAGATAAAGCTCTAGGATTCATTCCCTGGTTAAAACCTTACTGGTATATGGGAATATTGACATGCAAGACCAGAACATGGTTAAACTCGGAGCACAATTTGCCTCAAACGGGGCTCAGAATAATTAAATACAAATTTCTCGCATAGGCAAACCCCAACGACATAATATAACGATTTAGGGCATCTAAGTATTTGGTGAAATTGGCTAATATAACTCTTTAGGTAATATCTTGACACAATACAAACACTTTCTAGCAATAAAAACACAAAATGACCCATTATTTTAAAAGTATGAATTTTTTTTGCATGGGGTAGTCTCAAATTTCAGGGAGAAATATGAGGGACACCACTTGGGTAATAGATTCAAGTGCCTCTTTTCATGCAACCCCTGATAAGGGCTATTTTAAAGAGTATGTCTAGGGAAATTTTTGACAGGTTTATTTAGGCGATGATGAGTTGTGCAACATTTTCAGGAAGGGCAATGTACACCTGAAATTATAGAACAAAACTACATGGATATTGAGAGAAGTGAGGCATGTACCTAGTCTCAGGAGAAATCTCATCTCTGTAGGATAGTTGGGTCGTGAAGGTTGCACAGTCACATTCACTTCAGATGCTTGGAAGGTTTCCAAGGGTGCCCTGGTAGTGGCATAGGGTAAGAAAGTAGGCACTCTTTATTTATCTACTTGTATATCTAATTCTTCTACCATATTAACTACTTCAGACGTGGATGCCAACATGTGGCACAATATATTGGGACATATGAGTGAGAAGGGCATGAAAATTATACAGGCAAAAGGTAAGCTTTCAAGTTTGAAGTAATTAGACTTAGACTTTTGTGAGCATTGCATTTTTGGGAAATAGAAAAGAGTTAGATTTCTCAAGGCAGGGAATACCAAGAAAGAGAAAAAGTTGGAGCTAGTTCATATAGATGTGTGGGGACCGGCCCATGTTGCATCTCATGGTGGTTCTTTGTACTATGTCACATTCATAGATGATGCCACAAGGAAGGTATGGGTATATTGCATTAAGCATAAGTCTGATGTCTTTGATACATTTAAGAAATGGAAAGCACTTGTTGAGAATGAATGTGGTTTTAAATTGAAATGTTTGAGATCTAATAATGGCAGTGAGTATTGCAGTAAGAAATTTGATGATTATTGTTCTTTGAACAGGATTCATAGAGAGAAAACAATTCCTAGGAATCCGCAACAAAATGGTGTTAGTGAGAGGATGAATAGAACAATAATGGAGCATGCACGGTCAATGAGATTACATGTGAGGTTGCCTCTTCAGTTTTGGACAGAGGTCATAGATACTGCTGTGTAATTATTCAACCATGGGCCTTTGAGTGCATTAGATGGAGGAATTCCCAAAGAATACTAGACCGGGAAAGAGGTAGACCTTTCATTTTAAAGATTATTTGGTTCAGAGACATTTGTGCATGTTAATAAAGAAAACAGGAAGAAATTGGATTCAAAATCCAAATATTGCACATTCATAGGCTATAGCTCCAATCGTGATTATGGATTTCGGTTTTGGGATCTAGATGAATATAAGATAATTAGGAGTTGTGATGCTATTTGGCGTGAAAATAGAATGTACAGGGATCAGGTACAGGATGACAAAAAGCCTAAGGAAGATTTGGTTGAGGATATAGCTCCTAAAATGAACCTTCCAATGGAAAATATCCACCTACAGGTACCAAGACTAACAGTTTTGTAGGTTGAGCACGACAGCCAGCGTCAGCATCGACACCTTTGTCAAAAATTCAAGAAAATTAGTAGCAAGAAAATAATGATCCCAAGACACCCCCCATCTTTGGTAAGAAGGTCACAACGTAGTAGTAGACCTCCAGAAAGATTTTCCCCTTCTTTATATTATTTGTTACTAACAGATAGTGGTGAGCCAGAGAGCTTTGATGAGGCAATACAGGGAGAGTCCACTGAGGAGTGGGAGCATGGCATGAAGGAGGAAATGGACTCCCTGAGAAAATAATCAAACATGGGATTTAGTCAAATTGCCGGCTCCGAAGAGAGAACTACAAAACAAATGGGTCTACCATGTGAAAGAAAAAGAAGGTGGATGGAAAAGGTACAAAGCAAGGCTCGTAGTGAAGGGGTATGAACAAAAGAAAGGTATCGATTTTGATGAAATTTTCTCCCCTATTGTAAAGATGTCTTCCATTCGTACCATATTAAGTTTAGTTGTTGTTGAAGATTTACACATAGAGAAACTTGATGTCAAGACAATATTTCTCCATGGTGACTTGGAGGCAGAGATTTATATGCAGGAACCACTTGGATATGAGGTGAAGGGTAAGGAGAAATTGGTTTGTAGGTTGAAGAAGAGCCTATACGGGCTCAAGCAAGCTCCCCGGAAATGGTATCTAAAGTTTGATAGTTTTATGCATGAGCATGGTTTTACTAGATGTCAATTAGATAATTGTGTATACTTTAAACAGTTGGATAGTGGAAGCTACATTATTCTTTTGTTATATGTAGACGATATGCTTGTAGTAGGGTCTAATATGTAGGAATTTGTAAAGCTTAAGGAAAAGCTTGCACAAATATTTGATATGAAGGATTTGGGTGTAGAAAAGAAAATCCTTGGTATGCAAATCAAGAGGGACAAAATAAATAAGAAATTAGTGTTGTCTTAGGAAGACTATGTAGAAAAGGTGTTAGAAAGGTTTCAGATGCAGAATACGAAACCAGTTAGTACACCATTGGCTGGGCATTTTAGATTAAGTAAAGAGCAATGCCCAACAACATAAGAGGAAAAATATTATAGGGCACGGGTTCCTTATTCTTCAGTAGTTGGGAGCCTTATGTATGCCATGGATTGTACCAGGCTAGACATTGCCCAAGCAGTGGGAGTTGTTAGCTGGTATATGGAAAATCCAGGTAAAGCACACTGGAAGGCAGTCTAGTGGATTCTCAGGTACTTGAGAGGGACCACTAGCAGGCACTTGTGCTTTGGAGGGTCAGATTATACTTTATAGGGATTTTTGGATTAAGATATGGAAGGAGATGTGGATAGAAGGAGGAGCACTACTGGATACGTGTTTAGAGTTGGTGGTGCGGTAGTGAGTTGGATCTCAAAGTTGCAGAAGGTAGTTTCCCTATCTACTACAGAGGTAGAATATGTTGCAGCGACTGAGGACAAGTAAGGAAATGTTATGGATGAGCTAGTTCATGGAGGATTTGGGTAAGGAGCAAGGGGATTGTGAGTTACATAGTGATAGTCAAAGTGTAATTCGCTTGGCAAAGAACTTAGCCTTCCATTCAAGAACAAAACACATTCAGCTAAGATATCACTTCATATGACAAGTGTTGGAGGATGGGCAGCTTGAGTTAGTGAAGATTCATACAGATGATAATCCTGTTGATATGTTTACTAAGCCAATGACAAAGGAGAAGTTGAATTTGCATTCAACTTCTGTGGGTATTCAAGATTGATCTTGAAGTGGAAGAAACAAGACGAGAATAAAATTCCAAGCAGGAATTGTAGTGGTGGAGTCATAGCAATCAGTCTCCAAGTGGGAGATTGTTGGTTGTGGAGCCTGATAGCGATGGGACTTGCAAGGTGGGCTTCACCCCCTTATGGGGTCTAGGGGCCATGCACCATGGTGGGGGGGGGCTCGAGGGCAATGCCCCCTGTAAGCCACATTTAATATTTTTTTATGCATTGTGAAATTTGGACCGTTCCTTATTAGGTCACATATCTAAAAGGTGGTTTTCTATGTTTCCCCGAAATGATAAAAACCCTAATATCTTTAAAGGGTCATTATGTATGAGGCTCATTGTAGCAGTTAATGCAATATAAGAGAGTTTTGTTGGACTGAATAAAAGGATTGGTTATTTTTGGTGGACGTAGCCCATTTTGGGTGAATCGTGTTAACTTTGTGTCTCTATTTTATTGCATTTTATTTCTAATTTACGTTTCCTGCATTATTCATTTCTTTCTTGTTTACCTATGCAATTGGTATGATCCTAACAGAAACAAGAAATGCACTTTGTGTGAATGGAAATTTTGAACTCCAAGAAACAACTGCCACATCAAACAATGACTTAAATGTGAATTTTAAGGGGGTTACTACCAAGTTGATACATTTTTTCTCAAAAGAACACAGATTTGTTGCAAAAGCACACAGATTTGTATGATTACAAATGTCTGTGAATGAGACATGGTGAAATTTAAAAAATTAGATGGAAATATTGTTATCCATAGTTTACACCCCTACAAAATGGAAAACTAAACATGTCAAGGCGTTAACAGTTGATTGGTCAAGTAGTGCTTTATAATTTTTAGTTAGTAGTTGATCCTAACTTACAGTGAGTTGACGAGCAACAACAAAGGTTTTTGGAGCCATATCTACTTATCACGTATCAACCACTTCTCACTATCACACAAAAACCCCCCTTCTTGATGCACAACAACACCATTACCTCTTCGTTACACATCAACACCCACTTCCTGATGTGCGTCAACCATTCTTCTGTCATGTGTTAATGGCCTCTCTTGACATGCAAAAACCATTCTCCTAACATGGGTTAATTGCTTCTTCTTGATATGTGTCACTACTTTCCTCATGTCATGCAAAAACATTCCTTGATGTCATGTGACAACCCTTCCTCCTTTTCATTTTTTATCCTTCCTTCCTTTTCATGCCCCTTTGCTATCACATGACAACATTCTATCTTAACACGCGTCAACCTTCCCTTGTTGTCACACGACAACAATTCTTCTTATTGTGCGATAACCCCTTTTCCTTGTCGGTAGTGACTCCTTCCATTCTTGTCAGGTGTCAGCTAGTGATTCCTGCTAGGCATCAGCAAGGAATGTCATCTATGGACTACGCATTAATGGCATTATAAAAGGTTTCTCAAAAACCATTTTAATGAGGTATTGCACCCTTGTTCATCGTGCAAGAAAAGTACCATTGGAAAGTGAACCGACATGGTTTCCCATACCTCCGTGTAGGTAGTTAATTAAGTTTATTTGTTGGTAGCCTCCCCTTCTCTATATATATGTAATTTCCCCTCATTTGTGGGGGGAGACATTCTAGGATGTAAAATAACTCTGCAATAATTGTTTCAACACTTTGGTGATTTGTAGGCCTCAAATTTATGCATTTTGTAAGGGAATTTTGCCTTATACATACATCGTAATGGAATGTGCATCATTTTAAGCAATAAATTTGGTATTTTGTGGATTTTATTTCCCTAGTTTGAGTTATGTTACATCCTTTTCCTTTCATTACATTTTTCAGGTATACTGTGCATGTTGTATTCTTTTACAGGATTTAAATTTGTTGTGCTCCACAAAATTAGAGGTTTGAATGTGTTCTTTGAACTGTGGCACCTTTTTTAGCCCTCATCTACCTCATTTTCTTCCATTTTCACTCACTAGGAATATATCCTACCCTTCTTGGTGTTATCACCTCTATTAGTTTAGGAATATCATTTTATGCATCTCATTCTTCCCTGGTCCCTTGGAAATATAGGTTAGCATTGGAATAGCTGCATTTACCTTTCTAGGAGTAGCTTTAGCATTAGAATAGGTAGAGGAGACTAGCCTTATCTGAAGGTTTATCTCATTTTTGAGGGTCCCACACCTTGAGAAAATCCCATGTTAGTCAAAAGTGGGGTTTTGTAATGTGCAAATCCTAGGCTTTTACTTTTTTGACATAACAAATACATTTGGGGTGCATATTGATAAATTAATTACGTATTTTTGTAAAGGTTGCTCCATATTAGAAGGATCTATCATCCAATGACATGTCAACCAGTTGGCCCATCAAGATGGTTCTGTTATGGAAGTAAGGCTAAAAAATATTCCAGAAGAATTGTCAGTAAAAATGTGGAGCGCATTTAAAGATCCATTGCCTCAACTGGAATACCCAACTTCATATGAATCCTCCATATGTAGTACTAATGAAAACTTGATCAAAATACCTTACAACCCCTACAAAACGCCAAAAGGTAAATTCTACTCCATCTAGTACAACAAAGGAAAGGGAAAATGATTAAAAATCAAGAGAAGAATTTTATTTCTGCAGTTGAGGAAAAACCTTGTTGCAAGGAAGGATGACTCTCCAATCTATCTCTAATTGCTTTCAATCACAGTTGGAATTTAACTCTAGGTGTGAATGAACCTGTCATCAAAGACTTTGTACCTAATACATTCACCGCAAATGCTATTAGTTGTGATCAAGGTCAAACTTTAGAACATACTATAGATAAATTGAAGTTATGTGGAAGGGATGTATGTCAGAATGCATGGTACATATGCCATGGAATCCTGAAAAGAACCTATTAAACATATAAACAATCTTGGATTAATGGTGAGAGGAGGGCCGTAAATGGAAATAAAGAAAAAAAAAAACAAATGCCAAACACTGTTGCAATTATTGTGTTGATATTCAAAATGGTGGAGAATAATTATAATATATCTCCACACATATCTCATTCAGTGGGATAAGATGGTACTAAAGTAACAATGGGACTTATGCCTTCATGTTATAATTTTTCTTACATACTAAAAAAAAGTATAATGTGGCCCTTTCACTGTTGGACCTTCCTCTAACGTCATAGTCAAATCTCAAAAAAATATGGCAAGAACATTTCTCCCATGTTTCAATCATCAAGAACAATTTCTTCTCCAAATGTTACGAGTACACAGAGGTTAAGAACAAATGATGCAGCGACCTCATGTCCAGAAACAATGGCATAAATATATCAACACCAAAAATGGTACAATAATTATATTCAAAGTTGTCATGCAACTTACTATGCACATAGAGTGCAATCACAAAAAAATCCTAATAGTTATTTGAGCATTGTGCATGACAAAATGGACAAGATGAAAACTACAATACTAAGGACGGGAAAAAAATCCAAATCAATGAGCAATGCTCTTAATCTCCTCATCACCTTGACTGGTATGTTGACACATGGGCACAAAATGGGGGGTTTCAGGAACTTTGGCCTCCCTTTTGTTGAGTGAGGATCAAACTTCACAATAAAATCATTGGCACTATATATTTGGAAGCTAGAAGAACCTTTTATAGATCAGTATGGTGATTTGTTATATACTAGTGGGACATTAAAAACACCCATTACATGATGCACTCTTACAAAATGATGCATATGAAAAGTGCAAGGAATACAAGAAAAAAAATCAGGGTGCTCATACAACTAATATTGTAAGCATATGTTCAAGTTCATTTATAAAACAACCACCAACTCTCTACTTACAACTAAATAATGCTACAAGTGACAAAAAAAATCAGACATTGTTTGCATTTGCATCCATGCTGACAAATAGAACGGTTTTCAACATAGTGTATGTGAGTTTCCTTCTATTGGGGTCACATGTGTGAAGACATAGATGGGAAATTCAACTGATTATCAACAACATTGTGCAAATCGGATACATTCTCTTTTCCAAAATAATGGACACTTATAGAACATGCCAAGAGGATTCCAACACATTCACTCCGTACATTATCGAGGAATTATATGAATTTAAGGCCTTTGTGGAACCAAACATGCTAGATGGTAACCACAAGATCATGGGTATTGGCAAAACAAAAATGTTTAAATTCTATGTCAAAGACAACAAACCCATCATGGAGTTCAAATCATCAATCATGGAGTCTGACTGGTCAATGGTCACATTCAATTGGGATCTAGAAAATAGTGGATGGGAAACCTATCTTTCCTAAAGGGGATCCTCCATTGGCACTCTTCAAAGAACCCAAAGAGATGGAAGACATGCAGAGATGCATTCAAGCATACATCACACACTGGGAAAAGATTTCAACAGATGGTGGAGAATCATATTGTGTTCCAAAGATTGCATTTGGAAAAAAATTTCTACGTGCCCTAGAGAATTCATTTGTCAATTGTATCATGACGAGGAGAGATTGTTTATGGACAAAAACAATTCAATATAACCCAATGTACGATCAGAGAGCGGGGTGCACCATGTCTTGACATGGACAACTATTATAGTCAAAATGTCCTTTCAAATAAGGATATATATGTTGGGCCTATTTTTGATAGACCTCAAGAGGAATTCAACCTAGTAGTGGATGTGAATGTTGGGAAGATGATACTAGTAAGACCATCTGATGATAATATACCTATATGGATGGACAAGGTAGAACTAAAACTAATACAAGATGTTCACACAAACACTCAAAAGATAAGGGTACACTGATGGGAACCCACAGGGAAAGGAAATACAAAAAAATAAAGGTATTAGGAATGTTTAAAGGAAAGGAAATGATGGAAAAAATCAAGGGACACATTAGATATTGATATAGAAAACGTCATTTGGGCATGGATTCCAAGAAAAATATCGAAAGGAAATCAATTTAAAATACTGAATCAAGGTCATGAAGCTATCCAAAAATACATTGCAAAAATTTAAGAAAAATAATTAATACCCTTATGAGGGATCAATGTTTACATAATTTTGCTATATCCTGATTTCCCAGGTTATCAGAAACGCGTAAGGGTAAAACCCCGAATAAGGGACTAGCTTTAAAAGAAGATCAAGATAAAGACAAATATAAAGTAAATGAGGATCTTTTTTTGGAAGAGGTGGTTCTAGAAATAGAGGAGGTGAATTTTCTTGAATCAAAAGGAAACTACACCTTGAAAGTTACTTGTGGACCCTCACTGGACGAGGTTTCATCAGTGGGTCAAAGTTCCTTTGGAAAAAGACAAGATGATGCCATTGCTACCTCAAATGTTTTTGGGATTTTTATGGATTATGTTTCAGACACGTATGAAAATGTTGCATCTCCCAAAAAATTGGTAAGTAAATCTAAACCAGTTACTCAAAGCAATCCTAGAGAAGATGTAGACAAAGATTCGACTACAAGGGGTAGGAAAAGTAATAAGGAATTAAGGGAAAACTCTACTAGGAAGGAAGTGGATATTGGAATACAAAGAAAATTGGGGAAGGTTTTTTCCCACAATAAGAAAGAATAAATGATCCTTCTTTCATGGAATATTAGGGGTTTGAACAACCCCAGTAAACATAGAATAGCTAAGGATCTTAGAATCAGAAATAAACCTGATATTTTAATGCTTCAAGAAACTAAAATGAGTGTGGATAGATTTAAGGATGTTAGTAGGATTATTTGGAAAGAAGGTTGTTGGGAAGGTAGTAGCTCCTCTGGAGCCTCATGGAGGTATATTCACTATGTGGAATCCTAAATTTGTGAAGGGTGAAGTGATTCTCACTTCCCCAGGGCATGTGGTCATAAGTTTTACTGAGATTGAGTCTAAGAAAACATGGTTTGTTTCTAATATATATGCCCCGAATAAGGTTTGTGAAAGAAGGAAATTATGGGAGGATCTTTCTAATTTTAGACAAATGTTTAAGGAAAGAGACTAGATCATTGGAGGGGATTTCAACACTCCCCTCTCCCTTGGAGAAAATAAGGGTGGCTTCATTTCTTACTCTGATAGCATGGAATATTTAGCTGAATTTTTAGCAAGAAATGACTATGTTCGAATTGGAGTTGGAGGGTTCAAAATATACTTGGGTCAACAAAAGGATGGAGGTCTGAACTCATTCATATTAGAATGGATAGATTTACGGTTAACCATTTGTGCATGATCAATAAACTTTATTCTCTAACTACCCTTCCCAGAATTGGATCGGACCATAATCCTTTACTACTAAATTTGGGGTTGAATCATCCCAAGAAAGCAAGACCTTTCAGGGTTGAAAAGATGTGGTTGGATCACCCAGATATTTTCAATAGAATTCAAGAATGGTGGAGTGTCCAAGTTCATGGTGTGGCCAATTTTAGGATGAGTTTCAAATTGAAGAATGTTAAAAGTAATCTCAAAATATGGAATAAGGAAACCTTTGGGAATATCTTCCTAAGAAAAAAGTAGGATTGCTGAGGATTTAAGAACTATTGAGGAGATAATGGAGGGTGATGGCATTAACCCTATTTTCAAAGATCGGTAACATAAATGTTTTGATTAAATACCATGATATATTGGCTAAGGAAGAGGTTTACTGGAGAAAATCAAGTGTGAAATAGGGTGAAAACACTAAGTTTTTCCACTTCACAGCCACTTCAAAATCCAACCTCTTGAAGATAAATGAAACCAAAAGAGAGAATAAGGAGATTTCTACGGAGAGTAAGGAAATCATTGATACAATCATAAATTACTTCAAGGAGATCTTCCATGTGGGTCTGGCTATGGAGGATAATGTTCAGAATAAAGTTCTTGATATTTTCTAGAATGATATTTCCCCTCTTGAAAATAGAGATCTCTTAAATATACCTACAGAGGAGAAAATTAGATTCGTTGTCTTTGATATGGAACCAAATAAATCTCTAGGCCCAGATGGTTTCCCTTCTTTTTTCTTTCAAAAATTATGGGATGTTATCAAGCAAGAGGTTATTAAGATGGTTCAAGATTTCTTCAACAATGGTTACCTTCTAAAACATATGAATAAAAATTTCTTGGTCCTCATTCCTAAAGTTGTTGTAGCCAAAGAAGTCAAGGACTTTAGACCCATTAGTTTATGCAATGTACAAAATTGATTACTAAAATCATTTCAGGTAGGATTAGAAATGTTTTGGAAAACTTCATCTTAGCTAATCAAGGATATTTTTTTTCCAGGAAGGAAAATTATGGATAGTATTATAGTGATCCAAGAAGCAATTCATTCTGTTGAAAACTTAGGGAGATCTATTATGCTTGTCAAGTTGGATATGCAAAAATATTATGATAGGATTTATTGGTCCTTCCTCAGGGCCATTTTGATCAAGGTGGGCTTCAATATTTGTTTTGTTAACATGATCATGGCATGCATTTCCACAACTAGTTTCTCATTTCTGGTGAATGGAAAACCGGAAGGTTTTTTCCAAGAGGGCAGAGGTTTTAGACAAGGATACCCTCTTTCCCCCTTTCTTATATTATTGTTGTTGAGTCTATAAGTAGGATGTTTTACTAAGCTATGTCTCTCAATATTATTTAGGGTATTAAAATATCTAATGGCCTTCCACCTATTTGTCTTAATTAGTTTGTTGATGATAATTTTTTTTGGCTAAATCCTCTGTCGAGGGAAGACTCTAACTTTAAGATAGTGCTAAATGACTATGAATTGGTTTTGGGACAATTGGTTAGTTTCCATAAAAGTGTAGTTTTTTTCATAAATATGGAGGATCTGATCCAAGTCAGATTAGCTCACATTTTGGGGTGTCAAATTAAGAAGTTTCCTAACTCCTATTTGGGAATGCCCCTTGTCCATAAAAATCCTAATGTTTCTATTTGGAATAACCTATTGGAGAGAGTGAATAAAAAATTATCTACTTGGAAGGGTATCCTCCTCTCTCAGGCTGTCAAGATTCAATTGCTTCATAGCTCCCTTCAAGGAATCCCTATTTATGTCATGTCCCTCTTTAAGTTGCCTTCCAAAATCATTGTATCTCTAGAAAAAATTCAGAAAATATTCTTATGGTCGGGAGTAGAGGAAAATTTCAAGTTTCCACTTGTGGCTTGGGAAAAAGTTACTAAACCCAAATTATGTGGAGGCCTAGGGTTGAAAAACATTAAAATCATGAATGAGGATTTGATAGCTAAATAAGGATGGAGGATTGTTAGAGAAGAGGGTCTATGGGTGGACATCATCAAGAAGAAATAATTTGGAATACAGGAATAATGGACTCCTTTTTCAATCAAAATGACTTTCCTAGAGGATCCATATTATGGAATTCCTTTGTGGCTTCTAAGGATATCTTGAATAAGGGCTTGATTTGGAGATTGGAAAAGGTAAAAAAATTAGTTTCTGGAATGACATCTGGATTGAAGATAAACCTCTGGCTAGCATAGAGTCTTGGAAATGATTGCCCAACACTATGAAGATTGGGGAAAATTTTGGATACGGTATTATTCGATATCTAGGGTGATACCATCAGTTGGGAGGCCATTGAACCCCCTCCTAAATTTAATGGGGACCAGTCATCATTTATGGGAGTTCAACAATAAATTAATAAATTTCTACATACCTAATTTCCATAACAAGAAAGACTCTATTAAATGGAAAGAGGAAGATTTTGGGAATTACTAGGTTAAATCAGCCTATAGGCTGAATTTAAAAGATTCTATTCAAAAAGAGTATTGGGGTAGACTCTGGGTGAAAGATCTTACTCCTAAAGTGAATATCTTCTATTGGTTGGCATCCCAAAACATAGGATCCTTACAGTGGATAATCTCAGGAAATGCGGCTTGACCCTTCCCAATAGATGTTCACTCTGCAGGAAAGAGGAGGAAAGTGTCAATCATCTTCTTCTTCATTGCTCTTTTTATCAAAAGGTTTTTATGACTATCCAGGAACTATTCAAATTTCAATGGACCATACCGAAGTCAATTGTGTATTTTTGCATGCAATGGGAGAGTCCTTTCAAGTTCCCCATTTTGGTGATGGCCTGGAAAATTACCCTTCCTCATATTTTTTGGGGAGTATGGAAAGTTAGGAATGCCAGTATCTTCTGAGACCAGAAGGATAATCTCAAGAAGGTTAGAAGCATAGATATAGCTTCCATAAAAGAAAATATCAAATTGTTTAAAGGTAAGAAAAAAATCCATGTCCTAGATGGGAAGAAGAAGTTCTTAAAAGTCTCTCCCTCAGTTTGGTGGAGATCAGAAGGCCTAGAATTCAAACCGGATGGATCATACCAGAGAGTAATGTGTTTAAACTAAATTTTGATGACGTGTCAAAAGGAAATTCAGGTCTTGTTGTGGGGATCATTAGAATCAATGATGGAGACTGTCTATATGGTTATGTTGGTCTGTTGGGGAGACAAACTAACAACATGTCAGAGGCCAGAGCTCTCTTGTGGGGTGTTAACCTGGCTAAGGATAGAGGGATCAAAAATATCTAGACTGAGGGAGATTCCCTTATTATTGTTAATTCCCTTAACAATAATATTACTATGAATTGGACCTTAAGAAATGTTCTCTATGAAGTCATGGAAATTTTAAATTTTTTTTACAAGGTTTCAATTAATCATACCCTGCACCAAGGTAATACGTTGCATGGATAAGTTGGCTAATTTTGACATATAATGCCATGGTTATAAAATCTGGAGTAAAGGTGATGACTTGCCCTTAGTAATTAATGAAGAAATTGGAAGAGAGAGAGAGAGAGAGAGAGAGAGAGAGAGAGAGAGAGAGAGTGCACTAAAATTGATGATTCTCGCTTGAGTGAACGATGGAGTCACTTGAGCCAAGATATTTTACTTAAGGGGAGCAGATTCACTTTATGTTTCAATTTTTCAAAAAATATTTGGTGCATTACAGGTTTGTACGAGTTTGGTAGGTGTTGCATTGTGGCCATGGGAGGTGACAAAATCAGGGTTGAGCCTGCAAGCCAGGGTATCAAGGACTATCACTGGCCTTTGTGGAAAAAGCTCAGGATTGGGAGATTTCACAATTTTATCTCTAAGTTGCATGGCCACGACCCTTCGATGTTGAAGGATTTTGGCATGGCTTGGAATGATGGAAATTTTACGATGAGAGGCATGAAAATTTAATTCACTGAGAGCACCATTGCACAGGCTATGGAGATGTAGATGAAAGGGCTCAAGATTTTCACAGACAAAACTCGTAGGGAGCACAAAATTGAGATGTTTTTTGTGTGTAAGGAAAGGTGTCTTTTTTTCACTGATGGCATTGCTAGATCATGTATTCAGGGCATCTAGAAGGAGGTTTGTCTCCAAATAATGAAGTATATTACTTTGGAGGAAAAATATCGTAAAAATTACACGCACCATTTGTCTTTCCTTAATATGTTAAGACATAAATTCATGGTGAGCATTCATTTTTGCCTTTGTATGTCATTTATTGCTTCTTCAAGGGTTTTCTAGAATGACAAGATGGACATGCCTATCCATAAAGGGCTCATTTTCTATTGTATGAGAATGAGAAGCCCATTCTGACCAAAACCCTGAAAGACATGGAAGAGGAGGAAGATATCACCTTGTTGGAGTGCTTTACTAAGATGAGGACCAGAAAAATGCTAGTGTACATGAATGTTGTGGAGGATGGCATGTTTGTTAAAGGGGTGGAGGGATGAGGTGAAGCTAGCACTTCTAGAAACAATGACATCAATGATGGTGAAAGGGATTTTGAGGGATTGAACAAAAAGGTTCAGTATTTGGATAGGGTAATACAGATTATGTAAGAGAAAAATACGGGCTATTGGGAGACTATGATGGAAGTCATTTGGGATTCTAAACAAATTTTTACTGCCCAAGTGAATTCCAAGAAGAATATTGTTGAGCTGGAAAAATAGGTCAAAGCTTTGAGCTACAAGCTAGAGGTGATGGATGAAGGCAGTAAAAAGAGAAATTTCAATTTTTGTGTCAGTAGCTCTGAGGAGGATTTTTAAGAGGATCATACTGAGGTGAGAGAAGAGGATGAGCACAACAAAGAAAGTGATGTTGAAAACAGTGAAGCTTCCCCTAAAAGCCAAAATATTTCCTAGTCATGGACTGTTAGTGGTTTTTTGGTGAACTGTTAAAGACTAGTTTTATGGTTGTTTCATTTTTTCATCTTTGTTTTTTGTTCATGGTCCGGTTTTTTCATTGTAAGAGTTAATATTTTTTAACTCTTTTGTACCATTATGTATTTGTTTTGGCTAGTTTTTTATAACTTTCTTGTTGTTTCCTCCTTTGTATGGCCCCTAAGAGCCGATCCTTATTTTTACCTTATCTAATAAAAAATTATTATGTAATTTTTAATCTAATTTTCTCAAAGGATTGATTACCTATGAAAATAGATTTTCAAATCAATTTCCTCAAAACAACTTGTTTAATGTAATTCTTAACTCTGTGTTGTTCTTTATGATTCACAAAATGGAAAAACATAAAAGTAGTTGACTTTATCACACGTAACTTACATATTCACAATATCATGTTCATTTTTTATATAGATTTATATAAAAAATATATCAATATATAATATACATAAAATATTAAATAAATATAAATTTGAATTATTTCAATAACTACTATTTTGTATTTTTTAAAGGGCAATATTGTAAAATTACCGTCATCTAAAAATTGTTTGACAGACATATGTGGCCATCAAATTTAACCCCGGGATTGATGTAACTTTGTGGTACCTAGGCTTATGTAGCTTACCGGTGGGTAGGCTTATGAAACTTTGTACCAGTAGGATAGTGTAACTTTCCATCCACTAGGATTATTTCATCTAGACAATTCTACTCTTGTGTAAATTAGCGACCACTAGGCTTATGTATGTTAACAACCTATATGCTTATGTAATATAGTGGTTGCTAGGCTTATGTAAGTTAACAACCTATACACTTATGTAAGATAGTGACCGCTAGGCTTATCATCCTTTTATGTAACTTAGAGGCCACAAGGCTTACCTAACATTGACCCTGTTAGGATGATTTCACCTAGCAAGCACTTTCATCATGTAAGCTAGCAACCACTAGGCTTATTGAAGATAGTGGTTACAAGGCTTATGTAAGATAGCAACCACTTGGCTTATGTGGGGGATTCAAATAATAAAAAAATAGAAATCCTAAAATAGCGAAACTAAAATCCAAAAATTGGGATTTATAAATTGGATTACAATGGTGGTGAAATTGGAATCCAATAATAGTGATACTGGAATCCAATATTAGCCAAATTGGAATCCAATAATAACGATATTGGAATCCAATAACAGTGAAATTGGAATCCAATAATAGTGAAATTGGAACTAGAATAAATCAATAATGACAATATTGGAATACAATATTGTTAATAATGGAATCCAATAATAGTAATAATGGAATCCAAGTATAGACAAAAATGGAATTCAATATACACAAAAACGGATATGGATTTCTTCCAATACTTGAAATACTAGAGTCTAGATTTACTGGCATATGTCTCAATTTAGTGAAATAAGCATTTCATATTCAACCACGAACAAAGCTCTGATTGATCCTTGTACCTCACCAATTCAGTTAACAAGAATGGTCATCTTACTCTTTCCTTACATGATTTTAACATTTCTAGTTTTCCTAATTGTATTGGAGTTTTCATCAAACTAAAGAAGATTAATTTTTTAGGTAAATTAAACGAGATGTGTTATCTATTAGAACAATTTGCCTCTGTTTTGTATGTAACTAGACAAGCAACTATGAATGTAAATGTTATTCTCAATTACATCGTGAGAAGGTTGAAAAAACTATGATATTAGTTTTGGATACAAACACCATGCGGTTAGTGGGTTAAACTCAAAACTTAGTAAAAAATACTTCTTGGTGACCTTAGGAAATCTTAATAAAAACCTTGTTTTTAATGAGGCACGAAATATGTCTTTAAACTCTGAATTGAAAAAATCAAGCTTTAACTGTGTTCCTTATCGCATGGAGTGTTCCAAAACACCCTGGGTGGTTCATCTAATGTTCATTTTCTCCTTTTTTTTATGTGTTTAGGAGTCCAATGGACCAATTCACAGCTTTAGAAAACCGCTGAAAGTTAAAATGCAATTTGGTTTTGACCAATAGTTTCAATCCTCAGTGTAGAAATGGAATTTGGATTTCGCATATCTCTAGTATTTCTCTATGTCAATCACTATCAACCCACAGGTGGGATAAAATCACCTTGCAAGGTAGTTTTCCAAGTGGGTTTTGTAGGCCTTTGGTCGTTGGGTGATGAGTTCATGTTAGAGTAGGTATTTACCCTAACTCATGTTCACCTAGGTACTTTATTTACCTTTATTTTATTTATCCTCACCCACTTATGTGTGTGGATATTTCTTTTATCTTATTTAGATATTAGGAGATATTATCTAGTTTTTAGTATAGTTCTTTCCTTGATCTATGGTATTGACTAGATCCTTTATGTCTAGTTCTCTCCTAAATCTATGGTCTTGACTAGTTCTTTGATGACTAGTTATTTCCTTGATTTATGGCTTGATCTACAACCTTGACTTGTTCTTAGATTGTTATGGCATAATGTCACTTTTGTGACATACATAAAGAAATGTTAAACATGTAATTGTATGTTTTCTCTAGACTCTAAAAATCATTATAAGGGAAGATAGTGTATTGTGCTTGGGATCACATGGATAATTAGGTCATGCATTAATGTACCTTTAAGTTTATAATTGTAAAGAAAATTTGGTAACTTGCTCGCAGTTATTGAAAATGTACCCTTGCGATGTCAGTCTTAAAATTTTAAGTGTCATGGAGACTTCTTGTGACTTAATAAATCCTTCTTATAATGTGTAATTTTTAAGATACTTCAAATTAACAATCAAGATATATAATTTTTTTATAATATGAACAAACTAGATTAAAAGGAACCCTTATAAGTTAAGTGATAAACGGAAAAGAAGGAAATGTAGTCTAGAAAAAAAGGAAAATGTAAGTTTTAATGTTAAGTTCTCTACAAATCATAAAGGTTAAATAATAAAATATGATTATAATAAAGATGTAACCATAAAATGTGGTATTGTGAAAGGTGCCTTTTCGGGATGTTCAAGTTATGGTTGGGTTGTGGTTTTTTACATGTTCGTTGTAAAAGTGTGGCATTGAATTTTATCTTGTGTCATCTTGTTATTTGAATTTTCTATGAGTAGGTTCGTGTTTTTATTGGCATCACATATGATGTGGAGTTTTTTATTAAACCCATGTGTTGTTTTGTAACATGTAAGAAAGTAAAAAATATATCTTGATTTATTTGGTCTTATGTTTGGGACCCACCTAGGTGGGTGCTATAGTAATAAGGCATACAATAAAAACATGATTAGGAATTAAAAAAGGAGAAAAAAGGAAAACATAAAACTAGGCCTTAGCCATAAACATGATAGCCAAAGGGGGTGAAAGGTTGTCAAGTTTCTCACCCTAATTACTAGTGCTAGAGGGTGAGCCATGTTTGGGATAGGATCCTACCCATCCCATTGTTTCTCTTTTGCTTCATCATTTTTTATTGCTAGTGGCGAGAGGAAATGACAAGGGCTAGCCTTAGAAATTTCCTTTGCTGAGGGGTGTCCTAACTAGATCCACCACTACCATCAAATATGTCAAACCCACCACTACTAGGATTTGGGGAAGATCAACTAGATCTAGGGGAATGATGGTGGCATGAATAAGATATCTTCCAGGTGCTAGAGAAACATCTATAAAAACCGTGGTCACTACCTTGAGGTGGTGAGTGGTAATGTGATGTATCAAGAGGAATCATACTAACAACACACAGGGTGTTCCCCTAATGAGTTAGTAGATGTTTGGGGTTTTCCACCTATAGTAATACTTTTTTGGCTTGAATTTAGATATAGAGAACAATATTGGAGCTAAGAAAAAATTTATTCATCAAAAAAATATCTATCCATAGTAGAACTACTAAAAATAACATATTTTATCTCTTTCCATGAGAAAACAGTATCCACTCTAAATATTTACCAACATTTATTTTATTGTGTGGAAAGGTTGGTTAAGCCCCCTAGTAGGGTCATTTTCTAAGTGAAGAATTCTAGAGAAAAAAGGTTTAAAAAGGGCGTGAATCCATTTCCAAACAGCTTGGGCATGGGGGAAAAAATAAAATAGGTGTTTAACAGTCTTAGGCCAGTGACAGGATGGGAAAATGGGGTTGGGAACCCCCATGTGTTTAAGTGTGAATTTGGCTAGGAACCCTTGATAGAACAAAAATGAAACAAAATGAGCTTTTTTGGTCTCAATGTGGGATTTCCATATGTTAGAAAAGTATCAAGATCAAACAAAATCTTGAGATTGAACATTCCAATGGTTATTGAGGGATGAGCCAAGGATTCACTATGGTATGAGAAATGAGTATTCAATATAGAATTCATACCGACAAAAGGGAGTATTTATCAACCTATTCTATTATTTCAACCAAGGAAAACTAGAAGTTATACTAATATTATGTAAATACTCATTAGGTATGAAAAACATGACTTTAAAGATAGAATTGGCATCATCCTCTTTGAGTTGAAATTTAAGTTTTTTATACTCCTAGGAGACTAAGATTTTCTTTTGCAAAACAGATCCCCAATCAATTTAATACCCTTTTAAAAAACCCTAAGATTTTGATGCGAGGAATCATGGAAAAAGGAACCTCATGGAGTTATCATGCTTCAGTGAAAATAAAGAGGAATGTAAACTTTATCTCTAACATATAAAATAACAATGGTGGGATGATATAGGATCATGAAGGAATTAAAGAGGAGGTTTTACAATTTTTTCAAATATATTGGGAGGGGATAAAAAATCTCACGGGATGTTGCAGAATGATATTTTGGAAAACACCGCCAATGAAGTCTCAGAGGAGAAAAATAATCTTCTAAGGCCCCCCTTTTCCATGGAGGAAGTTCAACTACTTGTTTTATCTATGGAGAAAAACAAAGCCCTAGGCCATGATGGATTCTAGGCATATTGTTTTCAAGTCTTCTAGCATATTGTTGGAAAAGAGGTTTGGGATATTGTGGAGGAATCCAGGAAATATATAAGGATTCTAAATTTTTTGAACTACACATTCATCAATATTTTTATAAAGAAAGAGAGACATGAATCCTTTGATGATTTTAGACCTATTTGCTTATGTAATACAACATATAAAATTATTTATAAATTCATTTCCCTATGTGTTAATCCTTTTCTCAAATCCTTAATTTTGCAGGAACAGACTAAATTTGTGTGTGGGAGATCTATTTCTGAAGAAGTTATTTTAACTCATGAGTTAATGCATTCCTTGTCCAAAACAAAGACCACTGGTATGTTACTCAAATTGGATATCAACAAATCCTATGACAAGGTTATTTGGATCTTTTTAATGAAAATATTGTCAAATTTTGGGTTTTCCCCTCAATTATATGACTAGATTTTTAGTTGTATTTCCAGTCCCTGCTATTTGGTTAAGGTTAATGGTTCTAGTTAAGGTTTTTTTGGTAGCAATAGGGGGATCAAACAAGGGGATCCATTGTCCTCTTTCCTCTTTCTTTAGTTTTTGAAGCTTTAGGGAGAGACATAAAAGCCTAGATTAGGTCAGGAAGTGTTCAAGACCTTAAAATAAAAGAGGGTGTTGATCCTCTATCTCACCAAAAAAATTTTTATGATACTTTTCTTTTTTTTTATGCCTTGGTGTAGAAGACAAGGGAATTAATATATATTTTGGAATTTTACGTTGTTGCAGCTGGGCAAAAAATTAGTAAGCCAATATATGTTATTTTATTTTAATGTTCCTAGAAGACTCTTAAAAAGAATCCAAAGTATTCTTGGTTTTAATTATAGAAAACTACATCTTAAGTATCTTGGAGTTTCTCTCTTCACCAGGGTAGACAAATCTTCTTTGTGGTATAATTTGATAAAATATTTTGAAAGATGATTGCAGTCCTAAAAAGATAAATGGATATTTTTTGTTGGTATACTTTTGTTAACTCAAAGAGTCTTGAATTCCCTCCCCATTTATATGAATTTGATTCTAAATATCCCTAAATATATTATGACGAAGTTAATAAATATCATGAGTTCCTTTCTCTAGCAAGGAACATAAGACACAAATAAAATACCATTTGTAAAATAGGAGGCCATTTCTCTTCCCAAATATTATGGTGGGGCTAGACTTAT
This sequence comes from Taxus chinensis, assembly GCA_019776745.2. Taxonomy (NCBI): domain Eukaryota; kingdom Viridiplantae; phylum Streptophyta; class Pinopsida; order Cupressales; family Taxaceae; genus Taxus; species Taxus chinensis. The sequence goes on from CM034150.1 coordinate 682,522,736, forward strand.
CAATCTAGAACTTAGATAAAAATTATCCATTGGATCCAAATTAGTGTCACATCTTATCTCTAAGCCCAATTGCTTGTTTGGGAAAATTATGAAAATAAGTGTCTTGGGGCTCCTCTTCTCGATGCATTACTAAAAATTGAGAATTTTTCAAAAGGTTCTCATATATGGAATTTTATTCTATCTTATAAAAAAATGTTCATCTAATCAATATCGTGGTTGATTGGGAAGGGGAAAAGGCTAATTTTTGGGAGGATTCCTAGAATGGGTTTCCAAATATTTGAGAGGTACCTGGTATTTAGGATGTAATGAGGACTCTTAGCCCCCTATGGGGCAAGAAATTCATAAATTATGGAACAAAAATCTCAAAATCCTCCTCCTTTTGAATGGAAGGACTTAGGGGATATCCCTATTTCTCAAGAGTCTTAATCTCTTTCCTAGGGAAAGCTAGAAAAGAGATATAATTCTGTTTCTTTTGAAAGTGAGGAAATAATTTGGACAACTACAAAATATAGAAATTATTCTACTCAAATTGGTTATATGAAATTGGTAATTGAGGAAGGTTTTGAAGAAAAGGAGTGGACTGAATGTCGGTCCAAATTTTTTCCTCTGCTATGAAGTTGGGGAGGATCTGGATCATTTGTTGGTGTACTTTTCCTTTGCTGTAAAATTTTGGAATTGGATTTGTGCTAGATTGGATCTCTCATGGGTTCAATTTGGGACTCTCTCTGATGTCCTCCTTTCCTGGCCAAGAGTAAAATCCAAATATGCCCGTGTATCCATTTGGGGTTGTAGTCCTTATCTCTTAATTTGGAATATTTGGTGGAAAAGAAATAAGAGAATTTTTAGGGAGAAAATTAGCTCAATTGAATATGTACTAAAGAGATTACAAACTCCTATCTCTGAAAGCATGTCAATTTAATGGAAAAAAGGAAGTTTTTTCTCTTCTCGAGATAGGGAGATTCAAAATAATTGGAAAAGGATTATAAACCATCATATGGATCTCTTCTTAAAAAGGGATCGGATAATGTGAAGACTAAGTTAACAGTTTAGGATCCCCCTCGTCCTAGTTTCTATAAACTCAATTTTTATGGTCCCTTTAGAGGGAATCTAGTTCCTTCTAGAGTAGGACGAAAAGGGGGATTTATTAGTTATTGGTTCCTTTAATCAACAAATAGGGAAAAACAATCAGGTGGAAATTCAATAACTTGAAAGAGGTTTGAAATTGGCTATTGATTTTAATATTTGCAATATGATAATATAAGGTACCTCTCAAGTGATTGTCAGTGCAGTTATCAATGAGAAATCTCTTTATTGGAAAATCAATTTGGTCTCGAGAAAATTGAAATGTTGGATTTATTTGTTCTTAGATTGGTCTATTACCATAATTATAGGGAAAAAACAAAGGTGTATATTTTCTAGATAACATTATAATTGAGCAGGTGGTTTGTGAAAAGATTAGCAATCATCACTTGAAATGGTCAGGTCTTGTTAATCAGTTGGATGAAAATAGGGTAATTACCATATAATTTTTATTTCAGTATGGATAATGTGAAAATTTAGTTTCACCATCACTCACTTATCCTTTTTACCCTTTCATTTATTAATTGTTGACCTCTTCAAATATGGAGAACCCCCTTTACCCATATCTTCAATTTGCAGGATTTGAATGGGAAATGGAATTTTATTCCAAAGTAACTCCGATAAGTATGAATTCAATCTTCATGGCATGATCTCCATAGGATTTGGAAACCATAATTATACGGAAAAAACAAAGGTGTATATTTTTTTAGCTAACATTAGCATTGAGTAGGTGGTTTGTGAAAAGATTAGCAATCATCACTCGAAATAGTCTGGTCTTGTTAATCAGTTGGATGACAATAGGGTGATTACCTTATAATTTTTATTTTGGTATAGAGCATGTGAAAATTAGTTTCAGTATTTTTAAGCCATCACTTACTTAGCCCTTTTTACCCTTTCATTTATTAATTGTTGATTGTTTCAAATATGGAGAACCCCCTTTACCCATATCTTCAATTTGTAGGAGCTGAATGGGAAATGGATTTTTATTCAAAAGTAACTTAGATAAGGATGAATTCAATATTCATGGCTGGACACCAGTGAATAGGTTATCAAGGAAGAATACATAAGTCAAGCTAGCAAGCTAGGGGTAAACATTGATGTGGTGGCAATGTTTTTCAGGAATTTACTGATCATTTGCCCTGACAAGGCTATGGAAATTAAGCTAGGATGTCATTGGATAAGGCCATCTCAAATAATTGTAATGGAGGAAGATATTGAGTGAGCCTCCTTGGCCTCTTAGCCAATATTGTCTAAGGAAAGAGTTTTTCATGGTGGTCTACTAGACAGGGTGATATTTACAGATTTGGAGAAACATTTTGACAACCTGATTCACTTCACAGAAACAGTGGAAAAATTATGTAAGGGAAATGATTCAGGTGTAATTCATATTCTTTTTCTCGATTTACATGCACTAAGGCTCTTCTAAAATCGACGCTATCAAGGTGGTAGGCCCTGTGCATCTCAGGACATTAGGCTTACAATAGGTTGGTGGAAAGGCAAACTTAGCAAGGTGAAGGATGATTCAGTTTTTGGCTCATAGGAGGAGGATATTGTGTTCAAGATCAAGGTAATTATGATCTCATCTGATTTAGATGACTAAGGAAGAAGGCATTTGTTATTGTCAGGATTTGGTTTTTTTGTAAAGTTTTTTAGTAATGACTAGTTTTTGGTTATTATTATGGTGGGTTTTGTTTCTATAGTGTATATAGCACAAATTTTGATTATATTGTAAAGGTATATATTTTTCATGTAAAAGGGAAAGGTACCCTTCATCCCTAGTTTATTTATAAAAAAAACATTGCAACATCAAAATTCAAACACTATATGAACAATTTTGGTAATCCATCCCAACCCTAAAACCAACATGTTTATAAGTACTTTTGGATCTATGAGGTGAACAATTTTGCATAATTTTATTTCACCTTTTACAAACAAATTGTCTCCAACTTTCTTCCTAAGGTATTTCTCTAAAGAAGTACTCATTAAAACTTGATCTTTTGATGCGATTTTTGAAACCGCGATGATGCGGGAGCATCAAACCACTAGGGTTTATATAGAGTTTCTATTTACAATAATAAGCCTAGTGTGGCTTCCTTGTGTCTATAATAGCTCCATAAGAGATTGAATTGAAGTGTTTAAATTAAGTTGTGTTGGTATTTGTAATAAGTAGTCTCAAAATTGAAGTCGCCTTCCATAGGTTTGTGGTCACTTGAAATTTCATCATGGTGGTGTGAGACACAAATTTTAATCTAGAGGTCTATTACGGTAATTTAAAAGTGTAATGGTGAAATATAACAAGTGATAGGTTTATAGGTTGTAATATGGATGTAATTCCATCTTGGATAAGTTTAAGCTCATAATTCCATGAGAAAAGACAAATTAGCATGTTGTTGAGTAGTTGAGGATTTTGTGGAACAAGAAGTCAAGATTAAAATGTTTATTGTTTTAAAGATAATCACCTTTCTCCTACATATGGAAGGTTTTGTGACATAAATTCAGGGATGAAAGAACATAGAAAACAGTTTAGCAACAAAGAAACGGCTATGTATTTGTGTTTTTACATAATAATGTGATAAAATCTTCATGATTTGACAATATGTAAGAATGTTGCAGTTGAGTTTATTTGATATATTTCTCATTACTAAACTAGTGTCAATTATCAAATATAGAGGAGACAATTATGAACTCGTGAGAATTTAATTTAGCTCTTGACAGTGAATTTGAAGGTTTTTGCAAGCAAAGGTGTATTCGTGGGTTAAAACTAGGGAAATGAACATCTTGTATTCCATCAGTCTAAACTCGATGAAAATTTGAAAATATATCTTTCTAGACAAAGTTAAGAGGCCCTTAAAGTTTCAAGATAAATCAGCACGTGGTGGAAAAGATGACAACGACATAAATTTTATGCAGATGCATGTGAATTGTCAGACGAAATGAATGAATAGGAAAATCGATTTAACTTTTTTCTGTATAACAAAATTAGCTGAAATTTGGAAACATGTTTTCTTTCGAGGGTCATATAATATTTTTCAAAATTTCAGATTAATTGGAAATGTGCAGGAAAATTTATGAATGACATAAATTTCTAAGTTGTGTAGGAAAAAACAGGGTACATAATGGTATGTTTCTTTTTTCCATTTCTTTGGTAAAATTTAATATTTCAAGCTACCAACTCTATGGATGTTACTTATAAGATTTAGAATAATATAATATAATTTATTTTGAGGTGATTTGATTCTATTTCATATCTTCTGCAATTGGATAGCAATCAAACTAGATCTAAAACAAGACTCCATACTCTGTTTTTGATATCACCTATAAGATTGAGTAAGGTTGCATATGCTTTGTATAATAATAATACCTCAGTTTATGAATATTTACAAGGATATTTTAGTTGAGGATTGTCTAAAGAAGGAATTTTACTGTTATCAGAAATTAAACATCTCTAGACTATCATCCAAATGGATTATGATTGCAGGATTGAACGAGATCACCTATATGGGGAAAGATACTTAATGTAAGTTCTTGTGTATTATATTTAATGTTGATGTCAGAAATATTTAGGAGGAGTGTGGAATCCAGAGATGAGTTTAAGAATGCTTGTAAAGATACGAAGAAGGATTGTATAACATAGGTGATAACATCAAGACCTTATCATTGGAAATTTGAATTGAATTTACAACTTATGGGAAATAGTTGATTCTCAGGTGTGCTTTGATAATTCATCGAAATAGTTAAATTGTATAGTAATCTAAGGATAAACAATATTTGATTACTGGTATAGTTGGGACAAAAATGCATGGTTTTGCATGAATGAATGAGTTCGTTTTTATATTTGGTTCAAGTTAAGGAGATAAGATCCTCATATGCACCTTAAATGTATGAATGCATAAGAGATTTTTTTGGTACCAATCAACAAGCATCCTAAACTGTTAGAGCATTGCATATTTATTAAATTGGTCTTTTATTTACATGCAAATGTGCAATGACTTGCATTCAATATTGTTATGTTGATTCAATAATTACATGGCATGTGAGATGTCTTATCATCTCGTAGTTGGTGTTGCTAGGGTGTCAGTCTATCCATAAGGCTATCTAATATCTATAAATTTCAATTATATCTGATTTCATGATCAATAATATTTGTGATCCCTCTTTGGTCATTGCAATCTTATTTATTCTAATGGATCTAAAGCTATACCATTATTATCCAAGCTATACCATTATTAATTTGAATCAGAGCTATCTGCTGGAATTTTGTTATGCTTCAAACTCCCGAATTCTTCACACCTCCACTTTCAGATCTGAGATCTGATGATCTGTAATTTTTTTCAAGATCTCTCTCTCCTTTTTTTTTTTTTTTAAGATCTCTTTTTTTTTCACAAATTTTTTTTTTTTTTTAGATCTGCAATTTTTTCCAAACAGATCTCCAAATCTAAAATATCCAATATGTTAGATCAAATGCCAATGACTAATAAAAAAAAAATTACCTTCCAAATAAGTGGATAGGTCAAATTTTAGTTGATGGATGTTTGAGAGGAATGGAGGCTGCGGGATGCTTCAATGGCTCTCCTTTGATGCAGATCTTCTTCTCCAATGGATCCTCTCCAATAGTGCTCCTCTTCAACCTTGCTTGGATAGAACCTGCTCTGATACCAAATCGGGAAACCATCAATTGCACACCTAAGAGTGTTTGGGTGTAAAGCTAGCATGCACATACCCAAGAAGAACAGGAACAAGTTGGATATGAAAGCACTGATATTCAGATACAGTGAAGAAGCACTTGGGTACAGATTATGGGATTTACACAAGGAGGGATGTTGAATGAGAAGAAACAACAGATGCTCCACTCAACGACTCAACAAACATGCAGAATCCTTGTGAAGACTGAATTTGATGTTCCCACTGAAGATGACTATTAGATGATGGTGAAACTTGGATCCACCACAAGGAATAGCTAGATGGTATACTCAATTAATAAGAATGCAAATTTAGATGAAGCACCTAGCACATCATCCAATCCTGGAAAATCGCAGTCAAGGTGAAGAGGTCAATTATGCCCTAATCTTAAAACAGTTAAGCCTCTACAGTTCAGGAAGCCCTTCTTGGAAAGATGCCATATTCAGATTATTAGTCAGTGATATTTGTCGACCTTCCACCAGGGAAGAAACCCTTTCAGATGGATATTCAAGACTAAGTACAAATCAGATGGGGACTATTTTAGGCTTGTAGCAAAATGCATAACAAGAAGGCATTGATTATGAGGAGATTTGCTCCCACAGCCAAGATCAAGACAATGAAGATGATCTTTGCTCTAGCTGCACAATTTGGTTAGAAAATCCACCAAATGGATGTGAAAAGTGAAATTTGCAAGAAGAAGTCTATAATCAGCCTACCAGGAAAAGAGATGATGGTATGCAGACTCATAAAATCTCTAATGGCCTAAAACAGGACCCCGGGAATGGTACATTTGATGAGCATCTCATAAGTCATTTCGAAAGGAATCCTTTGACCCCAATCTCTTCAAAAAGAAAGGGGGGGAGATTGTCATTGTGGTTGTTTATGTCTCTAGTCAGTACAGGCAGTTCTGTGAAGATGATCGATGCAACATCGATCGTTTCTCTTCATGCACTATTGTTTTGGGTTGTATGGCAAAAAGATAATCATATCTCATAGTTGAAATACACCAAGACAAAGCTCGAGAAATTCAGGATGATGGATTGCATTATTTACACCTATGGAAGCGAACTTCAGTTATCTTGTTCCGATTATTGCAACTCTCTATCGGCAGTTGATCAAATACCTGACATATACTGATATGCTTTGCAGTCAGCTATTTATTTTGACCGAAAATATTCATTGGAAAGTAGCAAAGAGAAACTAAGAATCTAAAGGGTAAACCTTGGTTTAGAGTACAAGAAGGACAACTTCTTCTTGACAGGATATCAGATTCAGATCATGAGGAAACATGGATATAGGAAAGTCAACATCAGGCTTCTTCTTTTTATGGGATTGGACTGATATCATGGGGAAGCAAGAAACACTTTGTTTCTCACTCTTCTATAGAACTGAGCTACAGGTGAAGCTGTTTTGAAGCAATATACGCCGAATACTGGAAAATTGGTCTACCACAACAGAAATCTACTCAGTATATGTTGATAATGAAAGTTCAGCAATCCAGTATTTCATGAGAGAACCAAGCATATTGAAGTACAGGTTCATTTCATAGTGATTATGTCTTGAAGCACAAATACAGCTCCATCCTACAGCTGAATAGAAGGTGATGTTTTCACTAAGTCACTTGCACTGACAAATTCACATGTTCAGAGAGTTCCTCTACTTCATTGGTATGCAAAATTAAGGGGGGGAATGTTCATAATTTAGCATAGGCATATTTATTCATTTTATTGCATCTTTTATTTAATAATATACAACATGTGCACTCCTAGGGACTTGTCAATAGTTATGTTGGATAACATTCAATAGTATTAGAGTAATTACATGTGCATGTGAGATGGGTCTTATCATTCGTAGTTGGTGTCTGCTAGGGTGTCATGTCTATCCATATGAGGTTGTCTAATATCTATAAATATTACAGCTCTTGCATTGTTATGTTATCATTTCATGATCAATAATAAGGCTTCCATCCCTCTTTGGTCATTGCAATCTTATTCATTCTATCATTTGTATCTAAGCTATACCATTATTATCAATTACAACAGTATGTTAGTAGAAATTCAGCAACAATGTTGCACCTAGTTTTTGTTAAACAATAATGTGCATCACGCAGAAGGTCCCAAAATTTCAATACTTTTGTTAATCTCTCTATTTTCTAAGGAATTAGATTCAATAAATTGGTTCATCCTCTTCAGTACCTCTCCATTCATATTGTAATCTTTTGCTGACTTTCTTTTTTATCTTTATAATTTTGATCTTATTTGGAAATTATCCCCTATTCCTCATTTATTTTCTCTTCTTTAATAGTATCCTTTGGTAGAGCTCCATCCAAAATTCTGCAACTCTCAATGTATAAATCTTGTTGTTGCACATTTTGATCCCAAGAGACTTGGCTATATTCTAATTTTAATTCATTATCAACAAACAATAGATCAGTCTCTTCCCAAAACTCTAAGTGGAAGATCTTTTCTTTCTTTCCCAAGAAAAATATAGTTGGCAGTCTGACATACCATATTTAAATCAAATAGGCATAACATGGATATTTTAATAGCTTTTGCTCCATGATCAAATGTATAGATCAATTTCCCAAAACCATTTCTTGAGAAATAAACCCAAATTATAAACCATTTCTTGGATCCCCCCACTAGTGCAGAAGAAAAAAAACATGCCCCTACTAGTTCATGCATGCAATATTCTTCAGTGTTAAACTGGATTAGGAAAAAAACCTTTTGTCATAGCATATATCTCCATGTTACCTTTTGGCTTCTCATTTTTGGGTTTCCCATCGTGCTTATCACATCTATATTTGTTTTGGTTCCAAGGAACTTTCCTACGAGAGTGATGTTTATGTCATTCCTTATGGATATTTTGATTAGCTCATCAGAGTATAATGAAATGAAACCCTTTCTTATCCACATGATGCTTCATATCTTTCTGAATGGATGTATCCTTAACCACAGTCTCCTTTTTTTAACAATGATGCCCAAGAATTCCTAGGGGATTCCAACATGGTGTCTCTCTCTATATTCTTCTCCCCATCATCCTCAGACACACCTACCCACCTAGTCCTCATTTTGAATGTTCAAATTCATCTTCACACTCCCTCTTGACATTATTTTTTTCCTTTCTAATTGTGATATCATGTAAGGTAACCTTCTTTATCTTGTACCATATTTTCATGAATTTATTTTCCATATTAATATTATTGTTCCTAAGGCTTCTAACCAAATATATCCACAAAAAATATCCATACCATCCATATCTAAAGCTTTAAAATATGAATGCAAAACATATTTATCCATAGATATCTTTAAATCTTTAAAAACATTGAATTTGCTTACCATTAACTTGAGCTTATTTGATATTATTTTCCATAACATGTATTTTTTGAGATAAATCCATATTGATGAAGTTATACTTGTTTCTAGGGTTTATGGAAACAATTAATTTTTTCCTTTGAATGTACCCTTCAAACTAAAGTATTGGAAGCTTCCTTCTTTGGAGATGCATTATTTGAACTCTTATATTAACAAGTTGGCTCTCCTTCTAAATCATGTGTAGCCTCTTCATCATCAACATTATATTATTCTTATTCTTCTTCTTTTCTTATTTTTCTTCTGCTTTTTTATCATCATCATCCTCTTCTTCTTCTACCTCTCTTTTTGCATCATTTGTATCCTTATCATCATCATCATTTTCTTCTACTTCATCTTCTCATGCATCATAGAAAAAATATCTTCTTCCACACCCTTCTCTTTTTAATCCACTCCAAAATGACCCCATTTATTTTTATTGACCTCTCCTTGTTATTTAGAGTCTCAAGTATATTGTGTAGACATTTTAGCAGAGATTTATAATCCATGAAAACTAGGATTTTAAGGACATAACCTTTCAATCAATATTTATACAGCCCTTTTTGGCCATATGTTTTCCTCAAATAAGAAAATTCAGATGGGCACAAAATCCATAATTATATTTGTGAGATATTTCTGAAAATGTATACAAATAAAAAAAAATCTAAATATTGTTGCTTATAGATCAAATTTTTGAAAACCCATAAAACTGAAATAACTCTCACCAACCAGATACATTTTTATGATATTTTTATGGTATCTCTCTAAAACCAATTAACAACACCAAAAAATAATTCACTTCAAAATTAATCACAAATTGGAAGATATAGACAAACCATTAAAATTAGGGTTTCAACTCTAAAACTGAAATATATTTCTCAAAACATCTCCAAAAAGTATAAAATTTGGAGGGTCGATTCCATGAATTATTTTTCTACTTCACAAGAAAAATTTATAAATAAAACACAACTAATCTCAAGATATAGGGGAATCACCAAAAATTAAGGTTTCATTCCATAAAATTACCTCGATCAATGCTCTAATACCACTTGATAAGATCTTTCCATGTAATAAATAAAAAATAAGAACAATATGCAGAAGATAAAACAACACAATAGATATTGGTGGGCCAAGATTCCTATATATTCATAATAATACCCTTAATATAGGGAAAAAACATATAATGTCCCTTAAGTAAAGAGTAACTCCACAATCTCCCAAGATGGGAATCCACTTTAAGGAGGAAAACTTCTAATATATGAAAGGAATGATAAGAAGAGTGTTCTCAAGCCATGATCTTATATGATAATAGCACACCACATTAGATTTGCAAAGCACAAAAGTTAAAATATCATATATGGAAATCCATCATAATCCATAATGCTCAATACATTACAATACAATGACGTGAATTATTCAATAAGAAAGATGTACATATAGGAGGATGGAAGTACTACCTAAATCAGTGGTGAAGAACTCCCACTAACTGATACTGGTAGTTAAGTTAACTCCATAAGACTAGTAAGCTAACTCCACATAACTGAGAAGCTAACTCAACATAACTAGTACACCTAAGCAAGCTAACCCAACAAGTAGGCTAACACAAGTGTAAGAATTATCCTAATAAATAAATAAAAGGATAAATAATAACCTACACTAACACCCTCCTATAATCATAACTTAGGTCGGCAAAAAATAAGGTGGGTCCTGGACAATAAGGCCTAATGAGGTACCCACGTATAATAACTAGGAAAATTAAACACCGCAAGGTACCCAAAAACCAGTAATAACAAAGAAAAGAGAGAAAAATCCCACTACAAGATATCATTAGAATCTCAGCTCCAAAAAACTTGTACAATGCTAAAGAAGTGTGGTGTGCACTGTGGTCTGAATCCACTGCTCGATCATATAACTCAAAAAACAATTGACATTTGGGTTTCACCAGAATAGATCTATGTAAGGATAATGTCAATGGAGTGATGTCGAGAATGCAAAAAAAAACACCAAACATAATTTGATCAACTACTACAAATAGGTGTGCCACGATGTTACGCCCTTAACCGATTGCTTGTATTAGGATATGAGTAGCCAACTTGTGGCTTACCATATCATTTAATTATATCATTTTTACTTTCTCATGCTCAATAGGTCAGCCTTGGTGATGGCCATAGCATATGAATAGTATATATAGGGGATTGTAGGTAGTAGTTCATTATCATTTGAGCATTTGAGTCTTATTATATGGTTTGGAGGTTGCCCCCTCGAAGTGGCGAAGCTATTCTAATTGCATATTGAGATAATTATTCTGAAATATTGTGTTATTTGGTGTTCTATTATTTTTCATTAACTAAATTATACAAGTAATTTCATTACAAGTGGTATCAGAGCTGCGATCTTGGCCAAAATTAGGGTAAAAACCCTAATTTTTTATTTCTTCCATATATTGCAAACTAGAGTGAATTGGTGGGATATATTTTTTCCTAAAGTTGCGAAACATTTCAAGTAAGGTTCCCTGAAAATTTTTAGAATTTTTTTGATTTATTTTGCAAAATTTATTACAAATTTAGGATTTTTAATAAAATCACTCCCTAGGGTGCAAATGATGGAATGTTTTCAAGTTCTTTACATTTTCAGAACGCACTTAAAAAACATAGTATTAGTATCTTCTCTGTGTTTTTTCCTGTTTGGCCGAATTTGTATCAAAAACCTAAACCCTAAGGTTTGACATCATGGCGGGGCCTTCCACAAGAGAAAAAAAGAATCCGATTACTCCTGGGTAAAACCCTAGATAAAGATGGGGTAGTGATTGAAGAGATGGAGTCAGAAGTGGTAAATACAAATTCCTCAGCACTAGGGTTTACCTCAGTTGATCATAAGGTGAGCCAACTTGAGTATGAGCTACGAAATGTACAATCTGAGATGGCCTCTAAAGGAGACAGAACAAATCAATCAGTGGTTGGATGATATCATGCAACATGTAAAGGGTAAACATTATGGCCCAAATCTGCCCCATATCAACCAAGGAGGATATTTAGTTCAAAATCATGGACAAAATAACCATGCTGGATTAATTTTCTAGCCCAATCAGAATCCAACTTATTCACAACCACGGAACATGATGCCAAAAGTGGATATGCACAAATTTGATGGTAAGGATCCCCTGAATTAGATAAATCAAATAGATAACTTCTTTGAGTTACATCAAACACCATCAGGACAAAAGGTGACATTGGCATCCCTGTATCTTGAACCAGACCAATTTGTTTGGTATCGATGGTTATGTGCTGAGAGGCAGAAGAATGGTCTCGGTGTCACTTGGAAATTTTTTACCAAGGAGTTGCAATTGCACTATAGTTCTAGTGTTTCAGAGAACTACTTTAGTCAATTAGCAAAGCTATGGCAAATAGGATCAGTCAAAGATTATGTGCATCAATTCCAGAACCTATCCTTAAGGGTGGAGAATATTCCAAAAGAGAATCTACATGACATGTTTCTTGGGGGTCTTAAGGACCACATCGAGCATGAGGTACGTATGTTTAATCCACTCAAGTTTTCTGATTCTATTATCATGGCATGTTGAGCAGAGGAAAAAGTTATTTTTAGTAGGAGGCAACCTTTCATTAACACCAGAGACCATAATATCTCTTCCCCTTCATTTTCTAGGCCAATTAGACTGACTCCTCAACAAATGGAAGAAAAGAGAGAAAAAGGATTATGTTTTAACTGTGATAGCAAATATGGACCAGGAAACAAATGTGCTGAGAAGAAGTTATTCTATATTGACGGAAGTAATGAGGATGATGAGGAAGCTGAAATTATAAGAGATGCTGAGGAACCAGTAGATGATGAACTAGAGGATCACCAACCTACAATTTCTTGCCATGCATTGTTAGGTATTAGTACTCCTCAAACACTCAAGGTTATTGGCTATCTCAAAAAATAGAAGGTGACGGTGTTGATTGACTCGGGGAGTACTCATAACTTCATAAATAGTAAGTTAGCTTCCCACCTCAATTTTTTATTTACCCAGCTCCAGAAATGCAAGTTATGATTGCGGATGGTGGGACAGTCAAGTGCACAGGAAAGTGCCATAGTATCAAGCTTTCCATGGGAGACTACATGTTAGACTCACATATGTTTGATGTTTCTATGGGAGGGGTAGATATTATTTTGGGTGTCCAATGGCTCACAACCTTAGGTACTATAGAGATGAATTTCCAATAATTATTCATGTGATTTCATTCAGATGGAAGGAAAATACAATTGAATGGGATGGGAGCTAATTCTACACATATTATTATCTCTCATTAGATGTAAAAGGTTCTCAAAAAATGAGTAGATGGATTTATAGCAAACTTATTTTCCATAGAAGTAAAAAACACAGAGTATTCAATGCCACCTGATCTTCAAAATATTGTTAATGCTCACTCATTTGTTTTTGATGTAATTCAAAAGGGACTACCACCAGTTAGGGATCATGATCATGTCATTCAGTTGATTCCAGGGAGCTAAACACCTAACATTAGACCATACAGATACCCATATTCCCAGAAAAGTGAGATCGAGAAAATGGTTGAGAAAATGTTGAAGGTGGTATCATCAGGAATAGCCAGAGTGCATATTATTCATCAGTGGTTATGGTACATAAGAAGGATGAAACATGGAGGATGTGTTGAGATTATCGAGAACTCAACAAGTACAACATCAAAGATAAGTTTCCTATTCTAGTAATTCATGATTTACTTGATGAATTGTAGGTGTTATTTATTTCACAAAATTATATCTTCGTTCGGGGTACCATCAAATTAGATTAAAAGAGGAAGATGTTCATAAAACGGGTTTCAAGACTCATGCGGGTCATTATGAGTTATTGGTAATGCCTTATGGTCTTAAAAATGTGCTCTCAACCTTTCAAATCTTAATGAACACTATTTTTAGGCCATTTTAAAGGAAATTTGTATTAGTTTTCTTTGATGACATATTGATTTATAGTAAGACATGAGAAAAACACTTACAACATGTAAATAAATTGTTAGAAGTTTTTGAGAAACATACTCTCTATAGAAATCCATCCAAATTTTCTTTTGGTGTACAAGAGGTAGAGTACTTGGGTCACATTGTATCCCATGAAGACGTCAAATTTGATCCTCAAAAGATCAAAGCTATGGTGGAATGGCCAAGGCCCAAAACTCTCAAAAATCTTTATGGGTTCCTAGGACTAACAGGGTACTACAGACAATTTGTATGGGGATATGGTCAAATAGCAACCCCACTCACTACCATTGCTAAATAAGGATTCCTTCCATTGGAAAAACTTAGCCACTAAATCCTTTGAGAAGATAAAGGAAGCCATGTGTAGCACCCCAGTTTTAGCTACTCCCAACTTCTCGAAAACCTTCATTGTTGAATGTGACGCTTCAGGATTAGGATTGGAAGCAATTCTAATGTAGGAAGGAAGACCAATTTCATTTTAGAGTCACCAATTCAAAGGAAAAGATTTTCTCAAACCTGTCTATGAGAAATAAATGATCATTATTCTTCATGTGGTCAAACAATGGAGGCTCTATCTCATGGGTAGACACTTCAAGGTAAAAATTGATCATGATAGTCTCAAATACTTTTTGGAGCAAAGGTTATCATCTGAGGAACAAAAAAAGTGGGTAAAAAAAATGGTGGGTTATGATTTTGAATTCATATACAAAAAGGGTAAAGAAAATGTAGTAGCTGATGCATTGTCCAGAAGGGATACATCTGCAGATGCCTTATTATGTGGAATGTCCATGTTGATGGCCGATTGGGTGGATGAAACAAGATTGGAATGGGATCAAGAAAAAGATACACAATCTATAATATAGAATATCAAGCAAGGATCTATGACATCTAACAAATTTGAGTGGAAAAATAATTCCCTATGGTACAATGACAGGTTATACTTGAGTAAAGATTCTGAGTTGAAGCATAAGATTCTTGCAGAGCTACATGCCTCACCTATTAGAGGACACTCTGGGTTTTTAAAGACATATCATAGAATAAAAGAGAATTATTTTGGGACGGAATCAAGGGGGATGTAAAAAAATTTGTATCAAAGTGTTTAGTGTGCCAACAGAACAAAGGGGAAATAATTAAGACACCAGGTCTTTTGCAACCCTTACCAATTCCTATCCAAATATGGGAGGAGGTCTCCATGGATTTCATCACCAGATTTCCTTGTTCAGAGGGGTAAGAATGCTATTTTCATGATTATGGATAGACTCACAAAATATGACCATTTTTTTTTCCCTATCACATCCATTTGCAGCCAGTACAGTTGTAACTTTTTTTTTAGAGACAGTTCAAAGGCTACACGGAACCCCCAAAGATAATTGTAAGTGATCATAATCCTATTTTCACAAGTAATTTTTGGATGGAATTATTTTCATGTTTGGGTACTCAGCTAGCTCACAGTTCATCTTATCATCCTCAAACTGATGGGCAAATGGAAGTGGTCAAAAAATGCTTAAAGGGTTATCTATGTTGTTTGTATTAGATAAGTAGGAAAGGTGGATTAAATGGCTACCACTTGAAGAATGGTGGTATAACACATCTTTTCATACCTCTTCTCAAATGACCCCCATTTTTAGCATTATATGGTTACCATCCATCTTCTATCACTTCCTCCTTGAGGGTGCAAACTAAGGTCAGAGATGTTGAGGAACACATTCAACATTAACAACAGGTTTTGGCTAGTTTGAAGGAGAATTTAGCATTAGCACAAAACATGATGAAACAACAACCAGATCAACACCATAGTGAAATAAAATTTTAAATTGGTGACTGGGTTTTTATACGTCTCCAGCCTTACAAACAACTGTCTCTAAAGCAACAAAAAAAGGACGACAAACTTGCTCCTAAATATTATGGCCCTTATTAGGTTCTACAAAAAATTGGCAGTGTTGCCTATAAACTAGAGTTTCCTCCATCTTCACACATACACCCAGTATTCCATGTTTCATGCCTGAAGAAGGTTATTGGACAAAATTTTGAAGCCGAGACAGAGTTACTAGAACTTGACGAGGAAGGAAGAATCATTTTGGATAGAGAAGATTTTGCAAACATGTACTAAGAGGCTGAGAACCAGAGACATTAAGGAATATCTGATCAAGTGGAAGAATATGAGCATAGAAGATGAAAGCTGGGAGGATGATGGTTTTCTACAGAAACATCTAGGATTATTCAATGTTGAGGACAACATTTGTTTGAAGGGGAAGGGCATGCTAAGCCCTTAATCGATTACTTGTATTAGGATATGAGTAGCCGACTTGTGGCTTACCATATCGTTTTATTATATCATTTATATTTTCTCATGCTTAATAGGTCGACCTTGGTGATGGCCATAGCATATGAATAATATATATATGTAGGGGATTGTAGATAGTAGTTAATTATCATTTGAGCATTTGAGTCTTATTATATGGTTTGGAGGTTGCCTCCTCGAAGTGGCGAAGCTATTCTAATTGCATATTGAGGTCATTATTCTGAAATATTGTGTTATTTGGTGTTTTATTGTTGCTCATAATTTTAATTATACAAGTAATTTCATTACACACGATCAAATAACAACCAAGGCAACAAGGCAAGGAGACAAGATCCAAATAAATAGCAATGCCACAATCCAAGAAAAGACAAGGTAACAAGGCAAGGACACGAAACCCAAAGAAGAAGTATCAACACCATACCCCTCCCATATTGTTGAATGAGTAGAGTGATACCATAGATCTGTATGATTTGCCAAAATCAACTATTCAAATACTAACAAACTAACACTGGGCTTCACCAGAATAGCTCCCCCACAAGAGATACTGTCAACATGCCAAAAAAAAGTGCCAAAAATACAGATCCAAAATATCTCAACAGACAAGAGAGATATAAATGTATACACTCATAGATACAAGAATGTAACACCCAAAATTTTAGGACGTCGGGCTCAACCAAAATTGTGTCCACAACTGATCACAACACCCTCCCAGATTTGGCACTTTATAATTGAGTGCATGTAAATATTAAAATGAGTAAACAGTACCTTTTATATTTGAAAATATGTATATAAAAATGTCACCAATGCGTAGATCTCGAAAACATACACAATTTCAAAACAACGATCACCTTAATCCGAGCTACTGATCAAAAGTTATGAGCTCTAGAAGTTTTTACTACTAAAATAATATTTTAATGCTGATATTTTTTTAAAAGGTACACGTGACACCCAAATATCCAAAGGGTAAAAGAGTGCATCCACACGATACAGGCTTGCGACCAAAGGATAAAAGCCTGCGCCCAAAACCTAAATGTCTAGAGGGTAAGTCATTGCATCTAGAGGGTACATGTCAATATCCAATGGATAAAAGAATGTGCCCAGAGGGGTACAGATCTGCGTCTATTGGATAAAAGACTGCATCCAAAAAAGAAATATCTAGAGGGTAAAAGAATGCATACAGAAGGTACACGATTATATCTAATGGGTAAAAGAATGCACCCAGAGGGTACAGATCTGCGTCCAGTGGATAAAAGACTGCATCTAAAACTGAAATATCTAAAGGGTAAAAAAATGCATCCGGAAGGTACACACTTATATCCAATGGATAAAAGAATACACCTAGAGGGTACATATCTGCATCCATATTTGACTGTCTCAAAACATGGTCAATTTTATAGGTCTATTATAGGGTTTAGGGCACCTTGCAAATCCAATTCCGCACTCTATTTTGCATAAAAAACATGCTACAAAAAAATTTCTAACAAATTCCAAATACATGAAAATATAAACCCTTGCTTATAAAGAAAAACTTATAGATGGATGTCTACATCATCTATTGCTCTAATACCATGAATGGAATGATAATAATATTGTTCCAAGCTGCGATATTATATGATAATACCACACCACATTAGATTTATAAAGCAAAAGAGTTAAAATACCATATATGGAAATCCATCATAATCCATAATGCTCAATACATTACAATATAATAACTTGAATTATTCAATAAGAAAGATGTGCATATAGGATGATGGAGGTGCAACTACTACCTAAATCAGTGGTTAAGAACTCCCACTAACTGATATTGGTAGTTAAGTTAACTCCATAAGACTAGTAAGCTAACTCCACATAATTGAGAAACTAACTCAACATAACTAGTACACCTAAGCAAGCTAACCCAACAAGTGTAGGGCTAACACAAGTGTAAGAATTATCCTAATAAATAAATAAAAGGATAAATAATAACCTACACTAACAATATACCCATACCAAGTAGAAGACTCAACTCATACATCACATGACCTCTCATAATGATACTCACATCCTTTATATAATAATATATTACTCTTAATGGATGGGTAACACCTAATCCCAATGTAAGTTGACTCACTACCCAATAAAACTAATCCCCCACGTGACCCCCATTTATTATAAGCATATAAATAACTAAGGGGGATTTTTTCCATATGTCAGAATCTTGATCAAGCCATATAAATTATAATATAATATCCCAAGGTACATGTTATCTTTTGCGTAATAGTTAGCTAAGTGTGTAGTGCACAAAAATTTGGTACACAATTGGATTGTAAAGAAGGATGTGCATAATAACGTACAATACTTTGGTGAAGGTTATGTGCATAGGAGTTTTTTAGAGGTGCTAAGGAGGCATAAGAGGATTATGTAATGGAGAAAAAAAGGAAATAGACAAATATTTTCAAAGCTTAGTTCTTAAAAATAAGTAAATGAAGGATTACATGATAAACTAAGAGCACAAAAAGTGGAAAAAAGGTTAGGTGAGGATTAACATCCAAGATACATGTCAAGGGGACAAACCATCAACTAATCAGATGACATGGATTCTTCTTGAATGATTTTCTTGCTTGTTAGACTAGGGTAGCTTGATGCCACTAATGAACCAGATTTTCAAATTTGAATTTGAGGCATGTTGAGGAGGATCCTATGGAAGGAAATTAAAAATGAGGAAAGATAGGGAAAAAAATCATATAAAGGCACATCCAACTTCCATTTCAAGATGTTGAAGCTTGTTACGTGTATGTTGAGGAAGCTAAGAGTATATTTGAGTATGTGCTAAGAAGTGATCCTAATCCAGAGTAGACATAGTAAGCCTATAGGTGTCCCCAAGAGTACACACTACCTTGTATTAGTTAGAATTCAATTATAAAATTTGTAACAATCCTATTAGAGGAAGAATATTGTAGATTTCATTAAGTCCTTTCAAGTTATTAGAGAAGTTTATGTATTTGTGCTAAGTCATTTTGCTATGTAGACTCTAAAAATAGTGCAGGATCATTTTACTCTAATCTATACCATATCAATTTGTATCATAATGTGACTATAATTCTCATAGAGAACTTGAGAAGATTGTGAGGACTATTAGAGTTTAAAACATGAGGTAACTGGTCAAGGAGAAAAAGGTTGCACAAAATATTTGTCAATGGAGGTGTAACGAATGTAACAATCATGGGTACACTTGAACATGTCATGAATGAACTAAGGGGTGTGAAGATTAGGATTATTCTCAAAGAAAGTTGAAAAAGAGTATTTTTGGCTCAAGATGCTCAAATTGATGATGAAGGAATAATAAGAGGTAAAGAAAATGAGGAATAATAATTCATATATGTTTCAAAAATGCAACTCTTGAGAACTATCTTAGAAATGGGTCGAGGAAAAATAATGGACTGTCATCACCAATCCGACACTATGATAATTCTCCACTGGGAACTCCTTGTGCTATGATTATTTACTAATGCACAACCTTTAGTTTGGTGGATGTAATCTGTAAACATAGCAACAAACATAACACAAGAATACCATAGACTATGATACAAAGGAATGATTAAAAAATTTGAAAATATAGGTGTAAATTATAATATCAACATGAAATTGTTACACATCTCACCCATGAGGTACATCAAGTGTTACTGACTTCACTTACCTTCCAACAATAACTATGGGAGAAACTTCACAATGGATTCTTTAACACACCTTCTAAATGATGGCTTCCTTTACACACTTACTTATACAATATTTCTCACTACTTCCCTCTATATCAAATGAGGGAAGGTGACCTCTTTATTTATAGGAATTTAGGATTGTCCACCCTATCTCTAAGATAGGATAGGAAATATCTTCCAGCTAATCATATTCCATGCCTAAACTCCTGCCTTTACATGTATGCTTATCTTCTAAGATAAGATAAACCTTATCATCTCACATGGGTTCCACCTTTTTAGTCTTTTCCACAAATAAAATACAAAAAATATTTATGACATAACTCTTTGTCCTTATTACAAATATAATATTTCTAATTCCTAATCATGTAGACCCTACTTCTCTACTTACCCCAACTTTGACATTTTAACATTACCAAGCCACTTACGACAAATATTTACTTTTTACCACAACATTCCTATTGTACTTTGATTGTTACCGTATTCTACTTTATTGGTGGCGCTGTACTGATGGCGTCGTTATCTTCTATCATACTCCACTACTAATCATACTTAACAACATCCTATTCCTAATACATACATAATAAAATAGAAATTATAGAGGAAAATTTTTAATGTCGACAGGACGTTCCATATTTTTCTGAAAGATTGGAGCCAGAAAAAATGATAGATTTGATCATGACCATGGAGGAATATTTTTTTAGTTCAAGGAGATGAATAACATATAGAGATTCAACATAGCGCAACCAAGTTGAAAGAGAAAGCAGTACTATGATGGAAAGAGATCCAAACTAAGTGCAAAAGTAGAGGAAAAGACAAAATAGTGTGTTGGGATAGAATGGAAAATATGAAGAGTAAGTTCCAACCTTATGATTATCAAGTGAGTTTTTTTTAGAGCTTAATGAACCTAAGGAAAAGTGAGATGAAAATAAAGGACCACATGAAGGAGTTATATTGGTTCAAAATTGGATTTGGGCATGTTAAGGTTGACCAAGAGAAATTCTTGAGATATCTTAATGATTTGAGATTCAAAATTTGAGAGGACATAAATCTTATATGTAACCAAAATAGGTAAGATTATTATTAGCTAGCTTGGAAGGTTGAAGAAAAATTTGGTACAAAAAATTTAGAGCACAACCTGAAGAGGAATTTGTATTATACATGGAAGAAGAGGAATTATTTGTGGATATAACATGACGTAAGATACTATGTGTAGTAGTGTATAAACATGTACACATGGTAATGTGTGAGAGAAAAGAGAATTATATTAATAAATAGGGTGAAGAATATTTATTTGAGGCATGGTACGAGGATTTTTTGAAACATGTTTCAAGTGTGGAAAAATGGGACATTGTGTGTTCAAGTGTCCCAAGTGTACAAAGTGAAGTAACAAATAGATACACAGAAGCTAGCACACATGTAGCACACATTGATGTGAAATCAATGAGATCCATGGATAATTTTGAAGGGATAGAGCATGGAGAATAATTGATGATAAGTAAATTTTTGTTGAATACTACATTAAAGGAATATGAGTTTGCACAAAGGAAAAGTCTATTAAAAAATGTATGCAAATCAGGAGGAAAATATTGCAAAGTGGTTACCAACAATAGTAGCATGGAAAATATAGTTTCTTGTGAAATTTTTGAAAGGTTTGAAATGAAAAGGATTGCACGTCCCAATGCTTATAAGGACTCATGGTTACAAAGAATCCATCAAGTCTCAAGAATGAGAAAATTCTATTTAAGTTCTAAATTGGGAATTAATGTGATGAAGTGTTGTGTGACATAATATCGATGGATTTATTCCATATATTACTATGAAGGGATTGGAAAAATGACTGAAAGGTTGTCTATGATGGGCGTGTGAATGTTATTATACATATAAAATGATGGGAGAAAGTTTAAATTGTCACCTTTGAAAGATAATTATGAAGGTGATGTGCACAATGGAATTTGCATGAGAGTTTTAGTTGTGTTAGGAAAGGAGTTCCTACGAGAAGATAAGGAGGAGAAAGTATGTTTTGCGCTTTTTCCAAAGGAGCTACACCAAGATTGTATTAAAGGTGAAGAATTACCTGATGAATTACTTGAAATTTTAAATTTTTTGTAAACATAGTGGCAAAATACTTGTCACAAATATTACCACCAGTGCATAGTATCAATCATCAAATTGACATAATACTAGGGTTGATTGTATGAATGGTTGCTTATGTAATTTGGGTTAACTAATGCCCCAAGCACATTTACGAGATTAATGAATGAAGTATGAAATCCAATCCTTATAAAATTTTATTATTGTATACATGGATGATATACTAATGCTTAACATGACAAGGGAGGATCACTTGGATCATTTGCGCAAAGTTATGAAATGATTACAAGAGGAGAAATTATTGGTCAACATAAATAAGTGTAGCATTATATGTAAAAATTTGTTTTACCTAGGTTTTGTAATATCCCAGGAAGGATTGTGGATGGACTCATAAAAGGTGTGCACAATAATAGAATGGTCATCAGTGAGGAATGTAATCAAGACATGAATCTTTCATCGATTAGTAGGCTTCCCATATGAAGTTAATGATAGATTTCAATGGAGTGTTTGTAGGGATCACACATGCTATGAAGGTAGATCACAAATAATTTTTGTTGATAGAATAAGAAAAGCATAACTTCCATGAATTGAAGACAAGGATTACAACACAACCAGTGATCACATTTCCAATCTTTGACAAGGTATTTCAAGTTAATTACAATGCAAATGGTGCATCCATGGGTGCAAAATTAAATCAATAATGGAAAATCATATCCTACTTTAGTGATAATTTGATCAAGAATTTGATGTTATAGTGCAAACATTAAAGAAGTGGAGGCATTACTTTTTTTCCAAGAGAATTTTCTTATACACATATCCCCAGGCATTGTAATTCATCAATAGTCAAGAAAAAGCTAAACTAGAGGAGCATGAAATTTGTAGAGTTTTTTTTAGAGTTATTCTTTGTTGAAGCATTAAGGTAGGAAGTCTAATAAAATTATGGATTCCTTGAGAAAAAAAGGTTCTAGTGTTGAATGAAATGCTCAATGAAGTCATGGGTTTTGACACCATGATGGATTTTTACGTGCAAGATGAGGATTTCAATGATGCATGGGAGGCATGCTTAGAATCACCATGTGCAAATATGTATCTATGGTTAGAGTACTTCATACAATAAGGCATGTTCTTTAGATAAGCATAGTTGTGTCTACCCAAAGGGTCAAAACACAAGAATTTAATCATACAGAAGCATAACAAAGGATTACGAGGTCACTTTGGAGGTGATTAAACTTTAGCACAATTAGATTAGAATTACTTTTGGCCAAGGATGGGATAAAATGTGTACAAGTATTTGACAAGGGGAAAAATTTTGAGTTAGCCAAAGGGCATAATAATATTATAACATTGTATCAACAATTACTTGTACCAATGAGACCATGGGAAAAAAATATCATGGAATTTGTGATAGGATTACGGAGAAAAAAAAGAGGGACAACTCCATTTTTTTGTGGTTGACATATTTTCAAATATGGAACATTTATTACATGCAAAAATACTAGTGATATATTGGGCATATAAAATTTGTTCTTCAAGGAGATTGTGTGGTTGCATGGGTTTGTCAATGAGCATATTACCTCATATCTAATAGGGATACAAAGTTCCTGGGTAATTTTTAGAGGGACACTATGGAGGAATATGTGGATAGGATTGATTTTTTATTTTAGCATATCATCCATAATCAGAAAAATAAAGCTAAGTAGTGAACAAGAGTTAAGGAAATTTATCATGGAGCTTGGTTTGAGACAAGCCAAAATAATGGGATATGGTGTTAGTGTAAGTAGATTTTTCCTATAATGATTCTTTGAACATGAGAGAAAGGAATAATCCATTCCATATTGTATATGGGATATAATCCCAATACGATTCACTCAATTGTGAGAAGCGATGAATAGCCAGAGTCCATAAGAAAAAACACTATGTGGAGTATATGCATAAGTTGCATAAAGAGAATGTGCAAAAATTTGGTGTAGAATAATAGTTTTTACAAGGATCATGAGGATGAGAAACATAAAATTAAATAATTTTAGGTATGAGACAAAATTTTGGCACATTTTTTGTAAGGAAAATTTCCAAAGGGAACATATAACAAGTTTAAGTTAAAGAATAATTGGCCATACAAAGTTTTATTAAGGATGGGGCAAAATGCCTATAAGATTGATTTTTTAGAAGAGTTGGATATCTCATTGATATTTAATGTTGATGATTTTTTATGTGTACTATGAAGGAAAAAGTAATGCACAAGATAAAAAGGATGAGTGTGCAGAAGAAAATGATGAGGGCACACAAGAAATACAAGTTACATATAATTGGAGAAATCTAATACTACAGAAAGAGGAAGAGATTGATGTCATATTGGTATCTATAGTGATGAAGAAGACACACAAAAAACAATAGAGGGGATACTTAGTGAAGTAAACAAATTGCACATAAGAATATGTGACCATGGATGAGTTTTAAGGAACTTGGTCAAATAGGACATACTCTTGAGGAATTTAACTCATGATATGGTGATCACTTTTTTTAGCCTGAGGTGCTTGATATAGAAACTTCACGAGAGAAGTTAGTATTTTTTCATAACTTCAATTTTTTGGATAAATGTTGGTGAAGGAAAGGTTGACAAGGGTAGACCAAGGCAAAGGAGGCACATTAGAATGGACTGTTTTAGTGATTGTGTGGGGAGTGTGTGGAGTTTTGTGTGTAATGGTTGGATAAATGTGTAGTGCATGACATAATTAGTGTGTGGTTGCATTGTGATGAAGGGCACACACAATAGTGAGAAATGTTTTGGTGAAGGTTAGGTGTGTAGAAGTTTTGAACAAGCGTGAAGGTGGCACACAATGATTATATAATGGATCAAAAGAGTAATACACAAATATTTTTGAAGGTCAGTGCATAAAAACTAAGAAAAGGAGTGTGTACTATATTGAAATCTCCAAGGGACAAGTTAATGAAGTGAAAAATGGGTAGGTGAGGATCAACAGTCAAGCCACATGTTAAGGAGACAAACCACCAATTAATCATATGACATTGATTATTATGAAAGGATTCTCAACTACCATAATAGGGTATCTCTATGTAATTAATGAACTAGGATTAAAATTTGAATTTGAGTGGGATGAGGAGAATTATCTAGAAGGATTAAAAATGAGGAAAAATTTGGAACAAGCACATATAAAGGAATTTCCAACATTACATTTCAAGTTATTAAAGGATGTTAAGTGTGTGTAGGGAGTAGAGATAAGAATTTTCTTAGGAGAAAGTGATAACAAGATTAGACAAAGTAAGCCTATAGGAGTCCCAAGAGTATACACCACCATGTATTAGTTAGATTTTTGTTTTAAACTTTGCAACAATCCTATTAGAGGGAGAATGTTGTAGATGTTTTCAAGGATTTTCAAGTTAATAGATAATTTTGTGGTTTTGTGTTGATTCATTCTATTTTTTAGACTTTACAAACAATGTAAGATCATTTTTAATCTAGTACATGTCATACCACCCTGTTACCATATTTTAACTAGAGGTTGGATGAGTTTTATCTTCCACATATAATGAGATGCAAATAATATTCTTAGAGGACACTAGTTCTATGATTTCTCCCTTTTGTCTCTAAAATTCGTTTCCCCATTTGGGTTAAATTACCAGGCCTTCCATTGGAGTTCTAGATGATTTTTTTGAAGGATATGGGAAATGCACTTAAAATTATGTTAAGATTTGATACCTTTTTCTTAAATATATATAACCCTTATGCAACTAAAGTTATTATTAATATTGATACTAAATAAGGTCTTCAAAAAAATTAGAGTTTGAGATTGGGACTCAAACTTACTCCCAGATTCTCAATTACTCAAGTGTACCTTTCAAATGTAATTTTCGCCATATCTATGCTCATGTTGTTGATGATTTATCACACCCATTTATTTGCCAAGGTGGTGCAATAAATTGGATTATCACACTAAGACCCATTCTCTAGAAATTAGACTTGGATATAAGGGACTAGTGAACCTAATCAATATAGATATTATTCTAGGAAGGGCAGAGTTGGATACTAGGTGTGTTGAGATTCGAACTCTAGGTGGAATAAATTTTGTGACTCAAGGTCCCATAGTTAATAATGAAGAAGCAATTCTAAGGAATTATCTCCACTACAATATGTTTTGGAAGAATAGGAGAAAGTTATAAATGCACCCATTACTCAGGCATAACTTTTTGAAAATGATCAAGATGATCTAGAAAATCTTCATTCCTACCTTCATTATGATTTAAAAGACAAAACACTAAATTTTTCAGAGTTTTGGCCAACCCCAGCTAAGGTTTAAATTTCATTACATTTTGTCTAGAAGGGAAATAAAGGTGGTAAAAAATACTATTCCTTGTCTAGTTTTGACACCATCTAAGAAGGGTAATTTACTATCCTCTAATAATTCTAATCTGAATTGGAGTTTTGGGGTTTTAGAATTAAAGACAAATAAATACATGGATATGTTGCTAATATTTCTAAAATTAGGGGGAAAGTGGACATCCTTTATGGTCTATTGGATTGGATACTCCTAAATGTGCGTTCACTACCAATGTTGGTAGAAAGTCACATTTTTAGAAGGCCAGTGAATAAAGAGTGATTGAATTTCAGTAGGGTAAACATATAATCATGAGGGTCCTTAAAGAATCTCAGCCCTCATTATATGTTCCTTAATGATTTTCCTCTCTTTCAATATTAGGGTACCGGGTAGCTAAGTTAGAATGCTAACCCTAGCCCAAATTATAGAGCTAGAGAAGCCAAAGATTAATACTACTTCAAGATACCATGGGATGTGGTGATTCTTTAATTGGTTATCTTAAGAATAATCCAAAGGATTAGTAATTCCTTATGTTGGACTCCACTAACCATTTTACATGTATAATTACTAGGTAGAATTTGAGTTTGACCATAATAAAATCCTTTGTTATATTTTCTTGACTATACATTAAATTCACCATGATAGGTTTTGAGAAACCTATTACTGTGATGAATGTCTGCAATAATTACAAAGAGAATAAATTTTATTGGGAAATTTTATTTTCTTTGCAAGTAACTAGGAGAATTCTAATTCTTGGTGGTGACCTAAAATTTGCTATGAATATAAGTGAATTTTGTTGGGGATGCTACTACAATAAAAAACTTAATTGATTTTTTCCTTCACCAGATTGACTTGGCTAGTCTAGTTGATGTGGATCCAATCTCCATTAACCCCACTTGGAGAAAGAATCAAGGTGGGAAAGAATCCATTGCAAATCACCTTGATGTATTTCTTACCTCTGACAAAATCCTATGAGGTGTAGATAGAGTGCAAACATGGGTGGTTGCAGGAGGGAATTTAGATCACAACCCTATCTTTATTTAGTTAGAACTTTCTAATTACAAGTCTTCTAGTCCCTTTAAATTTAACCCTAGATATATTTTGAAGGAATAATTTCAAGCCATTTCCCAAAAATATTGGATGCAATATGACAAAGAGTTTGATTCATATGTCTATAAACAATTTATAGAGTCACTCAAAGTTTTCAAAAGTATGGTTTTTGCCTAAGCTAGTGAAAGACATCAAAATATTGAAGCTTATTAAAGAGGTTAAGAAGGAAGTAGATGGTTTTTTAATTGAAAAAACTTAAGGCAATTTTAATGAAATTGAAACTATTATGATGAGGAAATTGAAGGTTAGAAGGAAAAAGTGGTTGGTTGAATGGGAGATGCAGTGTAGAATGAAAAGTCTACTTCTTGGATAGAATTAGGTGATGAAAATAGTGTAATACCCATAATTTAATGACATAAACATAGCCATATAATTAATTCATAATCCCCATAAATTTACGGGAAAAAAGATTCTTACCTTAAGGTATTGTGTAATTCCATTAGATTATCAACTTAGTACATGCTTAACTATAGTTACACCTTTATGTATGGATTACCAACGAGACATAGGTTATCCCTAAGAGTAATTATTTCCAAGACTTTTGATGCACACGTAACGATCGAATGAGGTTTCGATCTAGGCCAACCATAAAACCATACTAGTATAATGATTGATCCACTAAGAAGTTGTTATCATCTTAGCCAAGATCTTCTTATAAGGGTAAAACATTTAATTTTTAAAAAACCATATAATTACCCTAGTCTGGTTTCCATAATCGACAGAGGGGTGGCACAGGGTTTCTAAACAACTCAATGTCGAGTTAGGGTGAAGAAACCAATTTATATTTATATATATAACCACACACATTGAACCCACCGTGGTATAGATAGATAATGTTTTCCCAAACCCATGAAAAAAATACACGAAAAACCAAAACGCTTTTTCCTACAATAACATAACATTATTAAATATGTATTGTTATTTTGATAATTTCATTAATTTGTTGATATATTTTGTAGAAGAAATATATATATATATATATTAAATTTATCTTTTTATCATGTGATATCTAACTAATTTGAAAATTTATTCACTGATATCATGACTGAGATGCTTGTCCAGGAGAAAAAGAAATATATTACGAAAAGTTTAAAGATTTCACTAATCCAAATTTACTATTCTCCTACAAGCCATAACTACATATCTCTAATCTACACAAGAATAATATCTCCCATCTACACAAGAATAACAAGGCCTAACTTACAAAGTAATAAGATTTCCCAAACCTTCACATTTTGTAAACTATTCTTCAGTCACATGTAAGTAATACTTCCTTTATAAAAGGGAAGAAATCAAATAATAAATGGTTCTCATATTTTAGTTAGCTACCAATTTCTCCATTCAATACAATTTTATGAGACCATCCTTTTTTTCAATGTCAAGTTACATGGAAGGTGAGTATTTTATGTCATATATGTATATGGGTATTTTTCCACATAAAATAAGATTCACAAGGGAATACCATAAAAAAAATTCCATTGGCTATAATACTTTGAAATTTCCCTTTCCTTTGTTTTTCAATAATTAAATCAACTAATTTTTAGAAATAGTGAGAGTTACAATATCGTCATTATGTTATAATAGTAAGACAATAATAAGTTTCTTTCTTAACAAATATTCACATGTCATGCTTCTCAAGGGAAGGCTTATAAAAGAAATAATCAAGATATTTTCATCCTAATACAACTTTTTCCCAATAGTTTCTTCTATAAATTTACAAGAGGGGAGAGGCACCAGTTGTGGTGCACCCTATTTTTGCATGGTCATTGGACCATGTCACTACCACATAGGTGAGTAGAAATATCTTGAGAATATTCATCTGCATTATTCTAACTTCCAAAATTCATTTGGAATGTCACTGCCACTTGTCTGAGTAGTTTTTTGTAGGTTGTCAAATTGGGCAGATATTTTGGTTAGGAGAAAATTGGATTTTATTTCTAGCACCACATGGAGTGCATGATACGACCATTCATTAAATGCCTCTGTGTTGAGCATTGAAACAAATGATGTTAGTCATTAAATATCGTACCATCAAATAGTGTAAAGGTATGCTCCAAAGATTGGAACACATGGTTTAATGGCTGATATGGAGTAGGTTTAATGCTAGAATCCCAGGGATCATTTATTATCATATTTTCCATCGGTGGTGGTTCTATTTTTCTTCAAACTGTGCTCTAATTTCCTCAATGATTACTCAGCCTCTTCCTAGTTAGAACTAGCCCCTCTCAGACTCTGGATCCGCAAGGGAGAGATACATTCATGTAGGGTGGAGAGAAGTTGAAATAAGATGCATAAAAGGTGAGAAGATTCGCATGCAGGGAATGCTTCTTATTTTTTAAAAACATTACACTATTATGGGAATTTTTTTGTTTTCCATTCAGTGTTTTCCTCCACTAAAGAAATTTATTTATTCCTTTTCCTTGTCTTACATCTATGCAATGAAAACTATTTCATTCTCTATTATGTGAGTATTGCACTCATATCTATTATTATCACATCATTTGGCCATTTTTATCAGTTAGTTTGCAATCCTTGAGTCGTACTTACCTCTTTAGAAAGTTACGCAAGCAATACTGACCTCTTTAGAAAGATCAATACTGTAGTGCTAAAGATCAATACTTTCATATTTTATTTGTATTTTTTTGTTTGCATTATTTCTACAAGAAAATGTGCATCATAAATTTTGATAGACATTACAGGGACCAAGAGATCTCCACAAGACATAAAGTGGAGGTGACAATATTGTCTTTCTCTGTAATGGAATGAAGATAGTTTTCTAAAAATATTGTTCACCAAGACCTGTTTTTTAAGAAATTTAGGGAACTTGGAAATTTTTTAGCGTGCCTTTATATTTACTCTTTATTTTTGGGGAAGTTGAAAAAAATAAGCAGTATACTGATTATGAAACCTTTTAAGGACTTTCCATGTTATATCATTTACCAAATCCTATTCTTTCATTTTCTAAATAAAATGTCAATCCCTAAATGTCTCTTAGAACAACTTTAGATGAAGTTGTTATCACCAAATCACTGCACCCCCTGAATGGCCTGAAATGAATCACGACATTCACTTTGATTGTGAAACATGGGATTACCTCTCAAGCTGTGGGACTTGGGCTAGTGAACCTCCAGAGAAGGCTGGATTCCAATTCCTAGACTAAACACAACACTACTTTTAATGTAAGAAAGATGGCTAACTAGTCCTATACTAACATTTCATGGGATCTAGGGAAGAAGAATACAAGGAAATAAATCTAATCTAGAAGTGGGGATGCACCAAGAAAAGGGATATTTAACTTCTAGAAGGGTTAATGTGGGTATGATGATTTTACCATCAACCACCCTCACCAATTGCAACTTGGAAAGCATATAAAATAGCATAGACTAGAATCACGCGTTCCTCTGTTAAACCTTAAACATATACAATAGAGGGATAAAATTTGATTTGATACACAGGTAATTTAGAAAAGGGATAATCACAAGCACATGTCCATTATTCACTTAAATGACAATAATAATGTAACTCTTAATCAACAGAAGGAAAATATTTTCTCACAACTAATGGGAAGAAATGACACTATTATTTTCTCAATATGAAAACAGATAACCTAAACTAAAGGTAAATTAATCAGATAATGCTAATGAATCTCATTCACAAGGCATGCAATGATTAATCATTCAACACAATAAGACAGATTTTCAAGTGCAAGGAACAACTTTGAATATAATTAAAAGGTTTCAACAAAACTCTGAAAGCACTCTTCCAAGCTTGACGAGCAACTTTCCTCCAAATCTCTCAAAAACATGTCTCTCAAATAATGGAGAGCACTCCACTATTTATAAGTTCCTAGGTCGAGCCATTAAAGTTGAGCCTTAACTAATAGTTAACTAAAAATAGTAATGTCCTTTATGAAAGGGAACATGATCCCATAAAAATAGAAATTTTTTTGCAGAGGGTTGACCAAGTCAACCCTACAAATTTGACTATTTCTGGAGCTTCAACGTGTCCTTTCATGGCCACTCAGCTTTGGCCTGGTTCGCCCTCCTCTCCTTTCTCTGCATCCTTTTTTTCCCTTCTTCCCATATGGCCATGCAGTGTTTGTATTCAAAGAAACGCTTGATAATACCCTGAGTTTCTTCATCTCCAGGTCCACATGCATAGTGATTCACCACGTCCAATTTTTCAATCTCCTTTGTGATCCTGGTTGGCAACCTTCAAAGCTTACTTATGAATTTCTTTAGTCTCCCTATAAAGTTCTAGCATAAAACTAGTCGATCAATATAGTCACTGTTGAAAGTCTTCACAACATCGTCATTCTAATTCACCAAGTCTTTGAAATTCTCTTTGATCTGGTCCTCGGGAAGAGCATCGATATTTTCATTGAAAAACTTGCAGTGGGTGTTGTCGAACTCTTCAGAGATATCATTGAGGGCATCCGTAATTTCAACCCGCTTATCCTCAAGTTTCTTAATTAGATGTTGTAGCACCTGACACCAGAATTCCATAGCTTTTTTATATTGAAACAATTTTGAGGCATCGTCAATTACCTCTTCCTGCAGAAGTAAGTTAGAATCTTCTTCTCTTATGTCACTCCACGTCACCAAGGTTAGGTTCAAGTTATTATTATCTTTGAAGAGGGATTCATCCATCTTAGCGATGGTGGTTTTTGCAATCTGTAAATTAAGATAAATCTCCACAACTTCCTTGATCAAGGGATTGGCCTCCTGTAACATTCTCTCCATCCATCCATTTACTGTTCTCCCTTTCTGGTCTAGCTTCTCGATGTCATGATAAGAGATATCATTGATTGTAGATGATATTTTCATGGCTGTAGTAGTTGAGATGTCAGTGGATGGAGTGGGATGAGTTAATCTGCACAGCAGTGTAGTGATCTGTTTGAGTTTGGCCTTAAGCTCTTCCTTGGTGGCCTTGTCTTTATCATACTTCTCCAAAAGGGCCCCAAGAGTAGTATGTGCATCTTGCTTGGATCCTTCATGTGTAGCCTTATCCAATGAGAACTTCCAAATCCGGTAGTCTGATGTTGTGATAGTCTCTTTAGTTTTCCCCTCAATAGGGGTAGCCACTTCTATCATGCACTCTCCTGATGGATTAACCGTTAGACTTGATACGGTTCTTGGTATCTTAGCTTATCTTTTGGGAATGAACTCCAATATGCTGAGATCTATCACATCTCCCATGGGAAATTTTTTCTTCTACTTAGGATTCTACCTAAATAGCCACTCTAGTATAGCTAGAGCTGAGGAAGACGAAGTAGTAGATCCGATATCTGAAGTACCTATTAAGGAAACATCACTAGACATGCCAACTAATATCTGAGAAGAGGTGGCAATGATGAAAGGTGTGGGAGTGAGGAGAGCCATGGTAATTGACAAGGCAATGTTGATGGTTGAGATTGAAGAAAATGGGAGTGTCAAAGGAAGTGAGGAGGAAATGGGTGACCCAATATTTTCCCTAGCTAATAAAACTAGAAGTGTCGAAAATACCTGGGCCATAGAAAGAGATGGGAAAGAGGAAATGGTAGAAGTGGAGGGAACTGATATTGTAAGTGATAATGGAGGAAGGGGAAGATGGGATGGATCCTGAATGGTACTTAGGTAATCACTTACTTCCACAACCTCAGCAACTGATACTATAGATGTTGTAACCCTAGAAGCAGTAGACCTAGAAAGAGATGAGCCAACAACCACAAATGAGATCTTCTTTAGAACCATGGGAACCCTTTGAGTTGATCTCTTCACTTTTGTAGGTGTTGGTTGGTTTACTGTTAATGACGACCCTGTATTTGAAGATTGATTTTCCCCTTTGGGTGAAATTCCCAAAGTAGCCAACCAACTAAAAGTTCTTTTTAGAATGGGGCCCACCCTTTCTTTGGTATTGCTGCACTCTTCTACATACCAGTCAACCCATGGTAGTGGTTAATTGGCAACATTATCATCCCTGTATGATGCATCTAAGACCTCATCATTATCTTGTAAGTCCTTTGGCACATCAGCCAACCCAAACTACCCCACTTCATCAAGGGTTAATCTTTCATAATCCCTTTGTCGTACGATGAATTCATCTCAAAAATGGATTCATATATCTTCTAATTGGGACATATGAGCACTTGATTTCCCTGTCTCCCCAAACTTACCCCAATAGACAAAGTTAGTTCATGAATGGAAGGTCCGCAGGGTTACCTCAGCCATTTCAGCATCCATGTTTCTTTCCTTATGGATATTTGGGCAAGAATACCTGCCAATTGTAATAGGGAAATGCATTCCCACCTTGTGACGCTTGATTTGGATTTTTTGGTAATCTAAAAACTGCTGAACCAATTCCAGAAGAACCCACTTGTCAGTGGGGAACCTTGGAAACTTGCTGGGGGCACCTATGAAACCCAAAATCTAAAGGTAGATGAATGTGGGAAATTAAAGGTAGATTTCTCCCCATTCTTGCACCTCTTGGAAAGCCTTATCGGAAATTCACCTATTATATAGATCCTTGTCAAAGTGATAGAGGATGATAGTGAAGAAAGCATCGTTGATTCTTCGGAAGTGCTTGCTCCCCTCATCCAGAGTAAGCTAGCGATAAAATTTGTAGATTTGGGATGTGCTGTGAGCACCCCTAGTGTTTAACCATGCAAAATCCCCCATAGAAGTAGCTGCATACACTAGGAAAGATGTCATGTAGAAGGATTTAGTTTCTGCCACCTTGACCAACTGGTAGAGGATGTTGCTACTGATATGTTCACCCCATTAGATAAACTCATCATTCTTATTAATCGTTGCTATGTACAAGAACACCATTCTTGGAATTCCTTAGCAGAAGGAAGGCCTGAAACTCTACTCAAGAGTATAATGAGGTCATTGACCTCCTGAATAAAATTTGATCGATGTATAGTCTTGGGTAATTTGGAAAAATTCTTAGTTAGGTAAGACTTCATCATAACCTTCGAGCATACTTCCTGCTTTTTATCCCAGTGCTCAACTACTATTTCAGGTGAGATAGTGGTATAAAATTGTACATATAGAATTTTTAAAAAGTCCTCGAAGAAATCCGAGTCTAGATGGATTACGACCTTATCGTTTCTATCTCTTATCAACATAGAGTCTTCGTCGTAGTGAGCTGCTATAGCTAGGAAAAATTCTAGGCACTACACGGATGTGGGAAAACCAACAGTAAGAGCAAGACAACTGTCGAAGATGGCCTGCATCCATGGATTTTTATTTGGGGCCTTTAATCTTTCCTAGAACTTAGGAAGATCAATCTTCCTGAGATTGGTGTCCCCGATATTTCCTAAATCAGAGGTTAAGCAGGATTGGGGAGCAACTCCAAGAAATGTGTATTTCATCTTTTCTTTCCCCTTTGAATTAGAGGTAGACATCAAACCTATGTTCTGGGATTTTGAATGATACAGAAATCCAAAAATCTGAGAGTAGATAAAACTCTAAAAAATTGAACCAAAAAAGACCGAAAGAAAACACTTGAAGAAATCTCCGAAAATAAATTTCTGAAGTCAAGGGTCCTGAAAATCTAAAATTTCCAATTCTCCAAAAAACTTGAAGTCTGAATCTCCAAAAATCTGAAACTGAAATCTCTGAAAACTAGTTCTCCAGAAACCCAAAGTCCGAATCTCTGAAAACCTAAAACTAAAATTTCCAAAAACCCGAAACTGGAGTCTCTGAAAACTATTTCTCTGAAATTCTGAGAGTCTGAAAGAAATATCCAAAGTAGTAGTTCTCTGAAATATTTTCCCGCCTTGTGATCCTTTGAAGGAATTCTCTGAAATGAATTTTTTGAAAAGAATCTCTGAATGGTCTCTAAAGTAACTACAAAAAAGAAGTGTTAAGAAACCAAATTGGATTTTGGGAAACAGGAGGAAGTATGAGGGACTCAGAAAGATCCTGTCGACACTAAAATTTTCCTCTGTAATTTCTATTTCATTAATGTATGTATTAGGAATAGGATGTTTTTAAGTATAATTAGTAGTAACGTCCGATAGAAGATAACGACGATGCCAGTACGACGCCGCCAATAATGTATAGTACGGAAATAGTCAAAAGTACAATAGGTATGTTGTGGTAAAAATTAAATAGTTGTCGTAAGTGGTCCAGTAATGTTAAAATGTCAAAGTTGGGGTAAGAAGAGAAGTAGGGTCTACATGATTAGGAATTAGAAATATTATATTGGTAATAAGGACAAGAAGTGAGGTCATAAATATTTTGTATATTTTATTTGTAAAAAGTCTAAAAATGTGGAACCCATGTGAACTGATAAGGTTTATCTTATCTTAAAAGATAAGCTTACATGTACAGATAAGAGTTAAGGTATGGAATATAATTCGTCAGAGTGGATTTCTTATCCTATCTTAGAGATAAGATGGATAAGCCTAGAAGTCTATAAATAAAGAGGCCACCCCCCTCATTTAGCATAGAAGGAAGTAGTGAGAAATATTGTAGGAAGTGTGCAAAGGAAGCCATCAGTTTAAAAGGTGTGTTGAAGAAGCCATTAAGAGGTGTAATTGTAAAGTTTCTCCCATAGCCTTGGTGAAAGGAAAGTGAAGTCAATAACACTTGAAGTACCTCATGGGTGAGATTGTAACAATTTCATGTTAATATTATAATTTACTCTGATATTTCAGATTTATCATCATTCCTTCTTATCATAGTCTATGGTATTCTTGTGTTATGTTTATTGTTGTGTTTCCAGATTACTTCCACCAAACTAAAGGCCGTGCATTAGTAAATAATCATAGCACGAGGAGTTCCCGGTGAAGAATTATCATAGTGCTGGATTGGTGGTGACAATCCCCATACTTGAAAACCTATAAAAAACTCTATAGCAAAGCAAGGTGAAAAAAGAAGGACATCACAAGAAAAAATAGAGGGAAAACGGAAAGAAACCCAAATGGGGGGAAAAGGGAGAAAAGGCCTAAAAAGTAAAAGAAATTAAAACCAAAAAACATACCTTGAAAAGGATGCTGAAAAGGTGTTTCACTCGGAATGTTTCATTCCTTTTAGAAATAGATAAGGTTAGGGCTAGGAGGAATACCTGTTGAACGTCGAGATGGTGTGCGCGTACCGTAGAGAAAGATCAGGTTGACTGTGAAGAACTCCTTTTTGTCTTGGAAGGACTACCTGCAAATAAGAATACAAGACCACACGATTTTGATTAGACAATAAATGAGGGAACTGCCTTGGGCCCAGGAAATATAAAACTTCCTTTCGAAGGTGGTCAGTTCCCCTGCTAATATGAATTAACACAAAAGACTGTAAGATATCAATTAAATTGCTTCGTTGAACTGGATAGGGGAAAGGATGGTTTTTGGTTATAGTCAGGATAACCGATACCGGTTGCTGATAACCGATATCGGTATGGTCTAAGATCTGAAGGTTGGTTGTTTTTTGGGGTGGTGGTGTTGTTTGGTAGTTGTGTTATTTGTAAGGCTATATATAGGTGATATTAGGAAATAAGGTGATGAGAGGTAGATGAATGATAGTTAGATGCAATAGCACGCTGGGTAGTGGATCTAGGAATGGATTTGTGAGGATTGTGCTTCAAAAATTCTAAGAAATGTTATTAAAGAGGACATGCAAGATGTAACTTACTGGTTATTGACAAAGATGCATGTCCAAGAACTCTGATGACAAAGGTAGAACTCTAGGTAGGATGGCTAGAAAAACAGAAGATGAAATATCTCCTTCCCGATGATCCGCTGAGTATCTGAGAACTCTGGCTGTTCTGTTGCAGGTTTGGGCTTGATCTCCTTTTGCTGCAACTCTCTCGGCTTCTTCACTCGTCTCTACTCGGTCAAGTGAAGATCTGGACTCTCTTTATCGCTCCCAAATGATTTCCCTTGATTCAAAAATCGTTCGACCCTTGTTTTTGGTTTGGGGAGCCCATTTTATAGGGAACCAATGGCGGTTACGTAACCGACGGCGGTCGAGTAGGAACCGGCATCGGTAAGGAAAAAGTAGGCTATTTTTAGTAAAATAGCCCACCTTCCCTGCTTTTCTCCTGAGGGATTAGTTGCGGGTTTGGTCAAGTGACTAGAATGTCGGTTTTGGGTGCGAGAAAGGGGTCCTTAATCATGGGTGTAGGTGTAGACCAAGTTATAGGTCTTAATTAGGTTAGTTTAGGGTTAGGGCTAGGTCATGATGAAGTGGCAAAATGAGGTGGCAGGTGAGATGATGAGATGCGGGTCACAAGGGGTCGTAAGACACAAATTTGGTGTCTACATTAGCCCCTTATTGTCGTGTAGCTTGTTTTGTAAAGCTGCGCAGACAATAATATGAAGTGGTTTCTCCTGTTAAGGGTATAGGTAATCCCCCTCAAATCTATCACAGATTGAGGTAGCGTGAAATCAGGGATAGGGTTGATAAAGGGTAAATGGTGTAGCGATAATGGTGAGAGGGTGGGGTAGGTCCAAGAAAGCAGGCGCACGTTGAAATGCAATAGTGCGACTAGGGTACATGATTTGACGATCAAACTAGCAATGCATAGGCAAAGGTCGATAGTTTATTCAAACAAGGGTGATATAATCCTGGTATCCAAGGCATAGGAAGTAGCCCCAGGGTATATAATGGGTAAGGTACATGAACGTTTAGGCTTGTTCGGTAGTACCAAATGGTTGGTTTGGTTGAGATAAACATCACGGTCTAGGTCTAGGCAAAGTTGGTCGACAGAGCAAGTCAAGGACCCGAATCATGCTAAAACATGAACAGGTGAGCTCAATTGAACAAGAAGGTACATGATGGGTGGAGAAAAGTGTATGTTGTTGATGTTGGGTGAGGTATTGAAGTGGTACGGCCTTGGGTCGGGCCAAGTTGTTGGGTTACGGCCTTGGGTCGGGATAAATGGTTGGGGTGAGGCCTTGGGTCAGGCCAAATGGTTAGGTTGAAGCCTTGGGTTGGGCCAGGTTATTGGGTTGCGGCCTTGGGTCAGGCCAAAGGGTTGGTTGCGGCCTTGGGTCGGGCCAAATGGGTAGGTTGAGGTCTTGGGTCAGGCCAAAGTAGTTGGTTACAGCCTTGGGTCGGGCCAAATGGTTGGTTGCGGCCTTGGGTCGGGCCGGATTAGTTGGTTACGGCCTTGGGTCGGGCCAAATGGTTGGGTTGAGGCCTAGGGTCAGGCCAAAGTAGTTGGTTGCGGCCTTGGGTCAGGCTGGATTAGTTGGTTGTGGCCTTGGGGTCGGGCCAAATGGGGTAAATGTTTTGCATGAAAGGTTGATATAGGCGATGTGGGTGAAAAAAGGCAAAATAGTAAATAAGGGCAAAAATGGGGGGAAAGGTGAATACAAGTTTTTGATAAAATAATGATGAATGGAAGTTGTTTTGAAATAGAGAGGGTAGGTAGGGTAGTAGGCTAAAACGGTAGGGTGGGTAGGTTTGTAGGGCTTTTTCAATGGGTAAATGGTAGTAATAGGAAAAAAATAGGTTGGGGGGGCCGCGTTTGGGTTTGGGTTCCGCATTTTTATAGTGACTGATGTCAGTTGCTAAGCGACTGGCAGCGGGTCGTAAACGTCATGGGCAGGGTGTTGGTTGCTGCCCGGCACCGGTCGTATATCGGCCAGCGTCGGTAGGGGTGGTTTTGGGTATTGTGGGTTGGTTTGCGTTTGTGTGGGTTTGGGTGGGGTTCTGGGTTGGGCTTGGGTTGGGTTGGTTATGGTCTGGGTTTGGGTTTGGGTTGTTCATGGTCTGGGTTTGGGTTGGGGTTTGGGTTGGGAAGAGGGAGGGGGATAGTGGAGAAGATAGGTGGCTAGAGGGGGCTGTTAGAGAGTTGGGGTGTGTCGGGGGGATAAAAAGGGGGTATAGGTAGATATCGTGATGAAGAGTAGGGCTAATGTAGTGGGTGGGTTTTGCAGGAACGTCAGCAGCTGACGATGCGGGACATGATGCCTCTGCTATTAGTGCGGATGCGACCACATGTGTCCGCAGCGCACTGGGCTATCATGCGCGAGGTGGGACTCAGCGGAGTCCAGCGATATAGAGCGATTGACAGAGATCATAGTTTGATGGTTGCCCTCATCGAGAGATGGGATCCGGCGACCAATGTGTTCCATCTCCCGACTGGAGAGATGACCATCACATTGGAGGATGTATATCACATCCTTTGATTACCTATTGAGGGAGAGGGCATTTTTCAGGTGGATGCAGAGATAGCCATGGACAGCATCCTACATGTTTTCGGGGATGCAGCTGCGCTAGTGACATATCACAGCGTGAGCATCGGGTATGGTGATATGTACCGTACGCACCGACATGAGATGGCTTGCCGTGTTGATGATGATCGAGATCACCTGCTTCGCCCTCCCGGACTCAGAGGGAGGCCACTTTCCATGGGCATTGATGGGGGTGCTTCATGAGATGGTGGAGGAGCATACCTGTTATGCTTGGGCACCAGTATATCTGGTGCAGTTATACAGGGAGCTATGGGGCTATCGCCGGATGAGGCGATTCGGGATTTGTTCGACATTTTTACTTCATTGTTGGGCATATGAGCACATCATATGCATCAGACCAGTAGGGTTGCCCCAGCAGCCAGGGCCACAGGTCATATACAGATACGGCTTTCAGAGGCTGTTGGGGGTCGTGGGGCAGCCACGAGTAGTGCTTGCAGGTCGGGACATTGCTTATTATAGACATTTGTTAGAGGGCCTGACAGCGGTAGATATCGTATGGAGACCTTATAGAGGTCATCACCCTCGCAGAGGAGCCCGCTTATAGTTGCGCCTGATTCAGTACACATTCTGGATAGCAGGACGGAGGCCGGGAGAGTACGAGAGGATTACCCCTGGAAGAGGGTACACAGGTAGATGGGGCTACGACAGGACCAGCCACCTCCCTTCCCTCAGTACAAGAGGGATGATGTAGAGGCCCCACTGCCTACACCACAGCCCTTGGACCCAGATTGGGTGGCTGAGAGGCCAGCAGGGTGATGGTGTAGATGAATGCTGGTTGTACGGGAGCATACATGGTGTGGGTGGGCTGGTCAGAGAGCAGCTAGGATAGCACCGCCCTGCACAGCCAGACTTGGCAGTAGTGATAGCATAGCGAGATCAGCTCAGGGGCCAGGTGCAAGTTATTACAGGGGCAGCTGGCTGCTGCACAAGCACAAATAGGTGTTTTACAGGGGCAGCTAGCCCAGGCTCAGGTAGCAGGCACAGGCACCACCACCGGCAGCGGTACAGCCACAGCCTTAGGCACAGGTACAGGTACCACCACCAACCGCGGTACAAAAGCCACAGCCCCAGGCATAGGCACAGATACCACACACAGCCACAGGCACCGCTAGCGGCACCATCACAGGCACAAGGGGGCACTGGTAGTAGGAGTCCGGGGGACCAGCCCCAGCACCTACGTGGCACGGGACAGATATATGGAGGCAGAGTGGAGGCCCGTATTATCAAGATGTTCTTGATGGTACCGGGAGCTGAGTATCAGCCATATGCAGCTTATAGAGCAGAGACCTCCCATAGTCAGAGATCACATGGGAGTTGCAGGTGCAGCCACAGCCGGCGTGTCTGTTACAGGCAGGAGGCGAGAGGCACCACAGGGACCAGCAGGGAGAGGTGCTGAGGGCAGGTGGGGAGAGCTGAGGGATCCCTGCATTGTTTTTTGTATATGGACAATGGGCACCGGTCTAAACGCACCAGTTGTGTGGATAGAGGCATGCGTGCCTACATTTATTCATTTTATTCATTCATTTATTGTATACCAGCCTGCGAGCCGAGTACGGGTTGTATAGTTGATACCGGCCTGCGAGCCGAGTATATTTTTGATATGAGGGACCGCCCTGCGAGCCGAGTCGAGGTTATTGACATTATTACAGCCTGCCGTGCCGGCTTTGTTGTTGTATTATGAGATCACAGAGGCCCAGATGCAGGGCACGTTGTATATTTGAAACCTTGTATATTTATATAGATATGATGATTTGACCCACATGCTATGTCAAAATGTTTTTAAGTATTTCGTCAATGGGTTGTGATATAGGTTGTATGATGAGTTTAATTGACAGGTTGATATATTGATGATGTTGATGTCTTTTGCACGGATATATGGATGACATATTATATGATGAAATGTGGCATGTTTTGTTGGCTGGTTTGGTGACATTGTTATATATGTATCTGATGAGTTGGGATCCAAATGGGGTGTATAGATTGATAGTTTGTTTTTATATCCTTCGACGATGGCATGTTTGTTTTGGTAATGTAGATAGATGATATGCATGAAAATCATAATGAGAAGTGGATTGGATGGAGCAAATATGGATAATGGTGTTGTTATGGCAGGTAAAAGAGGCAGGCGCGATAAAAATTAGGTAGAAAATGAAGAAAAAGAAGTATGTTTCAAAAAGCAGGTGTGTAACCGATATCAGTTAGGTAACCGATATCGGTTAGGGTACCGATTCGGTAGTTAGTAGACCGATATCGGTTACGTAACCGATACTGTTATTTAGGTATGAGCTTTTCTAAAAATCGAAAAAGCTAGGGTGGCATACTTAAGTTCTAAGTTGAGAGCATTCAAGAAGTTAAATACCCGAACGTGACGCTTTTGACAACTGAAGATCAGGTAAGTGCCATGAGAGATTTGAGGATAGTAGAAAAGAGCTAGGGAAAGTGAATGTGTCTGAATTCAAAGGCATAAAGACAAATTGAAAGGGTGGTGATCATGGCAG
This sequence comes from Taxus chinensis, assembly GCA_019776745.2. Lineage (NCBI taxonomy): Eukaryota > Viridiplantae > Streptophyta > Pinopsida > Cupressales > Taxaceae > Taxus > Taxus chinensis. Next base: position 682,565,052 of record CM034150.1, read on the forward strand.
AACAGAGGAGAAGCACCAGCAGGCCAGTGACGAGAGGGAAGACAAGGTCCACCTCAGCTGCTGCAACTCAAGAGGTACACGTTTTGGTGTGATTTTTTATTACTCTGCATTTTTGTGATAAGATGTGGGTAGAGTAGGTGGTGTAGATATGTAAAGAAAACATTATAAACCAGGGTTATAAATAGGTGAGTTTACTGGTAGTATCAGGGGTTGGGTATGTCCTGTGTATACAGAGAGTAATAAACGACAATTTATTGTCTTAGGTGTTGTTAGAGGCAAGGTGGATGTTAATTGCATTGACCGATAGCTTTCGGGATCACCGGTAATCAGTTACTGTAACCGGTACTAAGGTTATTTATAACCGATACCGGTTACTGGAGGAATTTCCAGAATGTGAGAAAACCCTTAGGGATTGAGGGGACTGAATGGTTGTTTGTTGTTTGATGTATGCAGGCAGAGGCCAGGGTGGAGCGGATGAATGATAGTGTGCCAGCGCTGTTGTTCAGGAATCCGAGCGGATGTAACACCGCGGAATGGACATGATAAACGTTTGGGGTTAAGGGAATCCGGATAGTATTTCGAGATCGCACGTAACCATGATATGTGCAGGCATTGATTGAAGATGGACCAGAGAAGAAATATGTTCTATCTGCCAATAGAGGGGAGATGACAGTAAACTTTGGAGCTGTTTCCATATTTTGAGGCCTCCCTATTACAGAAAACTAGTATATCAGAATTACCAAGAGTGAGCGGGGGGAAAAAAAAAATCGATACAGCAGTATGTGGTCCATACGTGGAGATGACACAATGAGGTTTGTCATTCACATATGGGACAATGTAGCAGAACACCCTGAGGAGACAGGTTAGCAGTGATAGTACTGATGAGCGGTAGGGTATTATGCATTACCGAGGGCCGAAGGGGGAAGATTTCCAAAGGCATGTGCTGTGGTTTATCTGGGGGATAGAAAGGAACGGACTTTTGCAGGGGCACCTGAATATTTGCGGAGTTATACAGGGGTTATGGGCTTATAGGTAAAAATCACAGGAGACACTGGAGGGTTATACATATTACAATGTTCGGCCTATGAGAACAGTGTTGGGTGGGACCAGTCGGCGATTCCATCCAGTCAGGAGAGACCGAGTACAGGGTTGGATTCAGCGATGGGTCCAGACAGAACAAGAGGCAAGATCCAGGCGTGACGGGTGACATTGAGTATTACAGGCAGGTATGGAGAGGGTGACGATGGCTGATATCTATTGGAGGACTTACAGAAACTATATGGTAATAGAGAGAGAGCTGAGGTAGTTGAGGGGTGTAGACGGATTGAGGTGGATCGCAGGGCACAGGCCAAGTGAGTATGAAGGATTCCTTTAGATTGGGTGCGGCTGACAATTAGATTGTGCAGGGGGGGGTATACACACCTGGTTATAGACCATATATGGAGGATCGATGCGAGGCCAGCAGTTCTCACCTCCCCGGCCAAACCTCCAGAAGGGCAAGAGGAGGATAGCAGCCGTCACAGTGTAAGGAGGCAGGAAACGACAGAGGCATATAGGTTGGTGGGAGTAGAGCTGCGAGGGTACGTGCTCACCCATGACAGAGGTGTGATTACACGGAGAAGAGAAGTCTGCAGAGTTTCGTTCAGCAAATCAAAAAAGTAGGTGAATGAGGGAGAGGATTTTAGCAGTTGCGGAGTTATGGGAGGAGAGACTAGAGGCTGGGATCCCCATGCGAGAGGGTATTCAGTTTATAGGAGAGATTGGTAGATTCCAGTGGTGGTACCAATAGCCGCGGTACCTTTGAGGAGGAAGAGGCCCGGCGAGAGGCGAGACGATCACGATCAATCTCCTGGGTCGGGATGAATCGTGAGGGTCTAGGAAATGTTAGCAAGGTCTAAGAATAAATAAGGATGGACCGACCTAGTGTCGATGATAGAGAAGAGTATTTGTTTAACATCTAGATAAGACTAATATGTATTGGATTTGATAATAATAAGGACTGTTTCGTTGTGATTTTTGGTGTTTTGAAAAAGGATAAAGAGGAATTGATAAAATAGAAATACCAAAAATATCTATATTTACCACACATGATAGGTTATGGCTAGGGGGTGTGAGTAACCTTGGGAGACCCCATGTCTCCTAAGTGCTGCCTACATAGCCCATTGCACAAAGCAGGGAAGGGCTCAGACCGATGTAGTTCTCCTAGGATCAGGGAGGGTGAATTCAGAAAATTGTGGTACGAGAAGAAATGAGTTGGTGGTCAAAATGTTGATATTAAGATTGGTAAGTAAGGTTGAGGGTGTTGGTAATGAATGGGTGATGTTGTTAAAAGGTATAAGGGAAGCGAAAAAAAAAGTAGCTACCAAAGTGGTAGGGAATCATGCCCTGATTAGATCAACACACAATCCTAGATGCGAGGAAAGAGGAAAGATGTCCGTAGGTGAAAAGAGCTAAACAAACCACACAACGTAGAATGAGCTGAAGCCTAGGTATAGCCTAGAGAGAAGCAATAGGTGAAAAGAGTTGTATGATCACAACTAAGGGTTCCAGTTTACGACCTTGAGTTGAAACAAATGGTGAGGTGAGGGTGGATGAATAGCTGAGGGAAAAGAGAACTTGTTACAAAGTGAGTGGCTGATGAAAGAGAACCTACTAAATAGACAAGTCATGACCCAAAAGTTCTTTGAATTGAGGCTTTTATTTTACTGAATATAGACTGATCGATGAGGAAGTTAAAAGCGGATATGATTGTGTATTCTTGAGGTCTTCACAAAGCCTGATCATGTGAGAAGCTTCTATAAAGGCTGACTGTGTATAGCTTTCCTTCGAGGGAGCCAGTCTTATTTATAGTAGTAGATATTGATTTTAGTGCATAGCTGCCTTCGGGGGGTCAGTAGATATATTAATAGCAGCAATAATTTGGCATATTAGATGTCCTTCGAGGAGCAGGTCAGATCTAATTTAGAAGTAGAGTTTTTGCTGAAAGCATCTAGTTGGTAGGAAGTTGGACTCAAGAAAATCCCCTAAGAAGGTGTTATTTTAATGACTTGAAGTCATGGACTAGACTTAAAAAAGGGGAAGGGCATCGTGAGGGGAGGTGACAAGGAGCTTGATTTTATTTGGAGAGGTAGGAACAAGTGTATGTAGCGGTAAAGGAGCTCAAGGGACGAGACAGTAGGTAGATAAAACGTGATAGTAACACTAAAATTCAAACAAGAATGGCGAAGATGCAAGCATAAGGGTTAGGCTCAGGTTTACAATTAGCGAAGTAACGAAAGTGCCTGATCAAAAGTGTGAGGTGAGTATATAAGGCCCAATCCAATAGGAGCAAAATTTCCACATTGTCTATTTTCTAGTTTGGGTGGGGGGGGGGGGGAGGGCTGAGGGGAGGGTGGGGGGGGGGTGGGGGGGCGGGGGGGGGGGGGGGGGGGTGGGGTGGGGTTTTGGGGGGGGGGGGGGGGGTTAGGGGGGGGGGGGGGTGTGGGGGGGGGGGGGGGGAGGGGGTTACATGTTGATTCTCTTTGAGGACAAGATCAACAACCTTAAAGTACGCTATGAAGTCGCTATCATAAGCACGCTTGATCCGTTTTTGATAGAATTTGAAGGTGATCGAGAAGTTAGACGACGTTCGTCAAGACGACTCCAATGGGGCTAACCGCTCTTGGCGGAAATCATCGTTGGTGAGAATATCCTGGAAAGAGATATCCTGAGGAGGGTATTTGTATTTCGAGAGCCAAGACACCTCGGTACAATATACCAAAGAAAAAAGGTGTAGCATTAGTAGAGGTACGAAATGCTAGTACGATAGCCCAAAGGGTAAGGGGATGTGATCGTGCCAATTTCTTCCAGACCCCATTGACACTTTCATGAGGATTTTGGTTAGGTTTATTAGAGGATGGCTTTGTCCATTTGCTTGTGGATAGTAGGGTGAGAGAAGCTAAGTTTAATACCAAGTTGTCACAAAGGGTCTTGAACAATAACTTATTTTTGAAAGATTTTACATATCTGTTATAGGCGATGAGGAACACCAAAAAACGACAATAAATTGGTTGCAATGAACTCTACAATTTTTTCTTTTTTGGTTGAAATGAGTGGAATTAGCATCAACCCATTTCTTGTGAAATCGGTTGCGGTGGGTGATTAATCCATCGGTGACGTTGCGAAGAGGAGGGTTGTTGGATATCACCAAAGGTCTACTAAAACCCCATTGTGAGAAGAAAGGCCAAAGATCTCGGGCAACCTGTAGGGGGTGGTAGGAGTATGTTGAAGGTGGTGTGTTGTTGCACAACACAACGCTTAACAATTCGTAGCAATCGTTATTGAGGAGTAGGCCAAAATACCAAGGCGAAAGGATTGTCATTTGGCCATGGCAAGGCCACTAAAATGTTCCGCCAAGACACCGTCATGGACCTGTTGGATGGTCATGGGTGCCTCCACGGCCGGGTGGAGGGACATCGAAGGAGGATCCATCAAAGCCACGTTATAAAGGAGTCCACCATAAACTACATAATGAGGAACATTGGTTCAAGAAAAGCGCGTTGCCAGTACTAGTAAGTCAGAAGGGAGAACAGAGGTTTTGTAAGGTAGGCGTGAAATTGGTCGGTACCAGGATCCTGCGAATTAGGAGGACAACAATATTTACATACAAAAACTACCAGTGTTGAGTAGGATGGGGCAAAATTTTTTTGGACCAAGACGAATATTCAGGTAGTGATGAAGCTTGGAATTGCGAGCCTAAGCAAAGCCATAGTATCGTGCAAATATTTTAGTGGAAGCGGGGGAAGGGGAATGGTTGGATTTTAGAAATAGTGAGTAAATAAAGGCTAGAAGTTGAATCCACGTTAGTGTTTGTATAACTTTTTGAAGTTCCTCATTTTTACATTGGTAGATGCCCATAACTTGGATTGACTACCAATTGAGAGTCGCCGAAATATTGATAGATTTGATCCAAGTGTAACGCAACTGGAAGACCAGAACAAGGCCTCGTATTTCCGCTGTTGATTATTAGTGAAGGGAAATCAAGTCGGAAGGAAAGAGGCATGGGTCAGCGTCGAGAGGATGAGAAGAACGCCGGATCCTCCACCACGGTGGTATTTGGATCCACCGAAGAAGAGGTTCATTTGGATACGAACTCCTCCTTGAGGGAAAGGAATAGCGATTGAGTTCATCTGGGAGGGAATGTCAAATTGGTAAATTGTCCCCAGTGGTAAAGGCGCCTCCGCAAGTTGACTGCAAAGAGTTTGTCCTTTGATTGATTTTCTGGTTGGAAAAACTCAAGGTCAGAGGTCGGCGAGGGGCAGAGCCATCTGGCGATGCGTTGGTGTAGATGAGGTTGCAACATGTAATGGATGGTCCGGTATGTTGGGTGCGACGAAAGTTTTGTGACTTAAGAAGGTAGTGTCGGGAGTTTGGTTAAGCCCACGGATGATGATAGGGCTAGGCATACTTTTATACATGTGTATACCTAGCTCAAAGTCCACCAAAGTACGACTTAGATAATTATAAACGGCTTGTTCTCATATCGGAGTCACGATTTGTGCAAAGCATGAGCCACCGTAAACATGGTCAGTGGCGGAGTGGCGGAAGGTAAAGGTAGAAAGGGCGCGGTCGTCCTGAGGTGGGATAAGCACGGGTGGCTGCAAGAGATACGTGTTGAGAGCTTCAAAGGATAGGGGGCCCACTCTTCGTCCTTGAAAATCAAGTCTTTTTTAAGAAGGTGATGAAAAGGTTGACATCAATCCGAGGAGTTTGGGAGATGAAACAGTCGGGATAGATGGAGCTTACATTGTAAACCTACGTATTGTTGGAGACTGGTAGGATGGGGGCATTCTAGGACGCTTTAACTTTAGATGGGTCGCCTCGATTGCACGCCGCAAAGAGACGATAAAGCAAGAAGTTTCCCGACAGGACACCAAAGACCATTTCTTTGTTACGGCGGACAGCATATGTAACAGGCGATCAAAAATAATGGTTAAAACATAAAGATGTCCAATACGATGTTAGATTTTTCACAGAAAGAGCGGTCGACGTAATCTTCAGGATAGTGTGCATAATTTCATGAAAAAATGTTAGGTCATGCCCGCTGATAGGTTGCACAGCATTCAGGACAAATGGCATACACGGTAAAAAAGGTCCCCCAAGGAGTTATGAAGGTAGTTTTATGTTGAAGGTGGAGAGGGGCGGCCCAACCAAAATTTGGTTATATCCTGAAGAAACCATCATGAGAGAGAATCCTCATGGCTGCAGGTGAGATTACAAGGTGTCAATGCTAGGCAGGGGGAAGTCATCCTTAGGGAAAGCGCGGTTAAGTCCCAGAAATCCATGCATATCCGAAGTACCCCGTTGCTTTAGTGACAGGTACGATGTTTTAGAAATACATGAGGATGTCCCTATAGGATAATTGAAAGAAACAGAAAGGAGGCGTGAAGCTCCTCTTTGACCAAGAGACAATGAGTGGATACATTTTTCTCAAATTTCGTTTAATTGGATTGGAATCAGGTGTTAGGTGATTGTTATGGGATGGAATGGAGGATCATTCCATGGCATGTCCGCGTAGGACCAAGCGAAAGCTTGATGGCGGGTACGGAGAAAGGTAGCTCACGGCGGCTTGTTCTGATGTGTTTGTTAAGGGATTGTTGATTCTTCACAAGTGGGTCCTCCCATCGTGTGGAGGTTGATTTCTATAGTCGATCATTCCACATGTTTGAGTCTCGGCTGGTAGTTGATTGACTATCGGAGTCATCACCCCAAGGAAGTGAGGATGGAGTCGTAATACTGACCTCAAACAACATTAAGCGAAGGCGAATTCTTTCAATCATGTCTGGATACAGAAATAGGAGATAGAAGAGGGGTCCTCATTATTCGCGTTGATAATTGAGAGGACCTAGGAGATACGCATTTATGAAAAAAAAAAGTTAGGAGGGATAGATTCGGGATCTATTGACTCTGTGGTGACGAAGGCCAAAGATGGGTGATGATGTTCGGTAGGGGGGCCGTCGTTGTCTTTAGAAGACAACTGGACACGAGGTCCTCCTGTGTAGGGTATTCAGGACAAAATTGGTTGGTTAGTAAAAATATTGATATTAATATTGGTAAGGTAGGTTGTTGGTGTTGGTAATGAATTGGTGATGTTGTAAAAGGTATAAGGGAAGCGAAAGTTAGCCTACCCAAGTCGAGGGGGGGGAACCATGTCCTGATTAAGATCAACACACAATCTTAGATGTGAGGCAAAGCGGAAAGAGTGTTCCGTAGGTGAAAAGAGCTAAACAAACCACACAACATAGAACGAGCCTGAAGCCCTAGGTACCGATGCATATACGAGAAATCAATAGGTGAAAAGAGTTGTATGATCACAACATATCGAGCGTATGTTACGTCCCTTGAGTTGAAACAAATGGTGAGGTGAGGTGGATGATATAGTTGAGGTATAGAGAACTTGTGACAGAGTGAGTGTTCTGACGAAGAGAACCTACCCTAAATAGACAAGTCCATGACCCAAAAAGTTCTTTTGAATGAGGCTTTTATTTTACTGAATATAGACTGATCGATGCGGGAAGTCTACAAGGGATATTGATTGTGCTATTCTTGAGGTCTTCACAAAGCTGATCCATGTGAGAAGCTTCTGATAAAGGCTGACTGTGTATAGCTGTCCTTCGAGGGAGCAGTCTATTTATAGTAGCAGATATGATTTTAGTGCATAGCTGTCCTTCGGGGGAGCAGTCTATATATAATAGTAGCAAATAATTTAGTGTATAGCTGTCCTTCGAGGGAGCAGTCTATATATAATTTAGATAGCTAGATGTTCTTTTGGCGTGAAGCACCTAGTTTTGGTAGGAAGTTTGACTCAAGAAAATCCCATAAGAAGGTGTTATTTTAAGACTTTGAAGTCATGGACTAGACTAAAAAGGGGAAGGCATCGTTGAGGGGAGGTGAGAAGTGAGCTTGATTTTATTTAGAGATGTAGGAAACAAAGTGTATGTAGCGGTAAATGAGCTCAAGGGACGAGCAGTAGTAGTAGATAAGAAGTGATATAACACTAAATTCAACAGTAGAATGGTCGAAGATGCAAGGCATTAAGGGGTTCAGGCTCAGGTTTACCATTAAGCGAAGCTAAACGATAAGTACCTGATCCATAAGTGTGAGTGATTATATAAGGCCCGATCCAATTAGGAGCAAATTTTCCACGTTTGCTCTTTTCTACTTTGGTTACATGTTGATTCTCTTTGAGGACAAGATCACCAACCTTAAAGGTATGCTCATGAAGTCGCTTATCATAAGCACGCTTGATACGTTTTTGGTAGATTTGAAGGTGATCGAGAGCTGTAAGACAACGTTCATCAAGAAGCTCCAATTGGGCTAACCGCTCTTGGCGGAAATCATCATTGGTGAGAATATCCTGAAGAGATATTCTGAGGGAGGGTATTTGTATTTCAAGAGGCAAGACAGCCTCGGTACCATATACCAAAGAAAAAGGTGTAGCATTAGTAGAGGTACGAATGCTAGTACGATAAGCCCAAAGGGCAAAGGGATGGGATGTGATCGTGCAAATTTCTTCCAGACTCATTGACAACTTTCATGAGGATTTTGGTTAGGGTTTTTTTATTAGAGGATTCGCTTGTCCATTTACTTGTGGATAGTAGGGTGATGAGAAGCTAAGTTTAATACCAAAAGTTTGTCACAAAGGTCTTGCAATAACTTATTTTTGAAAGATTTTCCATTATCTGTTATCAGGCGATGAGGAACACCAAATGATAGATAATGTGGTGGTTAATGAACTCTACAATTTTTTCTTTTTTGGTTGAAATGAGTGGAATAGCCTCCACCCATTTTGTGTAATATTCAGTTGCTGTGATAATCCATCGGTGACGTTGCGAAGAGGACGGGTGAATCTCACCAATAAGGTCTAAACCCCATTGTGAGAAAGGCCAAAGATCTCGGGCGACCTGTAGGGGGTGGCTAGGAGTATGTTGAAGGTTGGCGTGTTGTTGACACATAACACAACGCTTAACATATTCGTAGTAATCGTTATTGAGAGTAGGCCAATAATAACCAAGGCGAAGGATTCGTTTGGCCACGGCAAGGCCACTAAAATGTCCGCCACAGATACCGTCATGGACCTGTTGGATGGTATGGGTGACCTCCGCGCCGGTGAGACATCGAAGGAGGATGCCATCAAAGCCACATTTATAAAGGAGTCCCCCCATAACTACATAACGAGAAACGTGTTGAAGAAAAGTGCGTTTACCAGTACTAGTAAGGTCAGAAGGGAGAACAGAGTTGTAAGGTAGTCGTCGTGAAATTGGTGGGTACCAGGTATCCTACGAATTAGTAGACACAGTATTTATCATACAAACTACCGGGGTTGAGTAGGATGGGGCAAAAAGTTGTTGGACCAAGACGAATAATTCAGAGTCAGTTGATGAAGTTGGAATTTGCGAGGCTAAGCAAGCCATAGTATCCGCAAATTTGTTAGTGGAGCGGGGGGTTTGGATGAATAGTGAGTAAATAAGGCTAGAAGTGAATCCACGTAGTGTTTTGTACTTTTAAAGTTCCTCATTTTTACATTGGTAGATGCCCATAACTTGATTGACTACCAATTGAGAGTCGCCAAAAATATTGATAGATTTGATACCTAAGTGTAACGCAACTTGGAGACCCAGACCAAGGGCCTCGTATTCCGCTGTATTATTAGTGCAAGGGAAATCGAGTCGGAATGAAAGAGGCATGGGCTCAGCGTCGAGAGGAATGAGAACAACGCCGGCTCCTCCACCACAGTGGCATTTGGATCCATCGAAGAGAAGAGGGTCATTGGATACGACTCCTCCTTGAGGGAAAGAGTAGCGATGAGTTCGTCTAGGAATGTAAAATTGGTAAATTGTTCCCCAGGTAAAGGGGCCTCCGCAAGTTGGTCTGCAAGAGTTTGTCCTTTGATTGATTTTTGGCGGACAAACTCAAGGTCGAGGTCGGCGAGGAGCATGAGCCATCTGGCGATGCGTTGGTTTAGATGAGGTTTGGCATACATGTAATGGATGGGGTCCGTGTTAGTGATGACGAAAGTTTTGTGATTCAGAAGGTAGTGTCAGAGTTTGGTAGCCATGAATGATAGGGCTAGGCATAACTTTTTCTACATGTGTATACCTAGTCTCATAGTCCACCAAAGTATGACTTATATAATAAACGGCTTGTTCTCGATTCTCGGAGTCACGATGTGCAAGCATGGCCCCTACAGCGTGGTCAGTGGCGGAAAGGTAAAGGTAGAAAGGGCGGTCGTCCTGAGGTGGGATAAGCATGGGTGGCTGCAAGAGATAAGTTTGAGAGCTTCAAAGGCTAGGTAGCACTCTTCGCTCCATTGAAAATCAATGTCCTTTTTAAGAAGGTGATGAAAAGGTTGACATCGATCCGAGAATTGGGAGATGAAACGTCGGATAGATTGGAGCTTACCTTGTAAACTACGCAATTGTTTGAGATTGGTAGGTGGGGGGCATTTCTAGGATAGCTTTGACTTTAGATGGGTCGACCTCGATGCCACGCAAAGAGACGATAAAGCCAAGAAGTTTCCTTGAAAGGACACCAAAGACACATTTCTTTGGTTGAAGGCGGACAGAATATTGTAACAGGCGATCAAAATAATGGTTAAAACATCGAGATGTTCACTACGATGTTTAGACTTTCCAAGAAGATCGGCGACGTAATCTTCAAGGATAGTGTGCATAATTTCATGAAAAATGTAGGTCATAGCCCGCTGATAGGTTGCACCAGCATTCTTAAGGACAAATGGCATTACACGGTAACAAAAGGTTCCCCAAGGAGTTATGAAGGTAGTTTTATGTTGATCGGTGGGGGCAACCAAAATTTGGTTATATCCTGAGAAACCATCCATGAGAGAGAGCATCTCATGGCCTGCAGTGAGATCTACAAGTTGGTCAATGCTAGGCAGGGGGAAGTCATCCTTAGGGCAAGCGAGGTTAAGATCCCAGAAATCCATGCATATCCGAAGTCCCCCCGTTGCTTTAGTGACAGGTACGATGTTAGAAATCCATTGAGGATAGTCAATAGGCATAATGAAAGAAACAGAAAGGAGTCGTTGAAGCTCCTCTTTGACCAAGAGAGCAATGCGTGGATACATTTTTCTCAATTTCTGTTTAATTGGCTTGGAATCAGGGTTTAGAGTGATGTTATGGATGGCAATGGTAGGATCAATTCCTGGCATGTCCGCGTAGGACCAAGCGAAAGCTTGATTGCGGGTACGGAGAAAGGTAGTAAAGGCGGCTTGTTCTGATGTGTTAAGGGATTGTCTGATCTTCACAATGTGAGGATCCTCCTCCGTGTGGATGTTGATTTCTATAGTCGATTCATTCAACATGGTTTGAGTCTCAGATGGTAAGGTGCATTGAATATAGGAGTCATCCACCCCAAGGTAAGTGAGGATGGAGTCGTCATCCTGACATCAACAACATTAATCGAAGGCGAATCCTCTTCAATCATGTCTGGATACAGAAAAGGGATAGAAGAGGGGTCCTCATTATCGCGTTGATAATTGAGAGGACCTAGGAAGATAGCATTTATGAAAAAAAAAAGTTAGGAGGGATAGATTCGGGATCTATTGACTCTGTGGGTGACGAAGGCAAAATGGGTGATGATGGTTCGGTAGGGGTGACGTCGTTGTCTTCTAGAAGACAACTGACACGAGGTTCCTCCTGTGTAGGTGTATCAGGAAAACCAAGACCACTGCGATCATTGTGTTTGCGTGTAGTCACGGGAATGAGTGTATGTCGGCCTTGTTCATAAAGACCAAAACCAAAGCCTTTCCAAGCACAGCGAGTCAAGAAGGTGAGGGCGAAATGACGATTTGTCAAGTATTGAAAATCGGATTGGAAGGGAACCACACCAAGAGGGGGTTCAGGGGGTAATGGAGGATGCGTCAACACCCCCATACGTTAGGTTGGTGCGGCAGTGGGGTGGTCCGTAAGAGATTACTTCCCCCACACGACGATCATAGGTAGGATGTGCATGTACCTGTCCGTATTCCTGTGGGGTATGGAAAGAACTAACGTTATATAGGCGATACTCCCCCAGCGTAAGGCGTTGAAAAAAATCTACTAAGGGGTCTACGGTTGGGATGTTAGCTGCGGGAAGGGAAGTGGTTTTTGCGACGGTGGTTTCATCAGTTGAAGGCGTAGGTGCGGTTGAGGTGGATGGTTGAGGTACATTTGAAGAGGATGGTTGGGTTGAATGTATGGGTGTCTTGATTGGTATAAGTACATCGTTAGGGCGGTATAACATATTACAGGTTTTAAAGGGGGGAGGATCAGCTTTTACGGTGTAGGACTTCCCCTCGTACTCAAATTTTATGCATCTATGTAATGTTGAGGGAACGCATACCATAGCCCGGATCCAAGGGCGACCTAGCAATATGTTATATTGGAACTCTCCTTCAAGGACATAGAAGAGTTCGGGTAAAGTACGTGGTCCTACCCGAATGTTGAGGATCACGGTGCCTAAGGTAGAGGTAACAACGTCATTGAATGACCACAACATGATGGGATTGGCACACATGTAGCTAGAAGGGATATTCATTTGTTGGAATACTTTTGAAGAGATGATGTTTAGGCTAGCACCCCCATCAATCATAACACGACATACCCGAATGTCCCAGACGTAAGCTGAGATGAAAAGGGCAGGGTCAGGATCTTCTATACCAAAGTCAACAATTTCATCTTCAGAGAAACTGACTGCCACAGCTTGTTGTTGTATAGAAGTGGTTAGGGAAGTGGGTTGTTTGGTGAGAGAAGCAACGTGATTGGGTGTTAGAATGGAGGCAACAGGCAGGGTTTCATTAGGTAAGACCTCGATCCCTTGAAGAATTTCAATGAGAGCTTGTCGATGGGATTTAGAAGTCTGAATGAGATCATATAGTGTCATTTTTACGGGCGATTGGTGAAGTTGTTTGATCATGGCTCAATGGGCAACTCCATTAGAGATGGGGTAAGCGGGTCCATGAATAACCACTTTGGGTGGTGGTGCAATCGGGATGCTGGATGGAGAAAGAGAGGACACATGTGTGCTTTCTTTTACTTTCTCGTTGTTTTTCTGCGCTCGAGTAGCAACACTAATCATATTAATCTCGTAGACCTGAGATGAGGAAGATGGTTGGGATAAATCATGGTCTTCAAGAGGTGGGGTTGTAATAATGATAGATCTTGGTGAGGCGGGGATAGATGGTATAGTAGAGGGAATTGAAGCTAAAGGTCTCTCCCTTCGTAAGTTGTCTTTCTTAACCTTTGTATCTGGGAGAGGTGACTGATGAAGGATGGTTTTTAAAGCTTTGCATCTCTCCACATCATGTCCTGGTGTGCGGTGATAGGCGCAGATTTTAGACTCATCATAACCTATAGGTCAAGGTTTAGACGGGTCATAAGGTCTAAGTGGGGGTAGGGAAATGGTCGCATTCTCCACCAACATATCAAGGATTTTGGCGTAAGATCCTTTGAGTGGGTCAAAATCGGAGGAGGATGAGGGTATTAGTTTTGCGGGTTTTGGTAATGTTTGGGCGTGGTTGGTTCGTACGGATGGTGGTTTAGCCAAGGGGTGTTGACATGTGGTTTTCACTAAACGTGGTTTTTTGGCGTAGAAGCTATATTCAGCTGGTTAGATGATGACGCTACAGATGACGTGGTAGCGGGAAACAACCACGGAGAAAGGGGAGTGACAAAAAATAAGTCCTTTGATGATGGAGTTCATTTAGGGTTGATGGGTGGACAGGATATGTGGGGTGACAATGTTGATATACCCTTTGATCTCTGTATAGGTGCAGAAGGCGTAGGTCATTTTGAAGAAAACGCAGGAGGTATGATATATTGATGTAAGGTGGAGGGATGAGGTCCCAATATGGAAGGTAGGTGTGACGATGATGGTTTTGATTGTGATAGAGGCATGGATTGAGTTTATCTCCTAGGTGGCAGGGCGGCTTTATTTTTAGATAAATCAAGTCGCTTAGGCGGGTGCGTTAGACTGGGCATTGGTGAGGTCCCAAGTGTAGGGGAAAATTTGGTTAGGTTAATAGAGGTGGATGGGCTACTTGGTATAGATACGGGGGTGAGACTGAGGACATAGGAATTTTGAGTTTCTGTAAACACTTAGGATATATGGTAGAGATGTCCGGATCGGTCACCTGCATTTGAGTAGAATAGGGGGTACTCAAACGTTCCCATAGGACTCGTCTATCTTTTGGAGAATGACAATCTTCAGGCATGAATTGTAAATTTGGTACGGAAGAAAGACGGGTTGTGATTCCAGTCCACTGTGGGTGTGATACAGGGGGTAGATGAGGCACTGTATCAATAGATATTAAGAGGTCGACCGGTTGTTGAAAAGATTTAGGCGATGAAGGACTAATAGGCAGGAGGGCATGTTTGAGAGGGTCTGTTATGGTTAAAGAATTTGGTGATGTTGGTGCAAGAGATTTCTCGTCTAAGGATTTCAAAAGGAGTGGCGAGCCTTCCTCTTGTGCATCAAGAGCGGTAGAAGGGGACATTTGGGAAATAGATAGATTAGATAACATCCGTTCGCAGTCTTGTAGGGATGTGGTGTAAGTAGACTTATTGATGAGAAGAGAAGTCTGGGTTGTTAACTCTTTTATGGGTAAAGGAATGATTTCGCTTTGGCTTGATGGTGGTGAAGGAGGTTCAGACTCCTGTGTTAGTGGAGAGGCTTGATTCAAAATTTTCTCAATAGAGGCTTTTGGCTGGGAGTCGAAGACTGCATGGATCTCATGAACACTCTCCTCGGCTAAGATATCCTGGTTTACGTTACTGTTGGACGAGTGATTTGGGAATGGTTTGTTGAATATTTTCAAATTTCGGTTGGCAGGGGCATTAGGATTATCGAGGGTTATATCACCTGCGTCAACCATTTCCTGCACTATGTTTTTCAACATTTTGCAGTTTTCATGACTATGTCCTTTTACGTGGTGAAAGTTACAGAAGTCATTTTCTTTGTAACAGGAAGGTATAGCGCGGGTAGAATCAAACCCAGAGTGAGGTTTAACAGGAGGTAAGGTAATGGCTCCTGATTTGAGCAATTTTTTCAATATCACACCATATGTTTCTCCCAAGGGAGTGTAGTTGATGGGTTCTACTTTATACTTATAAGTGGTTTTTAGTGGGGTATTAGACGGTGGTTGGGATTTGACCATCACCGCGTGCACGGCCCCTTTTGATTTCGAAGCGGTCGATGGGTGAGGATTGGTGGTGTTAGGTTTGTTGGTGTAATCTAGAGTTCAGAAATTGGGGTTTTTGTTACGCAACCACAATTTCTCTTCTTCTAAGGCTCGAATTTCTAGTTTCCGAGCCATGGTAAAGGCCTCATCAAATGTGCGGAAAGTTTGAATTTGAAGAGTAGGAGAAATGTGCTTAGCACATGCCCACGTAAAAAGTTCGATAAGTTCAGCCTGAGGCAAGGCATATGTAAGTTGGTTGATAAGGCCCCACCATCGTCCAATGAAATCTGTGATAGATTCGTCTTCGAATTGTCGGATGGCATAAAGGTCAGTGATAGATACTTTCTTGGCAATGTTAATGGAGAAATGATCCAAGAAAGATTGGGCTAGTTGGTTAAAAGAGAAGATTGAGTGCTGGGTTAAAGCACTGTACCACTCCAAGGCGGGGTCCTGATAAGGACATGGGAAAGGTGTGGAGTAACAAGGCATCATCATGAGTAATCAAATAACAAGCATGTCTAAATGATTGCAAGTGTTGTTTGAGGGTCCTCTTTACTGTTAAAACGGGTAAATTTTGGTAATTCCCATTGAGGAGGATACAAATGAAGGGGGACAGACAGGTGAATAGGCTCCCGACAAACTTGCTCGTATGTCAAGGCGTTACGATTTCCTGAAACAGAAGCCTCCAGGTTTTGCATTTTTTCCATCATTTGTTTAATGAAATCCATGGTTGGATGAGATGATGGTGCGATTGTGGTAAACGAAGGAAAATTGGGCCAAGGACCACTGCTAGACACTGGTGGGGTTAAGTGTTGATAAGGTGTGGAGGATGAATATGTTGAGGCGACCGAATAAGGATGTCCCATATAGGATGTTGAGGTCACTGGATACGTGTATGGGAATGAAAAGGTAGGCGAAGCTTGAGAAGGAAAGCTCGTGTGGATAGGTGTCAGAGAGCAAGTCATGAACGGAGCGGTCTGCAAGAGAGATGAGGTAGGGGTAGTCAGTGGGTGGTGATATGTGGGGTCCAAGATTAACCAAAGGAAAGCTGATCTGGGTCGTATGAACCTCTGAAGCCATCGGATTGGGAGATGGGGCTAAAGATGTGGGAAGCAAGGCGGTGTCCTCAGGTGGAGTGGGAGCTAAATGAGCAGCTATACTAATAGGCATACCAACAAGGAGCTGACCATTGGGCGTACGGTCAGGGGCATGAGACAAATAGTATTGTACAGCACTAGGATTAGCATCCAGAAACTTGGCAAAGTCCTTATCTCCCACAGGAATTTTAGGAACCTCGCTGGTATCCATAGGATTCCCCACAGAATGTGAAGGGGGTGATTCAGGCAAAGAAACAGAGCAAGCATGTGAAACCATGGTGGAGGCTTGCTTTCGAGTGATAACAACCATGGACAGGAGTTCATAGTAGGGTTTCAATCTGTCAGGAACAGAAACAAACTCAGACTAGTGAAATTGGTAGGTTGCTGGTTTGTCAGGAATTGGGAAAGACAGTAACCGATATCGGTCTTGTAACCGATGTCGGTTACACTATAGCTAACGTCGGTCAGGTAACCGATGTCAGTGTAAGAAGTCTGGGCTAACAAGATATAAAAGGTTGCTAATTTGATTTTTAACAACGTTTAGTATACTTGTCCAATTATTGATCACAGAAGACAGGGTATGAGAAAGAAAACAAAACTAAAAAACAAGCAAGATGCACACACAAATCCAGAGATTAACCCTAGGGTTAATTTTAATTATTGTGGGCTTATGCCTTTAGACGTAGAATGATGTCAAAATCCTAAACAAAATACTTAGGGGAAATGTCAAGTTTGTTTTGGCTTATAAGGTTACCTCAATCGGGCGGAGGAATACCGCGGAAAAAGGGGGGATGTTTGAGCTGTTGTGTTAATTGTGAAGTGATTCGGTATGTGTTGTGCAGTGAAAGTAAGATTAATTTCTTGTCAATACTGTGGATATCACCCCCACGTGTACGACCTGTTACTTAATCTATGTTCACTAGAATTGAAAACAACAAGCAGTAATGCAATGCACGTGTTTTAAACCCAAATCGAAAATGATATTCGATGAAGCAAAAGAGATGACTTTAACTAATGCGAGATGTAAAAGCAAAGCAAGTTCTTTTATCAAAATAATACAAAACCTTGTGAATATCTTTTAGAAGAAGAAAACAGCAAGTATACTCCCTATATGAAAGCAAGCAAGAAGGAAAGAAACCCAAAAATGGGTCCCACCGGGCGTGCCAAAATGTTTCATTCCTTTTAGAAACAAATAAGGTTAGGGCTAGGAGGAATACCTATTGAACGTCGAGATGGTGTGCGCGTACCGTAGAGAAAGATTAGGTTGACTGCGAAGAACTCCTTTTTGTCTTGGAAGGACTACCTGTAAATAAGAATACAAGACCACACGATTTTGATTAGACAATAAATGAGGGAACTGCCTTGGGCCCAGGAAATATAAAACTTCCTTTCGAAGGTGGTCAGTTCCCCTGCTAATATGAATTAACACAAAAGACTGTAAGATATCAATTAAATTGCTTCGTTGAACTGGATAGGGGAAAGGCTGGTTTTTGGTTATAGTCAGGATAACCGATACCGGTTGCTGATAACCGATATCGGTATGGTCTAAGATCTGAAGGTTTGGTTGTTTTGTGGGGTGGTGGTGTTGTTTGGTAGTTGTGTTATTTGTAAGGCTATATATAGGTGATATTAGGAAATAAGGTGATGAGAGGTAGATGAATGATAGTTAGATGCAATAGCACGCTGGGTAGTGGATCTAGGAATGGATTTGTGAGGATTGTGCTTCAAAAAGTCTAAGAAATGTTATTAAAGAGGACATGCAAGATGTAACTTACTGGTTATTGATGAAGATGCAGGTCTAAGAACTCTGATGACAAAGGCAGAACTCTAGGTAGGATGGCTGGACAAACAGAAGATGAAATATCTCCCTCCCGATGATCAGCTGAGTATCTGAGAACTCTGGCTATTCTGTTGCAGTTTTGGGCTTGATCTCCTTTTGCTGCAACTCTCCTGGCTTCTTCACTCGTCTCTGCTCGGTCAAGTGAAGATCTGGACTCTCTTTATTGCTCCCAAATGATTTCCCTTGATTCAAAAATCCTTCGATCCCTTGTTTTTGGTTTGGGGAGCCCATTTTACAGGGAACCAATGGCGGTTACGTAACCGATGGCGGTCGAGTAGGAACCGGCATCGGTAAGGAAAAAGTAGGCTATTTTTAGTAAAATAGCCCACCTTCCCTGCTTTTCTCCCGAGGGATTAGTTGCGGGCTTGGTCAAGTGACTAGAATGTCGGTTTTGGGTGCGAGAAAGGGGTTCTTAATCATGGGTATAGGTGTAGACCAAGTTATAGGTCTTAATTAGGTTAGTTTAGGGTTAGGGCTAGGTCATGATGAAGTGGCAAAATGAGGTGGCAGGTGAGATGATGAGATGCGGGTCACAAGGGGTCGTAAGACAAAAATTTGGTGTCTACAAAAGGACAAGAATGAGATCTGTCAGAGCGAATGTGTCAGGTAAAAATGAAAAGTAAAAATCTGAGTTTATATAGAAATCCTGACATTAATGGTAAAAATCAAATCTGTACGGAGGTAGGTGAGAATTAATCACGCTTAGAACCTCTGAAGTTCTAAAACCACAAAAACCTGAAATTCCAAAAATTTGGTATTTCAGACAACGGAAAAAAAGAAGCAAAAGGATAAATTGGCAACTAAAAGACCAAAACCCAAAAACCTGAAAGTCTAAAAAATTTGGAGTTTTGGAGTTTCAGACTTCAGAAAAAATCAAGTAAAAATACTAAAATGACTCGGAGAACTCTGAAAACCTGAAACCCAAAAGTCTGAATTTTTGGACTTTCAGAATTTTTGATTTCTGAAGTCTAAGTCGGATTTAAACAAAAAAGCCAAAAAGTTCCGAAATTCTGAAAACCTGAAAGTCTAAATTTTCAAACTTTCATAATTTTGGATTTCTGAAAAATATCAAATGTAATTCTGAAATTTAGCTTTAAAACTCTGAAAAGGAAAACCCCGAAGTCTGAAAATTAAAAATTTTCAGTCTCTTGTTTTTACCAAAATTCATTATGCGAGGATTTCCAAAAAAAACATAAGTCTGACATACATCCTTCCTCCAGGTAGGTTAAATGGTTAACATTTTTGGAAATCTTTAGGGAAAGCTTTCCTGCTAAGCTTCTAAACTAGTAGCCTTTAAGCAAAACATTGGGTAAAGGAATCTAAAAAAAACAAGACCAAAATAGAAAAAACACACAAGCAAAAGAAACAAAAACCAAACTATGTGCAGAGCACTTGGAGGAAAACTGAAAAACTGTACAGGGTGGAACCTCCTCAAAAGCAAGCTTTGAGGTGTATCCCATTCACATGAATGGGAAATTCTTCTCCATTGAGTATGGATAGGAAAAATTAATTTACCTCTTTGCAGCTTGTAATAACATAGGGCCCACTCCAAAGAGTATCAAACTTGGCGTGCTTGCCTAGTTTAGCACAATCTTCATCCCATTTTAGAACCAAATCCCCTTCCCTGAACAATCTATCAAAGGATTTCCTATCAAAGGATTTCTTAACCTAAGCCTAATGCTTTGTCAACGTATTCATAACATTGTTTCGAATCTCCTCTAGCTCCAGGAGTTCTGAAAACCTCACTATCAAGGCTTCATCCTTCATAACTTCTAACCGATAAGCTAAATCCAAGGAAGGCATTTCTAAGGAAAGTGTCAAATTTTCTTCCCTTCTGTATACGAGCATAAAAGGTGAAATCCCAATGGCCTTTTTAGGTGTTATTCGATATGTCCATATAGAAACCTTAAGCTGTGTATGCCTTGTACGTTTGTTGGCCTCCATTGTGCGCTTGATGATTCTTATCAAGTTCTTATTACTAGACTTGGCCAACCCATTTCCACATGGATAGTAATTAGACAAATTCTTGAGATAGACCCCCCGTTCTTGACAGCCCATTCACTTATTCTCATCTTGAGAAACGTCATTGCATTGTCAGAGATGACAGTAAATGGAATGCCGAACCTTTTCATGATACTCTCCAAGAATTCAAGGACTACGTTTTCATTTCTTTCCTTCAAGGCCACCACTTATGTCCAGTGGGTGAAATAATCATGTCACAGTAAGGACCCATTTATACTAATAAAATCCAACCCCCCATTGAACAAAAGGTTGATCCACCTGAATGGGATGCAATGGGAGGGTTGTCAGCTTTTGTTTTCCTACAAAAAGAGCACACTCCTTACATTTTCTGTACCAAAAAATGGGTATCTTTGAACAAGTCTGGCCAGTGGTAACCAACCCACATGATCTTGGTAGTAGTCGTTCATGCTGAATAATGTCCTCCTGACAGCCCATTGTGGAATTCCTCCAATATCTTGTTTACTTGCTTCTGGTTTGATGCAGTGTAAAAGAACGCCATTCAAATCCTTTTGAAAAAGAATGCCATCTACCACCATATATGGAATATGTCATTGAATCTTATCCATATTTGGGGGATATACTCCTAAGAGAGAAGGAAATTTCCATTTTAGTAAACCAATCAATCTGACCATTTCCTTCATCAATGTTGAGGAGTGCAACATCCTTATCATTCTTTATCTCCATGTTCGTGACCAACTGCTGGCATAACCCCTTTCCTCTGACAATTTTAGTGACTTTAATGTGTACATCATACTCCATTACTTTCATGATCCACCCAGCATGTTTCTCATTCATCACCTTATTCAACAAAAATTCTTTAACGTCGAGATGAGAAACCATTAAATGTATCTTGTTGTTAGACAACATATGCCTGAACTTTTTCAAAGCTCGAATGACCACAAAAACCTACTTTTTGACAAAAGAATACTTTAGCTTGTATTCCTTGAGATACTGACTAAAGAAGGCAATAGGTTGCTCCATCAAATCATCGTTCTACTGAGTGAGGATACCTGAAATACTCTCATGACCCGCAAAAGCATAGAGAATAAAATCCTTGTCAAACCCGGGGTTTACCAGCGTAGGAGCTTGGGAAATAGCAGCTTTGATAGCCTCGAAGCTTTCTCTCCCCTTTCTTTTCCCATGAGAAAGGAATGTTCTTTTTAAGCATGGCCATCAGTGGCTTGGCTAATGCTACAAATCAGGGAATGAATCTCCTGGAACAAATTTTATAGTTCCCAGGAAGCTCTGGAGACCCTTTTTGTGACTTGGGAGAGATAGAGACAAAATCGACTAAATCCTAGCTGGGTTGATTGAGAGTCCTTTAGCTGAAACAATATGCCCCAATAGCTTGCCTTCCTGTACTGAAGAAAATGCATTTTTGGGGTTTAGTGAGATCCCAAAACTATCTACACCTTCGAAAATTTTTCCTTAGGTGTAGTAATATGATCTTCAGAATGTTTGGAATAAACAGTTAATATCATCAAGGTAAACCAAGATCATATCATTGATGAGTCCTTTAAACACCATGTCCATGGCTCTTTGAAAAGTAGCCCTTGCATTAGACAATCTGAATGGCATTTTGTTGTATGCATATGTGCCCCACTTAGTGGTGAAATCGATTTTGAATTGATCAGATTCTTGGACCAAAATCTGATTATACCCTAAATAGCCATCCAGTAGAGAAAACCTTTGAGCACCTACCACTGTTTGGAGGATCTGTTCCATTGATGGAAGAGGGTAGTGATCCTTTAACGAGGCACGGTTCAAATCCTTGAAAATCTACGCAAAGTCGGATCTCCCCATTCTTTTTCCTCATGGGCACTAGATTAGCTACCCATGATGAATGCTTGATGGGAAAAATTATGCAAGCTTCAATAAGCTTGTTTAGCTCTTTCCTCATTAGAATCTCAACCTTGGGATTGATTGGCCTTTGTTTTTAACAAACTGGTTTAGAGTTCGATCCAGTTCAATCGTGTGTTGAGCTAGGCCTGGGTCAAAACCACGTAAGTCTTTGTAGCTCCATGCAAAAATATCATGATATTCCTGACACAACTCAATGAAAGCTTCCTTTTCCTGAGTAGTGCATATCTTACCAATCTTTAAACATTTCTCACTGGCCACCTCGACTTCCTCAAAATCTTCTTCTTTTACCACCATATTTGTATTTTCTCTGTTTAGCCTGGTCATCTAAATTGAAGATAGATTCAAGTGTGACCAAGCCTTTTGGAAATTTGTTTCCTCTCAACTGAATGACCTGAGTCACCATAGGATTCCTACAATTTACCTTGTTGTTTGGTGGCAAACTCTGCTTCTTGTTGTAGAAAGAGAACAATTTTCTCATCGCTATCAAAAACCTACCAACTGCTTACATTATCTGGTACTATGGGATAAAACCATTTTGACTATTTGTTGCTACCCTTCCTTCATGATATCCATAGGTATATCATACTGAGATCCGATGGTGGTAAGCCTATCAGCATCTTGATTTTGAGTTCTAGGAACCACACGAATTCTGAAAGCTTCAAAGTCTTCTATTAGGTCCCAAACTCGATTCTTATATGATCTTAAGAGATCATTCTTTGATGTGACTGTGGGTGGTTACTTGATGAACCACCAATTCACTATCACCAAAAGAGATCAGAGATTTGATTCCTCTTTGTTGGGCTAGCTACAACCCTTGTATAAGAGCCTCATACTCGGTAACATTATTGGTACAGCTGAACTATAATCTAAAAGATGAGAAATATTTATCCCCTCCTGGAGAAATTAACATGACTCCTACACCGGATCCATTTTTACTCCTTAAACCATTGAAGAAAGTTGCCATAGTCCTTCGGAATCGTCGGGCGTCTTAATCAACTGAGGTACAGTTGTACCTTCTTCATGTATACAATAAGTTCCCAAGCCAGTCTCATCCAAAAACATTAGACCAGATTCTTCGTTAGCCAATAAATCAGCATACGGGTCATATTGATGGTCTATACTTACCTCATCAAGCACATTGCATCAGGTACCTCTTCTACAAGAGTAGTTGGTTCATGGTCTGCGATCTCTTCTTCTGGGTCACAAACGGCGTAGTTACCTTCTATGGGTTTGGAGCATGTATGGTTCCACATGGGTAGGAGAAATTGGTTCTTCTCTTATGGTTACCTTCATCCCATAATGAGTTCTCAAGATCATATGTGACCTATCTGCCATGACAAATATCCTCCCATTTTTGTAGTGAAATCCCATGATAAGTAGATGGTGAAGAGGGGAGGGAGATCAATGACTAATATATCTTATGTGAAATTCAAACTAGGACATGCATGGAATAGTAAAATGAAGCCCTTTAATAACCCCCATAGTTTGGACCGCAGTACCATCCAGCTGAACAACTCCTCTCAAAATTGGAGTATATGGAATCTATGCAGTACACATGTGATCTGCTTAGGCATCACAGAACTACTAGCTCAAAATTGATCATACAATTGTGCACCAAATGGTCACCAATGATCAGATGAGATATAAAATGGTGGAGGCTTATTAGTCTTAGCCTATATTTTTGTTTCTGGTTGACACAAACTAGTTGCTACTGGACTTCCATGACCTGGGGTCTATTAGTAGTGCCAAAGTTGTTCAAAGCTTCTCGTAACAAGTTCCTTTGAGAAGGAATTGAAAGTGCATCCCACATTGTAACACTCAAATTAGTATTCTTCATTTGTTCCACTATGCTGAACAGAATTGCTCCCTTACTTTTCCTAATACCTTTTGGGACGTTAGGGTCTTCCTTTGGGATAGTGCTTATTGGGTATCGTATATGCCTGGATGTCCCATCTTTCTTTGAAGGACTGATTGGTAGATATTTCTAGTGATTTCTTCCCTGTGCCTTTATATCTGGTATCTATGATTGGGGCCTGAGAAGTGGATGCTCAATTTTGATGCTAGTATTGGAATTTTGACCCTGCATCTATTGCCCTTTTCTTAGAACGTGTGTTTGCATGCTATTGGTGGAGGAATCAGTATTCAAACCAAAAAATTCATCTGATCTTGCCAATTTAATAACATGGTTTCATCAAGGAGCTTGATCTTGACCTTCTAAAGTTGATGGTCTAGTTGATTCATGCAGTTAGTTGTTATGCTTTAAACCATGAGAGCTTGAATCAAAACTCTATTTGGGAAAAGGTTCTGATTATGGGGTAGAGAACATGGATAACACCATTTATAGTCTTGGATGAGGTTGTTCTATACCGAATGGGACTATGGCTCTGGATGAGCTGGAAGTTGAGGGATTCTGGAAAGTTGAAAGGCTTCACATTTACAGCTTAGGGCGATTATGGCTTGGCTTTGTGGCTGATTGTTCCCCTGAAATGGAGGATGGTTCATTTGATATTGGGGTTGAAAGGGGAGAGTATATTGGGACTTCTACCTCTTCATTGCCTACGAGTTCATTCCCAAAGGTCTATAATAGTGACTTTACCTTCAGCTAAATCATTGAGGTATTAGAATCATGTGTAGCTATTGGAATAAAGCAACTGTCAGGATTAGGGCGATGACTGGTTGTTGTCCTACCAACTCTACAAAAATAGGAATGGGGGTCTAGGAGTAATTTTACCTTCTTGAATCAGGAAGTTTTCAGCTCGTACGACCACTTCGTAAGCATCAGGGATCACAGTTCCCCCCATGGATTGAGATCATGATAGTGACATCACTATTCAATGCCCGTAAGTAATATAGAAATGTGCTTTCTAGGGATGGCCTTACGAGTGTTGGGATCCATTTCCAAGTCCTGTCAAAGCAGAGGTTGAAGTCACTCATATACTCTTGGGGAGATTGCTTGATAGTATGAAATTGCTCCACAAGTGAAAGATTATCACTCTTATCTTCAAACTTTTTACACAGCTTTGTCCCCCAAATCATTCCAATTGGCAAACGGATCCTGCAGCTAAACTCCGGAACCATTGAAGTGCCCTGCCCTTGAATGAAGTAGTAAGGAGTCAAAACCACCACGTTATCTTCTGTAATACTGTGTACTGCGCAATGTTGGCCACATCCAGTATGTGCTCCCGTGGTGATACATTATTCTCCCCCATGTAAAATGGTAAACTTTTCAAAGCGGTTGCTGGTATTGCATCTCTTTGTGCTAACAATAAAGAACTGCTAGTATTGAACATGGAGGACAAGTATTGTCCTGCCATGATGTTCACAAACTGGTTGTACCTTGGTAAGGGGAAATGTCCTTTAGGAGGAGTTGAATGTCCCCTACGAGGTAAAGCTTTAGCTGATGGTACTGAAAGGTTTCTTCCCCTTCTTCTTGGAGGAGACAAAGAAAGCTCTGTATGACAATAATTATCCTACCTTGAAGAAGCTCTTGTGTGAATCCTTCGCATGAGTTGTTGTACTAAACTTTGAAATCCAGAGAGATGGAGTCGTCAGGTACCTTGTGTTAATGAAATGAGAAGAGAGGTACCAACTCTCTCTGTCCCACCAGGGAGTGCCAAAAAATGTTTTCAACAAATCACTACACCCCCCAAATGGCCTGAAATGAATCATGACATTCGGTGTGATTGGGACACATGGGATCACCTCTCAAGCTGTGGGACTTGGGCTCAAGGTGAACCTCTAGAGAAGGCCAAATTCCTATTCCTATACTAAACACAACACTACTTCTGATGTAAGAAAGATGGCTAACTAGTCCTATGCTAACATTTCATGGGATTTAGGGAAGAAGAATACAAGGAAATAAAATCTATTCTAGAAGTGGTGATGCACCAAGAAAAGGGAGATTTAACTTCTGGAAGGGTTAATGTGGGTATGATGATTTCACCGTTAACCACCCTCACCTATTGCAACTTGGAAAGGATATAAAATACCACATACTAGAAGCACACGTTCCTCTGTTAAACCTTAAACATACACAATAGAGGGATCAACTTTGATTTGATACACAGGTAATTTATCAAAGGGATAATCACAAGCACATGTCCATTATTCACTTAAATGATAATAATAATGTAACTTTTGATCAACAGAAGGAAAATATTTTCTCACAACTGATGGGAAGAAATCACACTATTATTTTCTCAATATGAAACAGATAACCTGAAATAAAGGTAAATTAATCAAATAATGCTAAGGAATCACATTCACAAGGCATGCAATGATTAATCATTCAACACAATAAGATAGATTTTTAAGTGCAAGGAACAACTTTGAATATAATTAAAAGGTTTCAACAAAATTCTGAAAGAACTCTTCCAAGCTTGAAGAGCAACTTTCCTCCAAATCTCTCCAAAAAAAATATGTATATCAAATAATGGAGAGCACTCCACTATTTATAAGTTCCTAGGTTGAGCCATTACAGATTGAGCCTTAACTAAAATTTAACTAAAAATAGTAATGTCATTTATAAAAGGGAACATGCTCCCATAAAAATAGCAAATTTGTTCATAAAGGGTTGACCAAGTCAACCCTATAACTTTGACCATTTCTAGAGCTTGAACCTATCCTTTCATGGCCACTCAGACTTTGGCCTAGTTCACCCTCCTCTCCTTTCTCTGCATCTTTTTGTTTCCCTTCTTCCCATATGGCCATTCAGTGTCTGTATTCGAAGAAATGCTTGACAATACCCTGAGTTTCTTCATCTCCAGGTCCACACGCATAGTGATTAACCACATCCATTATTTCGATCTCTTTTGTGATCCTAGGTGGAAACCTTGAAGCTTACTTACAACTTTATTTAGTCTCCCTATGAAGTTTTGGCATAGAACCAGTCGATCAATGGAGTCACTATTAAAAGTTTTCATAACATCCTCATCCTACTTCACTCAAGCTTTGAAATTCTCTTTGATCTAGTCCTCAGGAAGAGCATCAATATTCTCATTGAAAAACTTACAGTGGGCGTTTTCAAACTCTTCAGAGATATCATTGAGGGAATCCATAATTTCCACCCATTTATCCTCCAATTTCTTAATTAGATATCTTTAGCACCTGACACCAGAATTCCATAGCTTTTTTATATTCAAACAATTTTGAGGCATCATCAATTACCTCTTCCTACAGAAGTAAGTCAAAATCTTCCTCTCTTATGTCACTCCACATCACCAAGGTTAGATTCAAGTTATTATTATCTTCAGAGAGGGATTCGTCCATCTTAGCGATGGTGGTTTTTGTACAATCTATAAATCAACATAAATCTCCACAGCTTCCTTGATCAAGGGGTTGGCCTCCTGCAAGATCCTCTCCATCCATCCATTCACTGTTCTCCCTTTTTGGCCTAGCTTCTCAAGCTCATGATAAGAGATATCATCGATTGTAGATGAGATTTTCATGGTCATAGTAGTTGAGATGTCAGTGGATGGAGTGGGCTGAGTTACTCTCTGTGCAGCAGTGCAGTGAGCTTGTTCGACCTTGGCCTTAAGCTCATCCTTGGTGGCCTTGTCTTTATCATACTTCTCCAAAAGGGCCCCAAGAGCAGTATGTACATCCTGCTTGGCTCCTTCATGTGTAGTCCTTCCCCAATGAGAACTTTGAGATCCAGTAGTCTGCTACTGTGATAGTCTCTTTATTTTTCCCCTCAATAGGGGTAGCCACTTCTATCACGCACTCTCCTAATGGATTAACCATTAGACTTGATACAGTTCTTGGTCTCTTGGCTTGTCTTTTCAGCACATGGACTCCAATATGTTGAGATCTATCACATCTCCCAGAGGAACCTTTTTCTTTTGTCTTGGATTCTACCTAAATAACCACTCTAGTATGGCTAGAGCTAGAGGAAGACAAAGTAGTAGATCCAATACTTGAGGTACCAGTTAGGGTGAGGTATCACTAGAAATGCCAGCTGACATCTGAGAAGAGGTGGCAATGATGGAAGGTGTAGGTGTGAGGAGAGCCATAAGGAATTGACAAGGTGATGTTGGAGGTTGAGATTGAAGAAAATGGGAGTGTCAAAGGAAGTGAGGAGGAAATGGGTGACCCAATATTTTCCCCAGCTAATAAAACTAGAAGTGATGAAAATATCTTGGGCCATAGAAGGAGATGGGAAAGAGGAAATGGTAGAAGTGGAGGGAACTGATATTGGAAGTGATAATGAAGGAAGGGGAAGATGGGATGGATCCTGAATGGTACTTGGGGAATCACTTACTTCCACAACCTCAACAACTGATACTGTAGATGTTGTAACCCTGGAAGCAGTAGACCTAGAAAGAGATGAGCCACCAACCACAAATGAGATCTTCTTTGGAACCATGGGAACCCTTTGAGTTGATCTCTTGCCTTTTGTAGGTGTTGGTTGGTTTACTGCTAATGTGGGCCCTGTATTTGAAGGTTGATTTTCCCCTTTGGGTGAGATTCCCAAAGTGGCCAACCAACTAAAAGTTCTTTTTAGAATGGGGCCCGCCCTTTCTTTGGTATTGCTGCATTCTTCTACATACCAGTCAACCCATGGCAGTGGTTGATTGGCAACATCATCATCCCTGTATGATGCATCTAGGACCTCATCATTATCTTGTAAGTCCTTTGGCACATCAGCCAACCCAAACTGTCCGCACTTCATCAAGGGTTAATCTTTCATAATCCCTTTTTTGTATGATGAATTTGTCTCGAAAATGGATCCATATGTCTTCTAATTGGGTCATATGAGCACTAGATTTCCCTGTCTCCCCGAAACTTACCCCAATAGTCAAAGTTAGTTCATGGATGGAAGGTTCGCAGGGTTACCTCAGCCATTTCAGCATCCACATTTCTTGCCTTATGGATAGTTGGGAAAGAATACCTACCAATTGTAACAAGGAAATGCATTCCCACCTTGTGATTCTTGTTTTGGATTTTTTGGTAATCCAACAACTACTGAACCAATTCCAGAAGAACCCACTTGTCAATAGGGCACCTTGGCAACTTGTTGGGGGTGCCTATGAAACCTAGAATCTGAAGGTAGGTGAATGTGGGAAACTAAAGGTAGATTTCTCCCCATTCTCATACCTCTTGGAAAGCCTCATCAGAAATCCATAGATTATATAGTTCTTTGTCAAAGTGATAGAGGACAAAACAAAGAAAGCATCGTTGATTCTTCGGAAGTGCTTGCTCCCCTTGTCCAGAGTAAGCTGGGGATAAATTCATATATTTGGGATGTGCTTGCGAACACCCCTGGTGTTTAACCCTAAAAAATCCCCCATAGCAGCAGCTGCATACACTAGGAAAGATGTCATGTAGAAGGATTTAATTTCTGCCACCTTGCCCAACTGGTAGCGGATGTTGCTATTGATATGTTCACCCCATCAGATAAACTCATCATTCTTCTTGATCATTGCTATGTACAAGAACATCCATTCTTGGAATTCCTTAGCAGAAGGAAGACCTGAAACTCTGCTCAAGAGTATAATGAGGTCATTTGACCTCCTGAATAAAATCTAATCGATGTATAGTCTTGGGCAATTTGGAAAAATTCTTAGTTAGGTAAGACTTCATCATGACCTTCGAGCATACTTCCTGCTTTTTATCCCAGTGCTCAACTGCTATTTCAGGTGAGATAGTGGCATAATCTTGTACATCTGGAAGTTTGAACAAGTCCTCAAAGAAATCTGGGTCTAGACGGATTACCACCTTATCATTCATTATCTCTTATCGACATAGAGTCTTTGTCGTAGTGAGCTACTGCAGCTAGGAAAAATTTTAGGCATTACACGGATGCGGGAAAACTAGCAGCAAGAGCAAGACCACTGTCAAAGATGGCCTGCATCCATGGATTTTTATTTGGGGCCTTTAATCTTTCCCAGAACTCGGAAGATCAATCTACCTGAGATCGGTGTCCCCGATATTTCCTAAATCAGAGGTTAAGCAAGATTGGGGAGCAACTCCAAGAAATGTGTATTTCATCTTTTCTTTCCCCTTTGAAGTAGAGGTAGACATCAAATTGTGTTTGAGGAGTTTGAATGTTACAGAAATCCAAAAATATGAGAGCAGGAAAAACTCTGAAAACCCGAACCGAAAAAGTCTGAAAGAAAACACTGGAAGAAATCTCCGAAAAAAATTTTCCGAAGTTAGGGGTCCGAAAATCTGAAATTTCCAATTCTCTGAAAACCCAAAGTCTGAAATCTCTGAAAAATCTGAAACTAAAATCTCTGGAAAAAGTTACTCTCTGAAATCTCCAAAAACTCCGAAAACTCTCTGAAAACCTAAAATCTAAAAACTTCAAAAACCCAAAACTGAAATTTCTCCAAAAACCGAAAGTCTGAAAGAATCTCTGAAGCATGGCAGTTCTCTGAAATTCCAAAATCTAAAAACTTTGAAGATTTTTTGCTGAAAGGTTCCTCCGAAATAGTTTCTCACCTTGTGATCCTTTGAAGGAATTCTCTGAAATGAATTTTCCAAAAAGAATCTCTGAATGGTCTCTGAAGTAACTGCAAAAAAAGAAGTGTTAAGAAACCAAAGTGGATTTTGGGAAACAGGTGGAAGTATGAGGGACTCAGAAAGATCCCCATACTTGAAAACCTAGAAAAACCTCCACAGCAAAACAAGGTGAAAAAAGAAGGACATCACAAGAAAATACAGAGGGAAAACAAAAAAGAAACCCAAATGGGGAGAAAAGGGAGAAAAGACCTAAAAACCAAAAGAAAGTAAAACCAAAAACATACCTTGAAAAGGACGCCAAAAAGGACAAGAATGAGATGTCAGAGAAAATGTGTCAGGTAAAAATGAAAAGTAAAAATCCACATTTATATAGAAATCCTAACATTAATGGTAAAAAATATGATCCGTGTAGAGGTAGGTGAGAATTAATCACGCTTAGAACCTCCAAATTTCGAAACCTGAAAACCTCAAAATTCTAAAAATTTAGGATTTCAGACTTCAGAAAAAAGGAAAGCAAAAGGATAAATTGGCAACTAAAAGTCCAAAACCTAAAAACCTGAAAGTCTAAAAATTCAGAATTTTAGAGTTTTGGACTTTGGAAAAAATCAAGTGAAAATCCTAAAATGACTCGGAGAACTCTGAAAACCTGAAACCTAAAATTATGAATTTTTTCAGACTTTTCAGAGTTTCAGATTTCGGAAGTCCAAGTTAGATTTAAACAAAAGAACCAAAAAGTTCTAAATTTCCAAAATTCCAAAAGTCTGAATTTTCATAC
The DNA here is from genome assembly GCA_019776745.2 of Taxus chinensis. Classification (NCBI taxonomy): domain Eukaryota; kingdom Viridiplantae; phylum Streptophyta; class Pinopsida; order Cupressales; family Taxaceae; genus Taxus; species Taxus chinensis. The sequence goes on from CM034150.1 coordinate 682,596,329, forward strand.
TTTCAGAAATTTGGACTTAATAAAATCTCAAATGCAATTCCGAAATTTATCCTTTAAAAACTCTAAAAAGGGGAAAAATCCTGAAGTCCTAAGAATTGAAAATTTTCAAACTCTTATTTTTAGAAAAATTCATTACGTGAGGATTTCCTAAAAAAACATAATTCTGACATACAACCTTCTTCCAGGTAGGTTAAATGGTTAACATATTCTGAAATGATAATATAGTTTTTCTTCATAGGATTCTAAAATGATAATATAAAATCATTCTAGTATTGTTGTATTGTTTTTAGCTAAGATTGATATGAGTCTCATGTTAATTTGAATAAAAAATTGTTGATTAAAATAACTTCCAATAACTAAAATAATTTGGAAAATAAAAAAACAGGGTGTAAATCATGGAGCATCATCATACTGTTATATTATCATAAGTTTAATTGAATACATAAAAAGTTGGAATGTATTCTGATGACATACGTAATTTTTTTTTTAAACATAACTTAAAAACTACATAGGAAGACTCCAAAAAATAAAACATCTAAGAAAGTGGTCTATACATCAAAATTACTACTATCATCATATGTCATGATAAATGTTGATTATGAGCACATGTTCAATATCTTAGGTAGTATAAGTAATATTGCCCTCTTTAAATATTGTTGTTGGATTTTCTTTTCTTGCTAATAAAAATTTCAATTGCCCAACTGAAAAGGGATTTAGACCTTCTTTTGACAAAGGATTTGATTTACCAAATGATAAGGAATTTGGTCCCCTTGTTGAAAAAGGAATTGGTCGTCCAGTTGATAAGGGAGTTTTTTCCCTATTGACAGAGAATTTGGTTTCCCTACTGATGCTTGCATCCATGGTGGTATTGGAAATGAACTACTAGGACTACTTGAACTTGCACAAAGTAAATGAGGTTATACATACCAAGATGGAATTGTACAAGAGTTATTCATAAGTGATGGAGTTGTTCCAATTTGATCATAACCTGGGATTTGAATATTTAACATATCTTAAAAAATCCTTCGATTTGCATGATCTATTGAAGAACTTAAATGTATCCTCTTTTCATATTCTCTTAATTGATATTCAAGTTCCCTCTCCCTCTTCTCTTGCTCTTTCCTTTTTTTCTTTTGTGCCTTCTCAATCTATTTTTGTTGCTCCTTATCCTACTTCTCCCTTTCTCTTTCAAGCTTCTCCTGCAATTTTTTTCTTGTGCCAATTCTTGTTTCCTTAACTTTAGTTTTTCTTGTTCATCCTCTTTTCTTTCCATATCAACCAATAGCTCCATGTATTCAGATGCAATCAAAATCTATAAATCCTACTCAGCCTAATAGAACCATCTGAATCTTTGAATCTCTTTTTGTTTATGATCTCCCTTGGAAGTTGCAAAAATTTAGAAAGTAACTTACCATTTCCATTTTGGATTTGATTCTCTTTAGGGACTTGAGGTTCATGTTGCATAACTTCTGAGTTTATTTCATTTTCCTGAGCATCCTCTTAAAATTCAACTCCATATTGTTCACCCTCATCTCCAACATCTGCATAATAATGAATTATTTATTGTTGTTCCTGTCCTTCAAGAAAGGAAGGCATATTCAAGCTTTGATCTTCTATGCAAGAAGGTAGTTTGCAACCCATTTTTTTATGGCATCCTCTAATCATTGAGGTAGGTTAACTTGACTAGGTAAGGAAATATCATTGTTACATAGAAATTTTGCATACCCTTCATTATTGTTAATGATGTTACTTGGGTTTCCAAGAGCACCATTTAGCTCCACTCCATGTGTTGCAGCTGCTTCTATATCATCTCTTGAGTCAAAATTTTGTATGAATTGAGTTCCAGGTACCACCTCTTCACTATTATTTAATTCTAGATTTATTCCTTGAGATAGCCTCAAGATGTTTGTGACAACATCAACATCTTCCTCACCTTGCATTACAAATTCTTTGTTGCATGTCATGTCATTTATGATAGCATCATAATTCTATGGCTGAATACTAGTTTTTTTAAAACCTACAATTATGTTAGATGGTGTTAGTGTCTTTTTTAAGTCTCTACTTGCAAGCTCAACAATGTCATTCCTTTTCAAATATGCACATTTTTTCTCTATCATCCATTTGGTCCTATCAGCTCTAAAATATGACTTAAAAGGGCTGAACACACTCACGTCAAGAGGTTGCAACTTATGACTAGTATGTGTTGGTAGTGTTATCAAGTCAATGCCCAATTTGTTGGCCTCCTCCATGGTTTGTAATGCCACATGGCTGTTGTGGCCATCAAATATTAATAGGTGCATGTTATTTGGATAAACACTTCATGTTACTAAACGTGTAAAATGACATATCCAATTTAAAAACAATTCCTTTGTCATCTATGCATTTGGATGTGCATACATGCATGCTCCAGGTTCACAATTTTTAATATAATTCTTTAGCATTATCTTTCCCTTGAACAAATAAAATCATGGGATTGACAAACCTGTTGCATTGACACAACACAATATAGTGATACACTCCTTGCTCTTTGGTATTGCCTTTGGGACATTTCGACTTCCCCTCTTAGTAATAACACGCATTCCACAATTTCTCCTAGCTTGTAAACCAATCTCATCCTTATTCTATATTTTTTGAGCACCGTATGCATAGGATCCATAGCATTTGGCAAAATTGTCATAAAATTTGGTTACTATTGTAGGGCACAAGTTTAAAACTCTATCCCTATCAAGTCCCTCAGTTGTTTGGATTGTAAAGTCTGGATGAGGCATTTTGAATCCAGCCCACCATGATTTACCAGGAAACCCATCTCTGAAGGGGTTTTGTCTTGTTTCAAAACTCTAAGAAAAATTTTCCTTTAGCTGCATTAGCTCCAAACCATAACCCATATCATCCATTTATTTTCACCATTCAATAATTTCCTTTTCTTCTTCTTTAGTTAGAATTGTTGGAGGACCCCTCCTCTTAGTGTGGGTGAGACCATTTATCTAATAGTGTAATGATGTGGGTGGAATGGAATACTTATTTGTTGTTGCTCTAACTGAGAACCCATTAAACTCAACATCATCTATTTCCTTTTCCATATATTCTTTTGTCCAACCTCAGATGACGTTAATATTATTTATTGTAGATGTTCTTTGAACTATGACAATGGGTGGGTTTGTACTTTTTGGTTCATTACCAATTAGAACAAAATTATCCTCTTCATCAATGGCATTATGTGATAATTTTACACCTCTTACTTTGGGCCTCCTTGACCTTCGAGTAATAGTATCTCTTGTCATGACTTAAATGAAATACCAGATTCACAACATGACATACAAAAAAGAAGAACCTGCCTATCAACTCAATTCTAAGTATTCAATGAAATATGATTGTTGGAAAATAAACTGTTAAAATACAAAAAGAAATGTTGATGCTTCAGGTCTCTTTAAAGGCTCATCGTTAACTTAATTATGATCTTAATGATGGGTAGAAAATAAGATATGAAACAACAATATATATTTTTATTTTACAATAAGTTTCTTTCCCAAAAATATTCTTTAATTTCTCATCTTAACTTTGATTTTCATTGTACTCAACTATTAAATTGAAAAATTGAATATATAATTGGGAAAATTTTGGATAGAAATGGTGAGTGGCAGGGAAAATTCAAGTGGTAGCTGAGAAGAAGGTTGAATAATTTCTTGTTGAAGATGCATCAAAGAAATGAAATGATGTTAAGGTTGTATGGTCACTTACATTCACACTTACAGAAAAAGATGATATGAAGTGAGATATTGATGATGATAATTAAAATAATAAACATCAATGTGTCCATAGTAAAGGGAAGTCTATCGTATTGTTTTATTATGTTAAGTAATGACTATACACAAGAAAGAGATATCTAGAAAAAATGAACAATATAGTGAATTCTGAAATGCAATATACAACACTGTTGGGATATACAACATTGAAAAAATGAACAAAGGGCTTGTATTCTAAAATATTTTGCATTGCATAAATGTCTTATCTGAACTTCTCTTCACTTACTCAACTATGAGAGATGAAAACTACTAGAACCATTGGAATTGTAATTGGTCATTCAACTTTTATTCTATGATCCTAAATTATGATTGGTTGATGGTAGTTGACATGGATCCAATATGAAAGTTCAATTGAATGGTTTATATTTATTCGGATTAAATCCAATGGATAGTATTTTATTTGGTTATTTATATTATTGTATTGATTTGGTTACACAACTTATTGTTCATATGGTAGTGATTTTTTAAACACCATGTTCAGGCGTGTCATTTATTGTTATGCAAGTGGTTACTAGGGATTGAAGACTCTTATATCAATAAAGATTACATTATATTTGAGATTTGGTTTACAAAGTCTTTTGAAATGAATTGTTGAAGTGGTTATGATAGATATGTTGTACATAAAATGTAAATACTATTTAATGAGTATTTGGATTCATAGACTTGATATTTGTACACTTATATATTATTAATTTGTATATTTGGAGTTTTATCAATGAATAAGAGAATATTGACTAATTTTAAAGTTATCTTATTCAACATATCATACTTCCATGTTTAAATAATAATAATAATAAGATAAATTACAATCAGGTTGTATTAAACTCACATTTCATTCTAAATAGTTTTTTGAATAGGTAAATGTCTTATCTAATACTATCTCTAGTAGTGGACCCTGCACCATAACCGGTGCCTCTCACCTATCAAATTTCAACACCAATAAGTAACGAAACTAGCTAGGTTCCACTTTACATTGAAACTAAAAAATTTAATAAACATTCTAAAATTCACGTGGATAAGCCTTCCCAAAATGGGGAGCAACATGAAGAAATTTATAACTTTTATTTAATGTCAACAAGAGAAGTTGCAAACCAAGGTAGCCCAAATTCCATGTTCTTCCAACAAAGTTGTTTTCACACAAAAATGGTGGCTTGGTTGTCCACCCAACCTATTTACATCATTACATGTCAAATCCAAAAGGTGGAGGGCAGGCTAGTCTCCCCCCAAGCCCATGGAAGAGAGAGATATCATGCCTCCAAGATGCATAACACGGAGGGAAAGAAAGAATTTGGAAATACATACACACTCAAATAGAAAATAAGCCAAAAACACAAGCACAAAGGAGGAAAATCTATATTTCCTCAAAATGGGGAAGAAGGGGCATGAGGCCCAATGCAAAAAAAATGTGTATTTCAAATAAATAAAACTCATCAAGTAACACCATTCCCCTTCACTCCTTATAACTCCTTCCCAAGTTCCATGGATCATCCTTGCCAAGGTTTTTCAAACCATGGAAGGTTTCCTTGTTAAGGAAGGGAGATGAGATTCAAACCATATGAAAACTCATCTCCTTCATCAAACCATATGAGGGGAGGAAAGAATATAATTTCCATTATGGCTTATCATGTGGGTACAAGATGGGGTTTCCTCTATACTTCTCTACATTCGAAAATTCATCTCAAGTGAGATGGATAGAGAAAAATAAAAGTAACCAAGATTTACATACAACACCGAACATAGCATGAAATTTTATAAACAAACTAAGAGGTATGATGACTTACCTCTAAAACCAAGAAATCCAACTCCAAACACAACTCAAGCTCTCCAAGCTCCTAGCTCCTCCCAAACTCTCTCTAAAATCCAAGTGTAAAATGAGACCAAAAAGTTCTTACCCCCTCCAAAATGGAGGTATATAAAGGAAAGTCAAAATAAATCCTCACCAATAAGAGTGTGACATGTGTCACTAAATTTCCTTCTCTAAAACAAGAATCTCACAAGTTCTTATCATGCATAAGACAAAAGCCATAATGGAGGAAAAATCTCTCAAAATTAAACAAAATTCCCTCCACTTCCAAGGTGGCTCACAAAACAAGCACAATAATAATGATGTGGACAAGAGAGGCTCAAATAGGAGGGAAAATCCCATTTGAACCTTGAAAAATGTCCCCTACCCATAAGTATGGTCTAAGGGGTCCATTTGGATGTAAATGAGACCCCCAACACAAAAAACACCACATACAATTACAACTTTTAACCCAAATTCGAGTTTGGGAAAAGTGGCACACTTTGAGAGGTGGTGGGGCCCACCAAACTCAATTTTAAGTGGTCTCACACCTCTAAGAACGAGGTTAACAATAATAAATCACCCCTAACACATATAAGTACCATTAGGCACCTAAACTAACTTATAACAAGGGTTAGACAAATTAATAAAAAATAATGCTCAATAAGGAACCACTAATGGTATCTAGCAAATTAATGTATGACACAAATGATGAATGCCAACTTGATATACTACAAATAATAGGTGAGGTTCCAAAAGCCTAAATAGATCTCACTTGTGCAAATTGTTAGGTGCAAATAATGAACTACAATGTTTCTCTAAATAGTAAACCTACAACCTGCCCGACTCGAGTTGCACATGTCAAACTTTAGCCTAACTTGACTACAATAAAACTCTAGGTGAAATGGATAATTACATGCATTTTTAGCTAGTTTACTAACGATATCAATGCTAATTAATCAAGTAAGTATCCGGATGAAGTTACTGTATGTAACGGGCATACATCCAAATTAGATCATGCATCTAGGATCTGCATTCCTAAGTTATTAGAGGAATAACATCCAGCTCATCATCAACTCAACTAATGGCCAACTAATAGACAGTAAAATTAACTAATGCATCCATCATATACTAAGATAAAAACAGAACTACAACTTAAATCCTAATTTTCGGCCTCAAGATGGTGGATCCATAGGGCCCACAAAATGTGCAAGAAAACTTAGCATGATAACTCACTAGGGTGGCTTGCCAGTGCGTTCGTCTCATCAAAACATGTGGTTTCGAAAATAATCCATAAACGGACACTCGAAACTCAAGTATATGACCTTGTCAAGTTTCTGCTAATGTCTATGCACATCTACAAATATTAAATGAGTCAATTAATATAAATTATGCATAAAATGGGTGGGCACAAAAAATAATAAATATTTTCAATTTTTTTTATTTAACAATAATAAAAAATATAATTTTAAATTATTAAAAATTTAAAAAATTAACAAAAATGAACAAAAATAAGTAAAAATCAACCAAAGGTAACAAAAATGAATAAAAATGTATAACGTCTCATATGAGTCTATCTATATCAGAGAACCTAAAAGTGTCATGCAACATTGCTGAAATGTATGAATTTTTGTACCTCATATGTTTCCCATAATCTCATTGGTAGCCAAAAGAAGTAGAGGACTCTTACCTGGAGCGAAGTTGGTTTCCAACATACTTTTAATGCAATTAATCAAGAATATGTTGTCATCCAGTTCCAGTTGTACCATGTCATGATCCTAGTCGGAATGTGAGAGTATCTCAATTACCTTTTTAGAATGTTCGAGAATAGTTTCTAGCTAGCAATACGTTGTTTTATGTGACAACATGTCCACCTATGGAAGAGTGAACTATGTTGAAGTTATTCCAGCACGCTTTGCATCGATTTGTTTGAACTCATTCCTATAAGTGGACATGCCTACAATGTGTCATGTAAGTCCTCATCCTATTTCCCTGTATCCCAAACATTGTCTACAAGATCATTTATCTCATCTTGGCCAAGCAGTACGAAGAACAGTGTTCCAAATGGTCACCTGATTTCTGAGGAATAACATGGTTTTTAAAACAATTTCCACTAACATCCATTTCATTCATGCCTACTAAAAGTTTCTGTTTTATCATCATCAATGTCTGTATTTGTCATGAACATTCCCTAAAAAGTATAACAAAAAAATATTTAAAATAACTAAAATTAATAAAAAACAAAAAACTCCATTTAAGAGATAACAACAAATGCACATAAAAACGTAAGAAAATTTACATAGAAAAATTTACCTATATGCATTAATCAATATTAAATAAAATTACTTTTAAATAATCACAAAAATAATTATATGATATACATAAAAATGTAAAATGTATGTGAATAGAGTAATTGTATTTACCTATAACTCATGTTCACCTAGGTACATATGTGTATTTACTACTTATTGTATTTATCCTCGTCCACTTATGTGTGTGTGATATTTCATGTTTATCTTATTTATGATGATTGAAAAACAGGGACGGAAGCCTGACCACTTTTATTAAATTCAATCAATCAAACCATTACAGAGAATGGGCTGCAATATTTATAGATATTGCACAGCCAAATACATACGGGAGAATAAGTTGCACAGGTGCAACCAAATGCCAAAATAAACAAGCTTCCAATAACATCCGGGAAGCAGGAAATGAATAGATACAAATATATTGTTTACAACAATATAACAGTATGAAATAAAAGACAAATATGGTTGATTAACCATATAACCAAATAACAATTATTATTTAATTAATAAAATTAAATAATTTAAACTATGCATAATTAATATTAGGATAATAATATTTAATCCTAACATTCCCCCCCTTAATTGTGCATTGTCTGAAGAGATGAGGAGAGAAATGCTCTGAACAACTCGAACTTGTCACGTGCAAGTGACTTTGTGAAAATATCTGCTCGTTGTTCAGCAGTTGGACAAAACTGAAGCTGGATGTTGTGCTTCAACACATGTTCACATATGAAATGAACCTGAACTTCAATGTGCTTTGTTCTCTCGTGAAAAACTGGATTGCGAACAAGTTTGAGAACACCTTCATTGTCAACATACATGGTGGTCGGTTTGTCCTGTGGTATTCCAAGTCCTTCCAGTATGCGACGTAGCCAAATTGCTTCACAGACAGCTTCTCCTGCAGAACGATACTCGGCTTCTGTGGAAGAGCGAGAAACAAAGTGTTGTTTCTTACTTCCCCATGATATTGGTCCAGATCCCATAAAGAATACAAATCCAGAAGTGGATTTTCTATCATCAATGTTACCTGCATGATCTGAATCCGAATATCCAGTCAAGAAGAAGTTTTCGTTCTTCTTGTATTCTAGACCAAGATCCACTGATCCTTTGAGATATCTCAAAATGCGCTTTGCTGCTTTCCAATGACAAATTTTGGGTTCCTGCATGAACCTGGATAGATAGCTCACTACAAAGCTGATATCTGGTCTAGTGTAGGTCAGGTAAATGAGACTCCCAATCAGCTGCCGATAGAGAGTGGCACTTACCTCAGGAGATGGATCTGAACGAGATAACTGTAATCTATTCTCCATAGGTGTAGTAATTGGTGTGCAATCCATCATCCTAAACTTCTCGAGCGTTGTCTTGGTATATTTCATCTGAGAAACAAAGATGTGATTCTCTTTCTGCCATACTTCTAGTCCAAGACAGTAGTGCATAAGCCTGAGATCTGTCATGTCGAATGATCGCTTAAGATCTTTCTTCGTTTCATCAATCATCTTCACTGAACTGCCAGTGATGACTAGATCATCGACATAAACTACAACAATCACCATCTCCCCCCCTTGCTTTTTGAGGTAGAGATTGGGATCATATGGATTTCTGACGAATCCATGTTGTACGAGATGCTCATCAATCTTGATGTACCATGCCCGGGGTGCCTGTTTGAGGCCATACAGAGATTTCCTGAGTCTGCATACCTTTTCTTCTTGACCAGGTACAACATATCCCTCAGGTTGAGTCATGTAGACTTCTTCTTGTAAATCTCCATTCAGGAAGGCACTTTTTACGTCCATTTGGTGAACTTTCCATCCAAACTGTGCAGCTAGAGAAAAGATCATCCTAATCATTTTGATCTTAGCTGTGGGAGCAAATGTCTCCTCATAGTCAATGCCTTCTTTTTGTGCGTACCCCTTTGCTACAAGTCTTGCTTTGCACTTGTCCACTGTCCCATCTGCTTTGTACTTAGTTTTGAATATCCATCTGCATCCAATGGGTTTCTTCCCTGGTGGAAGATCAACAAGCTGCCAAGTGTTATTCTTCATCACTGATTGATATTCAGAATCCATGGCATCTTTCCAAGCTTTTGACTGTAGGGCTTCCTGGACTGTAGAGGGCTCGTCTGATTCAATAACTCTACTCATCAAAGCAAAGTTAACTTCTTCTCTTGCTTTACTGCGATTCCATGGTCCAGGGGTGGATGTATCCGGTGGAGCATCCAATCTTGCATCTCGTAATGTACTTGTACACCATTTAGGCATACGTTGAACTGTTCCCATGGGTTGTGGTTCTATCTGATCAACACCATCATCCCCATCATCACTTTCATCTTCTGAGGGAACATTAGCTTCAATTTTTACAACTGGTGAAAAATCTACATCTTGCGAGTCCGGAGGAGGAGTCTCTGCTTCCTTCTTCTCGAAAAACTCAACATCTCTGCTTGTGTAGACTTTTCTGGTCTTAGGATCCATCAATCTATACCCAAGAGTCTCTTCACTGTATCCAATGAAGATGAGATTTTGTGACTTCATATCCAATTTCTTTCTGTTCTGTTTGGGTATGTGCATGCTGGCTTTGCACCCGAATACTCTGAGGTGTGCAATGGATGGTTTCCTTTTTGACCATGCTTCTTGTGGTGTAATTCCATCAAGAGCAGTTGTGGGCGCTCTGTTTAACAAATACACTGTTGTTTTTGCTGCTTCTGCCCAAAATGTCTTTGCAAGTCCGGAATCATCGATCATGCATCGCACCATTTCCATGATAGTATGATTTCTTCTCTCGACAACACCATTTTGCTGCGGTGTGTGTGGAGGAGGCATTTGTCGACGAATCCCGTGAGTTTGTAGGTAGTCTCTGAACTCATCACTGGTGAATTCCCCCCCTCGATCTGAGTGGAGAGTTCTAATGTGATGACCAGTTTCTTTTTCAACTGCTACTTTGAACTTTTTGAATGTTTCAAAGGCTTCACTTTTCTTGCGAAGACAAAAAATCCACATTTTCCGTGAATAGTCGTCAACACAAAGCATGAAGTACTGGAACCCAGAATGACTTGGCTGCATCGGACCGCAAAGATCAGTATGAACCAGGTCAAGTTTACCATGAGCTCGAAAAGTACTCTTTTGGAATGAAACTCTGTGTTGTTTTCCTGCTAAGCAGTGAGGACACTTGTCTGTATCCTTCTGAAGAGATGGTAGCCCATGTACCATATTACACCGGTGAAGTGTTTCGAGATATTTGAAACTTACATGACCAAATCTCCGATGCCACAACTGGGCTGAGGTGGAGTTTTTAGCCACAAGTGCTTGATCATTTTTGTGAATGAAATCAAGTTGAAACATTCATCCCACATTTGAGGCTTTTGCAATTATTTTCGAGCCTCTGGATTTATCTCGAATCAAACACATTTTCTTGCCGGATTGACTATCAAAGTCAATTTTCAGGTTGTGATCTAGGAGTTGACTGACTGAAAGAAGATTCTTTGTCAACCCAGGGACATATAGAACATCTGATAGTCTGCATTTGCGTGAACCAAGGGGTAGAGAAATGTTTCCAATCCCCTGAACTGTATATGAAGAATCATCTCCCAACGAAACATGATTTTTCGATGGTGTGTCCCTCATTGAAATAAACCAGTCTCTGTGGCCGGTCATGTGTCGAGTGGCTCCCGAATCAACATACCAGACGTCACTAGATGACGTGGATGGTTCACTTGATCGAGCAGTGAACAAGAAGTCTTCATTGTCTGACTGTTCTTGTTGCTCAGCAATATTACCTTGCTGGTGGGGTCTTCTTTTCCAGTTCCCCTTTTTCTGCCCGTGATAGTTGTTTGAATGTCCCTTGTAAGATTGTTGTTGTTGTGGTCCAGAATTGCTTGATGAACCTTTCTTATAAGTGTTAAACCAACATTCTTGCAAGTCATGTCCTCTTTTGCAAATTGGACATCGCTTCTTCTGTTGATTGTCCCCATGATACTGATTCTGATGTGGGGACTTCTGATAGGATTTAGGTTTTCCTTTACCTTTTCCTTTCCATTTTTGATGTGAAGATAGTGCCTGCTCCTCTTCATCATCCTTATTGTGCATTGCTTCCTCTTGTTGCAGTAGGTTTACTAGCTTGTCAAAACTAATTGTCGTATCTGACAAGTTTAGAGTTGTGACAAAAATGCGGTAAGAAGAAGGTAGAGCTCTCAGAACAATGGGAATGAGAGATTCATCTTTGACCTCTTCTCCTAGGGCTAGAAGTGAAGCCCTCAACTCTGCAACTCTTCTTAGGAAAGCTTCAATTTTCTCATTCTGCTTGAACTTCAATGTATGTAACTGACTCTGCAAATTTAGTATGACATTCTTGTTCTTGGCCTCATATATTGTGCTCAGCTTATCCCACGCTTCTTTTGCTGTTGTGGCATCTCGAATGTGGGCTTGCACATCGTCAGACACTCCAAACAAGATGATGAGTTTTGCTTTCTGATCTGCTCTATCAAACTGTCATTGTTGTGTTGCATCAGTTGGTGATCTGGTTAGAGTACCAGTCACAACAGGCCAGATTTCTTCAAACTCAAGTTGTGTCTTTATTTTTGTCTTCCATGCAGCATAGTTGCTTCCTCTGAGCAATTGTGAATCCGGAAGAAAAAATTTGGGGGCATTGGTGCCCATTTTGCAAAGATCACTGACAGGGTTTGGCTCTTATCACTCCAGGTATTAGGTCTCCCAATCTATATACCGTCAGTCTGATATACCAAACCTTTCTATATACGCGCCCTTCTGATATACCCGTCGGTACGTGGAAGAAGCTCGCCCTTTCTATATACCCGGCGGTACGTGAAAGAGGCGTTAACGTACGTGAAAGAATTCAATACGTGGTACCAAGACAGTACTGATGGGGTCTGTGTGATTATTGACACCGGCTCAAAGAAATATCCTCATACGCACGCGTAACTTCGCTATATACTCGGATAGTTTCTCAGTCTGGATTTATGTCTTGTAATCGTTCACAGATGGATGGGATGGTTCATAGTGTGTGCACTGTGACCTTATTACTCCCCGTCGATTTATAGGGACGATGCCTAGACGACGTTGTTGCAGCTATATTAGGTGTTAAGTGCAGTAGTAGTCGCGACGGCTTTACCCGTAAGCGCTTCCCAGAGGCACTGTATATACCGAACGCTGCGAATGAGATCTAGGATCTCGTGAGTGTTACAGAACCAATTTTACTGTTTTTTATTACAATTCTGCCAGTTTCTGAGCAGTTACAAAGTTTTGCAGTTGACTATGGCAACCTGCAAATTAGTACAATATGCAGCAGTATACAATTTACATTCAAAAAACTGTACAATTTGAATGACAGGCAAAAAATTTCAGTTTCGGGGTCCTGGTGGCCTCCTGAGCCCAATACGACCCAAAATGCTAAAAATTGCAAAAAAATAGCTGAAAATGCAATTTTTAGATGGGTCTCCTTTTGCAAAAAATGTCTGGAATGAAAAAAACAGACCAGATGGGAGAAAAAAAATTTACCCTAAATTAGGGATTTCTCCGCTAAATTTAGTTAGTTGTAACTAAATTCAAAAAAGTCTGCTAAATTTAGCAGTTCCGCCAAAAATTCTGCCAAATGCAAAAGGTGAGTTTTTTAGTGTTGTTGGTGGGATTTGACCCCCAGACCTCTCACTCCCAAGGTGCATGCACTAACCAACTTGGCCACTTGGGGCGCTTGAGCTATGAAAGGAAGAAACTTGTATTTATTAACAAGTAAAATCGACTTACCTCTTTAAAAATGGATGACTTGTAGAGGCTCCACGTGGCGCATGCTGGTGAAGAGGCATTTTTTAGGGTTCCTTTGCTTAAAATCTGGATCTAGAGCTTGTTATTTGTTATTGTTTGCCTTTGTGAAGCCGCCTCCTTCTTTTCTCAGCCGCTTCTACCTTTCCACGCACTGTTTGGGAAGCTATTTTTTTTTCTTTCTTGTGCAGGTCACTTTGTTGTCTTTGTTGGCCACTTTTTTTGTTTTCTTGATCACCAAATTCTAAGCCTACATTTCTTTGTGCAGCTCGCTGGAGGTAGAATTTGGCGTAGGCGAGTGGGAAGGTCGTTGTTTTTTGTTGTTGTTTTTTTCTTTATGCAGGCGTGATAGACACGGGTCGCAAGGAGGCGTGCAAGAGTTTAAGCACCCAAACAAACAAAATAGTGGCTTCTACCCCAAATGATCTCCTTGGGTTTTTTTTTCTATGCAGGTCGATCCACATTTCTTTGTTTGTCCCTTTTCCACGCTTTGTTTCTTTGTGTGCTGGTCACGCAGAACACTTTTCTTGATCTTTGCTCGCTTTTGTATAATATGCTATTGTTTAGGTGCCTCTGATTTTTTTTGTTTCTTTGCTTTGTTTTTGTATTGGTGCACAGGCCGCTTGGAGAGTGGAGCAGGCCACATGGACCAAGCTTTTAACACTACCAGATTTGATCAGAGTTCCAAATCCAGTGTGAGGAGGCTGTTTGTTCACTGCAGGTGCATATACACACAACCTCCAAAACAAGCAAAGCAACTTCCAAATACAGTAGAGACCAAATGTAGAGAAAAACCCTTATTGGGAAAAAAAATAGTATTATTTCCAATACCTGCAGCAAATTTTGCCTGGTGCTGAGTGCACCAGTGCAAAAAAAAATTTACGTTCCAAACACCTGGAACTGAACAGGAGGTTGTGGGTTTGCAGGGGATTCTGGGAAGCTGCAGGAGGTAGCACTGGCTCTCCTTCTGGTGCAGATTTCTTCTCCATGAATTCTCCTTCTTCTGCAACCTTCTCCAACCTTGCCAGGAGCTTCAATTCACTCTGGTACCAAATGATGATTGAAAAACAGGGACGGAAGCCTGACCACTTTTATTAAATTCAATCAATCAAAAAATTACAGAGAATGGGCTGCAATATTTATAGATATTGCACAGCCAAATACATACGGGAGAATAAGTTGCACAGGTGCAACCAAATGCCAGAAAAGAATAAGCTTCCAATAACATCCGGGAAGCAGGAAATGAATAGATACAAATATATTGTTTACAACAATATAACAGTATGAAATAAAAGACAGATATGGTTGATTAACCATATAACCAAATAAAAATTATTATTTAATTAATAAAATTAAATAATTTAAACTATGCATAATTAATATTAGGATAATAATATTTAATCCTAACAACATACGCATGCATGGGTATACATAAATTCATGTGTGAATGCAAACATATATGTATGTATGTGTATACATGCATACATACATACATGCTTGTATTCATTCATGCTCGCATATACATATAGATATATATGTGTATGCATATGCGCATGTACATGTTGACCTTAAGGCTTGACAAAAGCATGAATGTGAGGGTTAAGTAGTTTTATTTCCCCGCCTAGAGCTAACATCACAAAGAAGGGTATCTCTCTCTTATAAGACAAATATTTATCCTTTATTAAACATGAATAAACATAGTGCTTGACTCAAGAATGGCTCAAAACACAAATATCACATACACATTGATCAAAATTACATAAAATGCATAAAAAAAATATGTTTTAATTGATTATATTCATATCACTCACTTCTTACATTGATTTATCTCTGTCTTTTGAACATGATTATATCGACTCTTCTCACTTATTTTTCGTGATATTCTCTTCCCCCCACATTTTAAATCATTATATAACCTTTAAAAACAGAAAAGTTATGTCTTTTCACTCATAATGACTTATGGTAACCATTGGTTTACTATCAAGTATTTACATTCTTAACTAGTAATTAGTAGATATTTGTATATATATCATAGTATTTATTCATTTTCCTTATGTAAAATATTAAATATTCTTCATTATTATCATTTTAATATGTTTATGGCTTCCACAATATATTATAATGCTCATACAAATCCCACAAACATCATAAAGTAGCTTCATAATATGAATAGCCCTGCCAACAATACATATGTATATGTATGCATGTGCATTTACACATGTATATTTATGCATGTAGAAATGTATAAGTATATGCATGTACAAACTAAGAAGAAATATTAATATAAAATATAAATATAATAACATTAAGAACATAAAAATGTAGTGACACTAATGTATTAATACATATACACACTACAACCAACCAACATGTAATAATTCATATTTTATACAAATATAATTTTAAACACTAAACTAATCACAAAGTAATGTTTATACAAAATATAAATATATTATTATAATAAATATCGAAAAAAATACATAATAATACAAACATACACAATAATTGCAAACATATACATATATACAAACATATAAAAAACACTTAAATTAATGTGTGTAAAAAGTTCTCATATACAAACATACAATATACGAGTCGTCATTCATATAAATTTATAAATACCAAATACATCACTTAATATAAATATATACACTATTATCATCAAAATAATCATTCATATTATATGTATTGATATCAAATGTGATGAAGAAGCTACAAATAAACATCCGTATAAAATATATTTAATAGATGTTTTATTCTTGCTAAACAAAAGTAGTCACACAAATTATACGTACATACATGCATCCACACACCCATGTGTACACATACATGCATGTACATATGTATATGTATGTACATATGCATGCACACACATATAAATATATATGCATCCACACACATGCACATACATATGTGTGGCACACATATATGTGCATATACATAAAATACATGTACAAACATATGTCTGATGCTCTCACATGTACATACACATATAATTACACGTATGGGTGCGTACATATGTACATATACATATATAAACATTTATTATGTATGTATATATACATATACACATGTAAAAACACACATATGCATATATATGTATATACATACACACGTGCAAAAATATATGCACACACTTGCATGTGTCTATACTTACATGCATGCATGTGTATATATCATGCATATGCATACATTTGTACATGCATGGACATATGTCTATCTGTATGTATATGTATGCATAAACATGCATACATACATGTAAATATGTATACATGTATGGATGTTTAAAAATATATGCATATACATACATATGTATGTATATACGTATATATGTATGCACACATAAACATATGTAGTCATACATATATATTTACATACATACATGTATATAAAAAAATTGTAGACACTAAATAATATACTTTGGATAATTATCTAGTCCTGGTTACATACTACTATTAATATGGTTCCTAAGTAAAAAAAGTACTAATTAACCCATGTCTTTGGCCATATTCTTTTACTTTCTATTGTTAATTTTGGTCTTGCACACCCTCTTGCTCAGTTTGATCTCTAACCCTTCAGTTTCTCTGAGTCTAAACACAGGCACCCAGTCAAGACGTCAACATCAGGTTGCCCCTGTATCTTCTAGGTGATCATGACCTCTTTGTACTTTAATCACCTATTTTGGGTCATTTCTAGTTGTTTGAGCACTTTATATTTTTGGTAAATGGCCTTTTTAGGGTTAATTACAAAGTTCAAGCAAGGGAATCATATAAATATAAATTTATGTGATCATAATAAGGGACCAAACACTAAGCATTAGCTATCACCACCTAAGGTTGCATAGAAAAAGCTATTAAAGAGCATTCTAGCATCCATCATAAGGGACAAGGGCTAGTTTTTTGCAGCACACTTTATAGGAGGGGAGTATATTCTATTCCATGTATACATCTATTGCATTTATTTACAACTAGATATTTTCTCGCTATCAAGTGCGACACGCACAAGAGCCACCAAAGGCACAATTCCACACACACACGCCTAGAACTACATTAGGCCTTAAATGTAGCACAATGCTCAGTCGTAATTTTTCTATTTGTGTCAACTAAGGACAATATGACCCCTCATTTTGCATCTATCTTTTCTGGGATTTGATGTCTATTTGAGGGTTTTTCAAGTTCATATTCGAACCCCATTTTTTTCCAGTGAGCTCAGTGATCTTAGTGTGAATCTATAACAACCAAAGGCAAACAACAGAAAACAACTTCCAATCCTGAAAAGTTGGGATTTTGAGCATTTTCGTAGACTTGCACATCTATTTCCAGTCTGTAGCGCCTATGGGTGCCCCTTGCCCTTTCTGGTCTCCTCTGTCCAGCATATTCTGCCAGATCTACATTTTTCTATGTCTCTTTGTGAATCTCCTGTCCTTCTATTAACCTAGTCAGCACTTTGGTACTCCTTGTAATTAAGGTTTCATTATTTATTTCTTAGTTTATTTGACTATCATTACTATACTTAATTATTATTCATTTGATGTTACAATAGCACTCATATTAGGCTTCATAATTCACATTTAGCTTAATCATTTTGGTGAACCTGATGCTTGCATGCTTAGGATCCTCATTTTCCATCTATCATGGGTCATAAATTCCTCAAATTTATTTACCTGAATTACCTAAGATACATCCCAATTGCCAAGTTTTTATACAAAAAATATTACACACCATGTATCTTCCTAAAGATACACCACCACACAAAATAAATCTTATCTTTGATCATCTATCTAACAACCCTAGCCTTTGTGATCCTCCATCCAATAAACCCATATTGGATTCAATTCAAGATTTATATTCTTTATTTTATGAAAAATTTCAGGTTATGGAATCTACAATCTTATCCCTTAAATCTAAAATCCAATAGCTTAAAGATGCTTCTCAGGCTCATGATAGTTCTTCTCATTTTCATTTTATGTCTTCTTCATGTGCTCATATCAGCAAGCCTCAAGTCATACCATTACTGGATCCTCTCACCTTTGATCAAAATAATAGGAAACATGACATTCTTACTGAGATCCTTAGTCATCAATTGATCACTTTACCATCTACTCATTGTTATCGATCTTATCGGCTTACCAAATATCAAGGTATTCCATATTACAATTATCATCAAATCAATAGACATAATGACAATGCCTATTTTTCTCTACAATGTAGAATCAAGCATCATTAGAGCCAAGGATTTATATCATTCATTGCACAACATTCTGTTACATTGCCATCTACAAATGCTACATCCAAATGGGCTTCTAAATCTATTCCTTATATGTCTAATGAGCATCATGTTATCATTTATAATGTGCCTTCTTCACCTAGTCAAGTGTCGCCTATTTAATCCACTCAACCTCCTCTTAAGGATGGTCTCACTCCTCCACTCAAATTATCTATGAAATTACCAAGTCAAACTAAGTAATCACCTCTTAAGTTTCATTCTTCATTACCTCCTCATGTTAAGTCATCTACGGTATTACCAAGTCAATCTAAGACATGTCCTCTAAAGATCAATTCAACCTGGAATCCACTCATTTTTTCCACAATGCTATTAAATGAGCCACCATTTTGTAATGTCCCTCCCGAATATTCACTTTTTTGTCCAATCAATTTTGTTAAGGGAACTAATCCACACATTGATCCACTCAGCGTCATCAATTATATCGTCATCGCTTACACACTTGGGAGGGCACCACACTTATTTATCCCCCTATAACATCAACAAACATCTTATTTTCTCGTCACTTCACATTTAATCTATCATATACACCATGCACATCTTGATACCTACTCATATCATCATTTCCCGATGACCACTCTTGTGCTTTGGTTTACACTTGACTATTGAGGGCATCCTACACACATGAACCTCAAACACACTACACATCCTCTTATAGATGACACACTAAACATGCTTCTATCATATACTTCATACATGTATTCATCACTTAACAATCAACATACCTGCAAAATTTTCTTCCTATCATGTGTATTCAACACAAACAACACATACCCTCCTTTTATATTCAACACACTAACCATATTTGTAACCTTCTACACATCTTCATGACATACCTATCTCAAATCATACAACACATCTCTTTTTCGCGTAACCAACACAAACGTTTTATACAGTCCACAACACATTTTCAGCAACCTATATCACACATGTACCACATCTACAATCAATATCTTTATAATCAACACACAATAATTGACATACCTCTCCAACACACCCAACATGATACACTACTCTATAACGCACTCAATTCCATGGTTTGCACTCGACTGTTGAGGGTTTACATCTCAAATGTACCCCATCACACTCACATGTTTAATCACTCATTCACACATTTACACTGTTTGTTTTACACTTTCACATTCACATCTTTCTACTACACACATTTCAAACCATTTCTTGATGATTCACTCTCATTTATGGTTCATTCTTGACTTCTGAGGGGGCATAAAGAAATGAACCTCACTCCATACAATTATATTTGCACTCACTCAAGGGGCATGTGGTCCCTATCGTTAACATTACATTTCATTCCATTCCATCAATCCACACCATGTTACATATCTTGGCTGCATTTAGTCTTCATTACATTTACGTGTTACATGCACATCTTATTACACATGCTAGATATATATATGTGTGTGTGTATATATATATATATATATTACATGTCATTATCTTTATCATACACACATGCTCATTCACTTTATGTTCTAGTTGTGATCCCAAATTCTATAGATACATTACATGTAGTAGGGACGTTTGGTGCAGTACCTATTACCAGTCCCATATCGGCTCCTAGGAGAATCCACTTTTATACACTACACACGTTATTGTTTCATTTTATTTCATAACACACTAATTTATTTGACTATAAAAAAATTTACATACTTTTTATCTTTATAATGTGCTAATAGGTGCTTAATGTGCAACATTTGTCTTGCAGGTCTATTTTCTTCCATGGTTGTCTATTACATTATTTGCATCTACTTATCATTGTTTTCCACTATTTACAATTTCTTCCCTTTGTCTTGTGTGCGCATGTGTATACTTTTGGTTTACAAAGCCTTGATTATATTGCAACATTGTGAGTGGTGTCCCATGTTTGTAACCCACTTTTCGCAGTCTACATTGTATTCTTGTGTGTTTTACATTATTTTCTTGTGTCTTAGCTTACACATTGTCTACACTTGTATTCTTCATGTGTGATTATATTTTCTTGTACTAACACTTGCTTTTCTAACCACTTTCTTGTGTGTTCCTTGGTTTCTACCAAGCACATTTCCTTCCCCTTGTAGGGTAGAGTTTTAGTACATATTTTGGTCCTCATTTGGTCCACATTATCCTTCAACAACGTCTCATGCACCCTAAATGAGGGGGGCATCATTTGTTTGAATCATTCACCACATACAATGTTATACATAGCACAACATGATATTGGTACAACATGGTTATCAGTGTCAAAAAGGGCTCAAAATCATACTTGGGTCGCTAGCACAATGACCCTTCCTATATTCTTGTAATGAAGGGGCAACTACACAATGATTAGTATTTCAATAAAGTCTACAAAACTCCACACAAAAATTTTTACAGGGCACATAGTCCTTAGCACTTATGCTTATACACACCATCTTCAGTGGTGTTCTACATTACGGGAAGTAGTTAAATAATGGAGGATGAAACTAGACTATTCTACCTACACTTCTTCCATTTCATTGGCATGAGATCACCCAAAAAAACTCATTCATCTACAACAACTTTAGGATCCTTTCTACACTCTTTCCTCATCACGGATTAAATGCACATGTTCCTTTTAAACATTTTCAACATTTTTACATACTTCTTTATGTTATATATATATATATATATATATATATATATATATATATATATATATATATATATATATATACATGCATATTTGACTACTTTTCCATCTTCTCTTTTGTACATCTTCCTATATGGGAAGCAGTAGTCAACATCACTCAATGTCATTCAACAGCAACACACACATCAGCATCGAAATCAACAACAAGTACGTCACCAGTGTCTATAACATAGTTTCCACCCTAGGTACATCATCTCATCAATTTTTACACTTTATTATCTTTAATCTCCATGCTCTATCTTTTTATCACTCCATGCTTTCCCTTATATCTCATCCTTAGGATCCTTTCTTCCATTTCATTGGCATGAGATCACCCAAAAAAACTAATTCATCTAAAACAGATTTAGGATGCTTTCTACACTCTTTCCTCGTCACAGATTAAATGCACATGTTCCTTTTTAACATTTTCAGCATTTTTACATACTTCTTTATGTTATGTGTGTGTGTGTGTGTGTATTTGACTACTTGTCCATCTTCTCTTTTATAGGTCTACTCGTATGGGAAGCAGTAGTCAACATCACTCAACTCATTCAACAACATCACACACATCAACATCAAAATCAACAATAGGCACATCACCAGTGTCTACAACATAGTTTCCACCCTAGGTGCATCATCTCATCACTTTTTACACTTTATTATCTTTAGTCTCCACGCTTTATCTTTTTATCACTCCACGCTTTCCCTTGTATCTCATGTCTAGGATCCTTTCTTCCATTTCATTGGTGTGAGATTACCCAAAAAAACTCATTCATCTACAACAAATTTAGGATCATTTCTACACTCTTTCCTCATCATAGATTGAATGCACATGTTCCTTTTTAACATTTTCAAAAAATTTCCATACTTCTTAATGATATATATACATGCGTATTTGACCACTTGTCCATCTTCTCTTTTGTAAGTCTGCATGTATGGGAAGCAGTAGTCAACATCACTCAACATCATTCAACAACATCACATACATCAGCATTGAAATCAACAATAGGTACATCACCAGTTTCTACAACATAGTTTCCACCCTCGGTGCATCATCTCATCACTTCTTACACTTTATTATCTTTAGTCTCCACGCTCTATCTTTTTATCACTCCACGCTTTCCCTTATATCTCAAAATGTTTCTCGCCATCGATCTACATAGTTATTAGGTACACATCTCTATCTAATTTATTTATTGATCTTTCACTTAACAACATAAAGTGGAATAAAATGTAGACACTAAATCACGCACTTTGGGTAATTATCTAGTCTTGGTTGTATACTACTATTCATATGATTCATAAGTAAAAAAAGTACTAACTAACCCATGTCTTTGGCCATCTTCTTTTTTTTTCTATTGCTACTTTTGGTCTTGCACACCCTCTCGCTCAATGTGACCTCCGACACTTCAGTTTCTACGAGTCTGGACACCAACGCCTAGTCAAGACACCAGAGTTAGGAACCCCCGTCCCTTCTAGGCGCTTATGACCTCTTTGTATTTTACTCACCTCTTTTGGATCATTTATATCCATTTAAACACTTTATATTTTTGGTATTCAACTTTTTCGAGATTAATTACGAAGTTCAAGCAAAGGAATCATATAAATATAAAGTTATGTGATCATAATAAGGGACCAAGCACTAAGCATTAGCTATCACCACCTAAGGCTACATTCAAAGGCTATCAAAGAGCATCAAAGCATCCATTCTACCATCCATCACAAAGGATAAGGGATGGTTTTCTACATAACACTTCATAGGAGGGGAGTGTCATCACCAATCCGACACTATGATAATTCTTCACCGGGAACTCCTCGTGCTATGATTATTTACTAATGCACAACCTTTAGTTTGGTGGATGTAATCTGGAAACAAAACAACATAACACAAGAATACCATCGACTATGATAAGACAGAATGATGACAAATCTGAAATATCAAAGTAAATTATAATATTAACATGAAATTGTTACAATCTCACCCATGAGGTACTTCAAGTGTTATTGACTTCACTTGCCTTTCACCAAGACTCTGGGAGAAACTTAACAATTACACCTCTTAATGGCTTCTTCAACACACCTTTAAACTGATGGCTTCCTTTGCGCACTTCCTACAATATTTCTCACTACTTCCTTCTATGCTAAATGAGGGGGGTGGCCTCTCTATTTATAGAACTTCCATGCTTATCCATCTTATCTCTAAGATAGGATAAAAAATCCACTCTGACGAATCATATTCCATACCTTAACTCTTATCTGTACATGTAAGCTTATCTTTTAAGATAAGATAAACCTTATCATTTTACATGGGTTCCACATTTTTAGACTTTTTACAAATAAAATACACAAAATATTTATGACCTCACTCCTTGTCCTTATTACCAATATAATATTTCTAATTCCTAATCATGTAGACCCTACTTCTCTAATTACCCAAACTTTGACATTTTAACATTACCGGACCACTTACGACAAATATTTACTTTTTACAACATTCCTATTGTACTTTGACTGTTACCATACTCCACATTATTGGTGGCACCGTACTGACGTCGCCGTTATCTTCTATCAGACGCTACTACTAATTATACTTAACAACATCCTATTCCTAATACATACATTAATGAAATAGAAATTACGGAGGAAAATTTTAGTGTCGACATCTTCCCCTTTCCTAGCTTCTACTCCGTCCTCGGAGTAGACTATTCTGGTGCTTGGAAAATATTCAACTTGTCGTGGTTGACCCATTTCGTAATGGGAGTGCCATCCAATTCTTCCATTTGGTACGTACCATTTTCATGCACAGCTGCTATTTTGTAGGGCCCCATCCATTTTTGGAAGAAATTTTCTCTGTCTTCTTTTTTTGTATCTGGAATCATATACTAGAACCAAGTCATTCACATAAAATGGAGACCAATGGATCTTTTGATCAAAGTATTCCTTCTGCTTCATTTTCTTCTTATGACTTATATCCTTTGCTATTTCCCTCATTTCCTCTAGCAAATGAAGATGTACCAACCTTTCTTTTACTGAATCACTTTCATCCATCCTTTCATTTTTCATAACTCTCACAGTGGGAATATCAAACTCAATAGGAAGAACTGGATCAATGCCATAGGCCAACTAAAATGGGGAGTATCCTGTTGCTAACTTAGATGTTGCCCTATATGCCCACAATGCTGCATGAATCCTTTTATCCCACTTATGTACCTGCAAGGCTGCATCTTTTGCTAGAATTTGACACAACACAAAATTTGTTCATTCCACCTGTCCATTTGTACTTGGCTTGTATGTTGTTGCCTTCCTATGCTTAATAGAAAATTTATTGACTAGGGCTTCTACTACCTCATTAATGAAGTGGCTTCCTTGATCTGTTACAATTTCTAATGGACAACCAAATCTGGTGACAATGCGTTCATATATGAACCTTGCCACCTCATCCATGGAAGTTGTTTTCAATGGCCTAGCTTCAACCCACTTGGTTAAATAATATGTGGCAACTACAATATACTTATTTTGGCATGAGGTAGTTAGAAGTGGACCTACAATGTCTATTCCCCACTTTTCAAAGGGACCAAGTGGAAGAATAGGGCATAATGGAGCTAATGAAGTCTTATGGTTACCATGTGTTTGACAAATATCACATGTCTTACAATAATTATAACAATCTTTAAAAAGAGTGGGCCAGTGATAACCTGCATCCAAGATCCTTCTTGTTGTAAGTTGTCCAGAGAAGTGCCCTCCACATGTACCATTGTGGAATTCTTCTAGCAGTTCCTTCCCTTGATCATGTCCAACTGCCCTCTTATACTGTCCATCAGGTGCTATTCGAAATAATAATCCATGCAGAATAGAATATGGACAACTGGCTTGAGTAATCTTTCTCTTAGTCTTTGCATTGGCACCATCAAGAAACTTGAATTCATTCAGATAATTTCAAATATCTATGTATTCACTAGGGATTGTGTCAAGGGATAACAATGCTGCATCGGGGAAATCATCATCATCACAAGATGATCCTAAACCATCATAGGCTCAAGAGAGTGCATCTGCATTGACATGCTTCTTTCCTGGCCTATCTATAATATCAAATTCAAATTCTTGTAGAAAAATTATCCATCTTGCTATCCTCCCTGATGGGTTATGCTTATTTACAATATATTTTAGAGCTTGATGATCTATTACAACTAGAAATTTTTTCCCTAGCAAGTAATTTCTAAACATCTTTACAGCAAAAATAATAGCTAGAGCCTCTTTTTCAATTACAGTATAATTTACCTCAGCATTGCTCATTTGTCTGCTCCCAAAGTAAATTGGATGTTCATTCCCATTTTCATCCTTTTGGCTCAAAGTACTTCCTAGTGCTGCATCTGAGGCATCAGTGTACACAATGAATGGCTTGCTCCAATCTGGATTCTTCAAAATAGGTGAAGACACCAGGGCATCCATCAGTTGTCCAAAAGCTTCATGCGCCTTATTGAGCTTCCTGTAATCAACACAAATGCGTAGCTTCCCATTCTTTTTATTGAGGTCACAATGGGAGAAACCCATTCTGAATTATCCACAGCAAATATGAATCCTGCATCAAGCAACTTATCTATTTCTTCTTTTACAGTCTTGGAAAAATTAGGATTCATTCTATATGGCATTTGTTTTATGGGCTTAGCACCATCTACCAGCTCAATACAATGTTCTACCCAACTTACTTGATGGAGTTCCTTGTAATCAAAAGTGAATAGGTGTATGTACCTTCGAAAGAGCTAGAGGTAGGATTCCTTCTCACTCTCCATCACATCATCACCAATCTTTATTTGTTGGAGACGATCATCAACTTCTTCTTCAGATAATTTTATGGGGTCATGAGTTGGTGTGACTGGAAGGATATCCATGACTGAAACATCCACCTCGCTTTCTTCATCTTCAGTGTCCACTTCACTGGTACTAGAGTAATCAGAGGATGTCCAATCATCAGTTTCATCACTTGAATCGACAGGTTCTGCCTTATGATGTTGAGGGATCACGTTTATTTTCACCCTCTCTCTACCACGTCCAAGTGTCATGAAGCCTTCATTCTAGTATTTTCTTGCATGAACTCTCCTTAGCCATGGTCTGCCCAGCAACATTGGGTACGCAACAGTACCATTTTTCATCACCTGAAAGTCTACCACACATACAACACCCATAACAGATATTTCCACATTTGAAACTACACCTTCTGGTTTAGTTTTTCCTTTATTTAATGACCTTAACATAAGTGTTGAAGGGCGATCAATTTTTAAACCCAACATATTCATTACAGACTTGGTCATTACATTAACTGCAGCACCTCCATCAACTAAGACATCATGAATTGAAATACCATTACATAATACCTCAGCTTGTGGAGCATAGGGATCCGCCTCTGCCTCCAAAACAGGGACCTCAACCTCCTTTCTTCATCAAGCATTGAGTCCACTTCGCAGCTCCCACCTCTTCTTAGAAGACATAGCCAAGATTTGACCATATGTAATATTTGCAGGCCTTTTGGACACATCTTCCAAGATGGAGTATGGTCCTTGCCCCTGTGAAATTAGAAAATCCTACACACCCAAATTTCTTCTCCTATGTTTCTTACTAGTTTCTCCTTTCATATTCTTAGGATCATTTCCATCTTGATTATCTTTTTCTTTCTTTCTTTTTGTTACAAACACATCTACTTCATTATTTTTACTCTTATCTACTACATCAAAAGAATTCACAGGTGATTTTCCTTTATCATTATCTCCTTTACCAGATGTAGAAGCTCTATCTAGACAATTATACTTATAATGACCCTTTTTATAACAACCATAACATACAACTTCAGAAATATTTATTTTTGGACCTCTATCTCCTCCCTGAGAACTAAATTCTTTTCCTTGAAGAAGATTAATAGTTAACTGACCCATATTTTTGAGCAGATCTTCATACTCAGTAGATGTACTAGGAGAAATATTTGTGCTCACCGGGAGTGGTTGTGGATTTTGGACCAAAGGTGCTGGTGTAGGCTCTACTTTAGCAACAATTTCTTTGGGCTCCTCTTCCATGCTTTCTTCTTGCCTTCTTGCAATCTCCTTTGCTTGTTCAATGGTAGCTGGACAGTCATACTTCACTCATTGTCTGATCTCTGGCTTCATCCCAAGAATGAAGTGCTTACAGAGGAGATTATCCACGCCATTCATCAACCCATCCGTTAATCCTTCCTTTCGGATTTGGGCATAGAGCTTCCTCCTTAGCTCTAGAACACGAGCATGATAATCCCTTATCTTCTCCTTCTCTCCTTGGGATAGCTTTGTGATCTCGATCATGAGATATGCATATTTTTTTTGTTCACCAGATTCTTCAAGAAAACTTTCAGTTAATAAATCCCATGAATTTTTCACATTATCACCTAGTGTTTCAAACCACCTAAGTGCTGAACCATCCAAAAAGGTAGGAAAAAATTCAGTCCATTGTTCCCTTCTTATAAGGCCATTACAAATACAAGATCGTTTAAACTCTTGAATGAAAGAAGAAGCATCTTCATTAGATTGAGCTGAAAAAATAGGAATCTTTCCCATTTTCAAAAGTAACCACCGTGAAATACCAACCCACAAGTACAATCAACAAGACTTATCTGCACAAATAATTGGAATCACTATACTAGAAAGTGACTTTACACCTTTCTACAGTAAAATAGAAATGACCATGGTAAACTATGGTAAAACTTGACTTACTGCGGTAAAAACTAACTTTACTGTGGTAAACACTATTCACAGTAAAAAGTGAAGTTACTGCGGTAAATACTATTCATAGTAAAAAGTGACTTTACTGTGATAAATACTATCCACAGCAAAAATGACTTTATCATGGTAACTACTATTCACGGTAAAAATGACTTTACCATGGTAACTACTATGCACAGTAAAAATAAGGTTACCCTCCAATTGATTTTTGACTAAGTGGGAATATCTCTCCAGAAAATCCACCAACGAGGAATGGTCCCGGCAACGGAACCAAAATGTCATCACCAATCCGGCACTATGATAATTCTTCACCGGGAACTCCTTGTGCTATGATTATTTACTAATGCACAGCCTTTAGTTTGGTGGATGTAATCTGGAAACAAAACAACAACATAACACAAGAATACCATCGACTATGATAAGACAGAATGATGACAAATCTGAAATATCAAAGTAAATTATAATATTAACATGAAATTGTTATAATCTCACCCATGAGGTACTTCAAGTGTTATTGACTTCACTTTCCTTTCACCAAGACTCTGGAGAAACTTAACAATTACACCTCTTAATGGCTTCTTCAACACACCTTTAAACTGATGGCTTCCTTTGCACACTTCCTACAATATTTCTCACTACTTCCTTCTATGCTAAATGAGGGGGGTGGCCTCTCTATTTATAGAACTTCCAGGCTTATCCATCTTATCTCTAAGATAGGATAAGAAATCCACTCTGACGAATCATATTCCATACCTTAACTCTTATCTGTACATGTAAGCTTATCTTTTAAGATAAGATAAACCTTATCATTTTACATGGGTTCCACATTTTTAGAATTTTTACAAATAAAATACACAAAATATTTATGACCTCACTCCTTGTCCTTATTACCAATATAATATTTCTAATTCCTAATCATGTAGACCCTACTTCTCTAATTACCCAAACTTTGACATTTTAACATTACCGGACCACTTACGACAAATATTTACTTTTTACAACATTCCTATTGTACTTTGACTATTACTGTACTCCACATTATTGGTGGCACCGTACTGACAGCGTCGTTATCTTCTATCAGACGCTACTACTAATTATACTTAACAACATCCTATTCCTAATACATACATTAATGAAATAGAAATTACAGAGGAAAATTTTAGTGTCGACAGGAGTCTATTATATTCCATACACACATCTATTACATTTATTTACATCTAGCTATTTTATCGATATCAAGTGCAACACGCACAAGAGCCACCTAGGGCACAAATCCGCACACACACACACCTAGAACTACATTGAGCTTGAAATGTAGTGCAATCCTTAGTCACAAGTTCACTATTTTGATAGCTAAGAAAATTATAACCCGTCATTATGCATCTTTTTTAGGATTTGATGTATATTTTAGGGTTTTTCAAGTTCATATTTCATTGCAGGTTTCTAGCAAGTTTGGCAATATTAGTGTGAATCTGTAACGACCAAAGGAAAACAACATCAAACAAATTCCAACCTTGAAAATTTGGGATTATGAGAATTTACATAGACTTAGGAACCCAATTCCAGTCTGTAGCACCTGTGGATGCCCCTACCCCTTTCTAGGATCCTCTATCTAGCCTATTCTACTAGATCTACATTTTTATGGGTCTCTGTGTGAATCTCATGTCATTTTGTTCACCTGGTGAACACTTTGCTACACCTCATATTTGGTTTTGAATCAACTAATTCCTTCTTTCTCCTCATAATTAGGGTTTCATGTTTTATTTCTTAGTTTGATTAAGTATCATTATTTTACTTAATTATTACTCATTTTTTTCTACAATAATACTCAAATTAGGCTTCATTATTCACATTTAGTTTGATCACAACTATGTATATGTATTATACACATGTATGTATACATACATATATGTGTGTGTGTGTGTATTAATAGACATTATACATACATTCATAACATATATACATATACATGGATATATACACTATGTACATGTATACACACATGTGGGAGTGTATGTTAATGTGTGTATATACATGCCCACATGTTTATGTATACACAAATGTAGGTGTGTGGGTGTGTGTGTACGGGTGCATGTAAAATTATATGAATGCATACATATATGTGTAGATATATGTTTGCATTCATACATTCATGTGTACATAGGAATGTGCACATGCCTATGTATGTGTATGTGAGTGTGTTTTTATTTGTACATACAATTGTGTGTGCATGCCATCATATGTATGTTTTTATTTATGTGGCGTAAGGGAAATCCTTGGCACTTCAAAGTTTGTAATATCCCAAAATTCAAAACCCCAAATGTAATAGTTAAACTGTCGATTTTTTTGTTGTTGTTTGACACAAAACTGGGCCCACAAATACAATAACACTCACAGTTGCATTAATCCAAAGAACACATAGTTTACATTTTTTACTTCCATATGTATTGCATTTTGTTACTTAACGATAATTTCATTTACAAAGTCACTATTAATGTTATTATGACACACAATACCATATTTCATATGAGGTCATTTCATTCTTGGGTTCAATCATGTGTTAGTTTCCATATTTTTGTTCTCATTACTTCTTTTTAAAAAATTAGTTTTTATTGTTAACAAAAAAAGGTTTCATCTAAGTGTGTGTCACTTCACTGTGTGACTCAAAACACACACTAGCCATCACTAAGGAAGTGAAATTTTCACAAATTAGTTTCTTATCCCACGTCGGGTTTCTTGACCACCCTCGTACACATTCTAGGTCACACGCAATCCCACTCTACAAAAGGAGAAAAGTATAACTTGAAACACCTTTCAAAAGGTAATGTGATCCTCCTACCAAGGTGGTTTGTAGATACATTAAGTAGGTTCAATCATGATTTATCCTTCTCTTAATTAGTTAAGAAGGAAACTCACATCTCAACATAAGAGTGTGACTATGAAAAAACACATTTACCCATGTTATGATAACCAAAAACCTATCCACTAAGTAGGATGCTCTCTCAAGATCACAACTGCCATGAATATCATTACTGTTGGTCTGAAAATCTATCGGGAGAGCAGATCTATGGATAGACAAGCCAACAGTATGCAGGGCATAGCCCCTCTCTGAGATAGCAAGGCAAAACTAGTTTATTGCTATTCTACCAGCAGGAATCTATGCAAGTCCTACAATATTTTTCCTTTAGGGGTTTGGGATCTCATCCCAATTGGGGTATTTCCAACCGTGAGCAGAAAGGGACGAAGAGAGGGAGAGGAGATATGAATAGATTCTGAAGAGAGAAAAGAAATGAATTCTAAAGCAGAAAGGTCAGAAGGTTTATGTTTTCGGATTGGCAATAAACGGAGCCAAACCTACTTGCATAAACGAACAAAGCAATACTGATGATCAAAAGACAAAAAAGGTAGAGATAGGTCTAATAAAATAAACATACAGATCTGACGTAAGAAAGGTCTGATGCACATAACACATGTATTCAACACAAATTCTCAATATTTGTATTAATGTTTTCCTTTTGTTAAAAAAAGTGCAAAAGCCTTTCCTTCTCACTTTTATTTTTCATCTAAAAAATGTCCACCACCCTTGAATATAACAAGTATTCAAGTATATATAGAAGTAGAAGGAGAAAGAAGGAAAAAAGAAACCAACAAATAAATACAAAATATTTACAAAAATATCTAAAAGTAAACTATTGACTTTGGGGCAACTTGGTGGATGACAACCTCCCATGGTGCAACATGGATGATGTCATCGTTTATGTCAACATACTTTTAAATACTACAAAAATGGAAAGAACCAGCCAAGGAAGGAGGAAGGCTATTTATCTTCATCCCATGGCTAGAAGGGAGTATCCTTGCTTCTGCTCAGGAGAGGAAATGTGGAATTGAGCCCGGTACTCCATGAATTTGCTGATTATCGGTTGGAGTTGATCCTGGGTAGGACCCTTAGTGTGATCACCGATGAATTCACAAGTCTATCATTCCTCTCTAAGTTTCTCTGAGAGTTTGAAGTATTCGTTACCTTCCTCCATCAGGTATCCCACAAAATCATGCGACAGGCCAGAAAATTGTTGATAGATTCCAGCGTCAAACAGCAGCTTCTGACCCTAACCCTTGCAAGACATGATCTCTTTGAAGATCTGAATGGTTTCGATCTACCTTCCTCAAGGTGTATGATGGGGTGAGAAATCCCAGAGACATCCTTAGGATGATCTGTTCCATTTCGATGCAATGCATCTAGGGCTTCCTCCTTAACTTTGTCAATCTTCTCCAAGATGAACTCCATTTGATCAACCCGATAATCCAAAGCAGCAAGGATTTTTTTGGGTGCTCCGCGGGTAATTAATGATGCTAAATTTTACTAATTTGTCAACCAGGTAGTCAATCATCTTCTGTCAAAAGTCTCATTTTGTTACCTAGCATGGTCCAACTCTTAGGAGATAGGTCCCGCAATCACATGGAGGTCCTTATTAGCCTAACCAATATTATGATATAGCTCTAGTGAACTTCATGATTACTTCCTCACTATCTTTAAGGATTTGGTCTCTCTAGGCGGATACTGCCATACCTTGTTCGTCAATCTTGGCGTATTTGTTTATCTTTTCCTTGGCTAAGGGCCTCAGGAGTTTCTGCGGTAGTTGTAGGAGGTCCACTACCCATTTTCTATAGGGCTTGGAAAAGATGTCTATTTTGCTCTTTTAGTATCCTCTTCTCTTCCTTTTCTTCTTGAAGCTTCTTGCAAAGGGCATCCACTGTAGATAGGGCCTCTCCCTGTAGGATTTCTGAGGATGTTCCCATCGTGACCTGTGTCACTGTATAATCTGTAGGAGACAGATCCTTTTTGTCCTTTGTGGGATCTGGGGTATGCGATCTCCATTACCCTTTCACCTGAAGCACTCTGAGAGAAGTGGGTTATAAGCTTTTGCTTCTTATCTCCTTTTGTTGGGATGACGGAGAAGTCCATAGGTGCAATGGGGACTTTCCTCTTATGTTGGCTCAGGTGTTGGGAGATCCATGCTGGACTTAAGGGAGTGGGACTAGAAGGAGAAGAGGGAACAGAGGAAGAAGAAGGAGTAACTACAGTGAACTCGGGGAAAAGGGTAGAGACGCTTGGTGGCGGCATTGATAAAGAAGCCGAATCTCTAATGCTCACAGGGGTAAGAGTCACTGTAGGAGAGGGAACTAGTGGGGGTGGAAGGGACTCTAAGAGATGAGGGAAGAAATGCTGGGGGATAGCTCCGTGAGGGAAGAGAAGATGGAGGAAGAGGAAGGGGGAATAGTAGAAGACAGGGGAGAAGACACCACGAAAAGAATGGTTGGTTGAGCGACATGAGGAGGGGAAGGAGGAGCGGGAGATGGGGATGGTGGGAACTTTGGTGGCTACAGTAGTGGCAACATCTTGAGTGGATGTGCCCGTTGGAATGCTTACCGCCTGCTCTTTCTCTTGGGGAGATACCAGGGTTACAACCTGTTCCTTGGTGGCGGAAAGAGGACACTTGAGAGCTTGCTCTTGAGTAGCGCTTGATTCCCCTTCTTTGTCTTTCCCTTTTCCCTTTGGTAAAGTGCTTTGACCTGGCAGGTGCATTACCTAAGGGAGATGTGGTGAAGTCTACCCCAAGGTAGATGAGACCATTAAACATGCACCAATATTCTGTGCACTGCAAAGTGCCCTTAACCCTTTCCTCAATAGTTTGAGGTGCCTTTGCTCCTATCAATCTCAGAAAATAGCCAGTTGTCCCCGTTCGTATCTAGATAGACCTGATCAACTTCTTGATCAGTCGTTTGGAAACCTTTCAGGACAATGGCCACGCCATATTGGATAATTTCTGCTAGGGCCAGGCGGGAGTGATCCTTTCTTCTGAGCTCGACCTTGTGATACAGATCGATGTAAATATCCTCGATCTGTGGGACGTGGATTGGATCGAGCTTTACCTTTGGGAGGCAATTGCAAGGATCAAAGGTCGGCCTTGCCGAGAAATTGTGCTTCAAGTTGAGTAATTCCAGCTCTGTAAACATTTCCCGGGCTTTGGTGTGAGAAGTGCAGGTGTATCTGCCCACTGTGAGGGGGAAAGGAGTTCCACCCTTCTTTCTTTTTAGGCACTTCTCATGATAGGTGATGAGCTGCCTGGACAGCTCCAATAGGATCAATTTTGGTCCCGCATACCTTGGTAACTTGGTGGGCTCCCCCAAGAAGTTGGCGGATCTGAGATAGGTGAAAGTGGGGAATTTCCTAAATAACACTCCCCACTTTTCTGTGGTAGTCACTATGCTCTTGGTCATCTGTCCGTGAGTCATATTGGGCCTCAATAGGAAGATGATGTCCATAGAAGAAGGCATCGTTGATCTTGCTGAACTGTGGGATGCTATTTTCTAGTCTTAACTCTGGATAATATTCATATATTTTCACTTGGGGCCACACCCCGCATCGGCTCAGTGCTGGGTAATCTCTTTCTGGAAGTAGCAGCGTATACCACGTAGGAGTTCATGTAGAACCTCCCCGTTGTTGAGAGTTGTTGGAGTTTCTCAGAGATGGTGTTGCTGATGATCTCTGCCCATTCAAAATGTTGATCTGGAACATTTTTTCTCATTGTCTCTAGATATTTGAGCATCCATTTATGAAAGTAATGGGCATCAGGAAGCCCAAATACCCTGCTTAGGAAGGTTATGGTGTTGCTCAGCTCCTCTGAGAAGTCACTGCGATGAATAACCTGGGGCCACTGTGTTATTACCTTCTTATTCTTTAGATATACTTCGTTCATTAACTACATACATTTGTCCTCATTTTCATCCCATGCCTTTATGCAGTCTTCTTGGCTTATTGCCACAAAGTGCCAGTGATGGGGGATACCCAACATAATTTCAAAGTTTCGGGAAGTGAGGTTGATTATAACCTCACCCTTTTCATTCTCGACACACCTTGTGTCCTTATTGTAGCAGTGGGCCACCACCATCATGAATTCATTATTCACTGCGCTCACGGGAATTCCCCCAGTGAAGTGTAAGCCACTACCAACTAATTTTTCCATCCACGGACTACCTGTGACCCTTCTTGTTCTGGCCCAGAAATCTTCCATATCAATGTGGCTGAGTTCAGAATCTCTGATGTCTAAGTCACATTCTGCAAGGGACTCAGGCATCCTGACCCTTTGATACTTATACTTCATTTCTTCCTCTGTGAGTTTGGCCTTACCCTTAGACTTGGTTGGCCTCTTACTTGATGAAGACATGTGTGAATCTGAGTTCAATTGCTGATCTGCAAGAAGAAGCAAGGAAGTCCATCACAGAAGAGCCATGTTAGCTGTTAGATCATCCATTAAAGCTTTATAGAATGAAGAGTTAGTAATTTAGAAGCTTCTGGGCATAGGGCGTAGCTATACTACAGGCTGTAGGGTCAGAAAAGAAAGGCACAATGCTGGAGAGTGTTGCATGGATAAAAATAGTGCAAAAGGGCGCAGGGCACAAGAAAATTACACAAAACACTCAGATGTTGATGTAAAAGGATTGTTCTTGCGCCATATGAAGGGTTTAAACTAGGCGCAGATTATCTTGGTGTTGCAATGGCACCAGGGTGCGCCAATGGCACAGATATAGAACATGTTGCAAAATATTTTTATGTGCGCCAAAAGGGCACAGGTTTAAATGGTGTAGCACTGAGTTAAGATGTGTCTAGTTCTTAGCTTTGGCGTGGCGTAAGGGAGAGTCTGCATGGCATAAATGCTGGTGTAGCTGGAGTTGTGTGCCTGCATTAGGGTTTTGAAATTTTTATAGGGTGCAGGAAGGATGCGTGTTGCAGGCAGGGACAGTGCGCCCCTTGGTGCGACTGTGTTTTGTGCAACAAGATTTTATTTTTGCCAAAGAGAAAGCCCGTGGCTTTGGATTTGTAATAACTTTATATTTTCTTTTTTGATTGGTTCATGGTTTTTTGGCCTCCTTCAACATAGATTTAGACAGCGAGGGGAACAGAGCAAAGAGGATGAAGGATTCATTTTTGAGACAAAAGCCCTCTAGGCTAGCAGATCTGGAAGGAGGGTAAAACCGGTTTTGGGGGGAGAGAAAATTGCAAAACGGGTTGGAGGTAGTGTTTTATTTCTTTAGATTCATTTCTTTGTTTTTTAACAAAACAACCCCTAAAAACAATACAGAAAACCCACAAACAATCAACCACAAGAAAAGCAAAGACCACTTACCAGGAATATATAGGATGGAAGAAATGATGTGGGGTCCATGAACATGACGTAAAGTGACACGGGGATGACAGGAGCGCTGACAGGTGCAGAGGAATTAACCTTTTTTTTATGTGTTTTCAATCATGAAAATGACAGGTCAGATGCGCCTATTTATAGCAAAAGGCGTAATAAATGCGCCACCAACTTTTTCAAAGGGTGCACCAAAATAGATGCCAACATGAAATTATTTGCACCTTTGGCATGGTTATGCAAGACTATCAACATTGACTTTTTCAATACCTTTGGCGCACCATTTAGGGGCGCAACAATTTTAGTGTCGACAGGGTGGCGCATGCACCTTGGCGCAGGTTTGAAAGGCGCATCATGGGAAGGCGCAACATTTGTAATGTCGAAAGTCCAAAGGATGTGCCAAAGGAATAGAAGGGGGCGCATATACATTTGATGTTACATGAATAAAATCTGCGCCCAGCCAAAAAGGACCAAATGACTAAGTTCGAAAAACTAGGTTTTCTGGAAAGGGATTTTATGCCATTCTGAACGCTAAGGGACCTTGGCGGGGAACCGAAACAAAATTTTGGTATGGTTACCTGCAAAATTTCCCTTGTCAATTTTACAGGATAACAGCTGGCTCTTTCTGGGGACTATCTTTGAGTGAAGCTTAGGGGTAGAGAATCCCAGATCAACATGTGCCTATCCATGGGTTACAGAGTCAAAAATAAGGGCGAAACAAAAAGGAAAACACACAACAAACAAAAGAAAGCACACGACAAAAACAAACACACAACTAAAGCAGACTGTACAAAGAAGAGAGCAAGCTCTACTTCCTTAATATTTTGAGATGCTGCCCACTATAAGGAAGTGGGAACTCAGTTCCATCTAGATACGAGAGATAGAAGCTATTCTCTCCGTTGAGCTGCTTGATCTTGAAAGGCCCTCTCCATAGAGAATCAAATTTTCCATGCATGTCCTTTGGCTCTCTTTGCTTGTCCCACAAAAGGATGAGATCTCCCACCTGAAAATATCTCTGCTTGGCCTTCTTATCAAACAGTCTCTTGACTTGATTCTGATGTTCGGTGATCCTGTCAACCACTTTTACTCTCTTTTCTTCAAGCTCTGTTAGATACATGACCCTCTTTTCAAGAGAATTCTGGAAAGTCTCATCTTCGATCGCTCGTGCCAAGCGCATGGTGGGAAGTTCAGCAGAAATGGGAAGCTCAGCATCGATTCCATATAATACTTGAAAAGGTGACATACCGAGGGACCTCTTTGGAGTAATATGGTCTTGCCCACAAAGCATCATACAATGACTTGTGCCATGACCACTGATTCTCATCAACTAGCTTCCGTATGATGGTCACTAAGTTCTTATTACTGGATTCTGCCTGACCATTTCCCTGGGGGTAATAATCTGAGGCATGGGCCAAGGTTATCCCATATTCATAGAAAAAACTGATAACTTCCCATGAGGAGAAGTTGGAAGCATTATCAAGCAACGATCTTGTGTGGAACGCCAAACCTTACAATGATACTTTCTTTGATGAAGTTGCAAACAATTTCAGAGGTGACATTCTTAACCGGTATGGCCTCCACCCATTTGGTGAAGTAATCTATTACTGTTAGGACATAACTATGTCTGGCACTTGATTGGGGATGTAGTGCTCCGATAAAGTCGATTCCCCATTGCCTGAATGGTTCGTCAATAATGATGGGCCTGAGGGGAAAAGCAGCCAATTTTGGTTTGCCAATAAACTGTTGGCAGAGCTCGCATTTTGCTACCCAGGTGGCTGTATCCTGAAATAGCGTTGGCCAATAGTACCTGGCCCAGATGATCTTGTGTGTTGTCACAGACGAGGAGAAGTGACTGCCGCAGGCTGAGTCATGAAAAATTTCTAGCAATTTTACCTGTTGCAGCTTGTCAACGCATCGCAATAAGATGCCATCAATCCCACGCTTGTATAAACCGTCATCCCAGATGACATATCTGGCTGCACTGAGCTTTATGGTACACTTCTCCTTTGAAGTTAGATGAGCTGGACACTCACCATAAGTGAGAAAGAAAGTGATATCAAAATACCATTCATCGCTAGTTGCAACGAATAGAACCATAGACAGAGAATCAGCTTTCTCCAGCTGGCCTTGCATTCCATCGATGCAATCATCTTTTTCTTTAGGGACCTCTGAATCTTTGTTTTCAGCCATAAGTTGACATAGGCCCTTGCCTCTTACCAGCTTGGTTGGTTTTATGTCTAGATCATACTCTTGGACCTTTGCGATCCAATTCCCTCGTAAGCTTCCTAACTCCTGTTGAGTTAGGATAGACTTAACTGCCGTGTCAGGAACCAGCACCACCGTATGAGAGTTCAGGATGTAGTACCGGAAATTCTTGACTGCTTTGACAACGATGAAGGCGTGTTTTTCCAACTGAGACATCTTCAATTCATGAGGCTTGAGAGGAGAACTTATGAACGCTATTGGAGATTCAACATCCTCAGAGTTCTTTTGCATTAAGATGGTCGATACAGTATGCTCAGATGCATAGCTATACATGATAAAATCCTTGGAGAAGTCGGGACATACCAGGATGGGTGCATGGGCGACAGAGGATTTTATATCCTCAAATGATGTCTTTCCTTCCTCACTCCACCGGAAATTTTGTGACCCTTTCATCATATTCGATAAAAGTCTTTTCAGCAAAGTCGGGAACAAAGCACCTGAGAAAATTCACTTTTCCGAAGGAGTGAACACCGGTCTTGCTTGTGGGTAAAGTAAGGCTCTAAATAGCCTTAACCCTTTCGACATCTTTGATGTCCTAGCAACTTTCCTTCAGATTTAAGGAGATCCCATGTTCTTGGCATCTAATCAATACTTGCTCCAAATGATCACATGATCGCTTCATTTTTTTCACAGTTAAGTCATCCAAGTAAACTATGATGAACTTTCCCATCATACCTTTGAATGCGAAGTCCATCACCCGCTGAAAGGTGGCACAACATTGGTTAAGCCAAAAGACATCTTGCTATAGGCGAATGTGGCCTAGGGAGTAGTGAATGCTATTTTGAATTGGTCTTTAGGTGAGACTTCATAGCCCGAAAAACCGTCAAGCATCTTCTGTATTTCTGATCCTATGGGATGGTACCCGACACTTGATCTTGGGATTACGCATAGTGCCTAACACGATGTTTACTGTGGTGGATAGGAAAAAAGGTTTGACATCCTTCTTTTAAGTGGGATGTCATGTTCATGTTGAACGTCCTTCAGCTTGAAAGACTTTAGATCAGCATAAGACCATGCCAATACATCCATATATTTCTTCAGCAATTTGACAAACTTCCGCTTTTCTTGGGGTGTGCAACATTTTCCAATGTTCACAAGCTACGGATGTTCCATAGTACCCAGATTAACCATTTCGGTCTCTGGAGAGGAGTTAGGGTCATCTTGCCACTTCTTCCTGACAAAAACGATCATGTTTGTCAAACAATCGTTCCAGAGAGACTAAACCTTTTGGGATTTTATTTCCTTTGAGCTGACATATGCCATCACCTCCTTTTGATTCGCTTGCTTGATCAGTAATAGATTCATAGCACACAGAAGTAGATCCTTCAAAATGAAGCTCACTGAAATTTTCTGCTTTCTCTAGAAAGGCAATAAGTTGATTGTCATCGTTGAATACCTGCTAGTGCTGAGAGTTATCTGGTACGCTTGGGCGGAAGACTACCTCAATAGTATATGTGTCTTTCTTCAACCCTGGGTGTGGGAGCATGAGAGATGCTGAGATGGCCAGTGAATCAGCCATGTCATTCTGAG
Source organism: Taxus chinensis (assembly GCA_019776745.2). Taxonomy (NCBI): domain Eukaryota; kingdom Viridiplantae; phylum Streptophyta; class Pinopsida; order Cupressales; family Taxaceae; genus Taxus; species Taxus chinensis. Next base: position 682,636,655 of record CM034150.1, read on the forward strand.
CTCTTGGAATGGATTTTATTGAGAAGGTGTCAAATTCCTCAATGTTGTCCCATACTGCGTTGCGGTAATGCCTGAGCCTTTCATTCTTTACTTGGTATATTATTTTTACTTGATTCACGACTAGCTCGGCATCACCCTGTACTTTTAGGTTCTTGATTCCCTTTTCTTTTACAGCTTCCATGCCAAGTAAAAAAGATTCGTATTCAGCAGTATTATTCGTGTTGAAAAAACTACAACTTGAAAGAGAGAGGAAAAATCTCCTCCTCAGGAGATATTAGCACAGCTCCAGCACCGCATCCACTAGTTGCGCAACTGCCATCAAACTGTAGCGTCCATATCTTGTTAAGGTCCTCCTCTTGGATGAGAACGTCCATTTTATCAAGACTCAGTAGATAAGAAGTAGTTCCCCATTCCTGATAATTCAAAGAGAATTTGGGCTTTGGGGTCGTCAGAATTGGTGACTAAGTACTTCTTTTGCGATTCAGGCTCTAATGTCTGCATTACACCCTTGACAGGGATTCTGGCCTTAGACCAATCCATATGGATTTCTCCACCAACTTCTCTGCAAAAGCTCCTTCCTAGTAGAATTCCATATGTTGCAGGGATATCAGCAATGAGGATGGTCATCTTTACTCTTTTCTCTGGGAATGCTGCAAAGGTGAACTGTGTGTCTTTGATCTGACCAATCAATGGAACTTGTTTGGTTTCCATGGAGTAACATCTACCGAAAGGCTTGGTAAGAGTGAGGCCCAAAGCATGGGTGACCTTTTCCGACATGACATTATCGGAAGCCCCAGAATCAATTATGCAGTTGCTTAGCTTGTGACCATTGATTAGGAGGGAAAGATAAAAAGGTTCAATTTTTCCTGACATAGAAGTCGAGGCCACATTTATGTGAGATGCAGGAGGAGTGGAAAGGATTCCTTTCGGGGAGACATGGGAGACTACATGGCAGCTTGGCTTTGGATATATTTGGTCAATCTTACAAGCTGCTCAGGGTTTGACTGGAGATATTCAGCCTCTGACATTTGAATCTTGGTCTTCTTAGCATGATCGATTATGTTGAATGCGACCAAGGGTTGCGTCGATGAAGGAATGAGTCCTTCACTTCGCTGACGGTAGGGTAGGGTTATGGTCTTTATGGGAATAGAAGAAGGCTGACTTGGAGGAGAGATAGGGGAAAAGGTTTTTTTGTAAAATACTTAATAGGAGGTTGAGCAGGAAGAGGATTACCTCTTTTAGCAATGGTTGGAGGCGTGTTTGACACAACCTTCTCTTTTTGTATCCTGGCAGCAACTTCCTCTTCTTTTCCTTGAGAGTGGGTGAAAACAACATATGACTGCCCACTTGCATACCCTTGGGTTCCCTCTTCATCATCAGATTCTTCATCTTCAAATTCCATATACCTGATTGTAGCGTCGTCAGTCGGTTCACCGACATCTTGATCACCTCCACCTGGGGATGAAGGTTCTTCATAGATTTTCTCCTCTTCTTTGATCTCGACTAGGGCATTGATCAGAGGGGCCTCAAGTGCCAACCGTGGACAGTTGTAGGTAAACGTGGCCTTTGAGGGGCATTGTTTGAAATGAAATTTCTCTGTGGGATATCCCGGTATGAAGTGCTAGGAGAAGCTTGAGCCAATTGCTTCTTCAACGTGAGCAAGTCGTTTACCATCTTTTGGAATGTCGGATCAGATGAAGTGGCTTGAGAAGGGGTTAAAGCTTTAGGCTTGGATGGCTCACATTTTAATTCAGCCAGATATAAGCAGGTTGTCTTCTATCCGAATGGCTGTAGCTTGAGCTAGAACCAGAGTGGTGATTTGTTCTTGTAAGAGTAAGAAACTTACTCTTGAGCTCATGGTGTTCACAAAGAAACACTTTTGATTTTCTAGTGTTGGCAGCATGGCAGGCGGCACACGGTTAATGAGTGAATTGAAATGAGTGATAAAATCATGCATGGTTTCATTGACTTCCTTCTTCAGGTGAGTGATCTTTGATAGTAACGAACGCATCTTCTGAGGGCTTATACCTGTCTTCAAATGTAGTTCGTAACGTGGCCAAACTGGTGATAGATCCGGCCGGAAAATGTTGGAACCACTCTACTGCAGGTCCTTGCAAAGTCTCTAGAAAGAGACATACTGATACATCTTCATGGGTCACATCCAGGATGTTGCATGACATGATGAATGTAGATATATGTGAATCCGTGCTTTGTTTCCACTCCCATCAAATCTTGGGAAATTTTTTCAGTTTCCATGAGGGAGTGCGTGAATGGGATGTGGTAACACAAGAGGGCCCATAGCGTTTCCCCATGGTACTGCCATTTGAAAAGCTGGAAAGAGGACACGAGCTGGGAGCACAGTTCCACTGAGCAAACAAAGCACTGCAAAGGGATGTGGAGGCTCCCTTGGGAAAAATGGTTCTTTCGTGGAGGTGAGACACTTCTAGCCGACCGATCGGCTGAACTCAGCGATGAGAAGCGTGTTGGTGTAATACTGAAGTTGTGTCTTTGAAGAAGATCAAAAATAGGATCGACTTCCCCACGAGCTCTCCTGCTACTAGTAAATGGTTCCCCCGCCAGTGTATCTTTCAAATCTATAATGTTTTTAGAGCAGATTTAAAAACTCTTTTTGGTTGTACTTGCTGATTTTCTGATTTTTCTGACAAAAATCAGCAGCATGTACTTTTCTGAATATTTAATTTTATCCCTCTTTTGAAAACCGATTGTGGTTAAATGACAAAGATCAACGAGGATAAAATGATGGTTAAACTTAGCAAGCTGATTTTTGGATCTTAGAGTTGACTTTTTGCAAGGGTTTGAAATTTTTGTAAAACAGTCAGAAACTCAGATCTACAGAAATATATGGGTTTTTGTAAAAACTCAGTGAACTAAAGATCTCTGGCTAGCTCAGATCTATGGATCTCTGAAGAAAATTTTCATTTTGGATCACTTTTGCAAAAAAATTGGATTTAAGCAAAAAGCTAAGATTTGCAAACAGGTAGTGATTTTTGCGGTTTTATCAATTTTCTTAGTTACTTTAGCAACAATTGTTAGTGTCTTTTAACCGACACAACACTCACATAGATCTGGTTCGATCCCCAGTAGAGTCACCAAAAACTATTGGTCTAAAAATCTGTCGGGAGGGTAGATCTATGGATAGACGAGCCAACAGTATGCAGGGCATAGCCCCTCTTTGAGACAGCAAAGTGAAACTAGTTTATTGCTATTCTACCAGCAGGAATCTGTGCAGTTCCTACAGTATTCTGCCTTCAAGGGTTTGGGATCTCATCCCAGTTGGAGTATTTCTGACCGTAAGCAGAAAAGAACGAAGGGAGGAGAGGAGATAGAACAAATCTGAAGGGAGAAAAGAAATGAATTCCAAAGCAGAAAGGTCAGAGGGTTTATGTTTTGGGATTGGTAGTAAACGGATCCAAACCTACTTGCATAAACAAACAAAGCAATACTGGTGAGAAAATGACAAAAAAGGTAGAGATAGATCTAACAGAGTAAACACACAGATCTGACATAAGAAAGGTCTGATGCACATAACACATGTATTCAGCACAAAGTCTCAATATTTGTATTAATGTTTTCTTCTGTTACAAAAAGTACAAAGCCTTTTCTTCTCACTTCTATTTTTCATCTAAAAAATGTCCACCACCTTGAATACAACAAATATCCAAGTATATATAGAAGGAGAGGGAGAAAGAAGGCAAAAAGAAATCAACAACTAATTACAAAATATTTACAAAAATATCTAAAAGTCAACTGTTGACTTTGGGGCAACTTGGTGGATGACAACATCTCATGGTGCAACATGGATGATGTCATCATTTGTGCCAACAAACTTTTAAATATTACAAAAAAAAAAATCCAAGGGAGAAGGAGCCTATTCGTCGTCGTCCCGCGGCTGGAAGGGAGTATCCTGCTTCTGCTCAGGAGAGGAAATGTGGAATTGAGCCCGATACTCCATGAATTTGCTAATCATCGGTTGAAGTTGATCCTGGGTAGGACCCTTGGTGTGATCGCCGATGACTTCACAAGTCTCCCGTTCATCTCTGAGTCTCTCTGGGAGCTTGAAGTATTCATTACCTTCCTCCATCAGGTATCCAACAAAATTGCGGTAGGCTAGAAGGTTGTTGATAGATTCCACGTCAAAAGTAGCTTCTAACCCTAACCCTTGCAAGACGTGATCTCCTTAAAGATCTGAATAGTTTCATCTTGCCTTCCTCAAGGTGTATGATGGGGTGAGAAAGCCTGGAGACATCCTTAGGATGATCTGCTCCATTTGATGTATTGCATCCAAGGCTTCCTCCTTGATTTTATCAATTTTCTCCAGGACGAATTCCATCTGATCGACCCGATAGTCCAAAGCAGCAAGGATTTTGTTGGGTGCTCTGGGGTGATCAAAGACGCCGAATTTCACTAAGTCATCGACTGGGTAGTCGAGCATCTTCTGGAACGTCTCATGTTGTAACCTAGCATGGTCCAACTCTTGGGAGATAGGTCCCGCAATCGTCTGGAGGTCCTTGTTAGCCTGACCAATATTCCAATATAGCTCTGTGAACTTTACGATTACTTCCTCACTATCTTTGAGGATCTGGTCTCTCCAAGCGGATACTGCCATGCCTTGTTCACCAATCTTGGCGTATTTGTTTATCTTTTCCTGGCTAAGGGCCTCAGGAGTTTCAGTGGTAGTTGTAGGAGGTGCACTGCCCATTTTTTGTAGGGCTTGGAGAAGGTGTCTATTCTGCTCTTTCAGTATCCTCTTCTCTTCCTTTGCTTCCTGAAGCTTTTTGCAAAGGGCATCCACTGCAGATAAGGCCTCTCCCTGTAGGCTTTCTGAGGATGTTCCCATCATGACCTGTGTCACTGTATAATCTGTAGGAGACAAATATCTTTTTGTCCTTTGTGGGATCAGGGTATGCGATCTCCATTACCCTTTCACCTGACGCACTCTGAGAGAAGTGGGTTATCAACTTTTGCTTCTTAGCTCCTTTTGTTGGGATGACAGAGAAGTCCATAGGTGCAATGGGGACTTTCCTCTTATGTCCTGGCTCAGGTGTTCGGAGATCCATGGCTGGACTTAAGGGAGTGTGACCAGAAGGGGGAAGAGGGAATGGAGGAAGAGGAAGGAGCAACTACAGTGAACTCAGGGAAATGGGTCGAGACGCTTGGTGGTGGCATTGATAAAGAAGCTGAATCTCCAACACTCACAGGGGTAGGAGTCACTTGCAGGAGAGCGAAACTATGGGGGTGGAAGGGATCTGAGAGATGAGGGAAGAAATGCTGGGGGACAGCTCCGCGAGGGAAGAGAAGATGGAGGAAGAGGAAGGGGGAACAATAGAAGACGGGGGAGAAGACACAACCAGAGGAATGGTTGTTTGAGTGACGTGAGGAGGGGAAGGAGGAGCGGGAGATGGGGCGGTGGGAACTTCAGCAGGCTACAATGGTGGCAACATCTTGAGTGGATGTGCCTGTTGGAACACTTACCATCTGTTCTTTTTCTGGGGAGACAGGGTGTACGAACTACTCCTAGGTGGCGGAAGGAGGACACTCAGGAGCTTGCTCTTAAGCAATGCTTGACTCTCCTTCTTTGTCTTTCCCTTTTCCCTTTGGCAAGTGTTTTGGTCTAGCAGGTGCATTGCCTAAAGGAGACGTGGTGAAGTCTACCCCAAGGTAGATGAGACCGTTATACCTGCACCAATGCTCTGTGCATGCTGCAAAGTGCCCTTAACCCTCTCCTCAATAGTCTGAGGTGCCCTTGTCCTATCTATCTTGGAAAATAGCCAATTTTCCCCGTTTGTATCTAGATAGACCTGATCAACTTCTTGATCAGTCGTTTGGAAACCTTTCGGGACAATGGCCATGCCATATTGGATAATTTCTGCTAGGGCCAGGTGGGAGTGATCCTTTCTTCGGAGCTCGACCTCGTGATACAGATCGATGTAAATATCCTCGATCTATGGGACATGGATTGGATCGAGCTTTGCCTTTGGGAGGAAATTGCGAGGATCAAAGGTCGGCCTTGCGGGGAAATTGTGTTTCAAGTTGAGTAATTCCAGATTCCGTAAACATTTCCTGGGCTTTGGTGTGAGAAGTGCAGGTGTATCTACCCACTGTGAGGGGGAAAGGAGTCCCACCCTTCTTTCTTTTTAGGCACTTCTCATGATAGGTGATAAGCTACCTGGACAACTCCAATAGGATCAATTTTGGTCCCACATACCTTGGTAACTTGGTGGGCTCCCCCAAGAAGTTGGAGGCTCTGAGATAGGTGAAAGTGGGGAATTGCATAAATAACACTCCCCACTTCTTTGTGGCAGTCACTATGCTCTTGGTCATCTGACCATGAGTCATATTGGGCCTCAATAGGTAGATGATGTCATAGAAGAAGGCATCGTTGATCTTACTGAACTGTGGGATGTTATTTTCCAGTCTTAACTCTGGATAATATTCATATATTTTCACTTGGGGCCACACCCCGCATTGGCTCAGTGCTGGGTAATCTCTTTCAGAAGCAGCAGCGTATACCACGTAGGAGTTCATGTAGAACCTCCCCGTTGTTGAGAGTTGTTGGAGTTGCTCAGAGATGGTGCTGCTGATGATCTCCGCCCATTCAAAACGTTGATCTGGAACATTTTTTTCTCATTGTCTCCAGATATTTGAGCATCCATTTATGAAAGTAATGGGCATCAGGAAGCCCAAATACCCTTCTTAGGAAGGTTATGGTGTCGCTCAGCTCCTCCAATAATTCACTGCGATGAATAACCTATGGCCACCATGTTATTACCTTCTTATTTTTCAGATATACTTCGTTCATGAACTGCATGCATTTGTCCTCATTTTCATCCCATGCCTTTATGCAGTCTTCTTGGCTTATTGCCACAAAGTGCTGGTGATGGGGGATACCCAACATAATTTCAAAGTGTCGGGAAGTGAGGTTGATTATAACCTCGCCCTTCTCATTCTCGACACACCTTGTGTCCTTATTGTAGCAGCGGGCCACCACCATCATGAATTCATTATTCACTGCGCTCACGGGAATTCCCCCAGCGAAGTGTAAGCCACTACCGACTAATTTTTCCATCCACGGACTGCCTGTGACCCTTCTGGTTCTGGCCCAGAAATCTTCCATATCAATGTGGCCAAGTTCTGAATCTCTGATGTCTAAGTCACATTCTGCAAGGGACTCGGGCATCCTGACCCTTTGGTACTTATACTTCATTTCTTCCTCTGTGAGTTTGGCCTTACCCTTAGACTTGGTTGGCCTCTTACTTGATGAAGACATGTGCGAATCTAAGTTCAGTTGCTGATCTGCAAGAAGAAGCAAGGAAGTCCACTGTAGAAGATCCATGTTAGCTGTCAGATCATCCATCAAAGCTTTATAGAATGAAGAGTTAGTAATTTAGAAGCTTCTAGGCGCAGGGCGTAGCTATACTATAGGCTGCAGGGTCAGAAAAGCAAGGCGCAATGCTGGAGAGTGTTGCATGGATAAAAATAGCGCAAAGGGGTGCACAGGGCACAGAAAGATTACACAAAACACTCAGATGTTGATGTATGGCAGGATTGCACCTACACCATATGAAGGGTTTAAACTGGGCACAGATTATCTTGGTGTTGCAATGCGGCAGGGTGTGCCAATGGCACGTAGATATGAAACATGTTGCAAAACATTTTTATGCATGCAAAAGGGCACAGGTTTAAATGGTGTAGCACTGAGTTAAGATGCACCAGTTCTTAGCTTTGGCGCGGCGCAGGGAGAGTCTGCATGGCATAAATGCTGGTGTAGTCTGGATTTGCACTTGCGCCTGTGCCTGCGTTAGGGTTTTGAAAGTTTTATAGGGCGCAGGAAGGATGCATGCTACAAGTAGGGATAGTGCACCCCTTGGTGCGAACTTTGTTTTGTGCAACAATGATTTTGTTTGCACCAAAGAGAAAGTAGTGGCTTTGGATTTGTAATAACTTTATATTTTCTCTTTTGACAGGTTCATGGTTTTTTGGCCTCTTTCAACATAGATTTAGACAGCGAGGGGAATAGAGCAAAGAGGATCCTGGATTCATTTTTGAGACAAAGCCCTCCAGGCCAGCAGATCTAGAAGGAGGGTAAAACTGGTTTGGGGGGAGAGAAAATTGCAAAATGGGTTGGAGGTAGTATTTTATTTCTTTAGATTCATTTCTTTGTTTTTTAACAAAACAACCCCTCAAACAATACAGAAAACCCACAAACAATCACCACAAGAAAAGCAAAGACCACTTACCAGGAATATATAGGATGGAAGAAACAATGTGGGGTCTGCGAACATGACATAAAGTGACACGGGGATGACAGGAACGCTGACAGGTGCAGAGGAATTAACTTTTTTTTACTGTGTTTTCAATCGTGAAAATGACAGGTCAGATGCGCCTATTTATAGCAAAAGGCGTAATAAATGTGCCACCAAATTTTTCAAAGGGTGCACCAAAACAGATGCCAACATGAAATTATTTACACCTTTGGCGCGGTTTCAAGACTGTCGACATTACCTTTTTAGCACCTTGGCGCACCGTTCAAGGGCGCAACAATTTTAGTGTCGACAGGGTGGCGCATGCCTTGGCCTCGGTTTGAAAGGTGCATCATGGGAAGGCGCAACATTTGGAATGTCAACAGTCCAAAGGATGCGCCAAAGGAATAGAAGGGGGCGCATATGCATTTGATGTTGCATGAATAAAATCTGCGCCCGGCCACTATGCCCGGCCAAAAAGGACCAAAAGACTAAGTTCGAAAAACTAGGTTTTCCGGAAAGGGATTTTATGCCAATCCGAATGCTACGGGACCTTGGCGGGGAACCGAAACAAAATTTTTTGGTATGGTTACCTACAAAATTTCCCTTGTCAATTTTATAGGATAACAATTACTAACCATGGTATAAGGCTCTCACTCAAGCCTTTCATAAGAACAAGGTTTGTTAAAAATATCACTTATAAATACCAATATGATTCCCAAGGAAGTATTTATGTTATAATAACTAACTTGGCTCAAGTTGCCTTTCACACATTACTTTAAATAATTCAAAGCTAGAATTAGAGGAATAATGCTCACATATCAACATAGGAATAGGGTTCCATTTGATCGACGGGTGTGATAACATTATTCTCAGGATATTTCCATGGAAGTTATTAACACAAAGCTACTAACAAGAGAGAAAAAGTATTCTTCCTTATTTCATGTAGTGACATTGTGTCACAATAAAGTTATAACATTATAAGATTTGCCTAATTTGTTTCCTTCCTATTGGGAATGACATAAAAGGACTTGGAAATATCACATTAGTTTTCTTGCAATGACAAGCACAACTTATCAATTCATTTCACATCATATGACTCGAGGGTTTACTTTGATCCAAAAGGGATGACCATTTACATTTCGGCGGAAGGGTTCCACCTATTTTTCATTTGTTACCAAAACCATTTCAACAGTATTACCATTACTTGTTATATATTTTCCTATGATAATCATAAAATACCATCCTTTCATTACTTCTTAGTTCTATTTAAATAAACACGATATTACTTAGTCATCATGCTAAGTGTACTTAAATTCACACCAAGACTTCCCTTAGTTTCTAAAATATACGAGAGATAAAGGGTTTTGCATGCTTTTCATGATAATTGATTAGGTCTTTTAACAAGGTATGCAATGTTCATGTGACCCAATTACTTGTGTCTCTTTTGGTTAACTAATTTCTCTTAGATCCTAATTTTAAAATAAGCTTGATTTACATATCCTTATAAGTATAAACGTCCCTTTTTGTGATACATGTAAATCCCTTAAGATGGTGTATAACTCATATACATATCATTATTTGTCACTACATTCACTAATTAGATACTTAGGTTAATTTGTTTGATTATACAAATATTCAACTTCATATTATGCATTACATACATTCATTAATGTTAAACGTTATTACATGACCTAACAAGGGTTATATTAAAGTTTACTTTCAAGATTATATATTCCTCTTCTGTGATACAATATCAAATTTTACACATGTACTATTAGATTAAAAAAAATATTCTATCACAACATTACAACATTATCTTTCTTTCCTTGATTCAGATTACCATGATATTATCTTGTGATCATAATAACAATGAACATATTTTACTTTCCATGACTATCTATTGTTCAGTTAGAAAGCATATTTCTAATTATACATGAATATTAGTCAACTAATTTACAAATACCGTACCATTATCATTTCCTCACAAAATGAAATGTGGTTCTCACTTGAAATAATAAAACAATAATATTTTGATCAATGAATACCCAAATAAGGCCCCAAATCCAATAGCATCTACATACATTTCAACATAAACATGCTACTACAAAACAACATAATAATGATATTGAATCTTTATGTCTAGGGTACCTACAACCAAAAACATGGTCAGCCCAAGAAGTTAACATAGCAATTGCCTACAATCTAGCACCTTCTATGTATGCATATTTTCCATTCACAACTATATAAGACTCTTTGCATGCAATTAGAGAGGGTAAAAAATACGTCATTGGTTTCATTGCATCTACAATCTATAGAGAGAGAGTGGGAAGAGAGAGAAAATGTAAAATTTGACAGAAGAAAACTCCTTAATGAAAGAAATTAATATAGGTTCCATAAAATCATGTGAACGTGTCATAAGTCTCTCAAACATTATTAAGCTTAAAGGAGGTTTGACAACAATTTTCCCAATTATTGTTGCAAATTTATAGAAGTGACCAAATCAGCCAAAGTGGCTACCAAAATAAGTTCGAAAACTAACATCCAAGACTCAAGAACACATTCTGTCACTTCTCATCCACTCCCCTATATGTAGAGAAACCCTTGGATTCGGCGAAAATGTATGACTACCTTTCCAAAGTTGATTATCGTAAATGTGTTAGTTCTCTCTTGCTGTAGAACGAAAAGTGGCCTTTAGAACCCACTAGAAAAACTATCTCCCAAGATAGTTTTCTCAAAACAAAAAGTTGATTAAAATTTTCATGGTGAAGCTCTAGAGGTATTTGGTGGTAGATATCCATTTCTCAAAACAGATCTCTAAACCATGAACCAAAACTAGAATGAATTTCTGACTTTGAACAATTATCTCATGTTGTGAAATGGTTAATTCGCCTCTAAAACACATGTCGTTAACTGATCAAATGATTACTCAAAATGGGTTTAAGGGTTTTTTATATTCCATGTCAATAGGGGACAATCAAATGTTGGCATATTTTTTGTGAGATTCATAGAGGTGTTTTGCACATTGTTTTAAAGCGTCTTTATTAACTTTTGAACATGTTTAAGATAGAATGCGTGTATGCATTTCAAGGATACATTTCCCAAACTTACTCATCCAATTTTTTAAAATTTTTCTTAGGTCACATTCCATGAACAAGGAGAACAATCCAAAGTGGGAATTATACTTGATTGGATCGAAAATAACTTTCAACATTTTCAACAACCAAAGTTATGGCTACAATTAGAGTGGAGCCCTCTGCTATTGACCTAGCTAGAAAATCTAATCTTTGTGTTGATGGTTACAATGCCCAAGGAAATAATGAATGTGGAGGTTGTCTTGTAGGTGGTTCAGCTAGCTTGCCCACCTCTGGGCTTGATTCCTCTACCCCAATCCGTGCCCCATATGTGGAGGCTTCAACGTCTCATGGTTTTTTTTTTACAGGAGCCTCAATTAGTGGATCTGTGGTGGCAGCTAAATCCTCATATCTTTCATTGCAATGTGGAATCCCTCTCTCTACTTTTGATAGAGAACGTGGTGGAGGGAATGTTATTGGTAGTGTTGGGGGTCTCTATTCAAGCTATGGGCTTGGTGCTCCCATTGTTTTTTAGGATGTTGTGGAGTTTGGGGCTTCCCCTGGTCTAGCAAAAGGTGTTGGATCTCATGAAAATATGGCCCATATTCACTCCTATGGTAAATATGTGGTCACTTTAATTGGTGGGAAGTGTTTCTAGGTGGAGCCCTCAGTTGGGTTGAAGGATGTGGGGTTTGCTAAGCCCTCAATGGTGGTGGATGCTCATTACCCTGTTTCATCTCCTTTAAGGGGTTCTGACGGAGTAAGGTTTGTAGACTACTCATAGGACCTTGGTGTTTTGACTCAGGATCAATCTCTTCACTCTGGGAATTTGGTTCTTGGAGATAGTGCACCTATGTTTTTTTCTGGTGCTCCGGTTTAAGGGAGCTCGATAGTGTATGAACTTATTTTTGTGGATGGTTCTTGACCATCGGTACCCCAGTTACAGTAATGACAATAGATTGAACCCTCTACTAACTTTTCCTTTAAGGATGTGGTGAGGGGGAATGTTAATAAGAACAGGGGATTGTTGGAACCCAAAAGTAATCAACCTATGGCTTATGCTAAATCTACACCAACAGTTAGTTTTGGTGATGAGGTGATTCAATCAGAAGCAGCTTACAAAAGAAATGGTCTTATTTGTAGATTCAACAACTTTTTTCTAGGTTTGCTTGCATTGCATACTTGGATTTAGAGTCAGTGGGGCCCTCTCATGGAAGGTATGGTGGATATATTTCCTCATGCTCATGGTTTTTTTGTTGTTGCATTTGAAAATCCTTCTGATAGGGATCTTATTTTTGAGAAAGTATGGGACTTTGAATTTCATATGATTTTAATGAAACCATGGTTTCCTTTGTTCAATCTGATTTCTGACACTTTCCAAGTTAAATTGGTATGGATTTGTCTTCCCCCTTCAATTATGGTCAGAAATTTGTGTAACTACTATTGGAAACACTTTAGGGAAATGTTTAGCGATTGACCCAGAAACTGATGATATAGAACACATAGCGTATGCTCGTATCTTTGATGGATTTGGATACTTTTGTGGATTTCCCTGCCACTATTGATCTGAAAGTCGAGGATAGAACATGGTCTCAAAATTTGGATTATGAAGGATTTCCCTTTAGATGTCGCACATGTTTTTCTCTTGGTCATTCAGCATCAGTTTGTCAAATGGTGTGAAAACATGCTAAATGTAGAACTTCTTGGTGGAAGAATTCTAAACCGAGTCACCTAGTGGTGAATGATCTTATGCAGTGTGAACCTAACTCAGTTTCTATTAAATCTGTTGAACCTGAAGTGGTGGAAGCACAAAAAATTTATAGGAATGATGTGGAAACTTTACCTGAATCCCATGACCTTATAGAGCACATTGACATTCTTGATTGCAATCCAAAATACTGAAAATGTAAATCCAAACTCAGAAGAGGATCAGAAATTTTTGTGTAGGAAAAAGAAAGGGACTATCTCCTCCTTAAAGATGCAGCTAAGATCCAAAGGGAAGGGGAAAAACCGATGATATAGTTGTTGTCTTTATTGTTGTTTATTTATTGTTGCTGGTTTGTTGTTGTTTTTTTGATCTTTGGTTCCACTGGAAGAGGTTATTTCTCCTTGTTCCTAATTGCCTTATATTTTTTCTCCTTATTTTGTTTGGGTAAGGGCCCCCTTAACCCTAATTTACCAATAGTAAAAAATGTTGGTTTAATTTAAATAATACACCCATCATTTGATTTTAAATTTGATGTGATTATGAAGAGAAAACCAATAATACTAGGGCAGAGGCTATTCTCCCAACAAAATGGACAACTATTACAAAGGGATATTTTTATGTTTAGTGTAATAGTGGTGCTTTTTGTGGGGATAATAGCCTTTGGTTAATACGAGAAGCATACTTTTTTTCAAAAGGGAAGAATTCCATGCATGGAATAAATCGAGTTGAGCTTAGATGTTCCCGCCCTTCCAATCAACCATTTCATGAATACCTTTTTAACCATTGCATTTCCTTGACTAATTTCGTCAAACAGATAACATTCTTTACGTATGTTTCCAAAGGCATTTTCAGCAGGCCCTTCAACACATATCCAACAGTTAATGTAAAACCACATCCACCAAATGTCGATGCATCTATCTAAGTCATATATCCTCTCATACGCATTGTTCAGGTAAAGGAAGATTTGTTTTATTTCTTTCTTTATAAAATGTGTTAGACTACAGAAAAAGAAAATTCCATTCTTTATATTATTTTATGGATGCCAATATCCATGCTCTATTTGAAATCTCACATTTTAGTGAGGGATGGAGTAGAATGTAAGAAAAGGTGAATCAGTCAGATTAGCAAAGGTGAATAGTAGTACAATGTTAGAGAGGGTTTGAGTTCACAACCCCCTTCCACACATCTCTTGAGTCCCACACAACCCTCCATAGGCATGTTAGGCATTTCATCAAACAGATCACCTGTTGTGTTCCCAAACACCCCTTTTTTATTGCATGACCTGACCAATATGGCAGGCAAGGATGTGGATTTTGAAATATACCTAAACATTGCATTTTCTCAAAAGTTTCCAAACCCTTTTCACATTAATCCAACAACCACTAATTTTGTTGCAACCTTCATCCAACAAGCTCCAAAATAGAGCAAAATCCAAAAGGAGGCAATAGAAAACCTAAACGCATTTTCCCTATACCATTTTTTTCTTTTAAATTATATCCTGTATTTTAGGTTTCTCTTTCTTTGTTTTTTTTTAAAATTTCCCCTAAACGAGAGATAAACATATTTCCATGGACGATTAGGGAAATTCTCCTTTAATTATTAGTACTACTGAAGTCAATGAACTATAGGTTTCACATATACTTAACTAGTTATTATTTTTAGAACTTTTTAACCAATTAGAAATTATTATTATTTTCATAAACAAATATACAATTCTCACATTAATAATAAATTTTATGAAATTGCACAAATTTTAACAAAATAATTATAAAATTATATTTATTTTTAATTTGATTGACCTACAAATTGATATGTTAATACAAGGTTCAGCAATTTTGAGGAAAATATGATGTCAAAGGATTTATTTTAAAAATAGACAATAATAACAAAAAAAAAGGTTCAATAAATGCAAACACATTGGAAAATAAAATTTTTAACTAAAAATACATTTTGTCTTTAACATATGTGATTTTAAGGTTAAAGACATAATTTCGTAATAACCCTGTCTGATAACAACACAACGAGACCCTGAACTAGAAAATGTGTTTGGAGATGATTGTGGGAATGATGCATGGGATTGCATACTTGAATGAAGAAGCACAGCTTAGAATCATTCATAGAGATATCAAAGTTGCTAATATACCTCTAGATAACAATTTTTAGGCCAAAATTATAGATTTTGGACTAGCAAGACTCTTTCCAGATGACCACACACATCTTACTCCCAGAGTCAGGGGTACAATGTAAGATTATTTAGGGTTTTTTTTATGTTACTCTCTCACTGGATCTCATCTAATTGTTGAAATCCAATTGTTATCCAAAATTTACCCTTCAAGGTAATTTTGATAACATGCATCAAATTCTTTAGTCCCGAGCAAGTAAAATCGATTCAAGGCCCAAAATCATGTTTTTGGGGTCCCCTTGGCTTCTCTCTAGCTTCCCCATCCAAGGAAAAAACCCAAGAAGCTAGAGAAAATTGGAAAAAATATGAAAAATGGGCTCATTCTGATGTTTTGTAGAAAAATCAGATATTTTTTGTCCCAGGCGGTCCGTGGGACAATTGGGATGTAGGGACGCGTAGGATGCGTAAAGCCGAAATGGCCGAAGGAAGTGAAAATTGGCAAAAGTGGAAGTTTTTGTTTTGCACGGTCTACGATAGCCGGGACAAAAGTATGCATGCGAGACACAAATCGAACAATTTTTTTCAAGTCAGTCTATTGTGGGTGGTGTAGAGATTTTCGTCTGGGACAGTCGAGACAAAAGTACACACGGGATGCGCAAAGGTGAAATCACCGCACAAGGAGCCAAGTTAAGTGGATGCAGCCAATGCACAAGTCAATGACAAATGTATAGGGATAGGGAGGCCCAAATCGGTCGATGCAGAAGAATGTTTCTAGGACAACCGGGACACACGGACCCGATTTTGCTGAAATAGCCGCAGCAAAGAGAAAAGTCAAAGTTTGACCTCCCAAACTTCAAACGAGCCATAACTTTTGACTCCGAGCTCCAATTTTCATAAAATTGGACTTTCTGAAATGAGCACGACATCCTCTGCATCGTAAAAATTAGATTTCTTAATTTTGATGAGGGTATATATATTTAAATATAAGAAACATATTTAGCTCTAGTCAGTTAATGCTCATTCCTGTCAAATGACAGAAAATGCCTGGCAGACCCAAAATAACTGCTCGCAGTCATAAGGCCATAACTTTTGCATTTCTCAATGAAATCACACAAAATTGGTACCATTGGAATTGTGGCTTTGAACCCAACACACAGTTATCAAGAAATTCTAGATTTGATGAGAAATTGATGGGGTGTTTTCATAAAACGTAGCTGGATTCATGACAATGTTTTATTTGGTAGTTGGGAGTGCAATTAAGAGGCATGGTCATCATTCCTTCTCTGTTGCTGCACCTGGGACAATATGGGGAGCCTTTTGCAAGTAACATACAATAATTTCACTCCATTTAGTGCCTCTTACAAGTGGTTGAAGGATAGATTTCAGGATTTTCATTTTCCCTTTCTCCCTCTCTTCTCATTTTCCTATAAATTGGAGTGTTGGGCTCATTGTAAAGGGGATTTTTTAGTTGTAGAAAAGCTCTATCAAAATTTCTTTGTAAATCCAATGTGCTATAGGCCCTTGTAGTGGACTCCTTACATGGTGATCCAGGCTCCTATCTTGTAATATATTGAATTGTGCATATCATGAAGTAATAAAATACAAGTTTGTGGATGCATCTTCCCCTGTTGTGTTTGTTTGCACTCTTCTTGCCCTTTCAAACTTCATTACAAGAATATTGTGTCTATTTTTATGATCTTGCATGGATCCATTATCATTGTGTATGTTTGAGATGTTGTTGTGAATGCATTTTGCTAGATTGTGGAGAACTGTCATCACCCCTTCTAGTGTGCACTTTGATTCTGTATCTCACGCATTAGAAGATTACTCTCCCCACCCCCTTCTTTTCTAGTGTATCACTGCCATAGTGTAGGCTTTCATGTTTTATGCATTCTCTCTCCTTGGTCCCTTGGAAAGTTAGATTAGGGTAGTTAGTTTTATCTGCATTAAAGTAGATTGTGGCAGGTAGTTTAGGAGCAAGAACCAGCTTTCTCTGGAGGTCTATCTCAAGTAACAAGTCCCACAACTTGGAGATAGCACCCATGTAATCCAATCACACCATGAGCTCAAATATATGCACTTGTGTAAACATAAGGGTGTTGTGATTCGGTGATAACACTAATCCATTTAGTTTTTATTACTTGAGACAGAGGGTATAATGTGCCAAAATATGCAACTTAAGGTCAATTGACAGATAAGGAAAACATGTAATGTGCCAAAATATGCCTTGTTAGTATTTCAACATCATACTCACAAAATGGAGATATTGTACAGTTTCCAAATCTAGATCCTAACACTGATAACTTGTCTGCAACAACATTAAACTTTCTATCATGGTGCACAATATTAAATGATTCAAACATCTCAATCAAATCCCAGACTGCATGCTTGTATTGTTTCATTCTCCAATTTTTATTAGCATACAGTTTTCTAATCTACTTGACATTCAGTTTTGAATCTCCTTTGACAATGATATCCTTTACACCATATTTCCATGAAATTTTCAAACCCAATAACAATGCTTCATATTCAAAAATGTTGTTAGTACATTCAAAGTTGAGTTTGAAAGAAAAAACAAACTCTTCATGGTCTGGAGAAAGTTGAACAATATCAGCACCATTTCCAAACTTGGAACAAGCTCCATCGAATAACAAGGTCCGACTTGTTCAAGACATTTACATTGATCAATCTTGTGCTCTTTTCCATCAGCAAACCCAACAAATTTATCAACATCTACATCAACATACAACACTTCATAAGAAACATTATTGGGATCTTCAATGAGGTGCAACATCTTCTTCTCTCCATATAGCTTTACAAGGATGCCTTCAATTATAATGGTGGCAAAAGACATATCCATCTGAACACTTCCACCAAAACTTGCAACCCACTTTCTTGATAACAACATGCCCCATTTGGCAGGGAAATCAACAATAACAACATCAAGTTTCAAGTTCTTACCTGGATAAGCTGCAAGTTATACCACCAAACCTTTTACACACCCTACAAATGGCACCTCTCTAGAATCCATTACAGTACACTTGCCATAAGTTATTGTCACTTTAATGTTCAATTCATTCATAACTTCTAGATGCATAAAATTCCATGATGCTCCGTAATCAAACATACAATTGTGCAGCAGTCTGTCCTTAATAATCAATGTTGTAAAAAATGGATCAACATTTAATTGAGACTCAACCAAAGATGTTCCCAAGTAAACTTCAGGTGGTTCACCTATCTCATCCAATGCTGGTGGTTTTTCTAGGTCTGTAATGGTTGGAGGAGGAGTGTTTACATTATTTATATTTCTACCTTGGGTACTCTTATCTTCTCCCAATCCCAAATACTCAAAATCCCTCTTCTTATGCTCAGGAATCCTAAGTAGTTCAACAATTGGGACAGAAATCTTGATCTGACTTAAGACTTGGGCAATGTCATAAGGAATGTATTTGGGCAAAGCAGTAGTTGGAGAAAGATTGACAAATCTCATCGGATGACACAAGATTTTTCACATTTTTGGCATAGGTGGGAACACCAGTTCTACTTGATACAACAAGAACTTTTCGAGATGCATCTTTCTTTTTATGTTTCTTTTGGGACATTGGTGAGGACTGGGGTTTTTGGTTTGGCTTGAGGCCCTACCCCTTTGACAGCTTTACTTCTTGTGTTGTACTCTTTTTCTTTGGCAACCAACAACATTCATTAACAGCTATCTATCCTCTTCTAATGGGATCCCTCCACTCATACTTATTAATCATTAGAGCTCTTAGGTACTGAAAATCATTATTAGGAAGTTCAAAATCTTGTAACATATCTATTTATAAAGTATGAGAGGGAGGAAGAAGAGGTACTCAGTGAATGCAATCCCAAATAATTATAGTAGTTCTTGCACTTATTACTTCAGTTAAAGTTGCTTCTTGTTGTGAGCTTGTAGAGCAGTCCACCATGCATGCATCATCGTTAGTGTTACCATCATCATCTTAGCTTCTTAAACTTGTTGATCTACTTCACATGGAAATTGGGGTAAGAAAAATTTGTCAGACCAATCAACTTCATTTGTCTCTTCAACAACAACAAATTTGGCATTTAGAGGATCAGGCACTACTCTATTTTCCCTAACTTGGGGTTGTCCTAGCTCCCATGGGTCCTTTACCTCTGTCATCATATATCTTATCATTTCTAGGATGATTTGTAAATATTTATTTTCCTTATTGCCTATGGTGACCTTGATATCCTTGTCCAATTCATTTCTCTACCCTGGCTAGCTTGTAAGAGATTTCTTTGACAACCCCAGCTAAAGTCTTTACAGCTTCCTCAAGATCCAAAAACTTACTTGATTGCAGGATTCTCTGGGTTGATCAATTTAACACCCTCCCTCTTAGGAGGTTTTCCAACTAATTTAATGTTGTTCTCAATTTACAGAGCCATGGTAAAGGCCTGCCTCAAATTTGTTGGGTTCTTATCCCTTAAATAATAAGCAACTTTCTTATGAAATGCATATGAATACTTTATCAGACATGATTCATCACATAGCCTCAAATTGACAGGAAGTATTCTCAATATTTTGTTAAATCTTGTATTGACATCATGCACTAATTCATTAGGATTCTTTTTTATATTTTCAAACTCTAATAAAAGAAACCCTAAGGCCTTTTTTATCACCAAATTGCATTCTAAAAGTCTTCTTCATCTCTTGTCTAATAATCAATGGAATTACCTGGAAAATATTTATACCAGTCCCTTGCATCTTCTTCTAGATTATGGATAAAAAATTTAATGTACACATCCTCAAATTCTATTTCAAAGTCCTCCATCATATTGACAAAGAGATTTAAGTGTTGATCACCAGTGATTGCATTATTTCCTTGAAACTTAGGCAATCTATTTCTTACATCTTATGCCAAAACTTTTGGATAGCTAACCATACCTCTAAAATTGATGAGACCAAAAGTATTAACAAAAAATGTTGCTCTAGGTGGAGGCTGAGCCATATTATTTTGAGGAGGTGACATTGGAGGAGATAGAAATAGAATGATGAGGAGTGAGGGGTCTATGTGGTACAGGGATGCAATTCTCAGAATGACTGCCCTCTAAAGGCTCTGTTTCTTGGAAAAATATATCAGATTTGTAAAATACAGGGAGGTAGATTGAGAAGCAAATTTTTTAAATACAAAAGAAGGACCCTCTCTAAATGGAAAATTCAATTCAACAAAGAGACTACCTGATTCAGAAGCACTTGAGGAAGTATTGTAATCTTCAATCACAAACTGATTAGTTTCACCAATGGAGATCTCTTTTCTTGATTCTTGATCTCCGACAACCTTCCAAATTATTCTTCCTTCTAAATTAGACATTCCCAACTCTTGAAACAACCTTCTAATAGGGTCCTTGGAGAAGAAATATCTTCTTTCTTCCATATTTGCAAAGATTAATGACAAATCTTACTTGATATATGTTAAGACACTGGTATTTATTAAGAATTTAAACAACACGGAGTCGCCACTAAGGATTTTCACCTTTGTTTGTGCAAATGCACTATGAAATACCTATAAAATGTATGTCAATACCAAGATTCATGCAAATATTACAATATCTTCTCTTCTTTTACCCAAATTTATCGATGATGATACAAACTTTAGTGCAATAACTGTATAAGCTCAGAAATATTGCACTCAGAACTTAAAAATTTGAACAATTCTTACAGATCTAAACAGATAATTATGTTTCAACAATGTATTTGCACTTTAGATCATGTAAGAAACATTACCATGGTCTGTATGCATACTGCACCTTTGTTTGAATACTTCAAATAGTCCCCTGGAAACAGACACCACTGGTGTTGTTGCTACGGGCCAAATGGATATGAACTGGAAACAAATCAACATAATCCTCCCCGGCAACACAAATCAGATCCCCAACAATGATTCCACTAGTTTTGTTGATGGGACAAATGGATATAAATCGGAAAAAAATCAACAAATCATCCCTGATAACGTCAAATCAGATCCCTAGCTGCGGCGCCACTAGTGTTGGTATATAAATTTGTTCTCCTTTTCAAGCTGAGTAGCATCGCAGATTTGACATAGAGCTTAGAGACAGATAGATCATAATGTATGTCATTTTGTAGCCAGGGATGAGATCTAACTGGCCCTTTATCACTCAGATTTGTGGAGAGATGGATAACACCTTCAAGAGGATTTGACCTATCCTCACTACTTTAGGCCATGCCTTTCGACGAGGGTGAGAGGACCCGTAGTGTAACCTCTGTTTAATGAAGGAGATGAAGATATCCTTCTTTTGCACAAATTTTATGAAGAAAACCTTGTGAAAGTATGATCAATACTCCATAATTTAAATCTCAAGAGTTGTCACTTCTAAAATATGGAGACACTTTCAAAACAAGGCTAAGGTTACTGAAGACATTATGAAATCCTAATTGTTCTGCATATTTTAGTAAATAGATTTTGTTCCTTTGTTGATACACAGGGCAAACAAGGGTAGTTCAGGATGGATTCATGGTTTTTGAATAATTTTGGTGGGAGATTAAGCAGGATAAAGTTGATTATACCAGATCTTTGAGAGACTTCACCACAATTGGAAAGCTAAATGACATAAAGCTTTGGAATATCTAAGATGTTCCTTCAACCAGAAGGTGTGCTTCAATAGAGGCCCAGATCAGCACGTTTTCACACAATCTTTGAGAATCTAGCAAAAAGGATCAAGTTAAAAGACTCCATTAAACATCAAAGACCCTTGGTTCCTCACGCCTAAGATACACTCAAAGGCTTAGAAAAAATCTTTATCAACAAATGATAGTGAAGTGATTTTAAATTTGTTTATTTCATCACAGGATGAAGGCTCTTCTTGAAATGAAATTGTAAATGCCACTAAACTGTCATAGGGATGAGATTGTGTGTGATTTGGAGGGAATTTAACACAAGATTGCAATAGGAATAAGAAAAACTACTTGCAGACATTTTGAAACAAAGCAGATACAAATTGCTCCAAGATTGACACAAATTAACTCAAAATTGATTAGATTCATCAATAGGGGAAAGATTCCAGAGAAATCTCAGTGCTCGTTAATGGCTATACATCTGTAACAAACTTGACATGATAGAAAATATAACACAGAAGAAATTAATCAGGTATCTCAGATTGGTCTCTCAGGAAGACGAGCTCTCTCAATTTTTCTCTTAAGAATTCAACCCCCGACCCTTTGCAAGAGTATTCTCATTGCATTTTTACATTTCACTCGCTCATTCATCCAGAATTTTCCCCCAAAAAGAAGAATATTCGAGGGACCTTTGCTTGTTACCAATTTTCCTTTGAAAGTGATGTTTAACAAATTCACATCTGAAAGCTGCCAGGTGGACCAATTATGAACTAATCACATTTCTCAGACCCTCGACTAATGACTAGGATGCCATGCCACAACCTTTTTGACAATCCTTTTAATCATTCTAATTTTATCATGCAAGAAATCCCCATTTTAATCATTCTCGGGAGGCTCTGCATAGAGCTGGATCTGACAGGCAATCCTTTTTGCTCTCGAGGCAACACCTTTTTCATCCTTTGCGCCTGCAACCTTCATCATTTCATCCTTTTCTCTCTCTTTCCTCTGCAAATTTGTCTCACATCCAGCTTCTCTGGTAATTCACATTTTTGTAAGTGCCTGAGCAATTCCAACTTCAAAATATCGACCTTAAAAATCCTTGGACTCACAAATTAAGTTCTGAATCCATTCAATGGCACTTTACAGACAAAAATGACAAGGAATTTCATCAAAAAATGATGAAAAACAGTGCATATTCACATCTCCAGGAGTCTTGGAGAAAAAATGGTAGAAAAATAGATGCAATGCACAACAACCGTTGATTTTGTCCCCTTCTCTACTTTATATTATAGTTTTCCACGTGTTTCCTTGGCACAACTGCAAAGGAGAAGTACAGTGGAAAGTTTCCAAACAAGCACGGGCCTTCCACGTGCCTTGGGCCCAAGAAAAATGTCTTTTGGCCTTTGAAAAAGTCTCAATAAAAAAGGAGCCAGCAGAATCCTCCACGTGTCTCAATGGCACATTTTGAGATGGTCCCCAAAATGCCGAGACCCAAAACAAGCACGAGCTCACCATGTGTCTCAGTCCGGCAGAGTTGTTAAAAAATTTGAAGGATCAATGGAAGGTGTCATGTGTCTAGGGTCCGAGAAAGTTTTCCTTGGCCATTGAAAAATCCAAGCAAGGGCAGAGTGAGCGGAAGCCTCCAAGTGTCCTCCTAGCGCTTCTTCAAAATAAAATTTAGGGGACTGGTCCCCAAACAAGCGTGGTCCCTCCACGTGTCCCAGGCCTTAGAAAATTTCTTTGAAAAGTTTAAGTATAGAGCAGAGCCGGTGAAAGCCTCCACGTGTCTCCCTGTCACAATTGTTAAGGTGGGACCCTGAGGCAGATCCTCAAATGAGCGTCGGCCCCTCCACGTGTCCATGGTCTGCCAAAGCTACATCGGCCGCATGAAAAAATTGTCTAAGTCTGGGCAAGGAAGCGGAAACCTCCACGTGTCTCCCCGATGCAACTCCAAGGCCAAACCAAAAGGTGAATTTTCATATGAGCACTGACCCTCCACGTGGAAAAGCTTTGAGTTAAATCGGGCCTTAGTGTTTTCAAAGTGCCCCACCGAGCCACATCCAACTAGAAAGGGCCATGTTTCCACAGGTGCTGAGATGTAAATTTGACCAGGAAAAACACACCCGTCAAACCGTAAAATGTAGGAAAATCACCATTTGTGCCCAGAAAATGAATCTTTCTTTAAGGACAGATATTTTGGAAATGATATAAGGCCCAAATATGATCCTCTGAGCCACATCCAATCACGTTTCCACATATATTAGGGACAAAAATTGACAGGGAAAACAAAACGTGACTATGGAAAATGGACAGAAGGGAAAAAACCCGAGTTTTCACCCAAGTTACAAATCTATTCACATGGACAGAGGAACAAAAAACAAATTCTAGATTTTAAGTGATCCTTGACCAAGGAAGGGACTGATCATGGTAACCAGATGAAGGATAGAGCTTTCATGCATCAATACGGGGAGATAGAAAACATAACAGAGCTTGTAGACTGAAGAATTTCAAGGGAAAATGGGGCGAGACTAAATTGAGCACCAACACCACTAAGCCAATCCTCTGAATGAAAACTATCTCCACTGCCAAAATACCAAATTATTGTGATATTTAATTTCATAGTATTTTATTAGGAGACTTTAACCTATACCAAGAGAATAGACTCTATTCCAAATGAGGTTTTTGACCTGCAAATAAGTGATGTGGAGTCTCATACTTGGACTGAAAAGAGTCATCCAAGAGTTCCAAAATTGCTTAGAATACATTGATTCTGGGAATTTTTATGAATATTTGAGAGCCTCAACTCTATCTACCCTTAAGAGGGAAGATGTAAAATCTCTCAACCCTTGGTTTTTGCTTCAGTTAACATAATTGGAAATGAGAAGGAAAACTTAAAGGCCCTCAAAGAGCAATCGGCACTAGCCATATAATAGCTTACAAGCACCAGTATAGTCTGAAACAATTATGTGGAAAATAGGAAAGGAAAGGTTTTTCATAATCTGAGATGATATACGAGACTATTTTGTAATCTTAATGGCATTTTACTATGGGATGTCTACCCCAAAAAATGTCAAAGCTATCTCATGGAAACCTTTCCGGTGCTGAAAATTTCCTTCACCATTAATAAAAAAATCTTGTTGTTGCCACATAGTATTTTATTATTCAAAGATTTTGGATGAAAAATTCATAGGCCTCAAAATTTGAATGACCACATGACTTAGGATTTTAAGTAATCAAACAACTCATAAGCCTCCTTAGAAATTTAATTATACCTTTTTGGGGAGTATATTCATGTCAACATAATTATTGAGGTCTCAAGTTACATGGTAAAATCGTTGAATAATTATGTGAGAATACTCACCACCAAAAATTATTGTAGCTTTCCAAAGACATGAACTTACTCGACACATTGACATTGTTTCACTAAACACGAGTAATAGGTGTCCATCCTAATCAATTCATCTTTCTCAACATACTACCAGCCTTTACATTGTAATTTTTTTTGTAGCAGTACTTAGAAACATTGTTCCTCTTGTTTTATCTTGTCTCTTCATTCATCTCAGGATATTTAATCATAAAATACTTGCAAATTTAACCGTAAAATATACATGTGAATATTTAAAATTAACTAATAAATTCGAATTAATTAATTAAAATATGACTCTTATCTTAAGTTATTTAGTCTATTTTATTATTTTCACGTTTAAATATTTTATCTTCTTTCTCGACCGATAAGGATGGTCATTAATACGAATTTCTTTCCCATCGATGGCTTGAATAAGAAGCTTAGAGGACAGGAACTACAAAGTCACACATCGGATTGATTAGTAAGTTTTTGACTTATTTATTTCGAAATGCCTTAAAAAATCTCCAACCGCTTCTCTCAAGGACCTTACAATTTCTTCTCATGGAGTTTTTTTTACTGTGTTATTTCTCTAAGGACCTAAACTTGATTGGTTACTTTTTGTGTTCAAGAAAATTTTACAACCTCAGCTTTCTGCCATTTTTAGCCTTCCCTTTTGTTGCTCGCTCACACCCTTTTGACTCTTCCACTTTTTTCAATTCTCTTTGAATGGTGAAGTTGACCCCCTTTTATAGTTGTCTTCATGTTTCCCTCTCCTAGTTAGCTTCTTTTGGACACTCCCAAATTTCCCACCCAAACTTGTAGTTGGTTTGAGATCTTAACTTATTTGAGTTACATCTATGTCATCCATACATATTTGACATGCCATGTTGACATATTTATTTTTCTCCTTTGACAATTACATCACTGTCAACCACCCTAATCAGATATTTTTGACCACTTTTGTCACTTTCTGCCAGTTAACTACTTTGTTGTGTACTTCTACCTTTCCTTTTCTTAAAATAGTTACTTCGAAGATCATCACATGCATACATGGTATTAGGCTATACTTGTGCCTCTTTTATTGTGCTCTATCATCTTTTGGGCCTTCTCAAACACCCGAGCACCAATTCTATAGCCTTCTCATTTTCACTTCATCTTCTTGCTTATCCTCTTTTGCACCCTTCGCAATATCAATCTTGCACCAAAATTCCTTCCATTCATCATTTTCCCTTCTCTTCTTAGAACTTTCACATGCCTCATTTTACTTTGTATCCCTCTAAACTTCCGCACTCTATTACACACAAACATTACTTCACACTTTTCCTTCCTATATCCACTATACAAATCCTTGTGCTTTTGTTGTGTAATTTCTCATTCACTATGTTGCCTATTCTCTATTTAATTTGTACATCTCTCAAACTTACACACACCAATCTTAGCCAAAACTAATGTAGGATTTTATTAAACCTCATATACTCCTGCATCTAACACCCAAGGTACTTAAAAATTGAGTTCCACCTCAAGTAAACTGAGCGAGTGGTAGAACATCCCTTCAGATTAGTAGATTAGATAGTTCTAGCTTCTTCATACAAAAAGACAATTTCCATGAAATTTTGACCCTTCTACATCATCTCATTCACTGATGGTGTGTCTTAGCTAACCATGAAACATGCCCTTCCTTGTAAGGATTGTATCTTTTTGTGAGTATTTTCCCATCAATCTCTCCATTTGGGAGTCTGTGCACGCCCATATCCCTCCACCTTCACATAAATACTTCAAGGCCTTATTTCTTTCACTCCCATTTTATCCATGGACCTCTTCCCCTATCTACATATTCATTCCACTTATTTTCTCCCTTCGTCCTTTTTTTTTCTAGTTTCCCTTCTATCACAACTCCTTTATTTTGTGCTCCTCTGCCTCACACACATTTCTTCCTTTGAGCTCTCCTTTACACCCTTCCTGGTTTCACAAGCTTTCATTGTGCACTTTAACTTTACCCACTTCTTCTCTTTTTCTTCCTCTTATTGCCTTCCTATTGCAACCTTTTCTCTTGAGTGGTGTGATTTGGCACATTTTTTGTTTACGTTGTTTTTCACACGCTTCTTCCTTTTTGTGTCATATATTTCAATGTCTAATCTTTCTTTCATTTTCTTTACACATTCATCTCCTCATTCTCTTTTGCATTTGGATCCATCATGGACCATCTCCATGTCTCCTTCTCTACCTTTCACCTTCTTTTGCGGGATTCATTCTCCTTTGCACATTTCTTCGGCATAATATTCATCTCCTTACACGATTTCTTCTCATGGGATTCTATGTTTTCTTCCTACTTGGTCTCTGTTGGATTGCACTCCGACTGCATGACAACATCAGACCATTATTTACTCGGTCACGAATTTTTCTTTGGTGTCTTTCCTCTCAATATCTCTCTTTTTTATTCTCCGAGAGTTTAGTCATGATGGTTGTGCACCTCATCTTCTCCCTTCCTTCATGATGCTTCGTTATTTTCTCTATTTCCTTAGATCCAACTACTATATCTCCTTACAGTTTCACTACATTATTACATTATTTCCAAGCTCTCCTATGTTAATGCATTCTTTCTTTTATACACCTTTCTCACCGTGCACATTCAAAGTCACTTCCTCAGAGTGCTTTTGGTTTCTTTCAGGGAAAATTATCCTTTTTTTTGTAGTTCCTCTTTTTGTCGATGTTTTTATCCTTTAATAAACTCATTTGAAAATTCTCCCTTTAGGTATTTATGGATATCTTTTTCCTTTTGGTGCAACTTTTTCACATGCATCTCAAATCTCTCTTTCAGTTTGTTCTACTTCAATAGCTTTCAGGGAAACCTCTTCCTCTCCATCCTCCATTTCCTATGCAATGGTGCTCTTATTATTGTGTGTGTCTTTATTTGTACTCTCCTCAACTACTCTTGAATTTTCTTACTTTGTGCATTCATCCACACCTTTCAGTCATTTCACATGGTTCTCTTCTCTTACACACATAGTGACGCATTCTGTATGTCCTTCCTCTTTGACATTTTCCCCACACAATTGTCTACACGCTTTGACACACTTTGATACTTTTTTAGGTATCATTTTTTGCTCTCTTCAATTATTGATTTTGTAATATACTCTTTTTCCTTGTCCTTCCACTTCTCTTTTCATATGTGCACAATCCTTCATCCACCTATGGCCATCAAAAACCATCTTCCTCCTCTCTAACAACTTATATATTCAACAAAATACTCTTGTGCACTACCATATCTCTAGGTGACTTCTATTCTCACCTTTGTGCTCATCTCGTGAGCATTCTTCATGTGTTATTTTCAGAAAATTTCTTGACTTTTCTCCTATCTATATTTTCTCTTCGTTGTTGCACAACTTCTTTCACAACCTCCGACTTTTCCTTTGTGCATGTCTTTTCTTATATCTGACGCTCCAATTGCACTTTGTTCTCCTAGCCTTGTCTACAATAGCGATGCTTTAAACCACAAGACACCCTCTTATTTAGTGATGTAATATGTCCTCAAGTTGAGTCCTTAATACACCTTTAAGATCATCCAACATCTATTTTATTTTTCTTGAAACTATTGCATCTGAGTAGTCCCTTCTTGATGACATTTATCCTTTATGTGCAAGATCACTACCCTTCAACCATTTCTCTCATTTTATTTTTTGTATTCTCTATCCATCTCTTCACACATTAGAAAACAAAATGTTTTTCTAAAGCTACCTCACATTCAACATTCTTCTAGAATTCCACTCTTTCCCAAAGGGAAAACCACATCTGATATCACTGTGGCAAAGGGAAAAACCTCGACACTTCAAAATCACACAGAAGACTACACAATAAGTTGTATATTTCTTATATTCATTTCAAATATAATTTACACTATATACTCTTAAGGATTTTACTAAATCTTCTTATGGATTTTTTATTCTTGGTGTTAGGAAATAAGGGATAAAATATGTGGAACAATCCCTCACAGAATCGCAATAGTAGAAACTAATATGCAGAAAATATTACAGATCTCAAATAAAAGTGTAAAATAAAATAACACAACATAAAGAGACAGTATTTAATGTGGTTCACCTAATTTGGGCTACGTCCACCAAGAATCACTTGCTCATATTTTATTACAAGTCATCGCTCCTCTATATACAATACTCAAATATGTTTGGAGCTATGCTCAACAAACTCTATAGAATTCACACCCGAATTCAAACACATCTGCAATGTTACATTAAAACACATAAGTAGACAACTGCTTAAGCACTTTTACAAAACTGTGGGTATCAAAACCATGGGCCAAAACTGTCTCATAAACCTATGGGTCAAAAATCCTGCCCATATGAGAAAAACCACATTTTTCGGTATATTAGAGCACGTTTTGTTTCAAGGAATAAAAAATAACTGTGGAAAGTGTACATTACTCTTAGTGTATAGTCTTCAACACTTTCACACATGAAAAAAATCTCCACAACCTAACAATCTCCCACTTAGAGACTAGTTTTCCTCTGAGCAAGCTTCTTAACCCTTTACTAGTTTCCGTAAAGACCAACCAAAGTTGAACATAGCTTCATTTTTTCCCTTGTGACCACCTTGGTCATCATGTCTATAGGATTTTGACTAGTATAAATCTTCTCTAGCTTCAACTTCTCTTCCTCCAAAGTTGTCTTGATGAAATGGTACCTTAACTGTATATGCTTCATCCTAGAGTGGAAATCAGAGTTCTTAGCTAGGTGTATAACACTCTAACTATCACTATGCAACTTTCCTTCCTCCTGCTTATGCCCCAACTCCTCATGAAATTGATGTAACCAAATCATTTATTTTCTTTCCTATGTGGCAGCAACATGCTCGGCCTTCGTGGTTGACAAAGCCACCAACTTCTGTAGTCATGAAATCCAGCTTATTGTTGTCCCATCTACAATGTAAAACATAACATGTCGTGATCCTCTTGTTGTCTACATCTCCAGCCATAGTTGAATCTACATAACCACACAAAGTGGTGTCTAATCCATTGTAGCAAACAAAAATGTCCCCATCGTCCCTCTCAAATACCGAAGGATCCACTTTATTGTCTGCCTGTGATATCTACCTGGATCACTCATAAATCTTCTCACTCTCCCACTGCATGGGAAATATCAGGCCTGGTGCACACCATGGCATACATCAAACTGCCAACCGCTGATGAGTAAGGTACCTTGGATGTCTAGTTTCTCTCCTACTCTTGCTTATGACACTACTCCTTTGATAACTTGAAATGGGCCTACCAAAAGATTCCCGAGATGGTTTAACATCTTGCATATTAAACCTCTCCAAGAGCTTCTTAATTTACTCTTTCCTATGATAAAGTCAGCTTCTATTCCTTCCTATTCTAAGATATCCTCATACCAAGGATTTTTTGGGCTACCCCCAAATCCTTCATAACAAAGGATTCACTTAATTGCTTCTTGAGTAGTTTTATTTCCTGCATGTTTTTTACCTGCAACCAACATGTCATCCACATACAGACACATGATAATATAACGGTCATCCTCAAATTTATTTGTATACACACAATGGTCAGAATGACATCTAATATAACCTTGCTCCATTATGAAGTTATCAATTTTTTTATACCATTGACGTGGAGCTTCTTTCAACCCATACAAGCTTTTCTTCAGTTTACACACCATCTCCTCTTTACCTTTGACCTCATAGCCCTCTGGTTGTTGCATATATAGATCATCCTCCAAATCACCATGGAGAAATGCAGTCTTTACATCAAGTTTCTCTAAGTGTAAGTCTTATGCTACAACTATTCCAAGAATGATTCTAATAGAAGTCCATTTTTACTACAGGAGAAAACATCTCATCAAAATATATACTTTTTTTCTATGCAAACCCCTTAACCACCAAATGGGCCTTGTATCTTTTCTTTCCTCCTTCTTCCTATTTGACTTTGAACACCCACTTGTTTTGCAATGCTCTTTTACCTTCAGGTAGCTTCACCAAAGGTTCTCCATGAGAGCCTGATTCTCCTCATCCACGGATTGCTCTCACTTCTTCCCGGCATCTACATGCATGGCTTCATCAAAGATCTTTAGTCTCTCCATTGTTCAGTGAGTAATAAATAATAAAGAGAAGGATAAAAATATTCAGGTTCTCTTCTTACCCTAGAAGACCTCCTCAATATCAGAGTTTGGGGGTTCTTGTTGAGAAGGTTCCTCAACTGATTCATGTGTCACTTTCCCATCTGGAAGATCCTTTACAACTGCATATTCTTTCTTAGATTATTCAATATTTTCATGCAACTGCTGATTATACATGACTTTCTCATTAAAGACCACATCCCTAGATCGAATGATTTTCTTGTCCTTAATACTCCAACATTTATATCCAAAGTCATC
Organism: Taxus chinensis; assembly: GCA_019776745.2. Taxonomy (NCBI): domain Eukaryota; kingdom Viridiplantae; phylum Streptophyta; class Pinopsida; order Cupressales; family Taxaceae; genus Taxus; species Taxus chinensis. The sequence continues at coordinate 682,668,180 of CM034150.1, forward strand.
ACCGCCATAACCAATGAAAGTACATTTTTCTGATTTAGCCTCCAAATTGGTCTTATCATCCTTGTCTATATGGGAAAAGCATCATCACATCCAAAGACTATAACAAATGAATAATCAACTTTCTTACCATACCAAGCCTCCTCAAGTATGCCTCCATCCAAGGCACTTGATGGTCCTCTGTTTGTCAAGTACACAGCTACGTTCACCCCTTCTTCCCAAAAATAAAAAGGTAGTCCTGCATGTAATCTCATACTCCTAGCACATTCCATTATTGTTATGTTCATCCTTTCTGACACCCCATTCTATTGCGGAGTTCCTAGAACCGTATTTTACCTATGGATTTCATTCTTAGAACAATAATCATAAAATTCATTACTGCAATACTCCCCTCCATTATCTGACCTAAGACATTTTAGCTTAAGACCTATGTCATTCTCAACCAAGGCTTTCCATTTAACAAAAATTTCAAATACATCAGATCTGTTTCTAATACAAAAAACCTAAACTTTCTTTATTACATCACATAATAACTTGAACCCCCAAGAGATAATACTTGAGCTGACCCCCACACATTAGAATGCACTAGCTCTAACTTACTCTCTTTTTTTATAGGTCCAACCTTGAGAAACCTTACTCGCTTTTGTTTCCCATATATGCAGTCCTCACAGAGCTCCAAACCTGTTTTTGTTTATCCGGGAAAATCCTTCTTTGTGATCTCCATACGTTTATGGCTCATATGACTCAGCCTGTAGTGCCACAATGTTGTATCTACTTCTGAAGTCACAAGATTATAAACATTAGTGTTATAAGTGGTTAAATATAAGGTTCCAACCTTCTTACCTCTTACCACCACAAGAGCACCCTTGGTAACCTTCTAAGAGTCTGTTGTAAATATCGCAGTACACCCATCACTTCCCAACTAGCCCACCGATATCAAATTTCATTTTAAAGTAGGCACATATTTGACATCCTTCAATAGCCATGTATTCTCATTCTGCATCTTAACCTGAAAAGAATATTTTCCAATTATACTGCAAATCTCATCATCACCAAAAAAAGCATGCCCAAAATCCCCTTGAACATAATCAACAAAATAATGCTTATGTGGAGTAGCATGGAAAGAATCCCCTAAATCTAAAACCTAAGATTCAAAAATATTGTGTAAAGAAAGAATGAAAACATCCTGACATATATTACCAGTTGCCAGATTTGACTCCTTGTTTTTCTTCCTATTGTTTCTTCTTGTCCTAAAGCTCCCAACAGTCCTTCTTTGCATGCCTAGACTTTCCACAGTGCCAGCATACTATCTTGCTTTTATATTTTGACCTTGCTTGATCTTTCGATTTTCCACAGCTTCCTCTATTCTTCTATCTCTCTCTAGTTTCCATTGTCAAAGCATTCCTTGATGTAGAAGATTCCCTAGAGTTTTTTCTTTGCATTTCCTCGCTTAGAATCACCCCTACAACATCCTCAAACTTCAACTTTGAGTTATATGGAACCGATTTTTTTACCGTCATTACCAGGCTATTCTAACTCTTAGGCAAAGAGCACATAATTAATAAAGCCCTAAATTTTTCATCAAATTCTATTGTAACTGAAGCTAGAATATTTACAACCTTATTAAAATCATTTAAATTATCTGCTACTCAACCATTCTCATCCATCTTCATATTAAACACTTTTTTCATTAAAAATATCTTATTAAAGGCATAGGATTTTTCGTACAACTTTCTTAATGCATCCATCAATTCTTTTGTAGTCTTTTCCTTTGAAACATTAAATAATACCGAAGATGCAAGAGATAACCCGATTATCCTAAGTGTCTTCCTATCTAGCAAATCCCATTCTGCATCCGTCATGCTCGAGGGTTTGTTCACCTCCTCAGACAACGCAATATAAAAGGGTTTGTTCACCTCCTCAGACAATGGAATATAAAGATCCTTCTGATAAAGGTCATCTTTCATATACATCTTCCAAAGACTTAAATTATGCCCATTGAATTTATCAAACCTTGATCTTCCATCATCTTCCATAACTCCCACTCAAGCTAAAAATTTCCCCGCGATTCAACACTTAAGAAAACCAAATGAGGCTCTGATACCAATTGTTAGGAAATAAAAGATAAAAGATATGGAACAATCCCTCATAGAATCGCAATAGCAGAAACTAATATGCAGAAAATATTACATATCTCAAATAAAAGTGCAGAATAAAATAACACAACATAAAGAGACAATATTTAATTTTGGTTCACCCAATTTGGGCTACGTACACCAAGAATCACTTTCTTATATTTTATTACAAGCCACCGCTCTCTCAATACAATAACCAGATCGGTTTGGAGCTATGCTCAATAAACTCTATAGAATTCACACCTAAATTCAGACACATGTAATGTTACATTAAACCACATAAGTAGACAACTGCTTAAGTAGTTTTACAAAATCGACGGTATCAAAACCATGGGCCAAAACGTCCCATAAACCTATGGGTACAAAAATCCTGCCCATATGAGGAAAAGCACATTTCCCAGTATATCGGGCACGTTTTGTTTTGAGGCCAAAAAAATAACTGTGGAAAGTGTACAATACTCTTAGTATACAGTCTTCAACACTTTCACACATGAAAATAGGCTCCAAAACCTAACACTTTGACTACATGGTGTTTCCTTAAGGACCTAACCTTGACTAGTTACTTTTTTCATTCAAATACATTTTACAAGCTTAGATTTAAACCCTTTTTGGCCTTTCCATTGTTAGAGATCACTCACACCTTTTTGACTCTCACACTTTTTTCGACTCTCTAAATTATGAATACAACCCCACTTTACATTTGTGCCTTCTTGTTTCTCTTTCCTTACTGGATTCTTCTCAACACTCCTAGATTTCTTGCTCAAAATCAGAGTTGGTCTTTGAGATCTTAAACAACTTTTGCACCATCCGGACATTTGTATTGTGCCACACCAACCTATTCATGTTACTTTATATGTTAAGTCACTATCAGTCACCTAGATTAGATAGTTTTGACTTCTTGTGGATTTCTAACAACCACTTACTATTTCGTGTATTTCTAGATTTCCTTTTCTTAGCCAAACTACTCAAAAAACCATTGTTTGTATCCATTCTCTTAGGCTTGTTTTTTGTTTCTTTTCTCACATGTTGTCACCTTTCAAGCCTTCTCAAACACCGATGTAATAATTTCACAACCTTTTTATTTTCACACCATCTCCTTGTTTATCCTCTTATGCTCCCTTCACAATCTCCATGTTGCACGAAAGTTCCTTTTGCGTACTAACACACATTATTTCCCCTCTATTCTTCAAACTCTCACACACCTCATTCTACTTCATGTCATTATAATATTTCACACTCTATTACACACCTATGATAATGTGCACTTTGATCTCATTTATCAATTACATAGAGCCTCAACTTCTTCTACGTAATCGGTCATTCACTCTATTATGCCTTCTCTTATTACTCTTTACGTCTTTCATCCTTAAGCACACCAATATTTAGGCAAAACTTGTGTAGAATTTTCATGAACCTAAGATCTGTATTAGTATAAATACTTACATGCGTAAGAAAATACATGTGTACATGGTTATGAATGTGCACACACATGTATGTATATGTGCGCACACACACACACACACACACACACACACACACACACATGAATGTATGTACAAACATGTGCCTACACATGCACATATACATACATGAATGTATGCATATGTATAAATATGAGTAAATATATTTACACATGTATATGCATCCATGTGCATTTGTATGTGCACGTGCACATAGAAATATGTGTATGAATACAAGCATGTGTATATTTGTCTTAATGTAAATACATGGACATATACATGCATGTATTTATGTACATGCATAGACATTGTACATATGCACAACTACGTGCATATGTACATGTACACATACAAGTGCAGACATACACGCATGTATCCATACACATACACATACATACATATATGTATACATGCATACCCACATGTACATATACATACATGTACACATGATATCATGTTTGTACATGTACACAATGCACATGCGTGTACACACATATACATTATACATGATTACAAGCATGTGTATGTATGTGTACGCACACATGTCTACGATTTACATGCACATAGTGCATATACACATTATATGCCTACATATATGTGTATGTACATATATATACATGTATGTGTACATACATGTGTTTGCATACATACGTACACAACAGACATGTAACTCTCTACATGTATATAACAAGCTTTAAACAAATATAAATATAATAACATTATTAACATAAAGAAAAATATTGACACTGAAAAATATTTTACTACGCAAAACTGTTACTACCATCCACCCAATAACTCATTTAGAATAATATAAACAAATTAGAAACTAATATTAATACAAAATTGAAATATATGAAGGGGTCAAACTGTCCTACGCCACTACAATGGTGGACTTACAACTAAGCATTTCACTACATCTCAGACCCAATGTAGTTTTGTGTGTGTGTGTGGAATTGTTCCCTAGGTTAGTGTTATGCGTGTCACACTTGGAAGTAGTGAGCAAGTAGCTAGATGTATAATGTAAATAATGTATGCATGGAATATAATAGACTCCCCTCCTATGAAGTGTATGTAGAAAACCAGCCTTTTTCCCTTGTGATGGAGCTAGATGGAAGCAAATGGAGTTTTATATGCTTGATGGATGAAACCTTAGGTAGTGATAAGTAAAGCTTAGTGCTTGGTTCTTTATTATGATCACATAACTTTATATTTATATGATTCCCTTGAATTTCATGATTAACCATGAAAAAGCCGACTACCAAAAGGATAAGATGCTAAAATGGCTAGAAAGGACCCAAAAACTATGGGTAAAGTGTAAAGAGGGCGGGAGAACCCAGAGGGGACAAGAGCACCTGGCGCTACTATCCTGGTTGAGCACTTTTGTCTAGGATGACAAATGTTGAAAGGTAAAATGATAGACTGAGAAAGTAAGAGTGCAAGATTGAAAGCAAAATCATAAAGCAAATAAAGGTGACCAAACACATGGGTTAATCATTACTTTTCATATTTAAGAATAATATGAATAGTAATATGTAATCAGGACTAGATAATTACCCAAAACACTTGATTTAGTGTTTACATTTTCCCCCACTTTATGTTGGTGAGCAGAATACTCGGTAACATAAAATAGATAGAGATGCATACTTGATATCCATGTAGATTGATGTAGCAAGTGTGTCGAAGTACTTAGACAAAAATGTGGAATGATAGAAATATGTACCATAGAGACTAAAGATCAAAAGTGTAAAAAAGGTGATGAAAGTGAACCTAGAGCGGAAACGTGTGTGTATATGTTGATGTGTGTGATGTACCTATTGTTGACGTCAATGTTATTGATGATGTTATTGGTGTCAATATTATTGATGATGTTGTTGGTCTTGACCGCCTGCTTCCCATAGAGATGGACATGCAAAATAGAAGACAATCAAGTAGTCAAATATGCATGTATATGTATGAAACTATGTGTAAAATTGCATGTATATATGTAAAGAGTGTGTAAAGAAAGTATGAAAATATAAAAAGCAACATGTGCACCTAATCCGCGATGAGATAAGGGGTTTAAAAAGGATCATTTTGATGATGTGCAAGTTTTTTGGGTGATCTCACGCCACTAGATGAAGAAGTATAGGGAGGAAAGTCTAATTTATCCTTCAACCTTTAATTGTTTCCCAAAACTATGGAGATCTTTGTACTCTCTAATTTTTTATGTGATTTGATGCCATGACATAATTAGTGTAGAGAGGAAGGTTCAATGTTATCCTCTAACCTTTAATTTCTCCTCACAATAAAACACCACTGCACATGGTGTGTACAAATGAAATGTTAAGGATAATTTGCCCTGTAAAATTCGCAGGGTATGGAGTTATGTAGGTTGTGTTGAATCCACTCACTATGTAACTGCCACTAGTTATAGGCGCTTCAGGTAAGGCATCATTATTCTAAGGACACAAGTATGATTCTAAGCCCTAAACTGTGTTATACCGGTACTTTGTATAAGGTGATTGATTCACCAAAATGATGATCCCCCTCTTTGGGGCAACGTTGTTGTAGGAGTATACGGCCCAAAAGAGGACTGACTAGTGAAATTGTGCCATGAAGGGAGGAAGAGGATGTGCTTGGTAAAGACCGGGGAATATGCAAACAAGTGGCTAGGAGATAAGTGTTAGTACAAAAAAATACAAATATGCATGCATAAGCCAAAGTGTAAGTTAAAAAAACAATGGAGCTTTACAAGCTTCTAATGTACTCCCTATAGACCTATTCTAGAAAGGGTTGTGTTCTTACAAGCACATTCAAAAACCTTGATTCTTGGTTTCTAGGCTATTTTCCAGAGCTTGACCAATAAGACAAATAGCTTCTTAACACCCCAAAATGGTGAACTTGTTTCCTCTTATAGTTATGCACCCTATTTTTTCCTACTTATCTTTCCTCATTTTAAATTTTCCTTGGGCGGGTTGACTTCCTCTAAATGCTATAAAATTCACCCGCTCAAATTCAAAGTTGATATTGACCTTTAATAATTTGATCTTCTTTCCCTGCTAGTGTCATCTTGATCTAGCTATTGGATCTTATGAATGGTATACACTTGTAAACATCCTTTGTTAGACACTTCCGATATCTTTTATCACTTTTTCCAACTATTTGTTTTGTTTTGAACTCCTTCCTCGCACTCATTTGTCATGCTTTATCTTCTTCTGTTGCAAACTCATAAACTTGCATCTTACCATTAACTTTGGTATACATTGTCTTTGGGATCATGGGTATCTTTGGAACATTTCTTCATTCTTTTAAAACCTCGAATATTGTGTAATTACTCATAATGTGCTTTGCGCCTTTCGTGCACTATATCTATGCATAACCCCCCTCACAATCTTTGTACGCCTACAATCTATCAAGTTGATCCAAAAATCCACCACTCCAAAAAAATCACATGTGCATCATTTCCCCTCATTCCTACACTCTCTCCTTTTATGAACTAATTACACCCTTGCTTAATTTGTGCACTACACCCTCCATTGGTAACTACTACACACAACGCTTTCACAATTCTACACAATTTTTGTTTATTCCCTTACACCTTTTTTTTATCTATGTACTTTCCCACCTTACGTGCAACCATCATTCACCAAAATTGTGCAGGATTACTTTAGACCTTAGATGTTCAAGCATAAAACACCAAAGGTACTTAAACTTGAGGTCATCCTCTAGTAGAAAGAGTGATGGTAGAACCACACTGTAAAATACTGAGGAAAATAGTTCCAATTCCTTCATCCTCTAAACCTATTTTGGCCTTGACACTTTGTTTGATGTCTCTTCCAATCCCTCATAACCTTCCTATGGATTCTTCACGTTATCTTACATATTCAGTGAGTCTCTATGCACCACAACAAATCAACCTCCTCCAAGTGGATCTTACTTTCTGATCCTTTGTGAGTCTATACCCACTCTCTTCTTTTGCGAGTTTTTAATTTCCTTAAACTATCCTTTTCCTCTTAAGGATTTTCAAACAAGCCTTTTTCCTTCCGAGTCTGTATCACCTCCAAATATTTCTTATGCAAGTTTATCCTTTCCATGTTCATCCACCTCCACCTAAATCCTTTGATACTTTATTTCTCCCTTTCATACTTAATCTTTAGGCTTCCTTCCTTTGCGGTTTCCCTCTTTGTGCACTTTTCCCTTCCATGTATTCTCCTCTTCTTCGCCTATTTTCCGATCACCTTCTCAGATAAAATCCTATATTACGTGCTCCTTTATTGAATACATTGCTTCTTCACTGCACTCGCACCTCTTTCTTTCATGGGCTTATGATGCACACCTTTTCCTTGTGCACATATTTATGCTTTTGTTACATTCCTATTGCAACATCTTCCCCCTTCACATTCTTCTCTTGCGCTTTTTTAGATGTGTTGCTACTTATACACCTCTCCTTTGCACGTTCTCTAACACTTCTTATTGTCCCTCTCTTCTCTACACAAAATTTTCCTTGCACGCTTATGGTTTTCAACCAACCTTCAACCATCCGTCTATCAATCTTCTTCTCCATCTTCGCCCTTCTCTTCCTAGGGATTCTTCTTATTACATGTATATTTTCTTGTGCAATCAACCTTGCTGTAACTCCTTCTACAAAGTCTTCTTCTTCATGTTTGGTGTCCTTACGTAGGATTCTCTCTTCTCCTCTTGGTCTTTGTTAGACCATACTCGTGCCTCTCCACTATACAAAGTCTTCTTCTTCATGTTTGGTGTCTCCTCACAATATTTTCTCTCTTCTCTTTGTGGTCTTCGTTAGACCATACTCATGCCTCTCCATCGTGTTTCCTACTTTATTGGTTGTAGGCCACATCTCTTCCTCTTCTTGGGGTGGCCTTTCCCATCATGGAGGAAGGCGGTTATCATAGAGGTTACAATACAAGAAACATACTAAAAAGGAAATAAATTCATACGTGGAAGAAGAAGGTGGCCGTCATGAAGGAATGTGGTCGTCATGGAGGCTACAATACAAGAATCATATAATAACCCCTTAGTTTCTTATAGCCTCCATGATGACCGCCTTCCTCCAACAAGCTCCAAAAAAGAGAAAAAACCAAAAGGAGGCAATAAAAAACCATACAAATTTTTTTGCTTTTAAATTCTACTCTGCATTTTATGTTTTTCTTTCTTTGTTTTATTTTTACAATTTTCCCCTAAACGCGAGATAAGCATATTTCCATGGGAAATTAGGCAGATTCTCCTTTAATTATTTTATCTTGTTTCTTCATTCATCTCAGGGTATTTAACCATAAAATACTTGCAAGTTTAAATATAAAATTTACTTGTGAATGTTTAAAATTTACTAATGAATTTGACTTAATTACTTAAAATATGACTAAGTTATTTAGTATATTTTACTATTTTCACCTTTAAAGATTTGATATTTTTTCTCCACTAATATGGATGGTCGGTAATGTGAAGTATTTGCACAGTAATGGATTTAATAAGTGTCTAAGAGGACGGACACTAGTAAGTCACACATTGGATTGCATAATAAGTTTTGACTTCTTATTTATTTTGAAATGCCTTTACAACATCTACAACCGCTTCTCTCAAGGACTTTACAAACTCTTCTCATGGAGTTTTTTTTACGGTGTTATTTCCCTAAGGGCCTAACCTTGACTGATTACTTTTTTCGCTCAAGAACATTTTATAACCTTGGCTTTCGGCCATTTTCAGCCTTCCCCTTTTGCTCACTCACACACTTTTGACTCTCCCACTTTTTTCAACTCTCTCTAAATGGTGAATTTGAACTCCCTTTATAGTTGTGTCTTCTTTTTTCCCTCTCCTAGTTGGATTTTTCTAGATGCTCCCAAATTTCCCGCTCAAACTTGCAGCTTGTCTTTGATATCTTAAATTATTTGAGCTACTTTTAAACCATCTAGATGTATTTGACATGTCATGTTGACCTATTTAGTGGTCTCCTCTAACTATTACATCACTATTAACCACCCTGATCATATACTTCTGACCACTTTTGTAACTTTGTGCCAGTTAACTACTTTGTTGTGTAGTTATAGCTTTCATTTTCTTAGAAAATATACTTCGAATATCATCACATGTATCCATGGTATTGGGCGACAATTGTGCCTCTTTTATTGTGATCTTTCATATTTTAGGCATTTACAAACACCCGTGTGCCAATTTTATAGCCTTCTTATTTTCATCCATCCCTTTGTTTATCCTCTTTTTCACACTTTGATATCTCAATCTTGTGCCAAAATTCCTTCCATGCTCTACTGTAATGTAAGAAAGGATTAGATGAAATCTAAAACCCAAAACAAATCAATTAATTTTCTAGTCTTCTCGAGAAAAACCTCATATAGAGCAATGGATGAAAAGAAAGGAGAGATTTAATACCTACACTTACCTAAAAGTTGCACAAATCCTTGTTTGATGTGTTGGATTTTCTCTTGATTGATTGTTGGTTGCTTCACATTTTTGGTGGAGACACACGTGCAATACCTCCCATTGATTTCCTTGGATTGCTAGATGTTTGATGAAGTATAAATTGATTGGAGTGGATTGAAGATAGATTGATATAGTGGATGGATTGATTGGATGATTGATAAAAATGGAAACATTTTGTTATGGATTCTTAAGATGGATCTCATGGAGGGGGAGAGATTTATTTATAGCTTGTAGGTGGAGGATTTAATGGGTAAGATGAAGCCATGTTGGATTTCATTCAATGGTGGAGAGTGCATGAGAAGAATGGAGATTTTATAGAATTTTAGAGAAGTATCCATTGAATTAAAATTCAATGGAGGAAGGGAGATATATTTGAATTTTTAAATATGAAAGCAGGTAATTTAGAGAGGCTTCTAGAACTAGAACCCTCTAGATTTAGAGGTGTGAGGATGTGATTAGGATTAGGATTAGATTAGATGAATAAATGATTATTGGGGGTGAGGTTACATGGAAAGGCAAGGTGTAGGGATGTGTAGGGTAGGTCGATATGTGGATGTTGGAATATTAAATTCCTAGAAAATGTTAATAGGGATTATAATAGGATAATAATTAATCATGTAATTAATTATTATATAGTTGAAAATGGATAAAATAAAGGATTAAAGGGATAAATGATGAAATGGGATATTTAGATAAATTATTAGATTAGATAAATGAAAAAATTAAGATGAAGGATAAAGGGATTAATAACGATATTAGGATTAAATAATAATAATTAATCTTCTAATTAGTTATTATATGTATGATGTCGGATACTTGTGGGACAGATTAATCGTAATTAATCATGTTGATATTTTAGATGTCTACAACTACCATGCATCATTTCCCCTTCTCTTCTTCAAAATTTCACATGCCTCATTCTACTTTGTGTCCCTCCAAACTTCCATGATCTATTACATACCAACGTTACTGCACACTTTTCTCTCTTTTTTCCATTGTGTAAATCCTCTACTTTTTATGTGCAATTTCTCGTTCACTCTGTTGCATATTCTCTCTTTAATTCATGCATCTTTCAACCTTACATGCACCAATACTTATCCAAAACTAGTACAAGATTTTCTTATGCACTATGGTGTGTCTTGACTAACCATGATCCCCCCTTGCTCTTAAATCTTTGCTTTTAAGGATTTTGCTTTTGATTCTTTTTCCATCAATGTTTTCATTTACGAGTCTGCACTCATCCATATCCATCCACCTTCACGTAAATCCTTCAGGGCCTTGTTTCTTTCTTTCCCATCATATCTTTGGACCTCTTCCTTGTCTGCATGTTCATCCCACTTATTTTCTCCCTTCATCCTTTTTCTTCTAGTCTCCCTTCTATCAGGATTCTTTTCTTTGGCACTCCTCTGCCTCGCACACATTTTTTCCTCTACGTTCTCCCTTACACCCTTTTTAGTTTCACAAGCTTCCATTGTGCACTTTACCCTTACACACTTCTTCCCTTGTCCCCCTCTTGTCACCTTCTTGTTACAACCTCTTTTATTAAGATTTTTAATTTGGCACAGTTTCTCTCTGCATTATTTTTCACACACTCATTCCTTTTTGTGTCATTTTTTCACTCTCTTATCTTACTTTTTGTCCACATATTCATCTCTAGTGGTATTTGGATTGTTGAAAATGGTTAGGGATAGGAATGGGATGGAAAGGTGGTGGATAAAGAGGTACAAGGATAAGAATTCTTTGGTTAATGAGGTTTCGGAGATAAGACCTAAATTGCATGCAACGATTGGTTGAATGTCCATGGGTGTGATTGAAGACACAATAATAGAGTTCCTGATACAAATATGGTTTGGGAAGGTTTTGATTGTGTGATTTGATTGAGGTGGAGGATCATGTTGAAGGTTTTTAGATGATGGAAGATGGTGGTCAAGGATTCTTCTAAACGAGTGAAGTGGTGTAGTGTAAATTGTTTTGGGGGAGTAAAACGTAAAGGTGTGGGATATGGTGGATAATGAGATGTGTTACTTGATTTGGCTTTATGAGTTAGATCAGATTGTTTTGGCTTAGAATATGAAGGGGATGGATTAGACCTAAGGGCCGAAGTAGATTGTTGGAGCTTAGAGGCCGAAGTAGATTTGGTTATATGAGGTTTTGAGGTAGATGGTTTTGTCTTAGGATTAGATTGTTTTGGATTAGTAGATGTAGATGAAGGGGATGTGGTAGATATAGGGGTCGCATTAGATTTAGGTGATGTTGAGGATGAAAGAGATTTGGGAGATGGGTGTGGTGTAGAAACCACATTAGGTTTGGTCGATTTAGGTTGAGATTTGGTATTGGATTGGTTATGTTTAGAAGTTAGTGAATTACGAGTCATGTTAGACATTTTAGGATTGGGGGATGGTGGAGATGAAATAGGATTAGAGGTTTTAGGTTTAGGTGGTGAAGGGGGTAAATAGGATTCGGTGTGGGTGAAGAGGATGGGGATTGCATAGGGGCCACATTAGATGGTTTAGGATTGGGGCTAGAAGAGGAGGAAGGTAACTTAGAAGTAACGATGGATGAGATATGACAAGGATGGAGGACTAAGATGAGATGTGGGAGACGATAATTATTGATGAATTTGTTGGGTTGTTGTGGATATGTGATTGAGACTCGATGATAGGTTTTATGATGATTGGATTCAGGAATCGAGGTTTTGGATGATGGTGGATTATTTGTATGGGTTTTGATGTTAGGAAGGTATTAATTATGATGATTGATAGGGGATTTAGGATTTTTGTGTGGGTTGGGGATGGGTGGCTAGATTAATAAGGACACAAAGGAGGTCCTCTTGGTCTAGGTCAAAGTTGGTGAGGTGGTCAAAGTCAATGAAATTGTCTTATGGGGATAGTGCTTGATGTTGATTAGATGAAAGTATTAGATGAATGTAATTCAATAAAGGATTAAATGAAATCTAAAAACAAAAACAAACCAATTAATTCCTAAATCTAGTATTCTCAAGAAAAACCTTAGATATAGCAATGGATGGAAAGAAAGGAGAGATTCAATGTCTGCACTTACCTACAAATTGCACAAATCTTTCTTTAATGTGTTGGATTTGTTCTTGATTGATTATTGGTTTCTTCATATTTTTGGTGGAGACACATGAGCAACACCTCACCTTGATTGTCTTGGATTGCTAGATGTTTGATGAAGGATGAATTAATTAGAGTGGATTGAAGATAGATTGATTGGATGATTGATAAAATTGGAAAACTTTATTTATGGATTATTAAGATAGCTCTCATGGAGGAGGAGAGCTTAATTTATAGATTGTGGGTGGAGGATTCAATGGCTAAAAGAACCCATGGTGGATTTGAATCAATGGTGGAGAGTGCATGAGAAGAATGGAGACTTTCTAGAATTTGAGAGAAGACTCCATTGAATTAAAAATTCAATAGAGGGAGGGAGATATATTTGAATTTTTAAATATGAAAGAGGGAAATTTACATAGGATTCTAGAAATAGAAGCTTCTAGATTTAGAGGTGTGAGGATTTGATTGGGATTAGAATTAGACTAGGTTAATAAATGATTATTAGGGGTGAGGTTACATGGAAAGGTTAGGTGTAGGGATGTGTAGGGTAGGTGGTAGGTGAGATGTAGGAATATTAAATTCCTAGAAATTGTTAATACGAGATTATAATAGGATAATAATGATATAATAATGTGAATAAAATTTATTATATAGATAAAAAGGGATATGATAAATGTATTAAAAGGATAAATGATGAAATGAGATATTTAGATGGAATGATAAAGGGATGAATGATAGGATTAAATAATGAAGAAATAAAGATGAAGGATAAAGGTATTAATGACGATAATAGGATTAAATAATAATAATTAATCTTGTGATTAATTATTATATGGATGATGTTGGGATACTTTTGCGAGACAGATCAATCACAATTAATCATGTCAACATTTTAGATGTCTACACCTAACATGCATCATTTCCGCTAACTCTTCTTCCAATTTTCACATGCCTCTCTCTAGCCTTTATGTACCTCCAAGTTCTTGCACGCTCTATCTACAGTCCAACGTTATGTGCACACTTTATCTTGACCTCTATTCATTGTGTAAACCCTCTACTGTGCACCTGTGTAATTGAGCATTCAACCCATGTTGCATACCTTGACCTCTTTCCCCCAATGGATCGTTCTACCTTAGAGGCACTAATACTGTGACCCCATATTTGTTGCATGATTATTCCTCATGCACTATGTTGTGTCTTAACTAACCACGAACTGCCCCCTTCCTCACAAGGTTTTACTTTTAAGGCTTTTTCTTTGTGACTCTTTTCCCATCAATGTCTCCATTTCTGAGTATGTTTTCATCAATATCCATCCACCTTCACCTAAAGCCTTCGAGGCCTTGTTTCTTTCATTCCCATTTTATCTTTGGACCTCTTCCTCATCTGCATGTTCATCTCACTTATTTCTCCCTTCATCCTTTGTCTTTTAGCCTCCCTTTTATCACAGTTCCTTTCTTTGGTGCTCCTCTACCTCCCTTACACCCTTCTTAGTTGTGCAAGCTTCCATTGTGAAGTCTACCCTTGCACACTTCTCCCCTTGCTTCCTCCTCTTGTCACCTTCTTGTTATGACCTCTTTTCTTGAGCATTCTGATTTGGTACAATTATTCTATTCTACATTCTTTTTTCATCCATTACACTCCTTCCTTATTTTGTTAATGTCATTTCTTTCACTCTCTTCTCTTAATTTGGACCATCTCCATGTCTCCTTCTCTACATTTAACATTTCTTTTAATTAATATTCATTTCCTTTCATGATGCCTTCACATGGGATTCTATGCTTTTCTTCTTACTCAGGTCTGTATTGGACTACACTCCAACCGGGGTGTGCTCCATCAGACCATTATCTACTCGATCAAAAAAAATTCTTTAGTGTATTTCCTCTCAACATCTATCTTGCTTCTTCTACGAGTGTTAGGTCATGATAGTTGTGCACCTCATCTTCTCCTTTCCTTCGTGATGCTTTGTTCTTTCTTCTATTTCCTTAGAGCCAACTACTATATCTTCTTAATACTTTCATCACATTGTTTCCAAGCTCTCCTATGTTATGTCTGCTCTTTCTTCTATGTACCTTTCACCCCATACACATTCAAAGCCACTTCCTCATAAAGATCTTGGTTTCTTTCAGGGAAACTTCCCCTTCTTTGTGAAGTTCCTCTTTTCGTCAACACTCTTCTCCTTTGGATGTATTCTCTCCCTTTAGGTCTTCATGGACCTCTTTTGCCTTTTGTGCACTCTTTTTCACACACATCTCACAATCTCTCCTTATGTTTTTTTCTAATTCAATAGCTTTTAAGGAAACCTCTTCCTCTCCATCATCCATTTCCTTTGTAATGGTGCTCTAATTATTGTGTGCATCTTTATCTAGCAGATCTCCTCAAATCCTCTTAAGTTTTTCTTCCTTTGTGTGTCCCACCGCACCTTTCAGCCTTTTCACATAGCTCTCTTCTTTTTCACACTTAGCAACACATCCCATGTCCTTCATCGATGAAATTCCCCCTAACACAATCATCTATACCCTTTGATTCTTCTACTAGGAATCCTTTTGCACTCTCTTATATTCCTGATTATGTGACATACTTCGCTCTTTCTTCTTCTCCTTCCACTTCTATTTGTGGATTAACACAATCCTTCATCCACCTATGGTCATCAACAACCATCTTGTCCTCTCTAGCAGTATCCTTCATTAGCGCAATACTCTTGTGCACTATCGTATATATCTCTAGGTGGATATTATTCTCACCTTTTTTCTTAGCTTTTGAGCATTCATCATGTGTTATTTTCAATGAATATCTCAATGTTTATCCCATGTATACTTTCTCTTCGCTCCTACACTCTTCTTTGGTAACCTCCAACTATGCCTTTTCTTCTCTGTGATGCTCCATTGGCACTCTCTTCTCCTAAACTTCTCTATAATATTAATGCTTCACACCACAAGACCCCCTCTTCTCTAGTGATGGTATTTGTTACTCAAGTTGAGTCCTTACACATTTAAGATCCTCTAACATCTATTCTAGTTTTCTTGAAACTATTGCATCTAAGTAGTTCCTTCTTGAAAATGTTTATCCTATATGTGTAAGATCATTACCCTTCAACCATTACTCTCATCTCTCTCTTGTGTTCTCTTCCCACCACCTTACACATTGGAGAACACATTATTTTGCTTAAACTACCTCACATTTGACATTATTCTAAAATTCACCTCTTTCCCATAGGAAAAAACCACGTTTGATATCACTTTGAAGAGGAAAAAACCTTGGCACATCAGAATCACACAACAAACTACATGATAAGTTATATATTTGTTATTCATTTCAAAAATCCTTTACACAACCTACTCTCAAGGATCGTACAAACTCTTCTCATGGATTTTTTATTTTTGGAATATATAGTGTTTAGGCAAACACCTAACCTTGACTACACATTTTACAAGCTCAACATTCATCCTTTTTTACCTTTCCCCTGTTAGAGATCACTCACACCTTTTTTACTCTGAGAATTTTTTTCGAATCTCTTTAAATTGTGAATTCAACCCCCTTTACAATTGTGCCTTCTTGTTTTGTTTTCCTTATTGGATTCTTCTATACACTCTAGATTTCCCCCTCAAACTCAAAGTTGGTCTTTAAGAGCTTAAATTATTTGAGCTACTTCTGCACCATTAGAACATTTGTATTGTGCCACATCGGCCTGTTCATTTTACTCAGATCATTAAATCACTATCCATATCCTAAATTATATAGTTTTGACCTCTTTTTGATTTCTAGCAATCACCTATTATGTCGTGTACTTCTAGCTTTCTTTTTCTTAGCCAAAATACTTCACAAACCATTGTTTATCCATGTTCTCAAGCTCTCTTGTGCTTCTTTTCTCACATTTTGTCACCTTTCAAGCCTTCTTAAACAATGATGCGATGAATTCACAACCTTTTTATTTTCACACCATCCCTTTTCTTATCCTCTTGTGCACCCTTTGCAATTTCCATACTGCACTAAAGTTCCTTTTACGCACTAGCATACATTATTTACCCTTCTCTTCTTCAAACTCTCTTGCACATCATTCTACTTTGCATCCCTACAATATTTAATTCTCTATTGCACACCTATGATAATGGGCACTTTGATCTCCTCTATCCATTATGCAGAGCCTTTTCTTCTTCTACACAATCACTCCTCCACTCTACTATGTCTTCTCTCTTTACTCCTTGCATCTTTCATCTTTATGCACACCAATACTTCGGAAAAAATTATTTAGAATTTTTATGAACTTAAGACATGCATTATTGTGCATACTTCCATGCGTAAGCACATGCATGTACACATGGTTATGAATGTGCACATACATGTATGTATATGTACACACACACACATGCATGTATGTAAAAATGTGTGCCTACATTTGTACATATACATACATGAATGTATAAATATGAGTAAATACATTTACACACATATGTATATGCATCCACATGCATTTGTATGTGCATGTGTACATAGAAATATGTGTGTGTGTGCGTGTGTGTATGCGTGTGTGCATGTATGTATGTGTCTATGTATGGATGTATGTATGTGCATACAACTACATGTATATGTACATGTACACGTGCATGAGTATGCATACACATACACATATATACATTTACACACATGTACACATTATACATACATGCATGTACATGTACACATACACACATATATGTAATGTACACAATGCACATACATACACATACATGCATACCCACATGTACATACACATACACATTGTACATACATAAGTGCAGGCATGTGCATATGTGTGCACATGAATGCATGCATGTATGTATACACATAATGCACACACATACACATTATACATGCTTACAAGCATGTGTATATATATGTACGCACATATGTGCATGATGTGCGTGCATACATGCATGCATGCATGTACATAGTGTATATACACATTGTATGCCTACATACATGTGTATGTATGTATACATGCATGCCTATGTACATATATGTGATTTCATACATGCGTACACAACAGACATGGAACTTTCTACATATATATAACAAGTTTCAAACAAATATAAATATAATAACATTATTAACATACAGAAAAATGTTGACAGTGACAAATATTTTATCCCATAGAATTGTTACTACCATCCACCCTATAGCTTATTTTAAACAATATGAAAACATTAGAAAATAATATTAATACAAGATTTAAATAGATTAACATAATAAATATAGTTGTAACTAATTGATCATGCAAGCATACAACACAATTCCAAACATATACATATAAAAACCACTTTTTTCCTACTTCTCTTTCCTCGTTTTAAATTTTCCTTGGGCGAGATAACTTATTCTATATGCTCTCAAATTCTCCAACTTAGATTAAAACTTGATTTTGACCTTTAATACTTTGATCTTCTTAGATTCGCCCTGTCATCACCACTTCTAACCAAGTATACCTTTGTTAGACACTTCTGACATATTTTGTCACTTTTTCCACCTATCTGTTCTATTGAAACTCCTTCCTCACACTCATATGCTGCACCTTCTCTTCTTATGATGCAGAATCGTAGGCTTGCATCTTTAGCTTAACTTCATTATGTACGGTCTTTGGGACTAGGGGTTATCTCTGAAAAATTTGTATGTTATTTTATAACCTAGGATATCGTGTAATTCCTCATAAGGTGTTCCTTTGCCTTTCATGCACTCACTATCTTTGTGCATAACCCCCCTCACAATCTTTGTGTTCCTCCAATCTATTAAGTTTATATAATACACCCTCGCTTATTTTGCACACTGCGCTCTCCATTGGTAACTACTACATAAAGCATTTTCACAATTATCGTTGATTCCTACACACCATTTTTTGGCCTATGTACTCTCCCACCTTGCACACAACCATCCTTCACCAAAATTACACAAGATTTCTTTGGACCTTGGATACAACACCCAATGTACTTAAACTTTAGGTCCTCCTCAAGTAGATAGAGTTATGGTAGAACCACTCTTTGAACTAATGACGAAAATGATTCCAGTTCCTTCATCCTCTAAATTTATTTCTAGCCTCTACACTTATTTCGACATCTTTTTCAATCTTGTGTAACCTTCTTGTGACTTCTTCACATTACCTTGCATATTTTGTGAGTCTCTATTCACCACAAATTGTCCCCTTCCTCCACTTGGATCTTCCTTTTTGATCCTTTATGAGTCTCTACCTTTTTTTCTTTCACTAGTCTTTGCTTTCCTTGAACTATCATTTTCCTCATAAGGATTTTCAAAAAATCCTTTTGCCTTGCGAGTATCTATCACCTCAAAAACTTTCTTGCGCAAGTCTAAGCTCATCATTATTTGTCCACCTCCGCCTAAAGCAGTCGAGACTTTTTTTTCTCTTTCATACTTCATCTCTAGGCTTCCTTCCTTTGTGCATTCCCTCTATGTGCACTTTTCCATTCCATGTTTTTCCTCTTGTTCACCTATTTTCATGTCACCTCCTCACAGAAAACTCCTCTTTTTTGTAATCCTTTATTTAGTGCACTTCTCTACACTCTCACCTTTCTTTTCATGGGCCTATGATGCACACTTTTTCCTTACACACTTATTTATTATTTTTTTGCATTCATGTTGCAACCTCTTCCCCCTTCACATTCTTCTCTTACCCTCTGGTAGGTTATGTTGCTCCTCACACACCTCTCCTTTGCACTTACTCTGCCACTGCTAATTCTCCCTCTCCTCTTCTCCCAGCAACATTTTCCTTGCACACTTATAGGTTTCAACCCACCTTCAACCGTTCATCTTTAAATATTCTTCTCCATATTCTCCTTTCTCTACTTGGGCCACATCTCCTCTTCCTCTTTCTGGGGTGCCTTTTCTTGATGGCTCTTCTTCTTTTTTCATCTCTCATGCCTTCTTCATTGTGGAAAACTTATAGAACATCTTCACATTGATCCTCTTCTTTCTTTATTTCCTACAACGCAACTTCCACCTTCCCTCGCATTGTGTCCGCACTTTTGTCGTGCCTTTCCTTTTCTATGTATTCCCTCTCTTATACACCTCTTGTAATACACATTCATGTAGTATTTTCCTTAGATTGCTCCTAAATTTCTTGCGGAGAAAATATTCTTTTTAACAATGGGTCTCCCGTTGTTGCACGCATCTTCGCTCCTTAACCTTCTTTGATTTTTTGCCTTTCCACTTGGGTTTCCTCTCTTGTGCATTCAATTATATACCCCATTCATCCTTCCTTTGAAAAATCTTCTTCCATACATACCTCTTCACTCATTTGTGCATTATCCCATTGTACATCTTGTGTGTATTTTTTTTACGTCTTCATTTTGTGTAGCCTATGCCTTCTACACTTCATTTTTCTACACCGCATCATCTCACGAATATATGCAATCCTCTATGTGTACACATCTTTTTATTCGCACTCCTTAACTCCTCTAATGAGAGTTTCTTCCCTCGCACTACCTTTTTTGTTTTGTTTTCATTCCACTTGTGTGTCCTCTCTTGCACATTCAATTGTACATCCCATTTTCCTTCCTTTTAAACATCTTATTTCATTTGTTTCTCTTCGCTCACTTGTACATTATCCCATTGTACATCTCATGTATATTTTGTGCACGTCTTTTTTAATGTAGCCTATTCCTTCTACACTTCCTTTTACTACACCGCCTCATCTCAAGACTCTATGTAATCCTCTGTGTGCTCATGGATTACAACCATCTCCTTTTTGTGCAACCTACTTTACTAGCATGATATTTTCACACATTGTCATCTACTTCTGGGTGACTTCTCTCTTCACCCTTTTCTCAACTTGTGAGCCTTCTATATGCACATCTGTTGGTGTAGCCATTTTATCACACACTACATCAAACTTATATGGCATCCCTCATCTTCTTCTACTTCACTATTGTAAGCTTATGTTTGACCTTTAAACATTCGTTGGTTTCAAGTGTTGCATTTCAAACATGTTTTCTTTTTTATCCTCAATTACTGTGCAGTTCCCCATAAAGTGCTTTTGTGCCTTTCACACACTCACTATCTCTACACTCCCCCAATCTATCAAGTTTAGCTACAACTCCATATTATCAAACCTTATTTCTTTGTGCTCGCCTTCCTTACACTACTTACGCTCTTACTTTCTCTATGCACTATGCTCTCCACTACTAACTACTACGCAAAACATTTCACACATCTACGCTATCACCATCTCTACACACCTCCAGTGTATCAAGTTTAGCCATAACTACACCATGCTACCAATATCCTATGTACATCACCGCACCTTATTCATTTACTTCCTCTATGCACTCTGTTCTTCGCTACTAACTACTATGCAAAACAATTCATACATCTATGCAATCACCATCTCTACACACCTCCATTGTATTAAGTTTATCCACAACTCCTCCATGCTACCAATATCCTATGTACATCGCCACACCTTATGCATTTGTGCTCACCTTGTGTGCACTTCTTGTGCCCTTACTTCTTCTATGTACTTTTCGCTTCACAAGTAATTGTTCTACAAAGCACTTTTACACAACAACCCTTAACTCATCAGTGCCTTCTTTGTTAATGCCCTCACCTGCCTTGTCTACAACCATCTTTCACCAAAATTTTATAATATTGCCCTAAAACTTCTATGTTCCAAAACACACACACACACACACACACACACACACACACACACACACACACACACACACACACACACACACACACACACACACACACACACACCCAATGTGTTTATACATAAAAAAATTCAAATAATAATAGACACAAGTATACATATATATGTACACATGTATGTGTGTGTGTGCACAATTCACATATATAAATGTATCGTGCACATACACACACACACATGCAATCACGCCTTGTATATGCATTAATGCATGTGTACAAATATACAATGTATATAATACATACATATATGTACTTAATTGATTATGTATACATGTGTACGTACATCCATATATAAATATGGAAAACACAAACATATGTCAACATAAATATGATATATAATAAATTATAAACAAATATAAAAATATAACATTATAAACATTTTTTACAAAAATATTGATACTATATGTGTGTGTGTGTGTGTGTGTGTGTGTGTATTTGTGTGTGTCTATATATATATATGGGGCTGAATTAAGGTTTATGAGTGCCCTAGGCAGTACTCGGAGCGTGCGCCCCCCTCCCACCTGAGACCTACAACCCGCCTGTATATGAATATTTTTTTAAAACAATTATAGACTTAGTCTGTAAGTGTGAACAGTGAATGATATTGATGAATCATGATAACTAATCACTTATAGACTGATGATAGTAATACAATTATACAGCCTGGGGGCCGGGGCTGGGAGACTGAGTCACCAGAATCTTCTGAATTTATGACACACTGATTACATTATGATAGGAAGACCTTCATATCTGTTCACAGCAACAAAATTTCACCATGAATACCCAAAAATTCAAACAAATTCATAAATTAGCAGATTTCTTATCTTTTTCAAATTAACTGAGTCTGAGTGGGAGTGGCCCGTGGGCCCTAGGGACCGGGGTCGTGGTTTGAGACTTGAGTGGCACTGGCCCATGCGGTTGGGGAGTCTGGGAGATCTAAGAAGTTAAGAACAGTGAAGTTGAACTCAAGTCTCAGTTAACTGTTACAACAACTCACTCAGCTGACAGCATCGACAGTGACAGTGTGACTCAGAAGTATGAAGTAACAAGTTGCATTGCAATGTGGACAGTGTGAGTGGGCTGTGGCATGCCGCATGTTATGAATCTATGATGTAGTCTTGTTTTGTAGACAGTAGCAGTTGCACTGTGTCTGTAGTCTGTAGTTGAGTTTGTTGGAGCCTGCAGGAGACTGGAGAAGTCAGAAGTGGAGAAAAAAGTAGACTGATGTCTTGTCTCATGTCTGAGGAGAGGCTAGAGCCTCAGCCACGCCACTGCCTGCAACGGAGGATTCTGGAGACTATCACTGAAGACTTGAAGTCTGAGTCCAACATAGTAACACTGTCCAAGGGCAAGCCGCAAGTTTTTATATTAATCACAAACTGTTTCAAATAATACACTGTAGTCTGTACAGTCGCTAAAAGTTGAATTTGAAAGTATAAACAACGATTGAAATTTGAGATTCCATCCATTCCTCGGGACGGTTTAATAGCAATTGTTTTGGTAAAATTTCAAAGCCAACTGCCTAGGGCCCCTTGAGGCGCCGACCTGCTGGACCTCGAATTTAGAAAAAAAATTTGAAAATTTGGCGCCCTTTGTTTTGTCTTCCCTAGGCAAACTGCCTAGGTTTCCATAGGGCAAGACATGCCCTTGTGTGTGTGTGTGTGTGTGTGTGTGTGTGTGTGTGTGTGTGTGTGTGTGTGTGTGTGTGTGTGTGTGTGTGTGTGTGTGTGTGTGTGTGTGTGTGTGTGTGTGTGTGTGTGTGTGTGTGTGTGTGTGTATTTTTGTGTTGTCTATATATATATATATATATATTGTGTGTGTGTGTAGACACACACACACACTACTACTTTCATTCCACTTAAATAAATATATAAATAGAGCATTCATATGCATAAACACATTCAAACAATAATTCATCCTACCCCTATTGTGCACACACATATAAACACATTTAAATAAGAATAGACACTAATATTACACAAACACTCAAATAATAATTCACACTACTATTATCATCCACATGCATGTGAATATACACACACAACACATTAAAATAAGAATTTTCCATACTATTACACACACATTCAAATAATAATCAACCCCTACAAATATTCATATGCACAAACACATACAAATAAAAATTCATGCTACTATTATCGTCACATGTATGTGAATATACATACATAAACACATCCAACCATACATACACACACATACATACATAAATATACAAATTGGGAATACAAACACACACACTACTTTCATTTGACTTAAATAAATATACAAATAGAGTGTTCATATAAATAGAAACATTCAATTAATAATTCACTCTGCTACTGTTATCCGCCCAACACAAACACACACTACTTTCATTCCACTTAAAGAAACATTCGAATAAAGCATTCATATACACAGACACATTCAAATAATAATTCACCCTAAACTATTATCTCACCATGTCCCTTGCCCCCTCCTCCCCACCCCAGCCACCCGCAGCACACACATATAAACACATCCACATATATATACAACACATTCAAATAAGAATGCCACCCTACTATTACACAAACACATTCAAATAATAATTCACCCTATTAATATTCATATGCACAAACAAATTCAAATAATATTGCACACTACTTTTATCATCCACATGTATGTGAAAATACATATATATACATACATTCATACTTGCATACATACATGTTTGTGTGTTTAAACCCCCCAACACAAACACACTACTTTCATTCCACTTAGCTATATACACAAATATGGCATTCGTATACACAAACATATTCAAATAATAATTCACCTTACTACTATTATCCCACCACTCCTCCCATATAAACACACACACACACCACACACACACACACACACACACACACACACACACACACACACACACACACACACACACACACACACACACACACACACACACACACACACACACACATTCAAATAAGAATTTTCCCTACTATTACACATGCAATCAAATAATAATTCATCCTACTACTATTCATATGCACAAACACATTCAAATAATAATTCACAGCTACTATTATCGTCACATGTATACACACCACACACACACACACACACATCCAACCATATATATACACATACATAAATATACAAATCGATAATACAAACACAACTTTCATTCCACTTAAATATATATAAATAGAGCGTTCATATACATAAACACATTCAAACAATAATTCACCCCACTACTATTATCCCCCCAAACACAAACACACTACTTTCATTCCACTTAAATAAATAATCAAATAGAGCATTCATATACACAAACACATTCAAATAATAATTCACCCTACTACTATTATCCCACACTCTACCCCCCTCCCTGCCACCACACGCACACATATAAACACATTCAAATAAGAATACACCCAACTATTACACAAAAACATTCAAATAATAATTCAACTTACTAATATGCATATGTACAAATAGATTCAAATGATATTACACGCTACTTTTATTATCCACATGTATGTGAATATGCATCTACATACATACATACATGTTTGTGTGTGTAACACACAAAAATAAGAAAACACCCTACCGATTACACAAACTCATTCAATAATACTTTATCCTACTAATATTCAAATGCACAAACACATTCAAATAATAATTCACGCTACTATTATCATTTACATGTATGTGAATATACATATTTATGTTGCATCCAACCATATATATACACACATAAATACACAAATATACAAATAAAGGTGCATGTGCACACCCCACATACAACAACACAACTTTCATTCCACTTAAATAAATATACACATAGAGCATTCATATACACAAACACATTGAAACAATAATTCACCCTACTACTATTATATGCACAAACACATTCATATCCATTCAAATGCACAAACAAATACAAATAATAATATATAATCATCAATATGATATATAACAAGGTACAAACAAATATAAAATAATAACATTATTAAATTTTTTTACAAAAATATTAATACTAACAAATATTTTATTACATATAATTGTTACTAACATCCAACCAAAAAATCAATATTATATTTAAATTTTAGACTTTAAACACCGTAAGTAAACGACAAACTAATATTTTTATAATTGTATAATAAGTAATAATCCAAACATACACAACAATTACAAACATTTACATATTAATAACACCTACTATGAATATATAATTTGAATATTCATATCCAAAAACACATTCAAATAATAATTCACGCTACACACACACATATATATATAATATTTGTGTGTGTGTGTGTGTGTGTGTCTGTGTGTGTGTGTGTGTTTACACACACACACAGAAACACTACTTTCATTCCACTTAAATAAATATACAAATAGAACATTCATATACACAAACACATTCAAATAATAATTCATCCTACTATTACCCGCTTTACACACACATTTAAATAAGAATACACACACACATACATAACACATTAAAATAAGAATTTGTCCTATTACACACACATTCAAATAATAATTCATCCTACTAATATTCATATGCACAAACACATTCAAACAATAATTCAAGCTACCATTATCATCACATGAATGTGAATAGACATGTGTATATACATCCAACCATATATATACACACATACATACATAAATATACAAATAGAGAATACACACACACACAACTTTCATTCCACTTAAATAAATATACAAATAGAGCATTAATACACACAAACACATTCAAAAAATAATTCACCCTACTACTATTATCCCCATTGAACACAAACACTCAACTTTTATTCCACTAAAATAAATATACAAATAGAGAATTCAAATACACAGATACATTCAAATAATAATTCACCCTACTACTATTATACCACTCTCTTCCTCCCCCCTCGCCCCTGTGCACACACATATAAATACATCTATATATATAACACATTCAAATAAGAATACGCTTTACTATTACACAAACACATTCAAATTATAATTCATGCTACTTTTATCATCCACATGTATGTGAATATACATATATCTACATACATACATACATGTATGTGTATAAAACACATTCAAATAAGAATACACCCTACTATTACACAAATGCATTCAAATAATAATTCATCCTACTAATTATTCAAATTTGCAAACACATTCAAATAATAATTCACCCTACTATTATCATCCACATGTATGTGAATATACATATATATGCACACATCCAACCTTATAGATACACACATACATACATAAATATACAACTAAAACGTACACACACACATGCGCGGACAAACACACACTACTACTTTCATTCCACTTAAATAAATATACAAAATAGATCATTCATAGACACAAACACATTTAAACAATAATTCACCCTACTACTATTATCATGCCAACCCGCCACCCACACACACACACATGCACAAATTACATTTAAATAAGAATTTTCCCTACTATTACATAAGCATTCAAATAATAATTCGTCATACTAATATTCATATGCACAAACACATTCAAATAATAAATCACGCTGATAATATCATCACATGTATGTCAATATACATATATACACACATACATAAATAAATATACAAATCAAGAACACATGCACATGCACACGCAAACACAACTTTCATTCCAAAAAAATAAATATACAAATAGAGCATTCACATACACAAACACATTCAAACAATAGTTCACCCTACTACTATTATCCCCCCCAACACAAATACACATTAATTTCATTCCACTTAAATAAATATATAAAAAGAGCATTCTTATACATAGACACATTCAAATAATAATTCACCCTACTACCATTATCCTGCCCTCTCCTCCCAACCCTCCTCTCCCTTCCCTGCTCCGCCCCGCCCCAGCACACACATATAGACACATCTATATATATATATAACACATTCAAATAGCAATACACCCTACTATGATACAAACACATTCAAATAATAATTCACGCTACTTTTATCATTTCCATATGTATGTGAATATACATATATTTACATACATACATACGTGTGTGTAACACATTCAAATAAGAATACGCCCTACTATTACACAAATGCATTCAAATAATTAATTCATCCTCCTAATATTCAAATGTACAAAAACGTATTGTCATTACATTATGGACGGAAATGAAGGAAAGGAGAAGCGGGAGAAGAGCCCTAACCCTGCCAGTGGAGTTTCAAATGGCTGCAAGCCATCTTTTGCTAAGACAATGGGAAATGGCCACTCTTGGACTACTGGATCCTTTACTATGTCTCCTTCATGGGTGGATGACACCCCTAAGCTCTCGATACCTGATGAAATCCTGGAAAAAATCCACTAAAAGGTATGGATTCAGAATTTTTGGGTTTTTCTCTGGGATTAGACCAAAATTTGACCAGGGGAGAGAATGAGCCAAAAGGAAATGGAAGATCAAGGTTTCCCTGGAAGTCACAGCCATGGAAAATGAAACTATCCTTTTCATTCTTGATCTGGAGCTAGATCTTATTGATGTGCTACAGGGGGGGCCTTGGTTTTTTGGAAAAACCATCATAAATCTCGGTAGCTGGAAGTCGGGGGCCTCCATAGATTCTTTGGTTCCTTGTTGGCCCGTTTGGGTCTGCCTCCCTAATCTTCCTATTGAATATCAGGACCAAGAGGTTTTATTGGAGATTGTTAAATCTTGTGGACATATTAGGGCTTTTGATACAACTACCCTTGCTAGATCAAGAATGGTGTTTGCTAGATTCTACGTAAGTGTCATCTAGAAACAACATCTCCCCCAATCCATTCTTCTTACCTCTTCGACTTAATCATGGGTAGTTAAACATGATGCATTCGAGTCTTGTTCATATGGAACCTTGGACAACGAAACCTGGTAATGATGGTGGCGGTGTTCCTACGCGACAGGGTTCACTTGTTTCAACTCATCTTAGGGGTTGTTGCACTAAGGGTATCTAAATAGGAGGATTTAACTAACACTACCATTATGGATCCTGCTTTTCACATAAACGATGACATGCACCGGGCTGCAGGGAGCCCTATTTTAAACGATTCTATTAAAAACGAAGATGTAAGCTCGAAAGAGGTATGTGTTGCCTCAAATAGATTTGATTCATCATTGGACGGGATTTTAGAGTATCCTCATGAGCCAGAGGAAGTTGCGCTAACTGGGCTTGAGTCTATGGAGGAGCAAAACATAAGGGAGATCAATAATGCTCTGAGTCGAAATATGGCAATGGAGGTTTCCTTTGAGGAAACGATATGGGAATGGATTGTCGAGCACTCTTCGAAAGGAAGCTTAGAAGTCGTTTTACCCATCAAAAATCCGATCTGCTCCCAGATTGATGCTGACAACCTGAAGATCCTTGATTTCTGGGAAGGCAAGTAGGGGAGAGGACCCGGTTGTGGTGCAGGGTCCATTAGTGGAGATAGTAGGTGAAAAACACATTCACCTTTTAAATAACATATTTTAAATGATATGTGAAGTTAATATTACCTAACTGTATTGTATTGTATCATTATTATTTAAACATGGAAGCATGAAATGTTGAATAAGACAGTTTTTAAATTGGTCGATATTCTCTTACTCATTGATAGAACTAAAAATATATATTAATTTATATACAAGTGTACAAAAAACCAAGTCTATACAGTCAACTATTCATTAAGCAATATTTTCATTATATGTACATCATATCTATTACAGTAACTTCAACAAGTCATTTCTCAAGACTTTCCAAACCAGATCTCAAATATAATGCACTATTTTTCATGTAAGAGTCTTCAATCCCAAGTAAAACACCTGCATAACAATAAATGAAATTATGGTCAGGCTCACCTTTCACAGTGTTTAAAAACTCAGTACCATATGAACAATAAATTGTGTAACCAGCTACATAAAATAATAAAAATGACCAACTAAAATATTATCCATTGGATTAAATCCCAATAAATCTCAACCATTTGATTGAACTATCATATTGAATCCATGTCAACTAACATCAACCAATCAAAATTTAGGATGATAGAATAAAAGCTGAAGGATGGATTACAATTCCATTTGTTCATTCTGTTTTCATCTCTCAAAGTTGAAGAAGTGAGGAGCAGTGCAGTTCAGGTAAGACACTTATGAATTACAAACTATTTCATAATTCAAGCCCTCTATTTATTTTTTCAATGTTTGCATATTGCAGCAGAGTTGTATATGCCAATTGCATTTGCTTTAAATTTTCTGAAGTATTTTCAACAAATCTAATTTGTGCATATCCTGCCATCATGACATTCTATGAGACCACGTTTCTTTGAGGAATTCTATCAAACAGGTCACCTACGTTTCCAACAAAAGCATTTTCTGCATATCCTACAGTCATTGGGGTCCAGAAGAACATATTTCTTTGAGGTATTCCATCAAACAACAAACTTTCTTTGTCCATGTTCCTACATTTTGAATACATGTTTACCAAGGCAGTTGCAACTCCAGCATCTGACACAATTTAGACATTTCTTTTTGCTTTAATGAATGTTCATACCCTGTTTCAAACCCCCCGTTTTGCACAGGCTGGAAGTACTCTGCCAAATGTAAACTGATCGGGTTGGGGACCAGTTTGTTGTTCTCAGTGAAACAGTGGGACTTCCTAATCAGGATACCCATATCTTCTGTACGTTACAAAATCATAAATTTTTTTAACCAACAAAAAAGCCTCTACAAGCCACCATTTGTGTCACAGTTCTAAAATTGAAAGTAGAAACAATTTAAAAGCAAGAAACTTCAAGTAACTGTCTATAAGGTGTTCAAGAACCCAAGGCTAGACTGTTAGAGTTAAGATGGTTAGAAATAAATGAAAGAATTATAACGTTTTCGTCAAGGAACTAATTAGCAATATCAAGGACCTACTCAAATTTTTTGAAAAACAACCTTATCAGTAACATACACAGAAAATTAAGTAGGCTAGTTGGTAAAATGCCTCATACCAAAGGCGACAGAGTATCAAATCAAGAGCAGCCAGCTATGGAGTAGGTAAGTTTAATAAAGTTGAAAATGCAAATAACTAGAAAGCTAAAAATTATGCTTGGAGAATAGTCCTTTTTGGTGCCAATTATCTGTAGGATTGAAATTACCATATAAAGAATGTCTTCAGATAGGATGACATGTCTTAGTTAATTATCCTTAAAGGATGAGTTGTGAGTCATCATATTCACAAGCCACTTCAATTGCCATCAAAATCACAAAATGTAGAAATCCATTCTCTTAATAATAAATTATCATTTTTTTGCAATTTATTAGGCAATTTACAGTCAACACAATAAAGTCAATCTAGGGTGAATGAACTTGTGATTTTTTATAGAAAAAAAAACATAAATTCAAACAACAATATCTTTCTCCTTACACACGGGGGGTATTTTATTAGATTTGTAGAGAAAGCCAGGGAGACAGCAGATCAGAATAATGGAGGTACACCTCCACAAAGGGAAACAAAGTGACTGTAACCTATAGCAAGTTGAAGAAAAATCCTATGTAACATCTCCAACCTGCAATAATGAGTTGATGACTGCTGGCATCTGGTAGGTGGTAGTTAAAATGAACCAAGAAAATAATCTCATCTGAGAGAATTCTCTGGCATGCCATGCAGTGTGTGGCCTCATGACAAATGAAGACTACCTAGTTTCGTGAGTTGCTATGACCTTAAACCAAAATAGAGCATGATATTATGTCAATAGAAGATTAGAAGATAACTAGACCCCACCAATAAGATCAAGATCAGCATGGCACCATTAGTGTGAGGAGTTAACCAATGTTTGTAATGAACAAGAATATTTTTTTAGATAATTTAACAGGTTTGTCAAATGTAAACTGATCGGGTTGGGGACCAGTTTGTTGTTCCCGGTGAAACAGTGGGACTGCCTAATCAGGATACCCATATCTTCTGTACGTTGCAAAATCATAAAGTTTTTTAACCAACAAAAAGCCTCTACAAGCCACCATTTGTGTCACGGTTCTAAAATTGAAAGTAGAAACAATTTAAAAGCAATAAACTTCAAGTAACTGTCTATAAGGTGTTCAAGAACCCAAGGATAGACTGTTAGAGTTAAGATGGTTAAAAGTAAATGAAATAATTATAACGTTTTCATCAAGGAGCTAATTAGCAATATCAAGGACCTACTGAATTTTTTTGAAAAACAACCTTATCAGTAACATACACAGAAAATTAAGTAGGCTAGTTGGTAAAATGCCTCATACCAAAGGAGACAGAGTATCAAATCAAGAGCAGCCAGCTATGGAGTAGGTAAGTTTAATAAAGTTGAAAATGCAAATAAATAGAAAGCTAAAAATTATGCTTGGAGAATAGTCCTTTTTGGTCCCAATTATCTGTAGGATTGAAATTACCATATAAAGAATGTCTTCAGATAGGATGACATGTCTTAGTTAATTATCCTTAAAGGATGAGCCGTGAGTCATCATATTCATAAGCCACTTCAATTGCCATCAAAATCACAAAATGTAGAAATCCATTCTCTTAATAATAAATTATCATTTTTTTGTAATTTATTAGGTAGTTTACAGTCAACACAATAAAGTCAATCTAGGGTGAATGAACTTGTGATTTTTTATAGAAAAAAAAAACATAAATTCAAACAGCAATATCTTTCTCCTTACACACGGGGGTATTTTATTAGATTTGTAGAGAAATCCAGGGAGACAACAGATCAGAATAATGGAGGTACACCTCCACAAAGGAAACAAAGCGACTGTAACCTATAACAAGTTGAAGAAAAATCCTATGTAACATCTCCAACCTGCAATAATGAGTTGATGACTGCTGGCATCTGGTAGGTGGTAGTTAAAATGAACCAAGAAAATAATCTCATCTGAGAGAATTCTATGGCATGCCATGCAGTGTGTGGCCTCATGACAAATGAAGACTACCTAGTTTCATGAGTTGCTATGACCTTGAACCAAAATAGAGCATGATATTATGTCAATAGAAGATTAGAAGATAATTAGACCCCACCAATAAGATCAAGATCAGCATGGCACCATTAGTGCTAGGAGTTAACCAGTGTTTGTAATGAACAAGAATATTTTTGTAGATAATTTAACAGGTTTGTCAAATGTAAACTGATCGGGTTGGGGACCAGTTTGTTGTTCCCAGTGAAACAGTGGGACTGCCTAATCAGGATACCCATATCTTCTGTACGTTGCAAAATCATATGCCATGACAGTGCGTGCAAACAGCAAATACACTTCTTTGGGAACATGTATTCTTCTTCTCTAGTGTATATTCATCACTGCTATATAGGCATAAGTTTAATTGTATACATAAAAAGATGGAAAGTATTATAATTATATGTGCAAAATTTATATTGAAAACATAACTTTAAATTGAAAACAGTGTTGTATATTCCATCAGTGTTGTATGTGCACACTATAGTAAATTCTTTTTATGCTAAGTAAATTCTGAAATACAATATGCAACACAGCTAGGAAGTACAACACTATTGGAATATACAACTCTGTCGGAATATGACCACAACAGCGTTCTATAGTCCAACAGTGTTGTATATTGCATTTTTGAATTCATTGTATTGTTCATTTTTTCCAGATATCTCATTCTCCAGTTGAAAAGTATTTTTTCCAATCATCACTGTGATATTAGCATAAGTTTTATTGTATACATAGAAATTTGGAAAGTATTATGATCATATGTGAAAATTTTATATTGAAAACATAACTTTAAAAACTACATAGGAAGAGTCTGACGAATACAGTAGTTTGTCAAGTTTTCTTTAGAAATATGGAAAGGAAAATTTTTAGTTCTATTAATGAATAAGAGAATATTGACCAATTTAAAAACTATCTTATTCAACATTTCATGCTTCCATGTTTACATAATAATAATACAATACAATACAGTCAATGTCTTTCACCTACTATCTCCATTATTGGACCCTGCACCACAACCGGGTGCCTATCCCCTAGCAATGCTCACCCACCAGCCATTAATGTTTTCATTATAAATTTTCCCTTCCATATTTCTAACGACAACTTAGCTTTAACAACTAGGGGAGAGGACCCGGTTGTGGTGGCACCCTATCTTTGCACAGTCACCACGCCACGTCACTGCCACCTGGGCGAGTAAAATCACTATAGATATAGGTATGTACTCTATAGATATAGGTAAAAGAGTAAATAAATGAATAGAAGGATTGTCAAACTCTATAGATATAGGTATGTACCATAATATCTCTTGCATTCATCATATAGAGTGGTAAAATTCTTATCTTCTTTGCAAAATATACATGTCTAACCATTTAAACAACTAGATAAAAAAAAATCTACCATAAAATCTTCATAAAAACCATTATATTTACATGTTTATCTAGCTACTTTTTTGATGTTACCAATCCTCTCGACAAATCCTTTTCAAAAAAATCTAATGTGACTTGATGAAACCAATCCTTTGTTGAATTGTCGTTAGAAATATGGAAGGGAAAATTTATAGAGTTTAAAGCTAAGTTGTTACCAATCCTCTCGACAAATCCTTTTCAAAAAAATCTAATGTGACTTGACGAAACTAATCCTTTGCTGAATTGTCGTTAGAAATATGGAAGGCAAAATTTATAGAGTTTAAAGCTAAGTTGTTACCAATTGTTAGAAATATGGAAGGGAAAATTTATAGAGTAAAAACACCACCAATGGATGCAGCACCAAATTCTTGACCTCCAACATTGCACCGCCACCTCACTGCCACCTCAGCACCACGTGGACGATCCGCGTTTGTGGAGATGTCAAAAAAGTTGGTTTTTTTACATGGGACCAAGTGTTGTCCACTCGCCGCGCCAGATGTTGTCTGGGCTACTGCCATGCATTGAATGCTCACCCACCAGCCATTAATGTTTTCATTATAAATTTTCCCTTCCATATTTCTAATGACAACTTAGCTTTAACAACTACATAGGAAGAGTCCAACGAATACAGAATGAGAATGGTATGGCAGAAAAACCATGGAAAAGTTCACTACAGGCAATGATATTTATGCCATGGCAGCAAAAAACTACATAGGAAGAGTCCAACGAATACACGTGAGAATGGTCTATCATGAAAAAAGAACAATATAGTGAATTCTGAAATGCAATATACAGCATTGTGCTCATTCAGTCAAATATACATTGTCTATCCAAGAACTTTCTATATTCAACATATTCCATACAAGTTTCATTGTCATAATGAAAACTACAAGTCAATTAATTCCTAAAAATGAAACAAAATCATTCATATTCTAGCAATCCTCTTTCCTTCAACAATTCCAAAATCATATTCCAGCATTCATTTTTGGTATATTTATAGTTTCTTTTCCAACAATCATCTTTCATGTTGTGAATCAGGTATTTCATTTACACCATGAGAAAAGGTGTTATTGCTAGAAGATCAAGGAGGCCCAAAGTGAGAGGTGTACAATTATCACATAATTTAAGTGATGAAGAGGATAATTCAGCACCAACTGGTAATGAACCAGAATGTAGAAACCCACCCACTGTCTCAATTCAAAGAACATCTGCAACAAAGAAGCTTAGTGTCATTCGAGGTTGGACAAAAGAAGATATGGAAAAGGCGATAGATGATGTTGAGTTTAATGGGTTTTCAGTTAGAGCAGCAGCAAAGAAGTATTCCATTCCACCCACATCATTACACTATTGGCTAAATGGTCTCACCCACACAAAGAGGAGGGGTCCTCCAACAGTTCTAACTGAAGAAGAAGAAGAGGAAATTGTTGAATGGTGCAAAGAAATGGCTGATATGGGTCATGGCTTGGAGTTAATGCAGCTAAAGCCAAATGTTGCTCAGATTTGTGAAACAAGACAAAACCCCTTCAGAGATGGGTTTCCTGGTAAATCATGGTGGGCTGGATTCAGAAAATGTCATCCAGACCTTGCAATCTGAACCGCTGAGGGACTTGACAGGGATAGAGCTTTAAACTTGCGCCCTGCAATAGTAACCAAATTTTATGATAATTTGGCCAAATGCTATGGAACCTATTCATACGGTGCTCATAAAATCTAGAATTGTGATGAGACTGGTTTGCAGGCTGGAAGAAATTGTGGAGTTCATGTAATTGCAAAGAGGGGCAGTCGTAACGTCCCAAAGGTAATACCAAAGAGCAGGGAGTGGATCACTATATTGTGTTGTGTCAATGCAGCAGGTTTGTCAATCCCAAGATTTTATTTTTTCAAGGGAAAGAGAATGATAAATAATTACATTAAAAATTGTGAACCTGGAGCATGTATGGCTGCACATCCAAATGCATGGATGACAAAGGAATTGTTTTTAAATTGGCTATGTCATTTTTCACATTCAGTACCAGGCGGTGTTTCTCCAAATAATAGACACCTATTGATATTTGATGGCCATGGCAGCCATGTAGCATTACAAACTGTGGAGGAGGCAAACAAATTGGGCATTGATTTGATAACACTACCAGCACATACTAGTCATAAGTTGCAACCTCTTGACGTGAGTGTGTTTAGCCCTTTCAAGACATATTTTAGAGCTGAGAGGTCCAAATGGATGGAAGAGAACAAATGTACGGATGTGAAAAGGAGTGACATTGCTGAGCTTGCAAGTAGAGCCTTAAAAGGCACAAACACCATCTAACATAATTGCAGGTTTCAAAAGAACTGGTATTTGGCCATTGAATTATGATGCTCTCCTAAATGACATGGCAGGCAACCAGGCATTTGACAAGCAAGGTGAGGAAGATGTTGATGCTGTCACAAACATTTTGAGCCTATCTCAACGAATAAATCCTGAATTAAATAACAGTGAAGAGGTGGTACCTGAAACTCAATTCATGCAAAATGTTGACTCTAGAGATGATATGGAAGCAGCTGCAACACATGGAGTGGAGCTAAACGGTGCTCTTGGAAACCCAAGTAACATCATCAATGTTAGGAAATAAGGGATAAAATATAGGGAATAATCCCTCACAGAATCACAACAGTAGAAACTAATATGCAGAAATTATTACAGATCTCAAATAAAATTGCAGAATAAAATAACACAACACAAAGAGACAGTATTTAACGTGGTTCACCCAATTTGGGCTACATCCACCAAGAATCACTTGCTCAGATTTTATTACAAGCCACCACTCTCTCAATACAATACCCAAATCCATTTGGAGCTATGCTCGGCAAACTTTACAGAATTCACAGCCGAATTCAAAACACATCTGCAATATATTTGCTTGTACATCTATCATATGCATAAGACCATATAAATAGACAACTGCTTAAGCAGTTTTACAAAACTGTGGGTATCAAAACCATGGGCAAAATCCTGTCCCATAAACCTATGGGTCAAAAAAACTCACCCATATGAGAAAAGCACGTTTCCTGATATGTCGGGTGCATTTTTCGAGGCCAAAAAATTTTACGCCTAAATTTTTTTTTTCGGGGGTTGTGCACCCCCGAACCCCTGCTACCAGTGGCTGCCACCCCCGGACCCCCGCTCGAGGGCCCGGCCCGGCCCCGAACCCCGGCGAGGATACATGAAAAGTGTATAGTACTCTTAGTGTACAGTCTTCAACACTTTCACACATGAAAACAGGCTCCACAACCTAACAATCTCCCACTTGGAGACTAGTTTTCCTCTGAGCAAACTTCTCAACCCTTCACTAGTTTCTGTGAAGACCAACCAAAGCTGAACACAACTTTAGTTTTTCCCTTGTGACCACCTTGGTCATCATGTCTGTAGGATTTTGACTGGTATGAATCTTCTCCAACTTCAACTTCTCTTCCTCCAAAGCTGTCCTGATGAAATGGTACCTTAACTATATATGCTTTTTCCTAGAGTGGAAAGTAGAGTTCTTAGCTAGGTGTATAGCACTCTGACTATCACTATGTAGCTTACATTCCTCCTGCTTATGCCCCAACTCCTCAAGCAATTGTTGTAACCAAATCATCTCTTTGCTTGCCTCTGTGGCAGCAACATACTCAGCCTCTGTGGTTGACAAAGCCACCAGCTTCTTTAGTCCTGAAATCCAACTCACTGCTGTCCCACCTACAGTGTAAATATAACCTGTCGTGCTCCTCCTGCTGTCTACATCTCCAGCCATATCTGAATCTACATAACCACGTAAAGTGGTGTTTGATCCACTGTAGCACAAAACTGTCCCCATGGTCCCTCTCAAATACCAAAGGATCCACTTTACTGCTTGCCAATGCTCTTTACCTGGATCACTCATAAATCTACTCACAGCTCCCACTGCATGGGCAATATCAGGCCTAGTGCACACCATAG
The DNA here is from genome assembly GCA_019776745.2 of Taxus chinensis. NCBI lineage: Eukaryota > Viridiplantae > Streptophyta > Pinopsida > Cupressales > Taxaceae > Taxus > Taxus chinensis. The sequence goes on from CM034150.1 coordinate 682,706,284, forward strand.
CATACATCAAACTGCCAACTGCTGATGAGTAAGGTACCTTGGACATCTGGTTTCTTTCCTGCTCTGTCTTGGGACACTACTCCTTTGATAACTTGAAATGGCCTGCCAAAGGAGTCCCAATCGGTTTAGCATCCTACATATTAAACCTCTCCAATACCTTCTTAATGTACTCTTCCTGAGATAAAGTCAGCTTCCGTTCCTTCCTATCCCGAGATATCCTCATACCAAGGATTTGTTTGGCTGCACCCAAATCCTTCATAGCAAATGATTCACTTAGCTGCTTCTTGAGTACTTTTATTTCCTGCATGTTTTTACCTACAACCAGCATGTCATCAACATACAAACACAGGATAATATAACTTCCATCCTCAAATTTCTTTGTATACACACAATGGTCAGAATGACATCTGATATAACCTTGCTCCATCATGAAGCTATCAAATTTCTTATACCATTGACGTGGAGCTTGTTTCAGGCCATACAAGCTCTTCTTTAGTTTGCACACCATCTCCTCTTTACCTTTGACTTCATATCCTTCTGGCTGCTGCATATATAGCTCCTCCTCCAAATCGCCATGGAGAAATGCAGTCTTTACATCTAACTATTCTAAGTGCAAGTCTTCTGCTGCCACTATTCCAAGAACAGTTCTGATAGAAGTCATTTTTACTACAGGAGAAAAAATCTCATCAAAATCTATACCTTTTTTCTGTGCAAACCCCTTGACCACCAACCGGGCCTTTTATCTTTTCTTTCCTCCTTCTTCCTCTTTGACTCTAAACACCCACTTATTCTGTAATGCTCTTTTTCCTTCGGGTAGCTTTACCAAATCCCATGTCTAGTTCTCCATGAGAGCCTGATGCTCCTCATCCATGGCTTGCTCCCACTTCTTCCTGGCATCTACCTGCATTGCTTCATCAAAGCTCTCTGGTTCTCCACTATCAGTGAGTAATAAATAATAAAGAGAAGGAGAAAAATGTTCAGGTTCTCTTCTTACCCTAGAAGACCTCCTCAATATAGGAGTTTGGGGTTCTTGTTGAGGGGGTTCCTGAACTGATTCATGTGTCACTTTCCCATCTGGAAGATCCTCTACCGCTGCATATTCTTTCTTGGATTCTTCCCTGTTTTCTTGCAACTGCTGCTTATACATGACTTTCTCATTAAAGACCACATCCCTAGATCGAATGATTTTCTTGTCCTTAATACTCCAACATTTATATCCAAAGTCATCACCACCATAACCAATGAAAGTACATTTTTCTGATTTAGCCTCTAGCTTAGTCCTATCATCCTTGTCTATGTGAACAAACACCTCACATCCAAAGACTCTAAGAAATGAATAATCAACTTTCTTACCATACCAAGCCTCCTCAGGTATGCCTCCATCCAAGGCACTTGAGGGTCCTCTGTTTATCAAGTACACAGCTGTGCTCACCGCTTCTGCCCAAAAAGAAAGAGGCAGTCCTGCATGTAACCTCATGCTCCTAGCACGTTCCATTATTGTTCTGTTCATCCTTTCTGATACCCCATTCTGTTGTGGAGTTCCTGGAACCATCTTTTTCCTGTGGATTCCATTCTTAGAACAGTAATCATCAAATTCATTGCTGCAATACTCCCCTCCATTATCTGACCTAAGACATTTTAGCTTAAGACCTGTTTCATTCTCTACCAAGGCTTTCCATTTAACAAAAGTGCCAAATACATCAGATTTGTTTCTAATACAATAAACCCAAACTTTCCTTGTTGCATCATCAATAAAAGTAACATAATAACTTGAACCCCCAAGAGATGATACCTGAGCTGGCCCCCACACATCAGAATGCACCAGCTCTAACTTACTCTCTTTCTTTGTAGGTCCAACCTTGAGAAACCTTACTCGCTTCTGTTTCCCATATATGCAGTTCTCACAGAAATCGAAACCTGTTTCTGTATATCCAAGAAAATTCTTCTTTATGATGTTCATGCCCTTATGGCTCATATGACCGAGCCTATAGTGCCATAATGTTGTATCTGCATCTGAAGCCACAAGATTACAATCATTAGTACTATCAGTGGTTAAATACAAGGTTCCAACCTTCTTACCTCTTGCCACCACAAGAGCACCCTTGGTAACCTTCCAAGAGTTTGCTGTAAATATCACAGTACAACCATCACTTCCCAACTTCCCTGCCGATATCAAATTTCATCTTAATGTAGGCACATGTCTGACATCCTTCAATAGCCAAATATTCTCATTCTGCATCTTAACCTAAACAGAACCTTTTCCAACTATGCTGCAAGGCTCATCATCACCAAGAAAAACATGCCCAAAATCTCCTTGAACATAATCAACAAAATAATGCCTATGTGGAGAAGCATGGAAAGAAGCCCCTGAATCTAAAACCCAAGATTCAGTAATATTGTGCAAAGAAAGAATCAAAGCATCCTGACATACATTACCCATTGCCACATTTGCCTCCTTGTTTTCTTCTTGTTGTTTCTTCTTATCCCGAAGCTCCCAACAGTCCTTCTTTGCATGCCCAGGCTTTCCACAATTCCAGCATACAATCTTGTTCTTGGATTTTGACCTTGCCCGATCTTTTGATTTTCCACGGTTTCCTCTATTCTTCTGTCTCCCTCTAGTTTCCACTGTCAAAGCATTCCCTGAAGTAGAAGATTCCCCAGAGCTTTTTCTTCGCATTTCCTCGCTTAGAATCACCCCTACAACATCCTCAAACTTCAACTTCGAGTTAGCTGGAACCGAGTTACTTACCGCCATTACCAGGCTATTCTAACTCTCAGGTAAAGAGCACAAAATTAATAAAGCCCTAACTTCTTCATCAAATTCTATTGTAACCGAAGCTAGCATATTCACTATTGTATTGAAATCATTTAAATGATCTGCTACTGAACTATTCTCAGACATCTTCATATTAAACAACTTTTTCATTAAAAATATCTTATTAGAGGCAGAGGGTTTTTCATACAACTTCCCTAATGCATCCATTAGATCTTTTGTAGTCTTTTCCTTTGAAACATTAAATAATATAGAAGATGCAAGACTCAGTCGGATTGTTCCAAGTGCCTTCCGATCCAACAAATCCCATTCCACATCTGTCATACTCGAGGGTTTTTTCACCTTCTCAGACAATGGAGTATAAAGATCCTTCTGATAAAGGTAATCTTCCATCTGCATCTTCCAAAGACTGAAATTCTGCCCGTTGAATTTATCAACCCTAGATCTTCCTTCATCTGCCATAGCTCCCACTCAAGCTAAAAAACTTTCCCTATCAATTCAACACTTCAGCAAACCAAACCAGGCTCTGATACCAATTGTTAGGAAATAAGGGATAAAATATGCGGAATAATCCCTCACAGAATCGCAACAGTAGAAACTAATATGCAGAAATTATTACAGATCTCAAATAAAATTACAGAATAAAATAACACAACACAAAGAGACAGTATTTAACGTGGTTCACCCAATTTGGGCTACGTCCACCAAGAATCACTTGCTCAGATTTTATTACAAGCCACCGCTCTCTCAATACAATACCCAGATCCGTTTGGAGCTATGCTCAACAAACTCTACAGAATTCACAGCCGAATTCAAAACACATCTGTAATATATTTTCTTATACATCTATCATATGCATAAGACCATATAAATAGACAACTGCTTAAGCAGTTTTACAAAACCGTGGGTATCAAAACCATGGGAAAAACCCATCCCATAAACCTATGGGTCAAAAAACTCACCCATATGAGAAAAGCACGTTTCCCGATATGTCGGGTGCATTTTTCGAGGCCAAAAAATTTTACGCCTAAAATTTTTTTTTTTATATCTGGGGGCTGCGCCCCCGAACCCCGAACGCCGGAAAGGATACATGAAAAGTGTATTGTACTCTTATTGTACAGTCTTCAACACTTTCACACATGAAAACAAGCTCCATAACCTAACATATAAATATTGAGCACATCCTATCTTCAGAAGTGTATATTTAACTATGAAGAAAGCAATATAAGGATTGATGTCCTAGTTTGTAGTTGATTCAAACATTTAATGACATAGCAGACTACTCATGACATTCAAGAGAGAGGACTGTTTGACGTTTTTATTACATGAAATGCTACTAAAGGAATGCATTATAAGGTTTGAAAAGACTTATAACACCTCTGATGATGGTGTTAGTCAATTGACTTAGCATAAGAAGGAAGGACAATGTCTGACAGTTGAAACTCAACACCCTAAAGAAACTGAAAACCAAGATGGACGCAGTACGTTACTTTCCCATTTTCTACGACTTCCAAGGGAGATCATAAACAAATCAGATGGTTCTATTAGACTAAGTAGGCATTCACAGATTTTGACTGCACCTGAGTACATGGAGCTATTGGTTGATGCGGAAAGAAAAAATGAGGAACAAGCAAAACTAAAGTTATGGAAAAAAGAAGTGGCACAAGAAAGAAAGGTTGCTAGACTTGCAGCAAAAGAAAAAAAATTGCAGGAGAAGCTTGAAAGAGAAAGGGAGAAGCAGGATAAGGAGCAACAGAAAGAGATTGAGAAGGCACATAAGCAGTAAAGGAAAGAGCAAGAGAAGAGGGAGAGGGAACTTGCAAATCAATTAAGGGAATACGAAAAGAGGATGCGTGTAAGTTCTGCAACTGATCATGAAAATCGAAGGATTTTTCAAGATATGTTAAATATTCAAATTCCAGGTTATGCTCAAATTGGAACACCTCCATCACTTATGAATAAATCTTGTACAGTTCCATCTTGGTATGTATCACCTCATTTACTTTGTACAAGTTCAAGCAGTCCTAGTAGTTCATTTGCAATGCCACCATGGATGCAAGCTTCAGCAAGGCAACCAACTCCTCTGTCAACAACAGGTGCAAATCCCTTTTCAAGCGGACAACCAAATCCTTTTTCAGTAGGGGGACCAGATCCTTTATCAGTTGGGAAACCAAATGCTCTGTCAAAAGGGATTCTAAATCCCTTTTCAGTTGGCCAATCGAACACTGTATCGGCAAGAAAAGAAAATCCAAAAGTAGTATAGAAAGAGGGCAATATTACTTATACTAACTAAGATATTGAACATGTGCCCGTAAAAAATGCTTATTACCCCATATGATGATGGTAGTAATTATGTTGGTTAAACAATTTTGCTAGATGTATTCACCGAAGTCTTCCTATGTAGTCTCTAAAGTTATATAGTGCAATATAAATTTTGCATATGTAATCAGAATACTTTCCAGCTGTCCATGTATACAATTAAAATTATGTTAATATATCAGTATGATGATGCTCTATATTTTAGACCCTATTTGGCGGTGTAATCAGAATACTTATATTAATTTTGCGTATGTAATCAGAATACTTTCCAGGCGTCCATGTATACAATTGAACTTATGTTAATATATCAATATGATGATGCTCTATATTTTACACCCTATTTGGTGGTGTAATCAGAATACTCCTATTAATTTTGCGTATGTAATCAGAATACTTTCCATTGTTCTATGTATACAATTAAACTTATGTTAATATATCAATATGATTATGCTCACTATTTTAATAGTGCAGTGTTTAAAATCATGAAGGATCATTTCCTGAGTGAGAACCCTCTCATCTCTTCCTTTTCTTCTCATCTTCGTAGAAGGCCGAGCCAATGCCAAGGAAGAATTCAGTCAGGAGTGGAGAAAACCCACGCACCCACCGATCTGCAAGATCCCAAGAAATGGTCGCTCGAGCTCTGCAACTGAACACACCAAAAACATCACTGAATGAGCTCTAACTCCATTTCCCATGAAATCCCATGGTGTGATTTGGCGGTGGCAGGGTCCATAAACCAAACCGCGCGCATTAACGGCTGGTGGGTGAGCATTCAATGCATGGCAGTAGCCAGGAAAACAACTGGCATGGCGAATGGCGTGGTGCTTTTACTCGACCAGGTGGCAGTGACGTGGTGCAGTGACTGTGCAAAGATAGGGTGCACCACAACTGGTGCAATGCATTACAGCAATGCATCCTGTGGGAGCAACATGTATATATGAACCATGGAAGACACTTCAAACATTTAGACTCAAGATCGAGAGAACGCTACTACAGAAGCGAGCAATTACAATAGAAAATAATGTAAATGGCAGTAACAGAGAGTGGTAATGCCAAAAATGATGAAATTTATCTTCAAACTTTGAAAGCCAAAAAATGCATTTGGCCCATGATGGAACCAGGAAGACACTTTAAGCTAGAATACAATTTTGGGCAATAAAATTCCATAGAAAGAAAGACATTTGTATACAACAACTGAGATATTCTCTCTGGTGGTGAGCTTTTATGCCAACCCTCAACAATTTGCAATATTTATTCCTATTATCTAAATCGGTTCTATCCACAAAAATATGTCTATAATTAGACCTAGAAATTGCTTAAAGGGGTAATTGGGTATTAGAAAATAGATTACTTTAAGTCCAATGATGAGGTAATGCTGCTAAGTACTTTAAAAAACAATTGGGTACTGATACAAAAAGAAAACAATTGGATACACTAAGAGGTGAAGCAGAAATTACTAGATATCTTCATTAAAGTTCCTCTTGTTTCTATATAAACACTAAAAAATTGGGTACTGATATGTTTCTAACTCGCACTAAACAAGATACTGTTTATTCAATTCCTCTTGTTTCAAAATATACAAACACTAAAAAAAAATTTCTAGATATCTTCATTGAAGTTGTAGTAAAAGTTCAGTTTTCTGAAACTCTAAGATGAAGGAAATTTGGAAGCCGAATGTCTGTAATGCAGAAGAAATCAATCTTTCTGTACCATTTTCCACAGTGATAGTATGAAAAGATAGGTATGTGGTTTTTCCCATCCAAAGTAGCAGTCACTCCGTGCCAAATGGGACGCCAGGAAAACCTTAACCAACACCGTGTCGAAACCCTATAGGCATATCAATGATTGGTCTGTTTTCAATGGTTTTGCAAGCGCATGGAGAATTCACTCACCGTTGATTTACACAGTGTAGGTGGATCCCCGAATGTAAATAAATGCCTATCGGTATAAATATTTATTAGAGGTTAAGAATAATTGAGATAGAAGAAGATATTACTTGAATTTATTGTATAAAGGGAGTGTCAACTGCACCTCCAAAAATATAAGGAGAAATAAAATGAAAAGTAACAATTCTAAAAGGAAAATCGCTCTCTAATTAGCAACTGAACATGAGCTCGCATAAACACATGGCACTCATAAACGCATTAACAGACATAAACACATTAAAAGTTACATTAATCCCATTAACAGTAATTAGCAACTGAACATAAGCTCGCATGGCACCCATAAACCCGAGACTGACGCTCATAAACAAGACAAATACACCAACGATTTTAAGTTTGGATTTGTAAAATAAGACGGGTGAAAAAACAAATTTCTTTTGTTGAATGGAAAACAACAAACTTTCCATAGTAGTGCAGTGTTTAAAAACACTAAGGATCATTTCCTGAGTGAGAACCCTCTCACCTTTTCCTTTTCTTCTCATCTTCGTAGCAGGCCGAGCCAATGCCGAGGATGAAGTCGGTCAAGAGTGGAGAAAACGCACGCACCCACCGGTCTGCAAGATCCCACGAAATGGTCGCTCGAGCTTTGCAACCGAACATGCCAAAAACTAGACTGAACGAGCTCCGTCTCCATTTCGCATGAAATCCCATGGCGCGATTTGGCAGTGGCAGGGTCCATAAACCAACCCACATGCATTAACGGCTGGTGGGTAAGCATTCAATGCATGGCAGTAGCCAGTACAATAACTGGCGCGGCGAGTGGACAACACTTGGTCCCATGCAAAAAAATCAAATTTTTTGACATCTCCACAAACGTGGATCGTCCACGTGGCGCTGAGGTGGCAGTGAGGTGGCAGTGAGGTGTTGGAGGTCAAGAATTTGGTGCTGCATCCATTGGTGGTGTTTCTACTCGCCCAAGTGGCAGTGATGTGGCACGGTGACTATGCAAAGATAGGGTGCACCACAACCGGGTCCTCTCCCCTATTATCGTGATTACCTCAATGCAACATTTGGTGTTGAAATTTATAATGATACAAATGAAGGGTCGAATAGGGTACAATATAAAAATAATAATGCAAGAATATTGTTCCACCCAATGGAAGAATATTGTTCATTTCTTTGTTGTTTTGTTGTTGTTTTTCATTAGTCTTGCTAGGGTTTTAATGTTATGTTGTTGTTTTGCAACACCACTATTTCATGTTGTTGTGGTTTCGCAACACCACATACATAAATATACAAATACATAATACACACACACACACACACACACACACACACACAATTCCTACATTCTACTTAAATAAATATACAAATAGAGCATTTATATATACACACATTTAAACGATAATTCACCCTACTAATGTTATCTCCCCCTAAACACAAAACACACACTACTTTCATTCCACATAAATAAATATATAAATAAAGCATTCATATACCCAAACACATTCAAATAATAATTCACCCCACTACTATTATCCCGCCCTCTCCTCCCCCCTTCCCACCCCCGCACAGACACATATAAACACATCCATACATATAAAACACATTTAAATAATAATACACCATACTATTACACAAACACATTCAAAAAATAATTCACCCTCCTAATATTCGTATACACAAACACATTAAAATAATAATTCATGTTACTTTTATCATTCATATGTATGTGAATACACATATATATGTATGTGAATATAGATGTGTGTGTGTGTGTGTGTGTGTGTGTGTGTGTGTGTGTGTGTGAATCACATTCGAATAAGAATATGCCCTACCATACACAAATGCATTCAAATAATAATTCATCCTACTAATATCCAAATGAATAAACACATTAAAATAATAATTCACACTACAATTATCATCCACATGTATGTGAATATACATATATATGCACATCCAACCATATATATACACACATACATACATACATACATAAATATACGAATAAAGCGCACACACAAGCACGTGCGCACCCCCACCCACCCACACACAAACACGCACACACACTATCTCATTATACTTAAATAAATATACAAATAAAGTCTTCATATACACAAACACATTCACCCTCCCCCAAAATCACACACACACACACACACACACACACACACACACACACACACACACACACACACACACACACACACACACACACACACACACACACACACACACACACATTTAAATAAGAATTTTCCCTACTATTACACACATTAAAATAATAATTCATCCTACTACTATTCATATACACAAACACATTCAAATAATAATCAACCCTATTATTATCATCAAATGTATGTTTATATACATATATATACACATCCAACCATATATATACACACATATTTGCATAAATATACAAATCAAGAATAGACACACACAAACACACTCTACTTTCACTCCACTTAAATAAATATACAAATAGATAATTCATATACACAAACACATTCAAACACTATTATCCCCCCAACAGAAACACACATTACTTTCATTCCAGTTAAATAAGTATGTAAATAGACCATTCATATACACAAATACATTCAAATAATAATTCACCCTGCTACAATTATCGTGGCCTCTTCTCTGCCTCCTTGCCCCAACGCACACACATATAAACACATCCACATATAAAACAAATTCATATAATAATTTACCCTACTAATTTTCATATGCACAAAGAGATTCAAATAATATTGCATTCTACATTTATCATCCATGTGTATGTGAATATACAAATATATACATACATCCATACATGTGTGTGTCTAACACACACAAATAAGAATACACCCTACTATTACACAAATGCATTCAAATAATAATTCATCCTTCTAATATTCAAACGCACAAACAAATTCAAATAACAATTCACGCTACTATTATCATCTACATGTATGTGAATATAAATATATATGCACATCCTACCATGTATATACACACATACATACTTAACTATACAAATGAAGTGTATATGCACACCCACACAACCACACACAACATTCATTCCACATAAATAAGTATACAAATAGAGCATTTATATACACAAACACGTTCAAACAATAATTCACCCTACTACTATTATACAAAAATATACACATAAAGCGCACACACAACTTTCATTCCACTTAAATAAATACAAATAGAACATTCATATACACAAACACATTCAAACAATAATTCACTCTACTATTATACACCCCCTATCAACAAAAACACACACTACTTTCATTCCACTTAAATAAATATACAAATAGAGCATTCATATACACAAACACATTCACACAATAATTCACCAAACTTCTAATATCCTGTCATCCCCCGTCCTCCGCCCCCCACACATTCAAATAATAATTCATGCTACTATTATCATCACATGTATGTGGATATAGTACATTTATAAACACATCCAACCATATATACACACACATACATAAAACACACTCACATAAGAATATGCCTTACTATTATGCAAACACATTCAAATAATAATTCACGCTACTTTTATCATCCACATGTATGTGTGTATAAAACACATTAAAATAAAAATACGCCATACTATTACACAAACACATTCAAATAATAATTCATGCTACTATTATCATACACATGTATGTGAATACACACACACACACAAATATACAAAAGAGGAGTGCACGTGCACACACACTCACATAAATTTCAATCAAACTAAATAAATATACAAATAGAACATTCATAAACACAAACACATTCAAACAATAATTCACCCTGCTATATTATCCACCCCCCAACACAAACATACACTTCTTTCATTTGACTTAAATAGATACACAAATAGAGACTTCATATAACCAAATATATTCATATAATAAATCACCCAACTACTATACAAATGAAGTGCACACACATACACACATCTTTCATTCCACTTAAATAAATATACAAATAGTACATTCAAATATTCAAACACATTCAAACAATAATTCAACCTACTACTATTATATGCATAAACACGTTCTAATAATAATATACCAATATCAATATGATTTATAACAAAGTACAAACAAATATAAAAAAATAACATTATTAACATTGATACAAATATTTTATTACATATAACGGTTACTAACATCCACCCAAAAAATCATTAAATTTAAATTTACGAGTTTAAACAAGATGAATAAACTACAAACTAATATAATTGTATATAACTAATAATTTTAATATACACAACAATTACAAACATATACATGTAAATAACACCTACAAGAATATACAATTATAATATTCATATCCACAAACACATTCAAAAAATAATTCACACTACTATTATCATCCACATGTATGTGAATATGCATATATATAAACATCCAACCATATATATATGTGCATGTATATATACAAACACACACACAAACACACACAATTTTCATTCCACTTAAATAATTATACAAATAGAGCATTCATATAATCAAACACATTAAAATAATAATTCATGTTACTATTATCATCCACATGTATGTGAAACGCCACACACAACACATTAAAATAAGGATTTGCCCTACTATTACACACCCATTCAAATAATAATTCACGTTACTATTATCATCCACATAATCATATAATCATACACATTAAAATAATAATTCACGTTACTATTATCATCCACATGTATGTGAATACGCCACACACAACACATTAAAATAAGGATTTGCCCTACTTTTACACACCCATTCAAATAATAATTCACCCTATAAACATTCATATGCACAAACACGTTCAAATAATAATTCATGTTGTTATTATCATCACATGTCTTTGAATATAAATATATAAACACATTCAACCATATACACACACACATTCATACATAAATATACAAATGGAGTATACACACACACCCTACTTTCATTCCACTTAAATAAATATACAAAAATACGTTCATATAAACAAACACATTCAAATAATAATTCACCCTACTACTATTATCTCACTCTTGCCCTCCCCCTTCCGCACCCCTTCCACACTTCACATTGCTCGTGCGCACACACAAATAAACACATGCATATATATAAAACACATTGAAATAAGAATATGCCCTAATATCACACAAAAAAATTCAAATAATAATCCACGCTACTTTTATCATCCACATGTATATGAATATACACATATAAATACATGGTATAAAACACATTAAAATAAGAATACACCCTACTAATACACAAACTCATTCAAATCATAATTCCTCCTAATATTCAAACGCACAAACACAATTAAATAAAAAATTCCGTTACTATTATCATCTACATGTATGTGAATATACATTTATATGCACATCCAACCATATATACACACACATACATAAATATACAAATAAAGAGCACACGCACACACACAACTTTTATTCAAGTTAAATAAATATACAAACAGAGCATTCATATCTACAAACAAATTCAAACAATAATTCACCCTACTATCATTATCCACCGCCACAACACAAACACACTACTTTCATTCCACTTAAATAAATACACAAATAGAGCATTCATATAGACAAGAAGATTCAAATAATAATTCACCCTATTACTATTATCTCGCCACCCTGCCCCCCAATATGACACACACACACACAACACATTCAAATAAGAATTTTCCCTACTATTACACACAATCAAATAATAATTCATCCTACTACTCATATGCATAAACACATACAAATAATAATTCACGCTACTATTATCGTCACATGTATGTGAATATAGATATATATACATCCAACCATCTATATACATACATACATAAACACACACACACACACACACACACACACACACACACACACACACACACACACACACACACACACACACACACACACACACACACATTTCATTCCACTTAAATAATATACAAATAAAGCAATCAAACAATAATTTACCCCCCTACTATTATCCCTCCGACACAAACACATACTACTTTCATTCCACTTAAAAAAATATACAAATAGAACATTCATATAAACAGACACATTCAAATAATAATTCATCCTACTACTATTATCTCACTTTCTCCCCCCCACTGCCCACACCACACACACACACACATATGTGTGTGTGTGTGTGTGTGTGTGTGTGTGTGTGTGTGTGTGTGGTGTGTGTGTGTGTGTGTGTGTGGGCGGCGGTGGGGGGGAGAAGGGTGAGATAATAGTAGATATTATTATATAATATATATATATATATCTATATATATATATATATATATATATATATATAATATATATATATATATATATATATCACAAATAAGAATACATCGTACTATTACACAAAAACATTCAAATAATAATTCACCATCCTAATATTCATATGCACAAACAACTTCAAATAATAATATATATCACACTACTTTTATCATCCACATATATGTGAATATACATATATAAATACATGTGTGTATAACACAAAGAAATGAATAAACACCATACTATTACACAAATGAATTCAATAATAATTCATCTTAATAATATTGAAATGCACAAACACATTCAAATAATAATTCAGCTACTAGTATCATCTACATGTATGTGAATATGCATATTTATGCACATCCAACCATATATATACACACATAAATACATAAATATACAAATAAAGCCCACGTGCACACCCCCACACACAACTTTCATTCCAACTAAATAAATCTACAATTAAAGCATTCATATATAGAAACTCATTCAAACAATAATTCAGCCTGCTATTATATTAATACTATTATTTGCACAAACTCATTCATATACATATATATGCACAAACACATCCATTTGCATTCCTATGCACAAAAACATTCAAATAATAATATATCAACATCAATATAATAAATAAAAATGTACAAACAAATTTAAAATAACATTATTAAAAAAAATTACAAAAACATTGATACTATCAAATATTTTATTACATATAACTGCTACTAACATCCAACCAAAAAATTAATATTAAATTTAAATTTAAGAAAAATTAATATTAAATTTAAATTTAAGAAAAATTAATATTAAATTTAAATTTAAGAGTTTAAACACTATGAATAAACTACAAACTAATATTTATATGTTTGTAATTGAGGTGTATGTTTTGATTATTATTAATATACAGTTATATATATTACAAACACCTACATGAATATACAATGATTATTATTCATCCTACTAATATTCAAATTTGCAAACACATTCAAATAATAATTCACACTACTATTATCATCCACATGCATGTGAATCTACACATATATACACATCCACACACACACACACACACACACACACACACACACACACACACACACACACACACACACACACACACACACACACACACACACACACACACATATTGTGTGTGTGTGTGTGTCTAGTGTGTGTGTGTGTGTGTGTGCCCACGCGCGCGCTTGTGTATAAACACAAACACACTACTTTCATTCCTCTTAAATAAATAAATATTCAAATCAAGAATACACACATCTTTCATTCCACGTAAATAAATATACAAATAAGGAATTCATATACACACACATTTAAACAGTAATTCACCCTCTCATATGCATAAACACATTCAAATCGAGAATACACACACATGTATGCGAATAGACATGTATATACACATCCAACCACATATATACACACATACATATTTAAATATTCAAATCAAGAATACACACAACTTTCATTCCACTTAAATAAATATACAAATATAGCATTCATATACACACACACACATTTATACAATAATTCACCCTCCTATTATTTATCCCCCCTGAACACAAACACAACTTTCATTCTCCTTAAATAAATAAACAAATAGAGCATTCATATACACACACATATTCAAATAATAATTCATCTTACTACTATTATCCCGCACTCTCCCTTCCCCCTCACCCCATGCCCCCGCGCACACACATATAAATATTGTTGGGGTTAGAACCACATGTTATATAGATATATTATCAGATCTAAACATACAATCGATAAACACAAAAATAACCAAAAAAAATAATATACACAATAAAACGTTATTCACACAATATGGGCTACATCCACTAAGAAACATACAATCTATTATTCAAAACTTTACAGAGGTTAAACAATGAAGATATTAAATCTTCCACAACTCTCTGAATATACAATACTTTTTTCTTCACAAACTTCTCTTTTTCTCTCGCATAATTTTTTCATACAGTTATGATCAATCTTACTTTTAACATCAAATTTTAATCTTATATATACATACACAAACATAGGATACTTTAGCCATGCATTTAGAGCCATTAGATCAAGTTAATAACAAAGATTTGATCTAATTCCCATGACTTAAATGAATTATTCACGCACAAACAACTAATGTTGTTTAACCTAACCGGTACCAATTTGTCCTTGCCTCACTGATGTCAGTCCCAAAGGACCAACGTTGATTCTCAATAGACACCGGTTACTATGTTTTCCAACAAATTCAAAAAACATGCTAATGTGAAGAAATTAAGCTCCACAACCTAACAAATACAATCCATATATATATATATATATATATATATATATATATATATATATATATATATATAATATATATAATATATATATATATGCCCTAAAATTACACACATACAAAAATAATTCACCCCACTAAAGTTCATATGCACAAACACATTCAAATTATAAGGCATGCTAATTTTATCATCCACATATATGTGAATATACATATATATACATCCTTACATGTGTGTGTATGCGTATAAAACCAAATCAAATAAGAATACACCCTACTATTACACAAACACATTCAAATAATAACTCATCGTAATAATGGTCAAATGAAAAAATACATTCAAATAATAATTCACATTATTATTATCATCCATGTATGTATGTGAATATACATATATATGCACATCCAACCTTATGAATACACTTGCATACATGAATATACAAATATAGCATGGCACATGCGCACACTCTTACGCACTCTCACACAGATTTCTTTCCACTTAAATAAATATACAAAGAGAGCATTCATATGTGCAAACACATTTAAACAACAATTCACCCTACTACTATTATCTCGCCAACACACGACCACCATTCCCATCCCACCATTTAAACAATAATTCACGCTACTTTTATCAACAACACATTCAAATAAGAATACACCCTACTATTACACATATGCATTCAAATAATAATTCATCCTACTAATAGTCAAATGCACAAACACATTCAAATAATAATTCACACTACTATTATGATCCACATGTATGTAATTATACATATATATTCACATCCAACCATATAGATATACATACATAACTATACAAATAATGTGTTTACACACACTCATACAGACACACTACTTTCTTTCCACTTAAATAAATATACAAATAGAGAATTCATATATACAAACACAATTAAACAATAATTCACCTTTTTTACTATTATCATCCACATTTATATGATTATACATATATATGCACATATAAATACACATACATAGATAAATATACAAATAAATCAAGTACACACATGCGCACTCATGCGTTTGCACACACATTACTTTCTTTCACCTGAAATAAATATACAAATAAAACATTCAAATACTAATTCACACTACTACTATCCCACCCTCTCCACCACCCCCCTCTTCCTTTCTCGCTCCCATGCGCACAGAGAAAATTGCATCTATATATATATAACACATTCAAATAAGAATGTTCCCTACTATCACATAAACACATTCAAATAATTATTCACGCTACTATTATTATCCAGATGTATGTGAATGTACATATATATGCAAATCCAACCATATATGTACACATACATTTATATACAAATAAATTGCACACGCGCACGCTCGCATACACACTACTTTCACTCCACTTAAATAAATATACAAATAGACCATTCATATACAAAAACGCATTCAAACAATAAATCACCCTACTATTATCCACCCTCATGCCAACAAAAAAACACTACTTTCATCCCACTTAAATAAGTATACAAATAAATCATCAATATACACAAACATATTCAAATAATAATTCACCCTACTACCATTATCACGCCACACCACCCCCCAATATCTCTTTCTCACACAAAAACAAACACACTTTTAAATAAGAATTTTCACTACTATTAAACGCATTCAAATAATAATTCATCCTACTAATATTCATATGCACATCAAATAATAATTTAAGCTAATATTATCATCACATGAGTGTGTATATACATATATATACCCAGATACATAAATACACAAATTGAAAACAAACACACTATACTTTCATTCCACTTAAATAAATATACAAATAAATCATCAATATACACAAACACATTCAAATAATAATGCACCCTACTACCATTATCCCGCCATCCCCTCCCCCCAATATCTCTCTCACACACAAACACATTTAAATAAGAATTTGCCCTACTATTACACGCATTTAAATAATAATTCATCATACTAATATTCATATGTAGAAATGCATTCAAATAATAATTCATCCTAATAATATTCATATGGACAAACATTCAAATAATAATTTACGCTAATATTATCATCACATGATAGTGTATATACCTATATATACACATACAAACATAAACAAACACACACACACAAACACTCACACACACTACTTTTATTCCACTTACACAAACACATTCAAACAATAATTCACCCTACTACTCTTATCTCCCCCCAAACACAAAACACAAAACACACAACATTCATTCCACTTAAATAAATATATAAATATAGCAATTCATATACATAGACACATTCAAATAATAATTCACCCTACTATTATTGCACCCTCTCCTACCCGTTCCTCACCACCACGCACACATATAAACACATCCATATATATATATCTATATATATATATATATATATATAATATATATATATATAATATATATTATAATATATATATATATATATATATATATTCAATAATAATTCACCTTACTATTATTGCAACCCTCCTACCCGTTCCTCACCACCACGCACACATATAAACACATCCACATCCATATATATATAACACATTCAAATAAAAATACAATTTATTATAGCACAAACACATTCCAATAATAATTCATCCTCAATATGTATAGATATACATACGTAAGTACATATGTGTGTATGTGTATAAAACACATTCAAATAAAATTCATCCTACTAATATTCAAATGCACAAACACATTCAAATAATAATTCACGTTACTATTATCTTTCACATGTATGTGAAAATACATATATATGCAAATCCAGCCATATACATACACACAAACATAAATATTTAGTTTTCCCTACTATACAACACATTCAAATAATAATTCAAGTTCCTAGTATCATCACATTTATATGTATATCCATATATATACACATCCAACCATATATATACACACATACATAAATAAATATAGAATCGAGATAGACACATAGAACCACATAGTACCTTCATTCCACTTCAATAAATATACACAAAAGCATCATATACACAAGCACATTTAAACAATAATTCACCCTACTATTTTCCCCTCCAACACAAATGCAAACTACTTTCATTTCACTTAAAAATATAAAAATAGAACATTCATATACAGGACACATTACATATCAATTCCCAGGACTATTATCCCTCCCTCTCCCCGCTTCCTCAAATGAGCTCACACATATAATCACATCCATATATATATATAGATTCATCCTATTATTTTCATATGCACATATAGATTCAAATAAATTGCACACTACTTTTATCATTCATGTGTATGTGAATACACATATATATACATACATACATACGTACGTGTGTGTATCACAAATAAAAATACATCGTCATATTACACAAACAATTCAAATAATTAATCACGCTACTGTTATCATCTACATGTATGTGAATATAAATATATATGCACATCCAACCATGTATATACACATACATAAATATACTAATGAAGCATATACACACATCAACACCCATGCACAACTTTCATTCAACTTCAATAAATAGACAAATAGAAACATACTCAGAACAGAAAAACACGTCAAACAATAATTTTATCTACAAACAATTATACACCAAATATACAAATACAAAACACACACACACTACTTTAACTCCACTTAAATAAATATACGAATAGAAACATACATAAACACAAAATGTTAATACAATAAATCCACCTATTATTATACACAGATACAAATTAAAATACGCACACCCACACACACACGCAATACCACACACGCTTCATTATATTAAATAATTAGTACAATAGCATCATTTACACAATCACATGTAAACATACGTCATTCTACTATCTTTATCCCCACACAAATACCAATACCGTTCAATCAATTAAAAAGTATATAAAAGAAATTCGGAGACCATAGATACTTGAAATAATAAGTCACCCGACGACGATGATCTCGGCTCGCGCCCCACCCGGGACACACAGAGAAACATCAGGCAGAGTTATATATATATATATAATATATATATATAATATATATAAGATAACACAGTCAAATAAGAATATGCCGTACATAACACAAAACACATTAAAATATTGATTCACTCCTCTAATATATTCATTTACACAAAAACAATTCAAATAATATTGCATGCTACTTCCATAATTCATGGTGTAGTGATATAAAGGTATATACATACATGTGTGCACGTGGTATGTGTAACAACAATAAGAATACACCCTACTATTAACACAAACGCATTCTTGAATAATAATTTATAGTGGTGCAAATGAAACGAACTGCGCACACCCACACACTTATAAACTTATTCCACTTACTAAATATACAACTAGAGCATGCATATACACAAACACATTTGAACAATAACTTCACCATTACTAATATGAATATGCAAAAAAAAACACACATTCAAATAATAATCAAGTTGTAACTCTTATATTACAGGTATGCTATACATGATAGAACCCATACATACATAAAGATACAAATTGAATATAATTTATATACATACATGGTGTGGCACGTGTGTAGTGCTACACAAATAAGAATACACCCTACTATTACACAAATTCATTCTAATTAATAAATTGATTACTTGGCAAATGAAAACGAACGCGCGCACCCACACACACATAAACTTTCATTCCACTTAAATAATATTACAAATAGGCATCAATACATAAAACACATTTGAAACAATACTTCACCCTACTAATATGCATTATGCACAAACCACGTCAAAATAATATTCCGTTACTATTATCATTAAATGTATGTGCATTTATACATATATATACACACCCATTACATACAGTAAATATACAAATTAGCAACGACACACACACTATTTTTCTCGACAACTATAATTAATAAAAATACAGCATTCATATACAAAAACGCATCAAACAATAAAATCACCCTACTATTATCCACCCTCATGCCAACAAAAAAACACTACTTTCATCCCACTTAAATGAGTATACAAATAAATCATCATATACACAAAACATATTCAAATATAATTCACCCTACTACCATTATCACGCCACCACCACCCCCCAATATCTCTTCTCACACAACAAAACAAACACCTTTTAAATAAGAATTTTCACTACTATTAAACGCATTCAATAAATAATCATTCTCTACTATATTCATATGCACATCAAATAATAAATTAAGCTAATATTATCATCACATGAGTGTGTATATACATATATATACCCAGATACATAAATACACAAATGAAAACAAACACACTATACTTTCATTTCCACTTAAATAAATATACAAATAAATCATCAATATACACAAACACATTCAAATAATAATGCACCCTACTTACCATTATCCCGCCATCCCCTCCCCCCAATATCTCTCTCACACACAAACCACACTTTAATAAGAATTTTGCCCCTACTATTGACACGCATTTAAATAATAATTCATCATACTAATATTCATATGTAGGAAATGCATTTCAAATAATAATTCATCCTAATAATATTCATATGGACAACATTCAAATAATATTCATTTACGCTAATATTATCATCACATGATAGTGTATATACCTATATATACCACATACAAACATAAACAACACACACACACAAACACTCACACACACTACTTTTATTCCACTTACACAAACAATTCAAACAATAATTCACCCTACTACTCTTATCTTCCCCCCAAACACAAAACACAAAACACACAACATTCATTCCACTTAAATAAATATATAAATATAGCAATTCATATACATAGACACATTCAATAATAATTCACCCTACTATATTTGCACCCTCTCCTACCCGTTCCTCACCACACGCACACATATAAACACATCCATAATATATATATATATATATATATATATATATATATATATATTATATCTATATATATATATATATATATATATATAATTATATATATTATTCAAATAATAATTCACCTTACTATTATTGCACCCTCCTACCCGTTCCTCACCACCACGCACACATATAAACACATCCACATCCATATATATATAACACATTCAAATAAAAATACAATTTATTATAGCAACAAACACATTCCAATAATAATTCATCCTCAATATGTATAGATATACATACGTAAGTACATATGTGTGTATGTGTATAAAACACATTCAAATAATAATTCATCCTACTAATATTCAAATGCACAACCACATTCAAATAATAATTCACGTTACTATTATCTTTCACATGTATGTGAAATACATATATATGCAAATCCAGCCATATACATACACACAAACATAAATATTTAGTTTTCCCTACTATTACACACATTCAAATAATAATTCAAGTTCCTAGTATCATCACATTTATATGTATATCCATATATATACACATCCAACCATATATATACACACATACATAAATAAATATAGAAATCGAGAATAGACACATAGAACCACATAGTACCTTCATTCCACTTCAATAAATATACACAAAGCATTCATATACACAAGCACATTTAAACAATAATTCACCCTACTATTTTCCCCTCCAACACAAATGCAAACTACTTTCATTTCACTTAAAAATATAAAAATAGAACATTCATATACATGGACACATTACAATAATAATTCCCAGGACTATTATCCCTCCCTCTCCCCGCTTCCTCAAATGAGCTCACACATATAATCACATCCATATATATATATAGATTCATCCTATTATTTTCATATGCACATATAGATTCAAATAATATTGCACACTACTTTTATCATTCATGTGTATGTGAATACACATATATATACATACATACATACGTACGTGTGTGTATCACAAATAAAAATACATCGTAATATTACACAAACAATTTCAAATAATTAATCACGCTACTGTTATCATCTACATGTATGTGAATATAAATATATATGCACATCCAACCATGTATATACACATACATAAATATACTAATGAAGCATATACACACATCAACACCCATGCACAACTTTCATTCAACTTAAATAAATATACAAATAGAACATACTAAAACAGAAACACGTTCAAACAATAATTTATCCTACAACAATTATACACAAATATACAAATAAAACACACACACACTACTTTAACTCCACTTAAATAAATATACGAATAGAACATACATAAACACAAACATGTTCATACAATAATCCACCTATTATTATACACATATACAAATAAAACGCACACCCACACACACACGCATATACACACACCGCTTTCATTATATTTAAATAATTATACAATAGCATTCATTTACACAATCACATTTAAACAATACTTCATTCTACTACTTTTATCCCCAACACAAATACACACTACTTTCAATCCAATTAAAAATATATATAAATAGAACATTCTTATACATAGATACATTTAAATAATAATTCACCCTACTACTATTATCTCGTCCTCTCCCCACCCTTGCGCACACATATAAACACATTCATATATATATATATATATATATATATATATATATATATATATATATATAACACATTCAAATAAGAATATGCCGTACTATAACACAAACACATTCAAATATTGATTCACCCTACTAATATATTCATATACACAACAAATTCAAATAATATTGCATGCTACTTCCATCATTCATGTGTATGTGAATATAAATGTATATACATACATGTGTGCACGTGTGTATGTGTAACACAAATAAGAATACACCCTACTATTACACAAACGCATTCTAATAATAATTTATAGCTTTGCAAATGAAACGAACGCGCACACCCACACACTCATAACTTTCATTCCACTTAAATAAATATACAAATAGAGCATTCATATACACAAACACATTTGAACAATACTTCACCCTACTAATATGCATATGCAAAAACACATTCAAATAATAATTCAAGTTACTATTATCATTACATGTATGCCTATATACATATATATACACACATACATACATAAATATACAAATTGAATATAAATGTATATACATACATGTGTGCACGTGTGTATGTGTAACACAAATAAGAATACACCCTACTATTACACAAATTCATTCTAATAATAATTTATAGCTTTGCAAATGAAACGAACGCGCGCACCCACACACACATAACTTTCATTCCACTTAAATAAATATACAAATAGAGCATTCATATACATAAACACATTTGAACAATACTTCACCCTACTAATATGCATATGCACAAACACATTCAAATAATAATTCACGTTACTATTATCATTACATGTATGTGCATATACATATATATACACACATACATACATAAATATACAAATTGAAAATACACACACACTATTTTCATCGACAACTTATAATTAATAAAAATACAGCATTCATATACACAAACACATTCAAAGAATAGTTCACACCACTACTATTATTCCCCCCCACACACACAAACACATCCATATATATAAAACTTACTCAAATAAGAATACACCCTACCACTACACAAACACATTCAAATAATAATTCACACAACTATTATCATCCACATCCACATGTACATATATCCAACCATATATTCATTCCACTTAAATAAACATACAAATAAAGCATTCATATACACAAACAAATTCAAATAACAATTCACTCTACTACTATTATCACCTCACGCACACAAATGAACACATCTATATATAACACAAACACCTAAATATTACACAAACACCTAAATATAATGATTCACCCTACTATTATCCACCCATGTATATGTAAATAAGACCTAAAATAAATATACAATTAGAATACTCATATACACAAATACATTAAAATAATTATTCACACTACTTTATCATTTCACTTAAATAAATATACAAACAGAGCATTCATATTCACAACACATTCAAATAAAAATACACCCTACTATTACACAAACACATTTAAATAATGCAAAAATACATTTAAATAATAATTCACCTAACTATATTATCACACCGAACACCTATGAACACATCCAAATATATAAAACATATTCATATAATAATTCTCACTGCTAATATTTATATGCACAAACACATTCAAATAATAATTCAAGCTATTATTATCATCCACATGTGAATATTCATTTATACAAAAACAAATTCAAATAACAATTCCCTATGCTACTATTACACCCCCCCTCAAGCACACATATGAACACATCTATATATAACACAAACACTCAAATATTACATAAACACATTCATATAATAATCTACCCTATTATTTTCCACCCCTATATATATAAATAAGACCCAAAATAAATTTACAATTAGAATACTCGTATCCACAAACACATTCACATAATTATTCACACTACTTTATCATTTCACTTATATAAATATACAAACAGAGCATTCAAATATGTATATGACATCTAAATATATAAAACACATTCATAATATAATAATTCTCACTACTCCGAGAGCTTGCTAGGGTTTTGACTGCTCCGAGATTGCTCCGCGACTGTTCCGCGGCTGTTCTGCGCCTGTTCCGCGGCTGTTCTGCGATTGTTCCGCGGTTGTTCTGCTCCGAGACTGCTCCGGGATTGCTCCGCGACTGTTCCGCGGCTGTTCCGCGCCTATTCCGCGGCTGTTCTGCGATTGTTCCGCGGCTGTTCCGCGACCATGGAAACTTGCTCATGGAGGTCCAAGCTATTCCCTCAATCCACAGGGGTGTTTACTGCCCTTTCCTCCATCTGGGATGATGAAGCGAAAGTGCACTGCATTTCTGTTCCAGAATCTGTGATTGAGAAGGCCAAGTCCAGGTTTCCCTTTGCACTAATTGGAGCTTTTGCAGGCTATCGTCCAAATATCGATGCTGTCCACAAATGGTGCGGACAGAAGTGGTGCTGCTGGGTTGATGTCATCGCTCTTCCTGACCACGCCCTTCTGTTCAATTTTTCTAAGGAAGATGAGATGATTAAGGTTCTCGACGCTGCTCCTTGGATGTTTGGAAGAACTGCCCTGCATCTGAAGCGATGGAAGCCAGGGGTCTCTCTTCAAATCAAGGAATTGCCCATTTGGATATCTCTGCCGGCTCTTCCAGTGGAATTTTGGGAGGACGAAGTCCTTATGGGCATAGCAGCTTCAATGGGAGAGCTAATATCCTTGGAACCTGCAACAAAAGCCAGAAGCAGGCTTGTAAGAGCACGACTATGTGTTAGCATGGAGGTGGGGGCTGTTCTCCCAAAGAATATCATTCTTTCTTCTCCCACGGGCCGTCTTGTGCAGAACATCATTCCTGAAAACCACGGTTTGGTCTGTCCCAAATGTTTGAAGGTCAACTTCCAAGCCAAACTATGCAAGTGCTCCGCGGAGACAGTGGATGAAATAGGCAGGAAAAACAGCAGAGAGGAGGTGCGGATCTTCGAAGGAGAGATCCCTGACACATTACATACAGGAAATTGCAACACTGGTGGAACTAACCAGTCCGAAATGGCTCTACTCGTGACTTCGCATGGCGACCTCTCTGCACGCGTGGGACAGGCTGCTACGGCATGGAAGACGCGGGAAATTCCATTCAAAACTGTTCACGAGTCAAACAAGGTAGATAGTGAATCTTCCGAATGGGAGACTGGGTCAGAAACAGATTTAATTATGGCAGATTTGGAGACTGCCACGCGGGAAGTGAACCGACATAGTAAATCTATGAAAGCTCATAAACAAAGACCTTTAAATGCAGATTTGAACCATTGCAGAAGGAAGATGGACAGTAAAAGTGAAAAGATTTCATTATTGACTTCGGAGGCGAGGGTTTCAAATTCTGTTTTAAATGGTAATTTAGAGGAGGTTCTCGACGTGGATGACGAAAACATGGCGGGCTAGAGCACTGTTTGTAGAAAATCTTTCCACGGTTTTCGTGGAGGGGGTGCGCGCCGGGGCACTTAGGTTGGATGTAATTGTTCCCATCGGCGTTGTTCTTTTGTTGTTCTCTTGCTGGGCTTTGCGGTTTTTAGTGCTGTCTTTAGTAGGTTCTATTCCTGCTTGCACCCTTGTTGTTTTTGACCTTTTGATCTTTTGCTCGCTTGGGCACATCTGGCTTCTGAGTCATCTTTGTACAAGGGTATAGTCCCTTTCAAAAAACTATTTGCCAATAATTAAAAAATAATTCTCACTACTTATATTTATATGCACAAACACATTCAAATAAGAATTCATGCTATTATTATCATTCGCATGTATGTTCAATATATACGCATTCAACCATATCTACACACATACATAAAATTACTACAAATCTAAAAATTGTTCAAAATACATACAATTAGTAATATAATTACATATCATATTAAATTAAATTATGTATGATTAATAATAAAAACATAATCATATAATCAAAACACACAATTGAACATAAATGCTTAGACCTAATTGCACAAAATGGTACAAAAAAACATAATCATATAATCAAAATGCATAATTGAACATAATCACTTACACCTAACCATTCATATAACACGCTTAATATAAAAAACAAATTGCCATAAAAAAATTATCTTTTTATATAAAAAATAAATATACTTTATTGAAATCCAATCTCAACATTTATATTGCTCAACAATCTTATTTTACAAGAAAATAAAAGGAAAAAAAGACACCAATCAAACCTCCCTAATAAAAATCCACACAATGGAACAAAAAAACATGTTTTCTTATTACTAGACAAAAAAATACATCCTAGAAGATAGTTCACTTATTTCTATAAACAATCACTTATAAACAATCACTTAATAATGAGAAAATACACAAGCAATTAGTAAGTCAAAATTACTATTTTATTTGTATGAAAATATAAGTTCACTAAACTCTATATTTTTCTGTTTCATTACATATTTTAATAATTAAATAAAATAAATATAGTACACATACAATCCAACCTTTGAAGCAAATACCCACACGAATATACATAAAAACATGATTTATACTTGCTACACAAAAAACATGTATCCTAAAATATAGTTTTATCACTTATTAATAAAAATCACAATAAAAAATATAACAACCTCACCAACTTAATTAAAAAATATTATTTTATTTGTATGAAAATAATTGTTCACTTATACCTCAATTATTCAATCGCTATATTTAGAATCCATATTTTATAATGCAGATAAATGAAAAATCGTACACATAATTAAACCTTTGAAACAACTATCGACATAAGAGTACATAAAAAAGTTTTATACTTGTTACAACTATATATCCATTTACTTACATATATAAAAATCACTTAATAAAAAAACACAAAGTAATATAATCACAATATCAATTCAAAATTTACTATTTTATTTATATCTCAATTATACATACATCATTGTACATAATCATACAATCAAAACACATACTTGAACATAAATGCTTACTTCATTCATTTATACTTGTTACACTCACCTAAATATCCATTTACTTACATATATAAAAATCACTTATTTAAAAAACACGAAGTAATATAATCATAATATTATTTTAAAATTTACTATTTTATTTATATCTCAATTATACATACATCATTCTACATAATCATACAATCAAAACAAATACTAAAACATAAACACTTTCAATTATTCATTCATATATATCAATCATACAAAATACTAATAGAAAAAAAATATTCGTTGCTCCTTTGCTTCTGCGATGACCGTGCTTCTTAGAGTTGAACGTTGTTGCATTTCCTTTGAAACGTTAGTGTTTCGCCTTGTCGAGTTTAACTGTTGGTTGCTAGTAATAATGATAATGATAATAATAATAATAATAATGACATTATGATTGTATTTTCGATCAACGATTGTATTTTGTTATTATTTTCTTTATGTCGATTGTTATCGACATCATCCTTTGATATCTTTAAACTATCCTTTTAATTTGTTTGTCGCTCCCCGCTGATCGAGCCTCGTTGCGCAAACGAGGAAGAGTATGATTGTGGTGGCGCCTTTGAAGGTGGGGACTATTTTTTTTAATGTTGATGGACCCTTGTAATTTCTAAAATTAATGTTTTATATACCAGCCTTGTTTCTCCTGGCAAGCGGCCTGTCCCCAAAGCGTGGGCTCCAAAAATAAAATAAAATGAAATGTATTATCCTTGTGATGTGGTTAGTTGGCGGATGAGGTATTGCTTTTCAATTCCTTAATGAACCCTGCAAAAATATTTTGAGACAGTCTATTTTTTTATTCTTTTTGGTAGGGGTCTTGATTGGTAGTGGTTGACTGCGTTGTTTTTTTTGTTGGCCGCAATCTTTTATTTTAGATGGTTGTCTCACCTACCCTTCACTGCCACCTTGGCTGACCAGGCCATTCACAGGTCCTTGATTTGCACGTGGAGACTTTTTCTCCTCCCAACCTGTTGGACCTGCATGAATGTAGTGGTTGATCAGGCATTTTTTTACCTTGCGTGAGGGAGATGGCCATCGAAACCTATTCTGTCAAAGGCATTTTTCTTCACCTGGATCTCTTTTTGATCCTTTATTTAATGCGTATGGGCGCTGGCAGGTTTGACATGATGGCTAGATGGAGCTGACCTAGAAGGTGGTCTTTGCTCTGGAAAGCCTTTCAGGTAAAGAACCTTGATTGGTTTATAGAGTTGATCTATTCTCAACCTAGGAGTTGGGTGAAATCCAGACAGTGATTCTTGGTTTGAAATCCAGGATCGAAGCTACATAGCTAGAGTCGCGGAAAAAGAGGCAAAAAAAATGTTCAGGGTGACGAACTTTCATAGTGGGTGCTGCGAGGTCTGTTCTTCTCTTACATTCCTGCTGTCGATCGTGCCAGGCAACTAGCCAGGCGGTAGGCATGGCTTGCAGTTTAGTAGAATCATTTGTGAGCGCTTCCAACAAGCAGGTTGACTGCGTATTCATGTTATCTGTTTAGTATCAGATGGCACAATGGGATTCATCGACTGCAGATCACGTGACATTATACACGGTTGACTTTCTTTTGCAGGCTTCATAACGTTTCATGTAGTAACTGGGATGATGGCTCGAGAGGCTGCTGGTGCTTTTCTTCTTCATGCTTCTTCCTCACTTGGCCTACTTGGGATGCTCATAATATTTGCATTTGCGGTGACCGCAAAGGTCGAACGGCCACGCGGTTTTGATGGACTGT
Source organism: Taxus chinensis (assembly GCA_019776745.2). NCBI lineage: Eukaryota > Viridiplantae > Streptophyta > Pinopsida > Cupressales > Taxaceae > Taxus > Taxus chinensis. The sequence continues at coordinate 682,735,985 of CM034150.1, forward strand.
CCAGATTCATCTTTTTCTGAGGACAAGCTTGGGGCTTTCTCAAAGTGGATGCAGAACCGCGTGAAGGATGCCGTCAGCTGTAGAATATCAGGTCGGCTATCAAAAGGATCGAGACAAGGTAGGGGTGCACAGATATACATTTGGAGAAAAGCACAGTACATTAATTTAGTTTTGCAGTTTCAGTAGAAGCTCTTTTTGAGCGCTTCCAATAAGCAGGTTGTCCAACTATGTTGTTATCTGTTCAGTATCGAATGCATCCTCAAATTCGGGATTCTCCTTCAAGATATTTTTATCAAAATCGACTATGTGACAGTGAGAGTGTTACCAGGAGACCTGATGAAATTTATTTGCAAAGATTTTCTATTGAGACCTTACTTGTTTTATGATGTAACTCCTGGAAGAGAGCATCTCATAGATGTGCGGATCTGTTTCATATCAAAAGATTCATGAAGCACAATTTATCTCTTGCTGCGTATGGTGGGCAGATTGAGACCCTTAGAGCCAATTCAAAGAAGAAGACATGGATGCTATATTCAGATTAAAGGCAATAGAAGATGGTCAATAAGATCGCTCATTCCCATATGGTTCCATTCTCAATGTAACCTTGAATACGTTTTTTGAAGTAGCAGGATATTCTTCTTCAAATTTGATGGATTATCCTTGTTGGCTAGTGACAAGTGCTTGTAAAAGATGTACATGCCTTCTGTCCTTCTCTGGTTGCCAAGTGAACCCATCTGTTAACACAGGCTGGTAACAAGGTTGTTGCCAGGCTGCAGGGGTTGTGCAGTCAGAAGCCTTGTTCCTTTCTTTCAAGGTATGTGCTGGACATTTCCATTTAGATCATTAAAACCATGTGTGCACTATACTGTAGTCTTGACAGCACCTGGGACTCAGATTCTTTCCATTCAAGTTTCTTATAAAATGGAGCTCTCTGCTCCTACCTGCTAAGCATAGACGATGAATGGAGCCCTCTTGAGTGCCCAGCCTTATTTAAAAAGGGGAGATTACGACCTGAGGATTGTTGTTGCTGTTCCGGGCGGTGTCCATGAAACCTATTGAATCTGGAGAAAAAGGAAAGATATTTCTACACTTTTCTACTATTATTTTATTTAAAATTATTGTGAAATCGAACCACTTTTTCCTTGCATTGATTTGTCAGTTGGATGTCATGATGGGAGATTTCCCCTTTCTGCTTGTTTCTTCTTGTTTTAGCTTTTATCGTTGTCAGTATGTTGGTCGAAAGGATGCGTGTGCCCTCTCCTCTGGGTATTATGTTTCTCTTGCTCGAGTGATAGACCTTCGTCTGTTGTTTATGTATTAATTCTTCTCTGCGATTGAGTTGCAAGTTATTATGTTGATCAAACTAGTATTTTCGATATCATGGAAGTAAGTTTACGATAACTATGAAGCTCCTCCCTAGCACCCAAGTTTGTCTTTTGATGTTTTTTGTTAGCTCCTTCGCAAGTCCCTTTGATAACCTTTTGGCATCGAGAAAGAAAGGTTGTAGGATTAGTGTGAGCAATGCGTGGGCTAGCCAGCTTAGAGTTTCGGTATTAAAACTTTTAGAATGAAAAGGTTTGTGTGCAATGTGTTTTCCGTCTCACGTGTTTAGACTCTTATATTATCTTTCATCTTGTTTCTAGGATTTTAAGGCCATCCTCAAGAAGTACCTTGACCATCCCTATCAACTTGAACCATAACTAGCTTTTCGGATCAACTAAGCTCGAGGTTTCATTGTGCGAATCCAGTACCTCGTTGACACTAGAATAGTTTTGGTCTAATCCCCCTCTCGGAATTGTTGTTGATGGCGCTCTTCTATTTTTTTTCCTAACTTGCATTATTTCTCCTTTGTAATGTTAACGCTATTAATTAATATTGGTCGGTTTTTATGCACGTAATTACCTTAATATTTTGTGATGGAAATTTCCTTAAATGTGATTAATCTTCGGAAAAAAAAAAAAAAAAAAACTCATCTTTCATTTGATAGTCTTATGGATTCATAGCGGAAGGTTTTGTTTTGATAATGTCACTTAGAAATTATGTTTGTATCTATGTGTGACGGTTGACTGTGTTACCAAGGGTTGCCTTAAAATATTGTTGTTTTGGGAAATAGGTAATTTATTTTAAATTAACCAAACATTAGAATTGTTGTGGAGGTTTGCAAATCTTTAGTGTTATAAAATTTGTTGATGACATTATTGTATACTCTTGTTTGACGGAACTCCCTTCTTCTCTCGCGTGTTTGCTACTAGCCTGTAAGACATTGGCCCTTCTTGAATGATTGGAAAATCTTTGTAGTTAATGGTCAAAACTAGTATACTTTGCCTTCGCTTCGAAACTTATGTTGTGTGTATACTCTATTTGATTTCCGGTTTGAAACTCAATTATACATGGCTTTTTGTGTTAATTTTTGAAACCCGTGGTTCCCCTTTCTTGGGCCGATCAACTCTTGTTCTTTTAGAAATATATTATTTTAGCCTATGCGTTTGGTACCTTTGATAAATTTCTAGATGGTTGGTCTATATATCAAATCTCAATCTTGTAATTATTGTTTAATTACTTACTTGATGGGAATTCTGTTTTTGCTAGATTGTTTATTTTTCTCCTTATAGGGCCAAGGGCCATTCTCATACGATTGCTATACTTTCGTTGCTTTTACTCCTAACTGAAGTACAAGGTCTTCTCCTTCTTTGATTGGCATGATGGAGACTTTATTATAACTTGATGTGTTGATAGTGTTTAGAGGTTTGACCCAATTCTTGTAATAAAGTGCTTCCTTTTGTGGTATTGTTAGATAATAGTTATGGTGGTTTTGTGTAGCCTTATCTTGCTCAGTTCTCGCGAACTGACTCTTGTGGAAAAATTTGTTGCAGATGGATTTTGCGAGTAGATGAGGGATAGACTTGTAGATTTTTACATCAACCTCAGTTGAGAAGTTCTTTTGCATGAATCCTTTTTATATTGTTCAACTATTGATAACATCTAGTGGAAAATTTAGAAGAGGATCAATGTCTTAGTATTTTGTATCGTGGATTATGTCGTCTTAACTTTGGAACCTTGAATTGTTTGTCTATCTTGGAAAATATAAGAAAATTTGTTTACCGCTTGTTGAGTGACCTTAATGGATTATCGGTATTCTAAGAGTTGATGTAACCCTTATTTCGTTTTCGTAAATGAATATTGTTAAACTTTATCCCTACGATTAAATGTTGAGTTAAATCTTTCTAAGACTTAGTAATAGTGTGTTATAAGTAAAATAAAATGGGTTGTTTAATACTTATAGAAGTTAAACTAAAATTTATATTGCAAATAAATTAGTGTAGAGGTGACCAACTTGAGAGCATGTAATTCCATAAGTGATCAAAGATGAAACTATCCTTTGTTAAGTAACATTATATAACTTGATATCCCTAGCTACACTAATGAACACTATCCCTTTCATGGTGAAATTCTTAAACGAACTTAAAGGAAATCTATGGTTAGTTCTGGAAGATAATAAGATTTAATAAGCAGGAGATAACACTTTAGAAACCACACAATCTATCTCTCAGCCATTGGAAGGTAAATTGTTTTATTTTTATAAAACTCATTTAGTAAAGCCCAAGTAAAATCTTTAATAATTCTGGTTAAGTTTTCAAGTTTCAATTATATCTTGGTAATAGCTAATGAGGCCTTGAAGATGATTTCAACTCAACCTTCTCCCTCTAACCTTTTTCCAAGGTGCCTTGTCTTTCTTCTCTTAAGTATGTTAAACGCAAACCCATGTTGTCATATGGGCATGAACAAGTTCTAGTAGCGTAAGTGTAAATAGATGGCCTTGTGGAATTAAATTACCCCTTTCTCTAAATAAACGAATTAAGCAAATAAATGTCATAATAGAGAAGATTTAAGGATGATTACTCAGTGTCAAAAGAATAAACTTAGCTTGGTAAGATGAATTGTATGAATCATATCTTGAGCCTCCTTGAAAACGTAAGCTAAGAATTGCAAGATGTCTTTTTAAAATAAATAACCCTCAAGAATATCTCATTGTGGATGGCCCTATTTGTAAGTGTGTTCTGTGGTTGGACTTCTATGTTGTCTTGTCAAAAAAAAAAGTGTTTTATCCTTTTGGGTGTGAACGTTTCCGTGCTGACCTTGTGGTCATCCCCGTAACAAGTGGTTCCTAGAGTTGGTTGTAACTTTGTGACGACATGTTGTGTCGTGTTATGTGTCGAAGCAAGTCAAAAAAAAAATTATCCTGTCTTTTACTGTGTTGTTCGTGTGTGTGAGTTTTTTTGGGTCGTTACACTTGGTATCAGAGCATAGGTTCATGCTCTCGAACCTATGGGCCAGCTTGGAGTGGTGGTGGTGTTACATGATGATGGTGTTACATGATATGATGGATGATGATGATGTTGCATGATGGTGGTTTATATTGGAAGAGTAATGTGCTTTAAGCGTGATGTGATCCATGTCGTAATTGTGATATTGTGAACGCACATGATGTGTATGTCACTTTGTGCGTGTTTGTGATCATGTTGATATGTTGGGGATGGGAGTATTCTCTCTCCTTCTTGTGGATTCTATGAAGAGTTCACGTGTGAATTATTGTTTGTGATGTGTGAAAAGAATTATAATGTGGATGACGTAGTGTTGGAGCATTGTGGCATATTGTGGTATGTAGGTGTATCAATGTGTTGTATGACTAGATTGATGTTAAAAGAAATGAGTTGTATCATGATGTTTTTACCATGTTTTGAAGAAATGTGTGTATCACCTTGCTATGTAGCAATGGATGTTATGTTGTGATGTACTATGTTCATCGTATGTATGATTTGTGCAAATATGTAATGCTTCATGTTGTGATTTAGGGTCATACGGTGAGTGTATGAACCCTATCGTATGGTGATTGCACTTTGGGTGCAGAATGTGGTAAAGTGGTGTGTTACACCCGGTGAATGTATGATTGTGATCTACCTTGTATATGTACCACCATTGTGTTAGTGATGTAGTTACATGTTATGTTGTGAACCTTACGCTAACCGACCCTGAGGGTAATCGGTAGAAGTGTATGTTGAGAGTGAGGAATGGTGTACCATGGGTCAATAACTCGAGCCGAAATTTGGTTTAGTAGATAACAACCTGTGATTCTTTCCTCTCTCCCTATGTGGTTGTATGTATGGGCAACCTAAGTGCAACTATGACTATGTTTAGCCTTGTCGAAGTGGTGGCGGGATGATTCAGATAGAGGTGATGACAGTTGTATTATTGATATGTATTTTACGAGCTGAGGCTCGATGTTCCGAGTGCTAGCAACTCGTTGAGTACCCCTTTGGTGGCCAGATAAGGCCACACAGTTATCATAATGTGACATTATTATAAGTTGATTTTATTCGTAAATTGAGCTTTTTACTTTATTTTGTAAGGACCAGCAGCTTTTCTTGATTGCCATGCTTTACAATTTTGGGCATTTCCTTGGTTTTGGCACTAACATGTGGATTTTGATACTAACTATGGCTATTTGGCCATTTATTTTGCTTGGTTTTGGATCTTCTTTTAAATTTGGAATTTTTACCGCCTTGCCCAAGGCTTGTACTTTGCCACTTGGCACTTAGATTGGATTGTTGTGCTGGTTCTATTGTCGTGATGTGTGGAATAGGGTCATGGGATGCACCATGGAATGGTTGGACCTATGGACCCACTTCGTTGTATGGGGGTACGCCCCAAGGAGTTACAGATAACTAGCGGGTTGTTGAACCACGCATTATTATGTCACTTGGGTTAGGAGTGTTCGAACTCTATGTGTCTTAGGCCATAGGGTCAACCGGCCTCCTTGAGGGAGGCATAAGAGTTTGAGGGAGGCATAAGAGACTTGAGGGAGGCATAAGAGACTTGAGGGAGGCATAAGAGTTTGAGGGAGGCATATGATATTTGTGTGTATGGTTGATGTTTCGGGATATATGTTGAGTTATTGTGATGTTTTGGTAGTGGTATTTTGATGTATGTGTTACTCATGTCAGATGGATATGTGTTGTGATGTTGTGGATATGTCATTGATTCCCTTGTGGACACTATGTACCTGTAGTTTGTTATGAGTCATGGAAAATTTTCATACGATGGAATTGAGGAAATGTCTGGTGGATTGTAGTACTCTTTTGTTTGAGTATTTTGTATGTCAGTCATAGATGTGTGACGAGTACTATGTTATGTGGACTGTGCCTATTCTATTCCGTATTTGAGTAACCTTTTGTGGTGTAATACAATCTTGAAGTATATACTTGTGTGCTTGTGAATCTGTAGTGTCTTTTGAACCTGATAGGGTGTTGTGTTAGCAGTTCATGTTGGGCACCCACAATAAGGAATAAACCAAAACTCTTCAATGATGAAATTTTAAAAGAAATTAAACTAAGAATAATGCTAATGGAAAGGAACTAATGAAATAATAAATAAGAGGGAACTGCCAATCTTCACAGAACATTGAAAGTTAAAATTTCTACCAAATGTTCCTAAGGCTACCCTGTGGCCGTGCTTTAATCAACTAAAATTTTAAACCATAGGGTGTACTTTCTCCTTTACCTATTCTTGGTTGCATACCATTTCCTTTCCTCTGTGTAATGTCGCATCGAGGACGATGCTTTCTTAAGGGGAGGAGAATGTAATGCCCCATTCATCGTTGCTCCTTTGCTTCTGCGATGACCGTGCTTCTTAGAGTTGAACGTTGTTGCATTTCCTTTGAAACGTTAGTGTTTCACCTTGTCGAGTTTAACTGTTGGTTGCTAGTAATAATGATAATAATAATAATAATAATGACATTATGATTGTATTATCGATCAATGATTGTATTTTGTTATTATTTTCTTTATGTCGATTGTTATCGACATCATCCTTTGATATCTTTAAACTATCCTTTTAAATTGGTTGTCGCTCCCGCTGATCGAGCCTCGTTGCGCAAACGAGGAAGAGCATGATTGTGGTGGTGCCTTTGAAGGTGGGGACTATTTTTTTTAATGTTGATGGACCCTTGTTAATTTCTAAAATCAATGTTTTTTATACCAGCCTTGTTTCTCCTGGCAAGCGGCCTGTCCCCAAAGCGTGGGCTCCAAAAATAAAATAAAAGGAAATGTATTATCCATTGTGGAGGTGATTAATCTTTTCATTGGAAAAGACCCGCAAAAATATTTTAACCTCTACCATTGAATTAGTAGGTCAGTGGTGAGGACTGTATTTTTTTATTCTTTTTTAAATCTTTTTATTGCTTGCACCTACCCTCCATTGCCACCTTGGCCGACCAGGTCCATTCGCAGGTCTTGTTTTGCAAGTGGATGACATTAATCCTTCTCCAACCACCCAACCTGCAGACTGTAATGACCATCACATTTCTACCTTGCGTTGCAGGGAGATGGGAGTCGGTGGAGGCCTGTTTTTCTTCATCTGGATCTCCTTTTGATTCTCTTTTATTGAATGCGTACTGGGCGCAGTCAGGTTTGACATGATGGTTAGATGAAGCTACAAGCTAAAGAAAATGGAAGTGGTTTTTTATTGCTTTCCGGATGCGTTTGGGGAAGAAAGGAATTGTTGTCTTCTAGAGTTCCTGAAACCAACACAGGTTCTAGGTACCAGAGTGAAGTAGGGTGTTTCCTCCACTTTCTTTGGGTGCTGCGAGGTGTGTTCTTGAAGGGATCCACAGCAACAGACCTGCAACAGTAATTAGCCAGGACATGGTAGGACGTGAAAATGAACAGTTTAGTAGAATGATGCTGCTATCCAATCTTTAGGTATTCTATACACCGGGTTACCTGCAGTATCAGATCCCCATAGCTGGGCATGTCACTGCTATTCTTGCCATCCAGACATATTCAGCTTGATTGTATTTTTGCATGGCCGATGGAAGATTATCATCGCCCTGGTATTCATTTCTTTTACGGCCGTCCCTAGTGGCCTTCTGACTCCTCTGTCTCTGCATTTACCTCTTATGCATTATCTGTAACAGAAATTTACAACTTAGGTACTGCTACTTGGGATGAATGATTCTACGCATTTGCATTTGCGGTGTCTATGTATGCATAGAAGCGACGGGTGAGCCTTTGTGACTTAGTTCAAAATTGGGGACTGGGAATTTTCTCTCAGAACAGGCTTATTTCTGCACAAGTGACGCAACAAAGCGTGAATTTATGGACGGTGGTAAAAATGCTAGACAGAGGTACCTTTAAATTGTCATGAAAAATGGTTAAAGAATTTATCCAGTGCATAAAATTTATCCAGGCGGTAGGCATGTTGCAGTATAGTAGAGGCCTTTTTGAGCGCTTCCAATTCAGGAAGGTTGTCCAACTATGTTGTTATCTGTTCAGTATCAATGCATCCTCAGATTCGGGTTTCTCCTTCAAGATATTTTTTATCAAATTGGACTATGTGACAGTGAGAGTGTTACCAGGAGACCTGATGAAATTTATTTGCAAAGATTCTCTATTGAGACCTTACTTGTTTTACGATGTAACTCATGGAAGAGAATCTCATCAACCGAGGCATGGATCTGTTTCTTATCAGAATATTCATGAAGCAATTTTGCTTTAAATTTCTAAACTTATTGGAAAACGATGAAGGATAGAGGAATTGGCAGACCCTTGATTTGTGGCATTCGGCACTTGTGTTTCACGCTGCAGAAGACAATCTCTCTTCTTCCTTGCATACGTTTTTTGGAGGCATATTCTGCTTCAAATACTTCTAAAATTATCCTTGTTCCAGTATGACAATTTCATTTCAATGACTCTGCCTTGCATCTGGACAGAGATGGCCATCTTTAAGGTGCACTGTGATCCTTTCAGGTTGTCAAGGCATTTTTCTTGCAGTCTGGCCTTAAGCTTTTGTCCCTTTCTTTCAACGTATGTTTGGGTGTTGTTCACTTTCCCTCTTGTGCATTGTAGAGTATTGGAATGCAACTGAGACCACCGTTCTTTCCTTTCATTTCTTATAAAATGGAGCTCTCTGCCCAGGCTAAGCATAGACCAGAATGGAGCGATTGTGGGCTGCCCAACTCTGACAGTCTGGCATGTTTTGTTGGGAGATCTTACATGCTGGGATTTTAGGTTGCTGTCCAAAGCAATGGAAGAGACTGGAGGACAATGTTGAATCTGGAAGAAAAAGGCAAGATATTTCTACACTTTTCTACTGTTATTTTATTTAAAATTATTGTGAAATCGAACCACTTTTTCCTTGCATTGATTTGTCAGTTGGATGTCATGATGGGAGATTTCCCCTTTCTGCTTGTTTCTTCTTGTTTTATCTTTTATCGTTGTCAGTATGTTGGTCGAAAGGATGCGTGTGCCCTCTCCTCTGGGTGTTATGTTTCTCTTGCTCGAGTGATAGACCTTCGTCTGTTTGTTTATGTATTAATTCTTCTCTGCGATTGAGTTGCAAGTTATTATGTTGATCAAACTAGTATTTTCGATATCATGGAAGTAAGTTTACGATAACTATGAAGCCCCTCCCTAGCACCCAAGTTTGTCTTTGACGTTTTTTGTTAGCTCCTTCGCAAGTCCCTTTGATAACCTTTTGGCATCGAGAAAGAAAGGTTGTAGGATTAGTGTGAGCAATGCATGGGCTAGCCAGCTTAGAGTTTTGGTATTAAAACTTTTAGAATGAAAAGGTTTGTGTGCAATGTGTTTTCTGTCTCACGTGTTTAGACTCTTATATTATCTTTCATCTTGTTTCTAGGCTTTTAAGGCCATCCTCAAGAAGTACCTTGACCATCCCTATCAACTTGAACCATAACTAGCTTTTCAGATCAACTAAGCTCGAGGTTTCATTGTGCGAATCCAGTACCCTCGTTGACACTAGAATAGTTTTGGTCTAATCCCCCTCTCAGAATTGTTGTTGATGGCGCTCTTCTATTTTTTTTCCTAACTTGCATTATTTCTCCTTTGTAATGTTAACGCTATTAATTAATATTGGTCGGTTTTTATGCACGTAATTACCTTAATATTTTGTGATGGAAATTTCCTTAAATGTGATCAATCTTCAAAAAAAAAAAAACTCATCTTTCATTTGATAGTCTTATGGATTCATAGCGGAAGGTTTTGTTTTGATAATGTCACTTAGAAATTATGTTTGTATCTATGTGTGACGGTTGACTGTGTTACCAAGGGTTGCCTTAAAATATGGTTGTTTTGGGAAATAGGTAATTTATTTTAAATTAACCAAACATTAGAATTGTTGTGGAGGTTTGCAAATCTTTAGTGTTATAAAATTTGTTGATGACATTATTGTATACTCTTGTTTGATGGAACTCCCTTCTTCTCTCGCGTGTTTGCTACTAGCCTGTAAGACATTGGCCCTTCTTGAATGATTGGAAAATCTTTTGAGTTAATGGTCAAAACTAGTATACTTTGCCTTCACTTCGAAACTTATGTTGTGTGTATACTCTATTTGATTTCCGGTTTGAAACTCAATTATACATGGCTTTTTGTGTTAATTTTTGAAACCCGTGGTTCCCCTTTCTTGGGCCGATCAACTCTTGTTCTTTTAGAAATATATTATTTTAGCCTATGCATTTGGTACCTTTGATAAATTTCTAGATGGTTGGTATATATATCAAATCTCAATCTTGTAATTATTGTTTAATTACTTACTTGATGGGAATTCTGTTTTTGCTAGATTGTTTATTTCTCCTTATAGGGCCAAGGGCCATTCTCATACGATTGCTATACTTTCGTTGCTTTTACTCCTAACTGAAGTACAAGGTCTTCTCCTTCTTTGATTGCATGATGGAGACTTTATTATAACTTGATGTGTTGATAGTGTTTAGAGGTTTAACCTAATTCTTGTAATAAAGTGCTTCCTTTTGTGGTATTGTTAGATCATAGTTATGGTGGTTTTGTGTAGCCTTATCTTGCTCAGTTCTCACGAACTGACTCTTGTGGAAAAATTTGTTGCAGATGGATTTTGCGAGTAGATGAGGGATAGACTTGTAGATTTTTACATCAACCTCAGTTGAGAAGTTCTTTTGCATGAATCCTTTTTATATTGTTCAACTATTGATAACATCTAGTGGAAAATTTAGAAGAGGATCAATGTCTTAGTATTTTGTATCGTGGATTATGTCATCTTAACTTTGGAACCTTGAATTGTCCACCTATCTTGGAAAACATAAGAAAATTTGTTTACCACTTGTTGAGTGACCTTAATGGATTATCGGTATTCTAAGAGTTGATGTAACCTTATTTCGTTTTCGTAAATGAATATTGTTAAACTTTATCCCTGCGATTTAATGTTGAGTTAAATCTTTCTAAGACTTAGTCATAGTGTGTTATAAGTAAAATAAAACGGATTGTTTAATACTTATAGAAGTTAAACTAAAATTTATATTGCAAATAAATCAGTGTAGAGGTGACCAACTTGAGAGCATGTAATTCCATAAGTGATCAAAGATGAAACTATCCTTTGTTAAGTAACATTATATAACTTGATATCCCTAGCTACACTCATGAACACTATCCCTTTCATGGTGAAATTCTTAAACTAACTTAACGGAAATCTATGGATCATTCTGGAAGATAATAAGATTTAATAAGCAGGAAATAACACTTTAAAAACCACGCAATCTATCTCTTAGCCATTGGATGGTAAATTGTTTTATTTTTATAAAACTCATTTAGTAAAGCCCAAGTAAAATATTTAATAATTCTGGGTAAGTTTTCAAGTTTCATTTATATCTTGGTAATAGCTAATGAGGTCTTGAAGATGATTCCAACTCAACCTTTTCCCTCTAACCGTTTTCCAAGGTGCTTTGTCTTTCTTCTCTTAAGTATGTTGAACGCAAACCCATGTTGTCATATGGGCATGAACAAGTTCTAGTAGCGTATGTGTAAATAGATGGCCTTGTGGAATTAAAATTACTCCTTTCTCTAAATAAACGAATTAAGCAAAAAAATGTCATAATAGAGAAGATTTATGGATGATTACTCGGTGTCAAAAGAATAAACTTAGCTTTGTAAGATGAATTGTATGAATCATATCTTGAGCCTCCTTGAAAATGTAAGCTAAGAATTGCAAGATGTCTTTTTAAGATAAATAACCCTCAAGAATATCTCATTGTGGTTGGCCCCATTTGTTAGAGTGTTCTGTGGTTGGACTTATATGTTGTTTTGTCAAAACAGACAAGTGTATTATCCTTTTGGGTGTGAACGTTTCCATGCTGACCTTATGGTCATCCCCGTAACAAGTGGTTCCTAGATTTGGTTGTAACTTTGTGACGACATGTTGTGTCATGTTATGTGTCGAAGAAAGTCAAAAAAAATTATCCTGTCTTTTACTGTGTTGTTCGTGTGAGTGATTTTTTGAGTCGTTACAATATTTACCCTACATATTACATGAAACAAATAAATATGTATGGTGTACATATTACAAGAAACAAATAAATGAGATAACATATACATATACATGCCAACATTCAACACAAATTTTCACACATACATACCTAATTACAAACAGATTAACTTTCACTTTCACAAGAAAATCAACTATAAAAATCACTTTCATTTATATATATATAAATAAATCATTTATGAAAAAATAGACAAACAATTAATAATAAAATTTTATGTCATTATATTAATTCAAAGATTGTGTTTAACTTATTTATAAAAATAAATGTTCACTTATACCTTAATTATCACACATCATAAGACAATTATATGGGGAAGAAATCATATAGATAGGTAATTTTATACTTAAATTTAAATATAATTAAAATTACAAAACAAATATTCATAATTATAAGAAGATGAAATCATGCAAATATACAATATAACTTTCTATCATATCAAATACAAATATAATAAATGACACTATTTGAATTAATAAATATTTATATAAAACAAAACAAATATTTGACATAGTTGCATATATAATTTTTAAATCAATTGTGTGGGACAATTTTATTCAAATAAAATTGTACATAACCATGAAAAACAACCCTCTTTTAATTTCCTCTAACCATTCATTTTGTAAAAATAATTACTTCTATTGTAAGTTCATAATTTACAAATTTGAACTCATTTTAACCTTATTATACCTTTCCTTAGCTGCTGCTTTGAAAATGTAACGAAGATTTGATCAAATTTTTGAAAGTTAAAACTATTTTTTAAAAATCAAAATGCAACCCATCAAAAAGAAATTACAAATTTCAATGAAACGTTAATTAATCATTAACATTCAAAGATTTAGTAAATACCAAATAGCAACTACAAATTAATTGAACATCATACTAGCTCAGATAATTTTCATAGCTAAGATAATTGTAAAGACCAAATTTCGAGTAAATTATCGCAGCGAAGATAATTGTGTTGCCATTAACCATTATTAATATCAGGGTTAATTTTTAAAAACATATAAAACATTCAAATGCTACAAAACAGAGAACATGGAAAGTCACTATTTAATTTTTATAACTTAAATGAAAGAATAATTTTATCCTAGCAAAGATAATAGTGTCCCCATTAAACCTCATAGATACCAGTTAATTTTTAAATATATAAAAATTCAAAAGCTGCAAAATAGAACATGAAATTTAAATTGTTTTAAAATATATAAAATTCAAAAGCTGCAAAACAAAACATGAAATAATGCAAAACTACCCCTGCAAAAGACGAGTTTAGATGTTGGCTTAATTAGTGTAATTAAGCTAATTTAATTATTCACACAAAGAATATTACATAAAAGAGATATCCTTTTAACTGAAATATACCGTGAAAAATATGAAATTGAATTACTTTGTAGTTGGCATATGCTAAAGAGATTCTAGACAAAAATGAAAATGTTACCATTTGATATGACGAAATGTTTTACCATGCCCGCAAATGAAAGAAAAAGTGCAATTGTATCAACATCCAAGGTGACCCAAAAATAAAAAACAACAATAATAAATGCATTGTCTGAACTTATGTCAGTCACACACTTCTAGCAATAACATTAATTGATTCTAAAAAGCAAAAGAAGTTGAAAATGAAAATAAAATATAGCTTTTCCATATTTCTAACATATAATCAAATTAAAGAACAGAACAGAACAGAGCCAAACACAACATACAAACTAGAAATACAAAGACACAGAAAGACCATAACATCAACATAAACTGTGTTGATCTGGTGCCTTCTCTAACCATTACATAGATCATTGTCTCATTTTTCACCTTCAATGTTTGAATCTTCTTACAGACGTTTTTTTACACAGTTAACAGTTTTAATTTTATTTTTATAACTTAGTACCCTAATGTTGGTCACTAGTAGTTACAAACCCAATGGTGAGATTATTAGAGGAGATCTACAAAAATACAAAAGGACAAGCCTATTAATTGAAAGGGAATAATTAATACTATATATATTTTTACCTAAAACAACCCAAAATCTGCATTTAGCAGCATTGCACCAATGTGCAATCAACAAGAATTCATTGAATAATCCCATGAAAATCACACACACATGAAACCAAATAAGTAAACCTTGATTAAAATCAATTAAACGTTAAGTCTACCCAGGCCATCACATTGAGTTGAGAAAGTTACAATTAATACCCTAATGCTGGTCAGTAGTTGTTATAAACTCAATGGTAGTGTTCTAGATGTTATTAAAGGGGATCTACAAAAATAACAAAAACACAAGCCTACTAATTGAAAGTAGGAAATAATTTATTACCATTTCAATCTTTCCCTAATACAACCCAAAATATGCATAGTAGCATTGCATCAATGTGCAATCAACCATTGTTCATTGAATAATCCCTTTAAAAGGTGAAACCAAATAAATAAAACCCTGATTAAAATTATTAAACATTACGTCTACAAGCCATTTCACAATAACCCACAAATATTCTTGAAACCCTAGAAAAATGGAAAAACATTCCCCATATTGAAAACAATAAACAAATCTTAGCCTTACAAATTAGTTATTAAAACTTAAAAAATATATAGTGTTGTGCGGATAAAACACTGTAAATCACAGAGAACTTTAGAACTTAATTGGGTAAGGCTAAGGAAGAACTGTACACAGACAAACGGGGTTAGTTAATTTTGCTTCTCATGTCTTCCACTGTATTTGTTTAGTAAAAAAATTAAGTTGTTTGATCTGTAGATTTTTTCCCTATTAATGGCCGCTCATCTCATTTTATACACAATCCATTATAAAGATGAAAACAAACATAGACAAATAGCTATAAATTGAGATCCTAAAGCAAAAACCCAAGCCCTGTAATGTCATTATGAAAAAAATGCAGAGAAAATAAGCATGCATTTTTTAACCTGAAACTCCTAATAAGTAGAACTAACCCTAGATACAGTGGATGACAAGCAGAAATAATCTCAGATAAAAACTTAGAAACATATTAAATGTTGTCAAGATAAAACACTAAAACACATAAATAACTTTAGAAAATAAATGGGGAAAAAACATAAGAAAACAACACTTAAATGTTAAACAAATAAATACAGTGGATGACAAAAGAAAAAAGAACTGACTCGTGTGCCTGTGTGTAAGGTTCTTCCCCAGCCTTGCTAATTAACGGTCGCTCATCGTACACACAAGGCATTAAAACCTGAATACAAACACCAACTTTGTTTAATTTTCTAATGGAAAAAAAAACAAATAGCTAATAAATTAAGATCATAAAAACAAAATCCTAACCCCTATAATGTCATTCTGGATAAATACAGCGACAGCAATCATAAATTTCTGAAACAATAACTCCTCACAAGTAGAAATAACCCTAGATACATAAACATAAAAACTGTCTATGCCCTACATAATTTATAGAGTTTAACGAGAAATCTCAGAGTATCAGGGAAGAAGTTAAGCCAGATAAAACGAGCGTAAAAGCAGAACCTAACTTACCCGACCATTCTCATGATCCATGTTGTACCGTCATCAAATGCCATAGATGGTGGCCACAAACAAACAAACAAATAGACCAAAAAATAAATAAGAAAGAACCCTCAAAATCAAAAAACAAATTGAAATTCCAGAAGAGAAGAAGCTAAAACAGAGCCCTGCACAAGTTAAAATGATATAAAAGAAACTAAAAAAGGGAAAAAAATGAGTAGACACCATCAGGAATTTTGCACAAAACTGTAATGAAAAGCTCTCTGTAACAAGATTTTATAGAGATGTTCGGGTCTATGTTCATTCGCAACGGTGTGAATTCTTCAACGGTGTATTTGCTTGCGGATGTCTCTTTCTGCGACAGTCGATTCCACCGCTCCCTTTTTTTCCTTCATCTGTTACCTCAGAATTGAAGCTTCCACCGATCCTCTGTTGTAATTAATTTCTTTTGGAGTCCAGGAAAGGAAACCGTTTTTACATTTCTTTTGAAATCTGATAAAAATCCCTTTTCATTTATTTTAAAAATCCGCGAAAGATAACCCCCTTGTCCTTATCTTGGGTATTTGTGAGGGTTTTAATGCGTTGTCTTGGGTGTACATTAACAAACTCTAATTTCTTCCCCATCTACTTAGGGAAAACTATTCATATTTATATATTTTTTGCTTATGACTTTGAGTTTTTCCTATTTTCATATTAATAGTATTTTAATTTATATTTGAAAGAGTCTAAATAAACAAGGCCATGGAATGGTGTATCCTGCCATACGGGATTGCAACTGAGGTGTTCTATTTTGCTAAGGAGAGAGAAAAACATTTGGAGAGTGGAGGCATGGAATTTAGTTGAATTGGTAAGAGATTCAAAATAAGTCTTAAAGTGAAAGCATTCCATTTTTTGAAACGAGTTTTACAGGTAACCAAGTGCTTGTGGGGAGAATTTTCATATTCTTGTTTTTTTTGACATAGGTTCGCGTACCACAGTATGATGTTATTATTTATATAATGTCTTGTAAATAATCATGATAATTTATGTAATGTTGCGAAGTTTACATGTAGGTAAAGTCCCCAAAATTTTTGACAAGGAAATTTAAATCACATCCATATTGGGACTGATTAGATGCCCAAATAATTTGTGTGATTGGTTACCATCTTTTGTACTTCATTTGTGCTTGGTCACAACCACCTCTCTCATGAACCAGTGTCTGTAAACCACACGCTTGCACATACTCCTCGATCTCTATCCATACCATTATTTTCTTTGCCACTATTCTTAACGATTGCAATGTCATATTTGAAATCAAAAATATTATTCAATAAAATTACATAATAGCAGTTCTTGATGAAGAAAATGATTGTTGTATAAGCAGAGAGTGATTATTGTATTGCAATGATGTGTTATGAGTGGCCATTATGACGGTTAACAGATTCCAAACCTGCGAAAAATGCCCAAAAAAATAATTGCAAATTTGGGGGTCCCCCTTAAATAATCAAATGGACCACATGGCATAATCGCAAGGGTTGAAAAGGACACGTGGAAACATTCAATGAGTTCCCTCCCAACAATATTGAGCTACAGACTCCAAGCATGTGGAGTAAACGATAGTGAATAAAGTTTAAATTCCGTAAATCGAAGGGACATAAACAAATCACCATAAAATTACGTCATCAACATTGATAAATGTTGGGTCAAAGCATATAACTGTGTCCCACTTTTTTGTAGTTTTGTGTACTTTCGGGAAAACTATGTTTGACAACCAAAACATGACCAAACACATATAAAATGACCAAACATGCATTTTTAAGAGGCTATAAATACCAAGGTGCAGGGGCATCCAGAATTTACCTGATTTTTTAAAATTTTTATAGTATTTTTAATTATTTATTTACTAGTTAGATTTTAAAATATTTATGGCCACGAAGTGGGACACACTTGTATGCTTTGACCCTAGTTGTCAAGGAAACAAACAAAGAAAGCTCTTACTAGAAAGGCTAGACACTTTCCAGCCAGGTTCTGTAGAAAAAGTGATGTCTTTTGCATAAAAATACATGAATATATAGAGTGAATATGCCCATGGCGAGAAAAGGCCAAACAACTGTTCAAAACTGAAGCTTTGTAGCTTGTAGTCACATGTTGCAAATGTAATCCTCTAGTTTCAAAACTTTGTTTCCCTTTGATGAATGTTTTATATAATGCCTTTGATTCTAAATTTCAAAACTGTGCAATTTTGAAAGTAATGTGTTAAGCTAAACAACCAGTTACTTCTACGCTTAGTTGTAAATTATAATGATGGGATTTGGGTTTAAAATATTGTCTAGGTATTCTAGTTTATGTTGTTGGTTGTCATGGTTCTCTTTTGGAAATGAATGATAGGTTCCTACCTAAGAAAGGGTTCTGTAAATGACATGACTGTAGGATTTTGTTTGGAAACCACATGAAAAATAGATAAATTATTGAAATCTAAATTACATAGCTTACAAGGAGTAAGATGGGGACAAATTAAGAGGAAGGCGGGAAAAACATCGTCAAGACCATGCATACATTGTGACTAACGAAAGAAAATAAGCATCAACAAAGTTGAGCTAGTAATAACAGATAGAAAACAAATATTCTGGAACGCTATGTCAAGTCACAAAATGTAGAATTTTTATGACTGGATGAAATCAATGACATATGTTGGAACATTTTGCCAAGTCATAAAATATTTTAAATTTTATGAGTTCAACTTTGTATAAATTGACTAGCATACCAAATAGGTGAGTATTTTTAAGAAAAAAATAACCCAAGCTACTACTCTTTATTTGTATTCAATAGGACCTACAAGCAAGGGAGAAAACACTTAAAAATTCCATAATCCATGCACTAGCTAGCTCTTTTGCCTTTTTATATTGTATAAACTACATAGGATGGGTATGAATAAATTAAGATTTATTGCTATGAGATGAAGAAAGAAAGAAAAATACATCCCAGTATCAAGTATGCACAACCTAATATAATGGCCAAATTTCCATAAATTTATGCAAATACATTTATGTAAGAATAACTAATTGGAGCAATCAGTTGTGCTTTAGTGTATAGGATAATAATACATTATTTATGTGTGTCCATAACCCTCTACTACTAGAAAAATAGTAGCATTCCTATTGATGTCAGTCTTCATATATATAGGGGCCATGCCATTGATGTAGTGCCCACTCCTCTTCGACATTGTTCTATCTTGATATTGATACTATTAGACTGATGTCCAGACATTTGATTATGATACATTGATCAGTAGATGCTATATTATACTTATATGTGAATTATTGACACTATGATGTTTATGTTTTATCATGATGCACTAGATAGTGATGTTAGATAGTTAGATGCATGTGGATTTTTCAGGATATGGATTTTACACTGAAATTTTATGTTTCTGAGATGTTGAAATATATTTGTAGTCTCATAGATATTAAGGTTAGATTTTGGCATATTGATGGATAATAGAATTGTTAAATGTTGAATGATGAATTTGGAGTATGTATATATATATATTCTCGATGTTGTTAATATGGCCGAAAGGCCAGAGAGGTATTTGTTGTGTGCAGGACTTTTATCACAAACATCGAAGCGGATAGGGGACCAAACCATGGAAGGATGTCGAGCATTGAGCAACGAGGCCAAATTGACAACTTGTGTAATGTTGTTGTGTGTGGTGTTTTTGTTTGTCTTGTTTAGAAGTCACCCATGCGGGGGTGATTTCACATATGTGGCCATGGGGGTGGATTGTGTCCCTTTCATTAATAATTTTATGTGTTTATTTATGCTTTGGTTTATTTTTAAATTTAGAGAAATTGTCACTTTATTAGCAGGTGTAATTGTGTGTTTATTAGACTTAACTCCTATAGTTTAGCTTAACCAAAGTAGAGATGTGACTTACAGTAATGTATGTGATCTTATAGTCCTTGTGTAAGATGAATTTATGTTGATTTGGGAGTATTTTAATCCCACCCCAAGTTCAAAATTCAGATTTTGACTTGGGGGCACTTTTGGAGACTTGTGAGACAAGTAAGGGCTTGGTCCCATGCCTCTTAATTTGGCCCAACAACCTTACATATGGGTTGGGAAGCTCAATTTTGACTTCTTTGTCCATCTTTGAGTGTAGGTGAAGAAAATTCATTGCACTTTCTCTCTTCTCAAATTTATTATTGTCCCTTGAAAGCATGGTGTGCAAGTATTTGAGCCATGTGGGTTGTCATAGTCCTTGCTCGTGCATTGATGTTTCTTGGTTTTGATGTTTTGACTTGAGTGTGAGGATGGGGGATGATGAAGTGGCATCCTACGTGGAGCCACTTCATCATCCTCACTTCCCAATTCTATTTATTTGTGACATTTGGTCCTGAATTGGGGTTACTTGCTCATTTTGGGTGTTGTGTTACTTTTAAATTTGGGTAGTTTTGGAGTTCTTGGCTTGAATTTAGAGAGTCTTGTGAAGTTTTTTCTTAGATCTTGATGGAGAGGTAGGATCCCCACACTTTTATTACTATGTTACTTTTTTATTGTAAGCAATGTTGTTCTTGTTAAAAGTATATTTTGTCTTTTGATGGTGTTGTGTGGGTTTGTTTAGTAGTTGGCCTTAGTTGGGGTGTGTTGAGAAGGGTTTATGAGACAATTTGGGAGGGAAATGGGATTTTATGTGAGGCATGCAAATTGGTGGGAGTGTGAATGGTAATCTTTCCTATGGGGAGAGAAAAGAGATTCATGGATTTGTTGCTTGTTGCAAGGGAGGGATAAAGAATTGTGTGATTATTCTTGTGCACTTGGAGGCTTAGGACAAGACTCCCACTTCACTTGGGAGGCATAAAGAGGTGGTCTCCCATATCCCTTGCTCTACTTGGTTTTATTCTCAAACATTTGTTTTGATGTGAATGTGTATAACTTGTTGGTTATGTGAACTTGGTGGTGTTGCTTGTCTTGTATGTGTGTTTTTATGAGAAGCCTCTTTGTGATAGTTGTCAATGTTGCTCAATGGCCTTCATGCTTCCTTGGTTGGGGCTCGGGGTCCATTAAGGGAATGAATTCTTCCCTTAATGGATTTAAGGTTGGGCGGAGAGCATTGCCTACTCCCCCTTGTTTTGTGATCTCAATGCGATGTTGAAGAAAGTCAAAGTTGGAGCTACCATTGTGGAGAGACATGCATATTGAAGACTTGAAGTGGCTTGTTGATAGCCTTGTTGTAAATTGTTCAATTTTCCTTTATCCCCCACTTGAGTGGATGTTTGTAATTTTTAATTTGAAAGAAATATTGTATCTTCATTTGGAAACTTTCTTAAATTGTGAACTCTTTGGGAATGTGTATGAGGAAATTTATATTTTCAAATGTGTTAGTATGTGAAAGAGAACTACCAAATTTTTTCATTGTGTTGGTTAAAGTAGAAAGTTAGAAATACGTTGAATTAGAGCTGCATCTCTCTCAAAAAAATTAAGTTGTTTCATTATTCTCAACATGTGGTATGTTTCATTGTAAAAGAACTAGCAATCTTGCTTGTGGTTCCATTATCGTTCTCCTTTGGGTAGTTAGAAATATTTTTTGTTCTTAATTGTTTTTACCAATGCTCAAATGGCCTAGATTGATAGATTAAATAAATCAAATGTAGGAATATTGGTATCAAGTTATAACTTAAATTGTAATAACTTTCTATTTTGTACTAAACTTATACCCTTTTTTCTCACTATTAAATACAAAAAAGGGGACTCAAGTTATTTGATCATATCAACATTCAATATAATATAGTTATATATATTTATATATTGACATTGTTCTATATAATGTAACATTAGCAAAATTGAAATAATATTAATGATATACATATATTAGTAAACACCTATATATATATATAATATTACTTAATTAGTTGTTGTTAATAATAATAAATAATAATACATATAATATTAAAACTTTTAATTTAGCCTAAACTTTGAATTAAGTAAAGTTTATAAAAAAACAAAGGGGAGAAAAAAAAGTGAATCATCTTTATGTGTTGAGGGTGCCATGTTTTGTGATGGGCCTATAGGCCTACACTATGGTGTGTATGGTGGGTTGGGGGAGGGGGGCACCACCCCCCACCCCAACCCATATTATATTGGTTGGGGTGGGGGGTAGTGCTCCCTCCCCCAACCCTCAAACTTTGCAAATTAAATTGTATTCCCACCTTAATATGTTTCTTTTACCCATAAGTCAAACTAGCAATTAAACCTGCTTCGTACATATGCAGCCAGCAAAGAAATATGGCCTATCTACAATTTAAAACCCCATGTATATGCAAATTGTTCACACACACACACACACCACACACACACACACACACACGACACACACACACACACACACACACACACATATGTAGATATGTATATATATACGCGCGCACACACACACATTCTTTTATTAAACTATCAAATTTTGATGTTGGGTTATATACATATATGTATACATACCCAAAATGGGTGTTCTTACAAAAAAAAGAGTATTTTTTATTTTTAAAAATAATAATAGATTTTTTTGGTAAATACTTTGAAATAAACTATCAATAAATAGAATATTCAAGATTTTTTTTTTTGGCAAAAGCCACATACCCCAAATGGGTATTTTTATTGAAACAAACTTATAATAAATCATCAAAATTTCAAACCCTTGAAAGGGATAGAATAGAAAAAGAAAAGTAAACATAATATGGAATTTGGGATGTGTATATCCATCCCCAAGCTTGACCCTCCCCATCCATGGCTTCCTCCTCTCCCCATACCTTCCCTTAACCTGCAAAACCAAGAAATGAGAGAGAAATGAGCAAAAGAAAAGGCTAAAAGCCTTCCTTAAGGATTTTTAGGGTTGTTTTGAAATCCTCTCATCCAATGATCCATATTGGTTTCATCCAAGGGCCAAGATTGTCCCCTACAATATCTAGGTGGGGGTTGATGAGGTGATCATTTGATCACATGGGTCCCCTTTTTGAAAGGGGCCACTTGAGTGGGTTTGAAAGTAATTAAGTCATTGTTTGTAGTATTTTGGGTTAATCTAATACACTATCTTCCCTTATTAGTTTTCTACTTATTATTACAAAAATAAAATAATAATTAGTTTAGTATAAATGGAAGGATTATTTTGGCTTTGGACTTCAATTATTCATTTTTGCTTGACCTTAGGGAACTTAGGTATTAAATTTATTTAGGAACTTTTGAATGAATTTTGTTAAACCCATTTGTAGATTAAATCAATTCTTTTATTTAAATATTATTATTAATTAATTTTGTGACAATCGTTTATTTAACTAAGGGTTTAGCTAAACGTTGCATTCATCTTTAAAATAAAAAATAAAAAAAATTATTCCATAATTTTCTAGTATAATCTATGTTGAGTTTGGTGTTTCGTGTGCAAATTTTTTTGGGCGTTACAATTGACATATATATGTTGGCCCTTTGGGCGGTTAGACATATATGTAAGGTTATTTATATCAAACATTTGTTGTCTAGATGTTGCATTCTTCACTCTCTTTCATGAATAGATTTTCAAAACCATTAGGAAGTAATTAGGAAAGGCTCGATTCGTTAACTCCTCATAAAGTTAAAGCGGAGAAGATTTAATTAACAAACTCCTGTAAATTTCAAGATGGATGACATGAAAATGTACGATTTGTTCTTTTTCTTCTAACAATAACAAAGTGTTTTTTTCGATGAAGTATCTATACAAAATAATTGATCAGCAAATTAGTGAAGTGTAATAGCGTAATGTAAATGCAAATCCATGGCTTCATGAAGTAATGTAATATCTATGATAGCTAATAGAGAAGAAAATTCAATAGAACATATGAAAACTGAAATCAAAAGAGGGGTCTAGGTATGCCTGGCTAGAATGGAACACACATATGAAAGATGTGTACAAAACGAAGTTCAAATGTCCAAAAAGTGTAGACTATATACAATATTGACATTGTTGTTTATATGTGGGAGAGGATAAAGAGTAGCATTTTTAATAATTACAAAATATGGTCACCAAAATGCTATATTGATATTTGACAGTATTTTATCTATCACAAAAATATGATTTTGCAATGAAAACCAAATGCAAAATATGTTTCGATGTCAAGCAACATATAGGCACCGCCATAATATACTTCATATGGCAAGGGCTATTTCGCAAAAGAAAGTTGGAAAATTTTTTGATAATGCGCTTGCTAATACATCTACAAAGCCCAAGAAAATAAAGACGTTAATGAAAAAAGAGTATTGTATTTATAACAACCTAAAATTTGACACCCAATTTAGAAGTTTTTTAAAAAACCAACAGGCCTTCCTCTACATATATGATTCAGGTAACTAGTTAAGCTAATTAATGCAGTAAAAAAATTTTATATTAACAACAAACAAACATTCTCCTACATAATTAAATCAAATAACTAGCTAAGGCTAGCTTATGTAGCATGTCATAATTAATAAATCCATCCTATAACAATATGATAAACCTTGTGCAACTGTAAGGGTTAATATATCCCTGATCTCCAGGATCACCCTTAACATTTGTTAGAATACTCTTACTTAGCCTCGCTTGATTTTACCACTCTACGGTAGTGAGAACATGTGACTGATCCTCCAGTGTCTACCTAGAGTATCACTTAGTAAACTCTGTCATGCATCCTAAATTTTGGGACTAAGGAATCACGATGATTAGACAATGTACCCAACAAGCACATTACTTTGCCCAAAGTTTTTAACTGTAATATGTAAGCTTAGAATAGACACTTACACATAGCATCTAAACTTGTCTTCCCATAACCTTACAAACGTCTCATCATAGTTATCTAGATTCATTAATCTCAGTCCATTAACTTAATGGATTATAGTTCATGTGTTTAATTACTTAAGATAGAAGGATAAGGTCATGAAGTGATTACCCATGCCATTACCCCATTCATACATTCTAAACATTTTGAGAGATAAAGTGTATTAAAACCTTAGTCAAGATTCCCGATAGGTCCTACTAGACTAAATTAATCACAACAAGCTCAACTTGTTTTACCCTCCTAGTTAAGGCATTATTGACATCTTTGGGACTACCCCTTTCGCCTTTATTATTCTAGGCTATGTAATTGTCTCTCAAGTTGTACCTCTTACTTTGTAAGGTAATTAGCCTCTTGGTTATGATCATGTTTCTTAGGTGTAGTAATTTACCATAAAAGATTAAGTTCATTGTTCTGTACTTTAGAGCTCTTTCCTTTAAAATTGAAATTGACTTTCAACTATAATGTTCAAGATGTGTGCCCCCTTATTTATTATTCCTAAAATTCAATTGAGGAAAATTTATATCTTGGTGCGATTATTAATAGCAAATATCTTAGCCATTATTAAGTATAGACGGGATTAATATCGCTCCTTATTTGAGGCTAATTCCCTAGCTTGATTAGACCTTCATACCCTTAGCACATATTATAGACCCAATAAATTTATAGTTATGGAATGCACTATTTCATTTCATATCTTAATTACATTACCTTCAAGTTTACTTCCCGTTATGAGATTTAGGAAAATACCAAGACAATTACTCATATTTAGCATTCTTACTTAAGAGACAAGAATAATATTTTTGACAAGTTAGACCATTTAAAAACAACATTTAAACTAATTTTTGAACCATATGTTTTGACCCGATTTATCTTGATATGGATGTAGATTTATACACTTTATTATAGCACATATTAGTATATTAGCTCATCTCAGATTGATTCATGAAATGTAGGTTTTAATAACTGTTATCTCTCGAAAGTGCACCCTGTAGAGAGATGGCTGCAGGTGTTCTAAGCTTGCAAAATTTATCTCTCTTTCGTTGATACAATGGAAACACCTCATGTCTATGGATATAACTATTTTGAGGTGAGTCTCTGGTATCAAGGCCGGTTCCTTATTGATGTATCGTAAACTAATTTTTTGGGGTTTGAGGGTGAAAGAAGATTGTAACAAGATTTAAAAATTATGTGATACACCAAACTTGTATGAGATCTTTGACTGAGTACATGCACAATTGATATGGGAATGAATTCTTGATGCACAAGCCAACAGTTTTCTGTAGAATATTAAAGGCAAACACTTGATCTATTGAGGGAAATTATCACAACAATACTGCTAAGTTAAACATGCACATTAAAATCATGTAGAAATTACTAAATTTGCAATAGGGTAAGATGATTAATCAGGGAATTCATCATTCACAAGGATTAATAAAACATACAAAAGACTTCAAATAATTGGAAAGGTAGAATATACTTCACATTCAAAGGGCAAAACTGGAAAAATCTACTTTAGCACTCCTGTATCTAAAAAGTCCCCCCTTGTGCTTTTCTAAGGCACAAAATATATAGCAAAATTAATTCACCCACCCTTCCTAAAAATAGGATAAAATTGTACTCACCCATGCAACCTATTTTTCTCCTTTATTTATTAATAAATTAAGGAATAAATAAATAAAGGAATAAAAATAACCATGTTAATATAAAGAAGCATTAATAGCCTTTGGTTACAAAAATACCATTCAGTCAAACTGCAGTTGACTGCTCTATTTTTAAAAAAGCATGGGTGAATAATTTTACAGATAATAAATCTTGCTTAATGAGAAAGTCTCCCTCTAGGTGCATGCAATTTCTATCTTCTTGTGCCTGATGTGACATCTGCAACTTCCTGATCCACTTGCCTCATTGGATGCACATGCACAAAAATTATCTCACATGTGTTTGAGAAAAATAATTCCATTAATTTGCAATACTTTACCAAAATCATCCATTGGGTGGGGACCACTTTTGATTTGCATACTTGGTCTTCATTGGATTTTGACCCATGTCAGGCCCTTCTTTGACTGTGTGAAATGGCATATGATAATTTGAATAATAATCAATTGATTATTATACCTTTTGGATATATACTTGATTTCAAAATCATGGAATCTTTGATCATTAGCATGCACCTTGGAATTTAATGTATTTTGCATATGTGTTTGGTTTTGGCCCCCTTTGGGATCATCATTGTGAAACATAATGTTGTTGGCATGTGTTCTTTGAGATAATTATCTGACAAGAGATAATGTTGTTTGGACCTTAGAAGGTGAAGGCGGATAATTATTGAATCATTGAGGTTGGCCCCTTTCAACAATGACTTACCCCTCCACATGTTTTGTTGGTGGCATCTAACTCGAGTCGAGCTAACTGTAACCCTAGTGGTTTGCTTTGAAAGTTGGGCCTTGATTCAGGTTGTTGATTGGTGTCCTTTTTAATTTGTAGCTATTGATTTTTTGATCCTCGATTAGGGTTTCTGATCTAGCATTTAATGAGGTAGTTGTCTCAAACCATGGTTAAAGAGGTAGTTGGAAGTGGTTTGCAGTATTGGTCATTGATCTTTGTACTTTGCAATCTTCATCATTGATGTTGTAACTCTGGTTGAGTTTCACTAACTCCCCTCTCGATCTTGTGTAGTTAAGATCATTCGAACCCTAATGATCATTTCATTTCATATTTCAGCTTGTGGATGAAGCCCTGGGAAATTTTTTGGTCGACGCCATTGTTGATCCCTGTAAGCTTGATTCAGTTCATTTTTAGTCATTGCGATGCTCTGTGAGGTCACACATTTGGTATTTCTAGAGTTTTTGGTCTTAATTTGAGCTCTATGCAAGATTTGATCGCAATCACCATTTTGTTCTTTCAAGCTCAGATTTTTACCAAATTGGTCTTCTGTAACTCTCACGCATCTGTATTTCATTGTTTCTTATTTCTTCAGTTTTTTGAGTGGATTTGGTTGACGCTCATCATTTTTGAGGAAACCTTTGAGCTCAGTTTCCTCTGTGAAATGGTTTATGAGTCTGTGGAGCTCTATGAATCCTCTGAAGCTTGGCTCTTGGTGTCTTCAATGATTTTTTTCTTTGGCTCAAACCTTGAATCGGCCATGGCTGCTGGAATTAGTGGGTCTTCATTTCTACACAACCACCACTTTTGAGGTAATTTCTACGTATTTGTAACTAAAAAGGGTTTCAATATTTTGAAGGAACTCAATCCATTTATCTTGATCTGGGTTTGAGTTGCTTTCTCCAAATTGGGACTGTTATTTTTCTTTGTGCTTGAGTTTTCCATGAACTAGGTTCTTCACTATTTCAAGGATTTGGTTGTTTTGTATTGTGGGTACTTAGTACTTTCATCTGTCATGCCCATTCCAACTCTGTTATTTGAAATTTTGAAATAGTAATATTGGGGGAAAATGGGACTCTATTTTTTCCTTCTTGCATCTAAATCTATGTTATTGAAATACGTTAGAGATTATATGTTGCTTGATCTATAATGCAATGTGACTTTAACTTATTTCTGGGCATTCCATCCATGGTAATAACTGGTTGATTGGGTTCCATTTTATTGTTGTGAATTGGTGAATTTCGTTACTCAGGCATGTTGGTATCCAAATTTGTTCTCCTTTAGAAGCCAAGTAGCAACACAAATTCAACAGGGGGCTTAGAGGTAGCTAGATCAGAAATATATGTCAGTTTGTAGCCGGGGAGAAATCTAAATGTCCCTTTGTTACTTGGATTTGTGGAGAGATGAATAACACCTTCAAGAGGATTTGATCTATCCTCACTATTTTAGGTTGTGCCTTTCAACCAAGGTAAGAGAACCTATTTTGTAACCTCTGTTATTGAAGAATAATGATAAATCCTTCTTTTGCATAAACTCTATAGAGAAGACCTTGAGAAAATATGATCAACACACCAGATCTGACTCTCACGAGTTGTCACTTCTAGATCATGGAGATATTTCACAACAAGGCAAAGGTTACTAAAGACATTTGAGACCCTACTTGCTTCTGCATGTTTAGGTGATGAGGATTGTGCATTGGCATACACACATGACAAACAGGGGTAGGATGGGTAAGATTAGTTGTTTTTGAATGATTTTTTTATGGGAGGTGGGGCAGGATGAAACTAGATTCATCGGATCCTTGAAGAACCTTACAAAATGGAAAGTCAGACCAACAAAATGCCATAGAATAGCTAAAATGTTTCTTCAACTAGAATATGTGCTTCAATGGATGCCCAGATTAGCACTCTTTCACATAATCTCTAAGATTCTATCACGAAGGCTCAAGTTAGAAAACCCAACAAAGCATCAAGGTCTAAGCCAAATCACTCCTAAGGTACACCCAATGGCTTACAGACAATCTCTGTCAACAAATGAGAGAAAAGTGATTTTAAATCGTTTATTCCAACCCAAATGAAAGCTCTTCTGAGATATGGAATTGTAGATGCCACTAAACTGTCATAAGTATTGAGGCTTGTGTGATTTAATCAGATTTTCAACACAAGATTGCAACAGAAACAAGAAAAACTTTTTGCATACATTCAAAAGTAAGATCAACACATTTTTCTCAAGACAACACAGAATTAACTCGAATTCAATTAAATCTATCAGCAGGGGAAAGTTTCTAGAATACTCTCAGAGCTTGTCAATGGCTGTACACTTGCAACCACCTTGACATGATCAAATTTTAATACAAAAGAGATATACAAGCTTCTTGAATGGTTTCTAAAAAGGGATGGGCTCTATCAAGATTTTGATTAGAAAAATCAGTCCAAACCCCTCACACTCTAACCATTTGCACGAAAAATTCGTGCCATTTATAGCATTTACAATAGAGCATCCTCTTCTCAAAAGACAAAAAATGTTTAATGCACCAGTGCTTGCCATGATTCTTTCGTGATTTGCAGAATCAGATCTGTAAAATTCTCTAGGTGCTCGAGGGGGTAGATTTCATCAAATTCCTCTTGCATTAAACTCCTTGCTCTATTAGATCACTCTTCCTTCAATTTTCCAACCACTTCTGCCCCTAATCTGTCAAATCTGTCCCCTTGCGTGCTCAGGAGAGGAAAAATAAAAAATCCGATCGAGCACAAAAGTCAGACCATTTTAATGGCGAAAGATGTCTTCCATATCTCTTCTGCCAAACGTTAGATATCAATATTAACTCCCCTCTCTGCTTGGTATGTAGGAATTGACCAAAAAATCATGAAGACTCGCACTTCCAAGCGTGTTTCAGAGAAAATGGGGGCAAAATCAGATTCAAACTCATCAGCTACTGTTGATCTTTACTTTGAATTTGAGTCGTCCACGATGGTAGATTCGAACTTTTTAGAACATAGGCCTTGGGGCTTCCCTTGACTTTTTACAACCTTTTTGAAAAAATGGAAAAAAAAAAATCAATTTTTCTCCGCACCTTCCACCCTCAGAAAATGAGCCTAACACATGTCCTAAGGTGGGCACCAGGGGAACCATGTGCTAATTTTTTTCATTTTACTCCCTTTTTGGAAAAGGAAATTTTTTCCAAATTTTCCCCGCAGCTTCGCCCTTCCTGAGCCGTTGACCTAGGAAAAATATTGACTATTTCTTACTTAAATCTGTGGGCCACTTTTGATCTTTTAATTCTCAAAAAGACATTTTTTTCAAAATTTCCTCTAGAGAGCGCACACCTCCGCCATTGACCGGAGCAAAGCATTTGAGCCCTTCCTTTATCGGGCTTGCAGGCCATTTTTATGTTTTATTCATTTGCATGCCTTAAGGAGGCAAAAAATCCAAGGTTTCCCTCGATGGTCCGCCTCCTCTGCACTTTTTGAATTTTCAAACTACCATGTGTCACCATGGTGCACCTTTAGAGCGTTCCCCAAAAATTTGATACCTTGAATGAGCATGGACTCGCCACGTGTCCTGTTCCTGACAAAGTTTGTCATCACTTCTTGAAGCTCAGTGGAAGGCACCATGTGTCATGCTCTGAGGCAGTATCCTTTTGGCCATTGAAAAATCTAAGCAAAATGCAAAGTAAGCGGAGGCCTCCACAGTTTCATCCTGGCATTTCTTTAGAATGAAACTCAAGGTCCAGGCCCAAAAATATGTGTGGTTCCTCCACGTGTCTCCATGGCGTAACTTTCAAAATGGTGTCCTAAAGCGGAGACTCTGAATGAGTGCATGCTCACCACGTGTTCCCATTTTTTGCCACATTGCTTCCAGTTGCATAAAAATTTGTCTAAGTCCGGGAAAAGTAGTGGAAACCTCCACATGTCCTCCTGGCACTACTCCATAGGCCAAACCAAAAAGTACATCTTCAAACGAGCGTCACTGCCTCCATGTGGACAAATTTTGAGTTGAGGCTATTCACAAAAAATTTCTAAGTACCCAGCTGAGCCGCTGTCTAACAAAAAGGTACCACGTCCCCTGTTGATGCAAGGATGTAAATATGACTAGGAGAAACACCCGTCAAATTGTAAAATATAGAAAATTGATCATTTGAGCCATGAAAATGAACATTTTCTCCAAGGATAGAGAACGTTTAGAAGTGTTGCAAGGCTCAAATATGTTTCTTCAGAGATATATCCATTCATTTTTCTTCAAGTTTTTAGGGAAGAAACAACAAGGAAGGACAAATCCCGACTATGGAGAATGAGAAAACATGGGAGAACCCAAGTTTTTAGATGAACAGGGAACGGGAGACCCAAATTACATACCCT
This sequence comes from Taxus chinensis, assembly GCA_019776745.2. Classification (NCBI taxonomy): domain Eukaryota; kingdom Viridiplantae; phylum Streptophyta; class Pinopsida; order Cupressales; family Taxaceae; genus Taxus; species Taxus chinensis. The sequence goes on from CM034150.1 coordinate 682,767,383, forward strand.
TTCCAGAGAAACAAAGATACAAGGAGAAATACCATGGACCCATAAGTGATCTATGACCCATGAACATATTAAAAATGGCAACAAAGATTAACCAGGGCAGAACACGGGGAAGGAAAGAAAGTGACAGAGGCCGCAAATTGATAGAGTTTTCAAAGGCAAACTGAGGGCAATACTGTTTTGAGCACCACACATTTAAGCTCTGTTAAAGTTGAGTTGATGCTTGTTATCGCATTGTTAAGCTTGAGACTTTTTAGGTATCTTTATTAGGGGGTGTGCTAAGTCAGTAATTATATATGTGAGTTATACTGTCAATGCATACTTAATGATATTTATAATTTAATTATCGACCCGTCCTAGCTTTAATAGTTTTATTATTTGACCTTGTTGTTGACTCTGAATCATCAAGTATTTAAACATACTGAAATAATGTCTCTATATTGTCTTCAAATTTTGGTTGTTTTGATTCTGATCGTGCTGTAGACCGAACCTTGACTTTGCATAGAAGAAGGGGTTATCCCCATGTTGGAGCCATGTGTCAGTCACTTGCTCTGCATCGTTAACCTTCGAATGTTAACCCCTAGTTTCTCCCGTCAAGTCCTGTTTAAGCTATGCGATTGTGTACAGAATTTTAATCCATTTAGATTAATGGAGAACTTTAATTCTTGCTCCATCCATCCAATGCCCATTTGTATTCGATTTAAGTCTTGCAATCGGGTTGGCTTGTTCCACATTATTCAAACTGGAGAAATTGATCATCTAAAAGGGTGGAGGTTATTTGACTTAGTCATGTGCTTTTAAATGCATTTCATACCAACAAAATGTAGAAAAGTTTTGATGTATTATTTTTGATGCATCTTCTCTTATCCTCTATCTTGAGTAGCCACTTTCCCGGTTTGCCTCAATTTGCAAATTGTAACTCTGTATTAACTGTTAGCATGGAGGTTGGTGGAAATTAACTGGTCTACGCATTCATTTCTTTTCTTCAATGCGTAATTGGTAAGTCTTTCCTGGCACATTATCCTTGGTGGGACGCATTTGGGGGAAGAAACCCTCTGCTCTTTTTCTGTGTCATGGCCATCTTTTCAATGGTGAACTCTGCCCTGCTAGTTGATACTTTTTTTGCTCAAACTTGCTCTCAATTACTTGCTGGGATAAAAACCCGTGCTTTGCTAAGATCTGGACTTAAAGCTTGTGGGGGACTTCAATTACCTATGTATTGAAGGACTAAGATATATAACGCAGAAGTGGACACATTCCTCTAAGTTGAATTCTTGATATGTCTTGTAGCCTAATTACGCAGTCACTTGAAAGTTTGTATTGCTTGCATCTATGCCTTATGAATACTAAATAGCGCCTGTTATGACTTTATATTTAGAAATTCTATTCCTCCTACTTTGTCCACATGTTTATTACCCGTATTCTTATTAGTAATTGTAGCATTTCTTCTATACTATTCAGCAAGGACTACAATCTGAAGGCCATGTTCGCAGCCTCCTGTAATTTGGTTAATTAGCACTATCAACAATTCATTTAGATGCTTCATAGATTGCTCTTAGGAGCTGTAAAATTTGTTAACTGTTATTTTTTGATGCCATGCCTTGATTCGACTTTATACAAAAGGCTACTTGATTTACATACAACTAATTAAAGTATGTGTAATTTTCTGAAGGAGAAAAGGATGGAGGAGTGCAAATTGCTCCATTTACTTCATGGCGAAGTTGTGTCAAAACTTCCTCAGATTTCCATTTTTCCACTATGTTGCAAAAGCTACAACATTATCTTTCCAGTTAGTTTCAAGCCTTTATATTTTGGAGATAATGCAAAATCCTATATGAAGAAAGTATTAAGGAAACATGTACCATTAGGTAAAAGTTATGAATGGTAGTAAGCAAGCAGAGTCTTTCCTTTGATCTACACTGGAACTCCTTCTATTCTTTAGGACAACTATTTAGCTTTGATTTACGAGTCTTCCTTCATATCAGTATGTAATTGTAAGGGATTTAGACCAATTCGATGGATCAAATAATAAGAGGAGTCATTGAATTATACAAGGTCTTTATCTAACAGTTAGAATTCTAATACATGATTTTATGTAATTCTTTAATAGAAGAGTGAAAACTGCAAAATTCATGAATAACTAGTTGATGAATAATATTTAGGGTGCCTTGGCAAATCTCATGAATGAAAGAACACTAAATTTAAATATTCTTCTCTGAAAAATATTTCTCAGTGATTAAATCATGTATGTAAGTTTTACGATGGACAGAGAACATCTTATCAAGTGGACGAAAACCTCTGGATCGTCATGGAATTTATAACTGTAGTAACCACAGAGGAGGAAGGCTACACAAAATTCAATAGTCACATGAATAGTGGAAGGAAAGACTTTATGCTCATAATCCTAATAGTCTAATGTCATTACTATAGATTATAGGTATAGTACATTACAGCAATCAGATGTACCTCAGGGAAAACGCTGGTATAATATTAGTATGCATTAACTGAAAATGAAATTTTCACTATAGAAAAGTGAAGAACTAAAAATGAAAAGACTCTATCTTTCTCATTCAGTTGCAAAAGTACCTCTTATTTCGGAAGTTGTATTATAATTAAGAAGAAATACATCCCACGAAGCTTGTGATGGGATAGATTTGAGATTCGCTTATGCAATAACCATGTGAAGTATGAAATAAAGTTGTGTATTTCTATATCTCCATATCAGGAGGCTATAAAAATTGTATGATGAATTAACCAACTCAATACTATCAATTGAATGTCTTAATCATGAAGGATATAGATCCATTAAAGCAATACATGTAACATTTGAGAATGAACTCAAATTGCTGTAATATGTATATATACTGATTATTGTTGCATTAGATCTTAAACACTTCATAAATGTATACGATTCAATGTAGTTCAAAATGGATATATACATTTATCCTTTAAAATGGAGCTATTATATTATTTTTCTAAAGGTTGTCATGAAATCGTAAACAAATGTGATACCAAATACATTTTGACTAAAAATAGACATAGCTATCACATAAAAGTGCAATCATACATTGATTCAATCCATTGAAACACTATCAGACTGAATCATACTCCCCTAGCTTAGGTTCATCTTCACTAATGTCATGCCATCGTAACGAAGTTTCGAGTGGCCTAATATTTTGCTATAAGTGTAAAAATTGTCAGCAATAACCATATATTCTTTGAAGGGCTTCCCATGATCGAATCAACTCTAGTGACATTTGTAAGTGGATGAAATTTTACAAAATAAAATTAACATTACAAAGACTTTTTTCTCTAATAGAGCTTACAGGAGTGGATAAAAAATCTACTTGAATTCATGGATATTAACTGGATTTGTACGTGGTCTAAGTAGTTGAGTGGGGTTTGGGCATGTCAGCGGTGGCAAGTGGGATATGGTTGTTTCAACTACGTCTCATCCATGTTCAAATCCAACTTAAGAATTTTTTTTCCCAATTCGAGGTGGTTGTGGTGCACATGTAAACCCATGAAAAGGAAAGTTAGTTAGTTTTTGGAATGTGTAGTAAAAATGGTGGAATGTGATATCCTCACAAGACATGATCACCTTTGGGTCCAAGTGCAACGTAAAGGTAATCCTACCTGATGAGGTCACCCTTTTGCCACATACTCCCTGACTACATCAAAAAGTGGAAGCCTCCTAAACAGGGTAAGGATGTCCATCAAAGCTTAAATGGAAATCTTGGATTTGTTTTTAGCTTCCTCCCTGTCAGAGCCGGAACGGAATTTTTCCAGATGGGTGTAGTTTGTAAGTGCCCTGGCAGATCATTCCTAGGGAGGTGAGTGGAAGCATGGCGAAAGGCGTGTAAACTATTGAGTGTGGATGTCATGAGAGAAATGTGGGTTCATGGACTGAAACCTACTGAAAGATACATGTCAAATGCATTTTTTAAAAAGGCATTACTAACTGTTGCAAGCACATAGAATCTACAAGTTCAGAGCCAAGTTTTCATTCTTCCTTTGATATCGCTTTTCGCTTGTGCGAAAAAAAAAGCTGGAGAATGTAGAGATTCTTTGATAGAATGGGTAAGGACGTCCATTATAAAGCATACATTGGTGAATCTTTTACTGTAATATGTTACCTTATCCAGTGGAGATCCCATACATATGCGCCAATAATGGGATAAAATGTCATATTATTAAATATGTTGCAAGTGCTCTGGCAGATATGTATGCAATATAGGTTTTATATATTAGTTGTGAGTTTGTTGTGTAAACAACTCACATTGGTATTTTTAGGATTAGTTGAGTGTGTTGAGATAACTAAGGGATTAAGACGAGTTTATTGGAAGGCTTGAGAGATAGTGTCCAAGATAAAGGATGACTCATATTGTAACAGTGTAAATCTAAATCCCATGTACCTTTCCAGCCTCCTCCCTACCTGTAAATGAAGAGATACTCCCAGATACATGACATGGAAATCCATTCTAGGATATTATTTTATTTGGTAGCCACCATTGGACAAGATCTCGATTCCAAGTAATCTGTACTTCTAGGCTGTGCAAGAAGCTTGCATAACAAAAGTCATGAGTTGTGGATATTTTAGCATGCGAGCTCAGATCTTACCTGATGCTCATGAAGTGAGATCATGCACGATGGAGACTTTTAGCTGTGAGTTGATACCGTGATATAAAAGCTCATGAGACTTTGATGAATGGAAGCATTCACATTACCATCTTAAAATGCATCACATCGTTTTATAAATAGAGAAGAAGACTAATGAGGGTTCGTAAGGTCAAAGAAATTAGATGCTTCATCTGCTGTAGGATTTACTTTTGGAATCTTTCCATGGGTTTTGGGGTCACCCTATTTTACTCTCTGCCATAACAACTTGATTGTTATAGATCTCTGTTTGTTTCTTCATTGGCTCAGTCTCATTTATAACTCAATCCGTTATTGGTTTGATCTCTTTCTTTGAGTAGTGCGTGTCCTCAACATAGCTCGAGCTCGAGTTTGGTGATTTATTACTGGGTCTGTGATCTTCCTAACATGTGCTTCAAGAGTTGTGGTCGCATGGAATTTTCCTGACCATGTAAGATTCTTCTTTGTTTGTATTTGGTTGAAGCTTATAGTTTCAAAGGAGGGATTTAGGGATTTCTAGTATTGGTCTAAACAAATCCTATTGCATTGCATCTACAATAAGCTTGTATGCAGGTATGTATGGATTTCTTAGTCATGTTGGCTATCGTAAGGGAACTCCAAACATTATCATTAAACACGATTAAACATGTACTAGCCATTCTAGGTTTATATTCTAGGTTATTGAAGATCACATAAGAATACGAGGACTACGCTAACTTCTTTGAGGGGATTTAAAATCTTATTATCAGCATACCATTTAAACTTGTGTGGTTTTATTAATGGTTATGTGCAAAATGGGTTCGTTGGAAAATACTTTGAGGATTTCAAGAAAAGGTGAAATGGTAAAATTGTGGATGCTCATGAACTATTCGAAAAAATGCTTGAGTGAGATGTTGAACCGAATCCCATGGTTTCGACCGGCTTCGTTCCCAGGCATGTTTTATCTCTCCTCATCTCTCATAATTTATGTTCTTTAGTTTTTCTTTTGCAATGGACTAAAATTTTAAACTGAAGGATTTTCGTATAATTAACTATATTAAATAAACTTGTTTTAAAAAAAACGTTATATCTTAACTTACAAAATCCAATATTCCTTGGTAGACATTGAATTTAAATCCTCACTTTGTGATGATGTAGAATGTAATGTCCCCTTTTCCTATGCCAAAGCCAGGTCGAGTCCAAGTCATGGTCAAACCCAAGGAGCTGTGGATGCTGGGGGCTTTTGAGTAGGGGCCACATGGTATTAATATTCATGTTTGGCATTTGGGGGTCACTTTTGAACCATGGTGACTAAAAGGGGAAAAGTAACTTAAGTCACTTTATTTTATTGGACCCTCCATAGAAAGAAATGCATATTGGGTCTGTTGGGGCTCATTTCCCGAGGAGAAGTATATAAGGAGCGGGGAGAGTAAGGAAAGGGAAAATTGTGGACATACATTTTATTGACCCCTTAACGTGCAACCACTGTTGTCGTGCATCTACAACTTGTGCAGTCAAATCCCACAGGGACCCTCACTTTGATTGTGAGAGACCCATCCCTAGCTAGCAGGGCATTCTTCGGTAGTGAGAGATCTACCCTAGTCTGTCATTCCGGATCTGTTTTCAAGGTTATGTGGTAGAGACAATATCAGAGGTCTCAGAGACAGGGTTTTGAAGATTCTTGGTGGCATTTGGAGAGGATAATCAGTGGGCTTCTAGATCAGAATCATGAAAGTAGATCAGATCCATGGTAGCCATTTAGGGCAGAGTGTGGCTGCTCATTGAAGGCATCTCGGGAAAGATCTCGCGGGTTTTGGGGGAGTTTGGGGAAGACAAGCAGAGGGGCCTAGATCAGATTCATGACAACCTTTTGGGTTGGGCGTGGGAGCACGCTGAGGTGTGTCCATCATTTTCTGACCCATGTCCCAAGTTTGGCGACTCTTAGCCTTTATTTGGGGGTTTTCCAGTCGGTTGTTGATAGATCTTTCTGTGGAAATATTATTCCTTGTATCTGTTAATGTATTTCCAAAGACCCTAAATTTATGCTTGTGTATTTGGTGATTTACGGATTTTAGAAGTTTGCCAGCCACCCAAGGCACTTTATAATTCTCTAGTAGCAATATAAAATTCCAAAAATGTTGTTCTAGTGTTTATTATTATTACTGCAAGTTTCCCTCGTAATTTCATGCACTTTGAGCAAGTATTTTGTGAGATATCAATTAAATACCATTTGTTTTCCTAGCTGGTCATTAACAATAAAAATTAGTATTTTACTTTGCTGCATTTTTCTATATTTTCTGCATTTTTAAGGGGTATCCCACAAGGGATATTTCAGTGGTATCAGAGTAGTTGTTCCTCCAGCCTGTGTTGGTTCAATATGGTAGTTTGGAAAGATATCAAAGGGGGTTTTATGAAGGAAATGTTCACCAACATGGTGAAACAACAGGAAGCCACTAACCTTTATTTGAGCTAGCTCACTCAAAATGTGAATCAAAACAGATCTAGGGACAATAAGGTACATGGTGAGAATAGTGATAAAGGGCGGCCAATAGAGGTGTTTGATGAGAATTCTTGTTAGAGGAAATATTAATCTTTGAGTAAGGGTTTTAGAGATAATATGCCATTTCCATATTATTACTTAATGAAGATTGGTAGCAAGCCCAAGTAAAATCATCATATGTCAGTACCTGAGTTACAAATGAACTCACTTGAAGAAGAAGAAGCTTCTAGAGAAAAAAGGTATGATTTCCATTGAGAAAAATAATCACATTAGAGAAAAATTGCTTGTTGGAGAAATTATTCCAGCTCAGGAGAAGGAATTTGTATATGCAAGCAAAGAGGATGTAATGGAAACTCTAAAATGGTGTGAGGAATGGAATAACAGAGCTAGAGCTACTAGATTGATAGCCACCCATGCAAGACAACACCAACAAGAGTTCAAGGTAAAGATGCGGACAAATGATGCAAGAAATCCTACACCCATGAAAGAAGACTCTATGGAGCAGCTGACAGACAAGGAGGAGCCTCACATGGACACTTGTGTAAACTTACAGTCTGTTGTAATTTCCAAACCACTAACTATTGACCATCTTTCAAATACTTTCAATAGGCACTCGAGCATCAATGTTGGGGGTAGCTCAACATATGTCTATCTGAACACACGAAGGACATCAATGTCCTTGAAGAGTATGAAGAGCACACTAATGTGCGTTATTTATTGTCGCCTATTCCAATTTACTTCCATCATGAGATGCATGGTATGGTAGACGATGAAGTCTTCATCATGGAGTTTGTTGGACCATTGCTCCAACTAGGTGTATATGACCATCTGGTGGATGATATATGGTGGCAAGTTTTATCTCATGTAATAGATATAAGGGCTTAGGGGCATTATAAGCTATGGGATCCTGGTAATATGTGGCAGTTATCCAAAACTAACAATTCTAATGTTGAAAACATTGTGACTGATTTCATAAGCCAAAGAAAGAATTCAAATGTGCCTTTTGGGATTATAAGTGTTGGCAAGCATGATTTCTTCATTGGGGACTCCGGTGCAAGTAGGGAGAGTAACTCTCAAGGTACTAGTGTTGGTTTTTGATTGCTAAAAAGGGTAAGAGAATATTTTTTAATCATCTTCAGCCTATTGGACTAGGTATAACAACATTCATAAAGAGAGGAGAAAGTTTTTTATTAATAGAGCCCATGAATGATTTTTATACCAGCTACATGGTGGAATCCTCGGAAGGGTTAGTGGGGGCATTTGGTCCTCAAAGTGCTCAAAGAATCAAGGTGCACTTTGTTGTTAAAAAAGAAGAGTTGAATTCAAGGTGCATTCATGACTTTAGCATCCCATGGTATGAGAATGGTTACCATCTTCCTAGCTTGTTGAGTTCTCCTATGTTGTTTCCATGTTTCTATTATTTAGGACAACATTTATATGCTTGGATGATTGGGTAAGACTATTTCATAATCATGTCTCAAGGTATGCTAGATGGGATAAACACATCCTCCATTCACATTGCTCTTGATTTAGCTAATAAGAATATGTTGGCCAAGAAAACAATACAGGAGCCCATGATAGTGAAAGGACATGAGGTATGTGGTATATTTATTGTGGTTGAATTTTATAGAGGTAAGACTATTTTTGGGATGCAATGGTTGCATGATGTTAACGAAAACGATGATGTATGGGTTGAAAAATCAAATGAGAATGAAGATGTTGATCCTATATCAAAAATTCTGAGTTGCAAAGGTATGATGAGCAGCCCCAATTATGTTATTTCATATGTGTTGTCTTCTCTCATGATGAGAATCCATGGGTACAACAAAGGGTATGAAGTTCCTTATGATAAAGTTTATGGATGCATGCGTTCTAATATTGATTTCCCTTTCTCTTGCATTTACGGTGAAATGAAAATATGGGGAAAAAGAATAAAGTATGATGAGGGAGAAGCCATGTGTACTCCCAACATATAGGGAATTGATGAGTTATGTCCATGGAAAGATATGTCTTGCACAAAGAAGGTAACTCATTTCTTTATTGTCATTAAGAGATGTGGAGTACTTGAATGTGTTTGTACATTTGGGTTACTTGGAGTTGGAATCATTCATTGGACATATTGGCTTCCATCTTTTGGGAAATTTGCATTCATCCCTCATGTGGATAAACCAAAAAAAATAAAAAAAAATTCATAGTATAAGAAAAAAGCATGTCAAGGGTAGATTGCAAAAGATGTGATTGGTGAAGAAAAAAGCATGTCATTGCAGCGGTCAAATTGTGAAGGAACGCAACCTCTTGTGGGTCATGGTGACATCACAAGGTATGAGAGAAGTGGGATATTTGATGACTCCTATTCAAACGGGTTGTTTGCTACAGACACAAAACACACCATGATGACTTATGAGGAGAGCAAGGGTGATAGAGGTGAGGAGATAGAGACTTGCGAGATGGATGGTGGAGATGGGGTTGCATTGGATAGTGTTGATGCGGGGTAGGAGGAGGAGACTTTTCCTCGAGATATTATATCCACATTGTCTAGTACTCTGATGTACAAGGCATATAGGATTAGAGGAGTTATGCAGGGTCAGCAAGTTGGGGTACTCATTGAGAGTGGGGAAACCCACAACTATATTGATACCTCATTGGTTGAGAGGTAAGGATTACAGACAGAGGGTTTTGAGGGCCTCAACATGGCTATAGCCCATGGAGAGTCAATGAGGGGCACACGGTGGGTTCCCCAAGTGAGCATTATGATGGGTAACTATACAGTTATCGATGATATCCACATCGTAGTTATGGGAGAGACCAACATAGTGTTGAGAGTGTAATGGCTTCACTCCCTTGGTGAGTTTCAGACTAACTTTCAGATGACGGAGCTAAAGTTTAAATCCAAGGGCAGGAATGTGATTTTGAGGGGATTACCTAGAGGATCACCTAGGGTGGTTATAGTTGAGGGGATGGATAGGACGTTCCAGCTTGGTGAAGAGTTTAATTATTTTGGATAAATGTGGAGAATGATGGATGTGGTGTGACCAATAATGTTGCGCATGAGGTAGTTACAGAGATTGGGACTATAGGTTCAGATCATCCAAGTTTATCATTATGTTGGTCATCTGAAGTTTCGGTAGATTGGAGATCTCATTTGCTTGTTGAGTACTCCAAGAACTACACTCTTGTGAGATTTTGGATGGCCACATACAAGATGATAGCTGCAGATTGGAGGATGAGATGATCTTCTCTCGGGGAAGATGGAGCCTTGCATCAGATTCATGGTGGAGGATGGAGATATTGCGACATGTGCATTGTTCTTTCGTGACTGGGCGCTTGAGCTTCGATGATACCTATAAGCTCATGTAAGAGAGGTTCATATGGCAGAGGTTGAGGGAGGATCTCCTCAACTTTATATAGGCATATATAGTTTGTCACTATGACAAGCCTTAGCTTACGAGACCATGTTTTTTTGAATCGACATGGGACAACACTCCTATGCTCTTTGTTGTTTCTATGCCTGTTGGGCACTTCACCCACGTGTTAGTCAGTGGAGAGATGAAATTGACTCATGGTGATTCAGTAGGTTCACATTCAGTGCAGGAGGTGGACTACGTGGAGCTGATAGTGTCGGTTGACTATCTACTAGAGTCTTGGGACTTTTCCTCCATGGGACACATCAAGATACAGTATGAGGATCCATGCTATCACATGAGTGTAAGTCAAGTGGGAGAGTTAGCACCATTTTGTGCATAAAAATGTTGTTTTACAGGATGATTCAAGGGGACCCTACAGGATTCAAGGTGAACTTTCATACCTAGGAGTTGATTGGAGAGGTCATGAGTGATTCCTTGATAGCAACCTTGCATCGGCAGGAATTAGACCGATTGGAAATTTTGGTGTGGGTACCAGTGGAGAGTTAGTTTGGGTATCATTCTAATTCATGGACAACATTTCTCTTAGTACCATATGGAGGTGGTGATGATGGCATAGGATTTCTTGGTTACCTTGGATTACATGGATCCTTGGTGGACAATAGGGTGAGGTGGAGAAACTTATGACGTGGTATTCAGCTACTGCAGCAGAACAAGATAATGCTTGGAGTCAAGAATTTCTTAGGAAGGGAGTACTGTAATGTCCCCTTTTGCTGTGCCTAAGGCCGAAGGGCCAGGTCAAGTCCAAGCCATGGTCAGACCCAAGGAGATGTGGATGCTAGGGACTTTTGAGAAGGGGCCGCATGGTATTAATATTCATGTTTGGCATTTAGGGGTCACTTTTGGACCATGGTGACTAAAATGGGAAAATTAATTTAAGTCACTTTATTTTATTGGCCCCTCCATTGAAAGAAATGTGTATTGGGTCTGTTGGGGCTCGTTTGCCAAGGAGAAGTATATAAGGAGTAGGGAGAGTAAGGAAAGGGAAATTTTTGGACATACATTTTATTGACCCCTTCATGTGTAGCTGCTACTGTCACGCATCTATATCTTGTTGAGTAAAATCCCATAGGGACCCTAGCTTCGGTGGTGAGAGACCCATCCCTAATTAGCAAGGAATTCTTCGGTAGTGAGAGATCTACCCTAGTCTGTCATTCCAGATCCATTTTCAGGGTTATGTGGCAAAGACAATATTAGAGGTCTCAGAGACAGGGTTTTGAAGATTCTTGGCGACATTTAGAGAGGATAATCAGTGGGCTTCTAGATCAGAATCACGGCAGCAGATCAGATCCACGACAACCATTTGGGACAGAGTGTGGCCACTCATTGAAGGCATCTCGGGAAGGATCTTGTGGGTTTTGGGGGAATTTGGGGAAGAAAAGAAAAGGGGCCTAGATCAGATTCATGACATTCTTTTGGGCTGGGCATGGTAGTACACTGAGGCATGTCCATCATTTTCTGACCCCTGTCCCAAATGTGGTGATTCTCAGCCTTTATTTGGGGGTTTTTTAGTCGGCCATTGATAGATCTGTCGATGGAAATATTATTCCTTGTATCTGTTAATGTATTTCCAAAGAACCTAAATTTATGCTCGTGTATTTGGTGATTTACAGATTTTAGAAGTTTTCTAGCTGCCGAGGGCACTTTGTAATTCTCTAGCAACAATATAAAATTCAAAAAATGTTGTTCTAGTGTTTATTATTATTTTTTTTACTAAGGGTAAATAGTTTTGAAGGGACTATACCCTATATACATAAGGGCTCAAAAGCCATATATCAAAAGAGGTAGAAACAACCCAAAAAAGAGCAAAACAACCAACACCAGAGGGCTCAACAACCAGATAATACAACATAGTAATATAAAAGGATTAAGATGTACAGTGATCCGAATAACAGTAGAAGAGACAAAAAAACTAACAAGAGATACCCATCATTGGTTATCTCAACCAAAAATCAACACCAAAACCGTCAGTCAACATCAACTTCGCAGCCAGTAAACAGCAACAGAGCTCTGCATCACTTGATAACCCAGTCAATCTTGGCTTTGATCGTTTGAAGTGAGACAAAGAATGCAATGGCGGTGGCCTAGGAAGGGTCTTTCAGATCCACCTGAGCAATTACAATATCTCTTTTCTCCTTGGGGCCCCAAATGTCCTCAGTAATCCTGCTGAGACTGCATACACTATGAACATGTTGTTCGATGAAATTGTAAATACTTTTAAGGGCAGAAAGGATATAGTCATTACGGCCTTTTGCATTTCCAAGTCTGCCATCCAGAGATTGAAGCTTCTTGAAAACTTCAGCAGTGACATCCTCCTCATCATCATTTTGCAGTTTCCCTTTTCCCTTAGCTTTTTCCATATTTCTGATAACACTCTTAAGCTCTTGAATTTACTTTTCCATCCTACCCACTATGACCAAAAAATCCTCCTCCTTAGGCTCCTCCACCGGATGGCTGATGTGCAAGAGATTCTCGGCAAGCTCTAGGTCTTTGTGACTTCTAAGAACCCTCTGAGAAGCAGGGACCTTAGTTTTCATACCCTTCCTTTTCTTGCTAGATGAAGTAGTGTCAAGCTTCCTTTCGAGTAGGGGAAGGATGGAGGCAGTGGGGGCAGGGGGAGGAATGAAGGTAGAGGGAGGAGCAGAATCCAAGTAGGGACAGGCTGAGCAGTGGTGGTGAATAAGCAGTATTAACCCTTGATGGAGTGGAACTACCCTAGTATGATTTTGCACTTCCAGAATGGATTTCTCCAGCGAGTTTATCAAGTAATGAGGGAATTTGATGATTATGTTTCTACGAAAGTGATTAAGAAAGATCAAATGTTTTAGAGGAATAGTGATAAATCTCCCCTCAAGAGTTACATACCTAACAACCATCCTGGCGATCTCTGCAAAAGGCTCGAGAACCAAAGCCAACTTGATGCCGACTGTCACAAATTCAAGATGTTCCCCTTCATCCAGGAATTTATTTGTCTCCACCTCTCTGTCCACCCGCTTGTTAAAGAATTTGGTACCATCAAGACTGAGCCCAGTGACTTGAGCGATAAGCTACTCTGATATCTCAACCTCAATGTTGTTGTACTTAACCACGCGATTCCTCCATCCCTGAGAAAATTTAATAGAGATATCTTGATCAAAACCTTGGATTCTTTCAATGAAATTCGCAAGACCCCCAATTTGAAGATAGTTCCAAAGCCCTATATCATATTTCCACATGCTGGATTATGGGTGGGCTCTGTCTTGCAAGGTGGTCCCCCCATTTTTCCAGTGACTCTACCCGCAATGGTAGAAATTTTAGCAATATGCGTATCAGTCTTAGATTTGTTTTTGAATCCCTCCCAATCACGTGAAAAGATGTAATTATTAGACCTTACTTTGTAATTAGTGACCCGCTCCTTAGCGTCCTCCCTATGACAAGTAATGATGGTTGTCCAAGTCACACAAATCTTAGATGATGTCATCATTATGTACTTAAAAAGCCACTCCTTAGCATCAGCATTACAACCATTAGTGATTATTTTCCAAGTCATGTAAATCATTGATGATGTCTTTATTAACTTGAGTGGGAAGAATGTCCCCCCTTAGCCAGGTTTGAAAAGTATTGTTAACCCCAAAGTTTTCCAAACCATCTGCTACCCTATTGCCTTCTCGATAGGTGTGATTGATTTCAAAATGTTCAAAACTCTTGCAAATATCAGTAGCTTGAGCAATAAAATATCTGATTGACTAGCTGGGGGGTTGTTTTTTATTTAAGAGATTGATAATGTTCAGTGAATCGCCCTCAATTATAATATTTGGAATATTACAATCCCTGGCTAGCCTTATTCCCCACAGAGCAGCAAGAGCTTCAGAGTAATGGTTAGTTTGCGTACCCATTTTTCCAGAAAAAGTAGCAACAAAATGAACCTCTGTGATCTCTAATGACTCCTCCACCTCCAAAATCTCCTGGATTTCCTTTTGAGGCCCCATCAAAATTCAACTTATGCCAAGCATTGGGAGGCTTAATCCATCGGACAGTAGATCTATCAATACCATTGTTATTCTTTTTCAAGATAGTGTCAATATTCCAAGCAGCCAGAATGTACTCTTCTTCCTCAGGGCAAAGTCTATTTTTAGGAGGTTTAAATCTTGCAATGTTGTCCTGCACAACAATGATAATTTCTTTGTAGACTTTGTTACACAACTTTTTAGTATTTCTGAAAATGACATCATTACGAGCCTTCCAAACTCGCCACATGGTGTGAGGTAAAACTAGTTGCCATAATCTCCTCACCACACAATGTTTGTAAGGAGAGTCCCATTGTTCCCAGGCCTGAAGACAAGTAAGGGGAAAGATCCATTCTTGATTTTAGTTTTCAAAAACAAGATGCCAAATTTTGGAAGTGTATTTACAATGAAGAAATAAATGTTTGATGTCTTCTGCTTCTTCCTGACACATGCAACATCTATTCGGCATGATGAATCCTTTCCTAATGAGATTGTCATTAGTTAGTATCTTGCCTTTAATGATGAGCCACCAGAAAAAATTCACTCTAGGGGTTAGCTCTGGCATCCACAACTTATGCCACTTAGTATCACTTTCAATAGAGGCAAAGAAAGAATTGTAGCCTGATTTAACCGAGTATTCTCCATCAAAAGAATCTTTCAAAATGAGATCATCCTTATGATTTTGAGAACTGATATGAATTAGAGAGAGTTGATTCTGCAAAGATGAAACATCAGTCTGCACATTATCCTCCTCAACTTTGAGCTGTTTCCATTTTCTTTTGTTTTCATCCACCTCAATATAGCCCTGTACTTTGTGCCCATACTTTCTAATTAAGCTGTCTTTAATGTGGCCATAAGAGGAAATCCAGTTAATATCAGTCCATTTATCAATCCAGAAATTAATGTCTTGACCATCCCCAAGCTTCCAGTTACATCCCTGAGAGAGAATATGTCTGCTGTGTAGAAGATTGTTCCAGAAAATAGAACCATTCGGAAGAAACTGATCAGAAATAAAGGAAATCTTGCTTTGGTTGGAAAGGTATTTGATCTTAACCAACTCTGTCCAAGGCTTGTGTTCTTTTATAAGTCTCCAACCTAACTTTGCAATAAGAGCAGCATTCATATGTTTGATGTCTTTGATACCTAACCATCCAAGCCTCTTTGGTTTACAAACCTGCTCCCAAGCCACTAAATGGTACCTGAACCTGTCCTCAGTACCATGCCATAAAAAGTGCTTTTGAATTTTTTCAATACTATTCATCATTGCTGCTGGAATGTTGAACATTGACATGATATAAATAGGCATGTTCTGAAGAGTGCTTTTTATCAATAAGCACTTGCCTGCACTTGAAAGTAAAGCTCCTTTCCAACTAGCCAATTTTTTTTGAAATATCTTAATAAGATCATTCCAAACCTCATTAGAAATCTTGCAAGTACTCAAAGGGAGACCTAAATAAGTATCGGGCAATGAATTAATAGTGCATCCAAGAATATTAGCAATCTTTCTTTGCCTTTCTATAGGAGTATTGAAGAAATAGATAGAGCTTTTTTCAAAATTAACTTTTTGCCCTGAGGCTTCCTCATAAAATCTAAGGATAGTTATGATAGCCTTTGCCTCAATTAGTGAGGCCATCAGAAGAAGCAGAGTGTCATCAGCAAACTACTGGTGAGAGGAAACCTGATTACCAGAAGTAGGTTGAAAGCCCTTTATCATGCCAATATTAATAGCTTTTGAGATAGATCTGCTTAAACTGTCAGCCATTATAATGAACAATAAAGGGGAGATTGGGTCCCCTTTCTGAATTCCTCTATTGCTGGCAAAAAAACCAACCGGTTCCCCATTAACAACCACTGAGAATCTAGAAGAATAAATACAAGAATGAATAATTTTCCTGAATTTATTTTGAAAACCAAACTTGGATAAGACCTCATCCATGAATTTCTAGGAGACTCTGTCAAAAGCCTTATGCATGTCTAGCTTGATAGCCATCCCTTCTTTTTTACTTTTATCCATAGAATGAATTATTTCATGGACCATAATAACTGCATCCTGAATAATTCTTCCCTGGATGAATCCACTCTGCTGTTGAGAGATAATCTCCATAAGAATAGGTTGCATCCTGGTGGTTAGAATCTTTGTGAAGATCCGATATATTACATTAACCAAATTGATTGGCCTAAAATATTTGAAGTCCTTTGCATCCATCTTCTTAGGAGCAAGCACAATATGTGTATTATTTAACTCTTTGATAAGATTTCCAGTTCTATAAAACTCATTAACAACTTTCAACAGATCTTCGGAACAGATTTCCTAGCATCTTTGGAAGAAGTTGGCTGAAAAACCATCTGGGCCCAAAGCCTTATCCCCTTCTAAAGAAAAAACAATTTTTTCAATTCCTCAATGGTGACTGTTTTGGAAAGACTCTTAAACCTCTCAGCAGGTAGTAAATTATTAGGAATGGAGTCTAAGAGAAAGGAGGCCGCTTGCTCGTTGTAGGAATTATTCTCAGTGAGCAGATTCTTGTAAAATTTGAGGGCTTCTTCTTTGATGTCTTCAGAATCCTTAGTAATGATCCCATTGTCCTTAGAGACTTCAGTAATTCTGTTACAAGCTCTATGCTTGAGGGCTGTCATATGAATTTTTTTTGTATTCCTGTCTCCTGCTTTTAACCAGAGAGCTCTAGACTTCATTCTCCAAAAGGATTCTTCACAGCTGTTTATATTATGTAGATTTGAGAGAAGCTTTTTTTCCTGTTGATGATCCTCTAGGGTCATACCTTTCAAGGAAACTTTAAGTTCAAACTCTTCCAGCTGCTGCTTAAGCTCTTTCTTTTTTTCAAAAATATTCCCAAAAACCTCTTTATTCCAGATTCTAACCTTTTGCTTCACATTTTTCAGCTTTTGAAGAATCCTGAATTGGGCCGTCCCTATTCCTTCCCAATACCACCACTCTTTAATTCTGTCCAGAATATCCTCATGCTCAAGCCACATTTTCTCAAATTTGAAATTGCAGTGGAAAGGTTTTGACCAATTGAAGAAATTTAGGGCAATAGGATTGTGATCTGAACCCATTCTAGGGAGAGAAGAGAGATGGAAATTCTAATCTAAGATCCAATTAGCATAAATGAGAGCTCTATGCAGTCTAACCTGGATCAAGTTCTCCCCAATTCTTCTATTAGACCAGGTAAATTGATTACCATGAAGTTCTATGTCCATAAGATTAAGAGTCGAGATGAAGTCAGCAAATTCTTCCATATTGATAGAAAATTCAGAGTTCCTCCAAATTTTTCCCCTGGATTTAAAGGAGTATTGAAGTCTCCCATTATCAGCCAATTCATGTCCTCAACATTATTCCGAAACAAGGTTAACTCCTTCCATAAATTTCTTTTGCCAGCAACAGTATTGGGTGCATAAATATTAGAAAGAATCCAGCTAGAATTATTCTTAAGGATTTTAAAAATTATAGCTAAATGATTTTGGGAGGAAGAAAGCACATTACCATGAACAATTTTGGTATCCCAGAAGATCGCTAAGCCTCCAGAAGCTCCTTGAGAATCAACAGCAGCAAAGGCAACATTCTCCGAGAAATATCTTTTGCAATCTTCAACAACTTTACTTTTCATTTTAGTTTCCTGAATAAGAAGGATGCTGGGCCTATTTGATCTTTTAATTTCCTTAAGCATTATTTTCTTAGGCCCCCCATTGAGCCCTCTGACATTCCAAGAAATGACCTTCATTAAAAAAAATTTGGAGATGCAGTTGTCGGATGGTTCAAAATCCTTTGTGTACCATCTACAATTTTTTTCTCAGTCTCTTTTTCTCTTACTTCTCTCTTGGATAGTCTACCTTTTCTATAGGTGACTCCAATATTTACAGTTCTTCTAGTAGTAGTCCTTGTGATTCTTGAGGTGGAAGCTTCCAATCTGCTTCTTTTTATCACTATAGAGTGATTCCGGAATTTCTTCAAGACTTTTTAGTCCTCGTTTCTTACTTCTCATTGTGATGAATCCATCTTTATCACAATCTGATAGACTTTTCTTGCTAGTAGGGGTAATTTCCCCTTCCTCTTTTCCTTTATCAACATCAATCTGTTTAACCATTTCAAGAGTGAGCTCCTCCATATCAGCAAACTCTTTATCTTGGTTTAGATCTCTTGCTATGGATTCCAGAACCTCTTTGACTTTTCCTTGCCTCATTTTGAGTAGCTCCAGAGAGCTATTCTTATTTAACAGTTCTTGATGAGTAAAAGGAGTAGTTTTTTCCATCTCTTCTTCCTTAGAAGTGATAAGATGAATGAAAACTTTTTCATTTTCTTCATCTACCTCCATGTTCAACTTTACCGGATTTGGTGTCTTAATGTTCATTGCTGGATCCACTTCCATATCCCTCTTGCTTTCTTCACCCTTTGTTGATTCAAGAATTTTTTCCTTTTAGGCTTCATCATGATTTTCTGACTGGTGAATTTTAGGCCTCCATAGTTTCCTACAAACCCGTGGCCTCTTTGTCTTAAAGCCTTTTTTCCGGTCTTTTAGCTTGGGATTCATCTGCATGCAGCTATCTCCAACATTATGGTCTGTTAGAGAGTCTTTATCAGCCTTATTCATCTACTTCTGCTCTTGAGCCTCAAAATTATCTAAGGGTATTTCCAACTTTTGCTTTATTTTCTCAGAGCATTTGTTGGAAAAATGCCCTAATTTATGGCATTTGCTACATCTTAGTTGGAAAGCTTCATAATCTATTTTCTATTTCCATGCTCCAAATTTGGATTGCAAAAAAATGTGATCAGGTAGCTCCTGATCCATTTCAGTTGAGACACATAACCTTGCGAAGGCCAGTCTTGATCTATTTTTCATAGATCCATCAAGCCCAATTGGTGAACCAATCGATTTGGCTATATGAAGAAGGATTTCATCATCCCACAGATGAAGGGGTAGCCCTGGGAGTCTACACCAGATGGGTATGGTATGAATGTTCTCAGTATTTGAATTAAACCTAGGATACCATTTTTTGAAAAACAACCCCATATTGCCAAGACACCAGGAACCACCCAATAAGACAAAGTCCACATCAGCTTGAAGATTAAATCGGGCTAGAAAAAAACCCTTGGCCATGGTGGTGATAATCAAATCCCCTTTTGGTTTCCATCTGTGAATGGCCCATTTTCTTATAGTATCTACATTGGGTCTTGATCCCAAAAACTTTGCGACTAGGGCTAGATTGGTTTTCTCAAGAGCTCTATGCAGACATCCATCAGGCACTTGTATGTGGGACACCCCCTCAGCATATTTTGTACTTTTAAAATTTAGATCACATGCAGGTGAATGAGGACCCACATTTTTTTCAGGAGGTACCTTAAAAATATCAGCCCAGGCTCTAGATCCAATTCTAACACCTTTAACTGTTTCTCCCTCTCTTAATGGTGCCTTATCAGCTAGTTCACAACCTTTTGATAGACATTCGGCGGCTAGAGCTGCTGAAACCGCACTCTCAAAACCCTCCCGCAGTCCTCCGTGATCTTCAAACCCGCATCCCTCCATCTAATGCACAAAGTAAGTATCTTACTTGCTTCTAGTGTTTATTATTATTACTGCAAGCTTCCCTCATAATTTCATGCACTTTGAGAAAGTATTTTGTGAGATATAAACTAAATACCATTCGTTGTCCTAACTGGTCATTAACAGTAAAAATCAGTATTTTACTTTGTTCCATTTTTCTATATTTTCTACAATTATAAGGGGTATCCCACAAGGTATATTTCATAGAAAACGTCCCAACCAAAATGTTAGGTTATGGAGCCTATTTTCATGTGAGAAAGTGTTGAAGATTGTACACTAAGAGTATTGTTCACTTTCCATAGTTGTCTTGCTGGGGTTCAGGGGTGGTAACCCCTAGTAGCAGGGGTTCGGGGGCACATCCCCTGAATTTTTTTTGGCCTTAAAACATGCCTGATATACCGGGAAACATGTTTTTCTCATATGGGTGGGATTTTTGACCCATAGGTTTATGGGACGGTTTTTGCCCATGGTTTTGATACCCAAGGTTTTGTAAAATTGCTTAAGCAGTTGTCTATTTATATGGTTTTGTGCATATGGTAGGTATCATGTAACATTGTAGATGTGTTTTGAATTTGGCTGTGAATTTTGTAGAGTTTGTTGAGCATAGCTCCAAACAGATCTGGGTATTGTATTGAGAGAACGGTGGCTTGTAATAAAATTTGAGCAAGTGATTCTTGGTGGACGTAGCCCAAATTGGGTAAACCATGTTAAATATTGTCTCTTTATGTTGTGTTATTTTATTCTACACTTTTATTTGAGATCTGTAATATTTTCTACATATTAGTTTGTATTGTTGTGATTCTGTGAAGGATTATTCCACATATTTTATCTCTTATTTCCTAACAATTGGTATCAGAGCTTGGTTTGGTTTGCTGAAGTATTGAATCGTAGGGAAAATTTTTATCTTGAGTGGGAGCTATGGAAGATGATGGAAGATCTAGGGTTGATAAATTCAACAGGAAAAATTTCAGTATTTGGAAGATGCAGATGGAAGATTACCTTTATCAGAAGGATCTTTATATTCCATTGTCTAAGAAGGTGAACAAACCCTCGAGCATGATGGATGCAGAATGGGATTTCCTGGATAGGAAGGCACTTAGGAAAATCTAGCTATGTCTTGTATCTTCGATATTATTTAATGTTTCAAAGGAAAAGACTACAAAATAACTGATGAATGCATTAGGAAAGTTATATGAAAAACCCTCTACCTCTAATAAGATATTTTTTAATGAAAAAATTGTTTAATATGAAGATGTCTGAGAATGGTTCAGTAGCAGATCATTCAAATGATTTTAACATGGTTATAAATATGCTAGCTTCGGTTACAATATAATTTGATGAAGAAGTTAGGGCTTTATTAATTCTGTGCTCTTTACCTGAGAGTTGGAATAGCTTGGTAATGGCGGTAAGCAACTCGGTTCCATCTAACACAAAGTTGAAGTTTGAGGATGTTGTAGGGGTGATTCTAAGCAAGGAAATGAGAAGAAAAATATCTCGTGAATCTTCTACTTCAGGGAATGCTTTGATAGTGAAAACTAGAGGGAGACAAAAGAATAGAGGAAGCCATGGAAAATCAAAGGATTGGGCAAGGTCAAAATCCAAAAGCAAGATAGTATGCTGGCACCGTGGAAAGTCTGGGCATGTAAAGAAGGATTGTTGGGAGCTTCAGGACAAGGAGGAAAATGTGGCAATGGGTAATGTATGTCAGGATGCTTTGATTCTTTCTTTGTACAATATTACTAAATCTTGGGTTTTAGATTCGGGGGCTTCTTCCCATGCTACTCCACATAGGAATTATTTTGTTGATTATGTTCAAGGGGATTTTAGGCATGTTTTTCTTGGTGATGATGAGCCTTGCAGTATAGTTGGAAAAGGATTTGTTCGGGTTAAGATTTAGAATGGGAATACATGGCTATTGAAGGATGTTAGACATGTGCCTACTTTAAAATGAAATATGATATCGGCAGGCCAGTTGGGAAGTGATGATTGTATTTTGATATTTATAGTGGACTCTTAGAAGGTTACCAAGGGTGCTCTTGTGGTGGCAAGAGGTAAGAAGGTTTGAACCTTATATTTAACCACTTATATCACTAATGTTTGTAATCTTGTGGCTTTAAAAGTAGATACAACATTGTGGCACTATAGGCTTGGTCATATGAGCCATAAGGGCATGGAGATCATAAAGAAGGATTTTCTCAGATATGCAGAAACAGGTTTGGAGTTCTGTGAGGACTCCATATATGGGAAACAAAAGTGAGTAAGGTTTCTCAAGGTTGGACCTATAAAGAAAGAGAGTAAGTTAGAGATGACACACTCTGATGTGTGGGGCCCGGCTCAGGTATCATCTCTTGGGGGTTTAAGTTATTATCTCACTTTTATTGATGATGTAAAAAGGAAAGTTTCGGTTTATTGTATTAAAAAAAATCTGTTGTGTTTGACACTTTTGTTAAATGGAAAGCCTTGGTAGAGAATGAAACATGTCCTAAGCTAAAATGTCTTACGTCAGATAATAGAGGGGAGTATTGCAGCAATGAATTTGATGATTACTATTCTAAGAATGGAATCCGTAAGAAAAATACAGTTCTAAGAACTCCACAGTAGAATGGGGTGTCAGAAAGGATGAACAAAACAATAATGGAATGTGCTAAGAGCATGAGGTTACATGCAAGACTGCCTCTTTCTTTTTGGGCAGAAGCGGTGAGCACAACTGTGTACTTGATAAAAAGAGGACCCTCAAGTGCCTTGGATGGAGGCATACTTGAGGAGGCTTGGTATGGTAAGAAAGTTGATTATTCATTTCTTAGAGTCTTTGGATGTGAGGTGTTTGTCGATATAAACAAGGATGATAGGACCAAGCTAGAGGCTAAATCAGAAAAATGTACTTTCATTGGATATTGTGGTGATGAATTTGGATATAAATGTTGGAGTATTAAGGATAAGAAAATCATTCGATCTAGGGATGTGGTCTTTAATGAGAAAGTCATGTATAAGCAGTAGTTGCAGGAAAAAAGGGAAGAATCCAAGAAATAATATGCAGTGGTAGAGGATCTTCCGGATGGGAAAGTGACACATGAATCGGTTCAGGAACCTCCTCAACATGAACCCCAAACTCCTATATTGAGGAGGTCTTCTAGGGTAAGAAGATAACCTGAACATTTTTCTCCTTCTCTTTATTATTTATTACTCACTGATAGTGTAGACTCAGAGAGATTTGATGAAGCAATATAGGTAGATGCCAGGAAGAAGTGGGAGTAAGCCATGGATGAGGAGCATCATGTTCTCATGGAGAACCAGACATGGGATTTGGTGAAGCTACCCGAAGGAAAAATAGCATTATAGAACAAGTGGGTGTTAGAGTCAAAGAGGAAGAAGGAGGAAAGAAAATATACAAGGCACGGTTGGTGGTCAAGGGGTTTGCACAGAAAAAAGGTATATATTTTGATGAGATTTTTTCTCTTATAGTAAGAATGACTTTTATTAGAACTGTTCTTGGAATAGTTGCAGTAGAAGACTTGCACTTAGAGCAACTTGATGTAAAGACTACATTTCTCCATGGTGATTTGGAGGAGGAACTATATATGTAGCAACAAGAGGGCTATGAGGTCAAAGGTAAAGAGGAGATGGTGTGCAAATTGAAGAAGAGCTTGTATGGCTTGAAACAAGCTCCACGTCAATGGTATAAGAAATTTGATAGCTTTATGATGGAGCAAGGTTATATTAGATGTCATTCTGACCATTGCGTGTATAAAAATAAATTTGAGGATGGTAGTTATATTATCCTTTGTCTGTATGTGGATAACATGTTGGTTGCAGGTAAAAACACGCAGGAAATAAAAGTACTCAAGAAGCAGATAAGTGAATCCTTTGCTATGAAGGATTTGGGGGAAGCAAAAAAAATCCTTAGTATGAGAATATCTCGCGATAGGAAGGAATGGAAGCTGACTTTATCTTAGGAAGAGTACATTAAGAAAGTCTTGGAGAGGTTTAATATGAAGGATGCTAAACCGGTTGGGACTCCTTTGGCGGGCCATTTCAAGTTATCAAAGGAGCAGTGTCCCAAGACAGAGCATGAGACAAACTAGATGTCCAAGGTACCTTACTCATAAGTGGTTGGTAGTTTGATGTATGCCATGGTGTGCACCAGGCCTAATATTGCCCATGTAGTGGGAGCGGTGAGTAGATTTATGAGTGATCTAGGCAGAGATCACTGACAAGTAGTAAAGTGGAACCTTCAGTATTTGAGAGGGACCATGGGGAAAGTTTTGTGCTACAATGGATCAAACACCACTTTGTGTTGTTATGTAGATTTAGATATGGCTGGAGATGTAGACACCAGGAGGGGCACGACAGGTTAGGTTTACACTATAGGTGGGACAACAGTGAGCTAGATTTCACGACTACAGAAGCTGGTGGATTTGTCAAACACAGAGGTTGAGTATGTTGCTACCACAGAGGAAAAAAAAGAAATGATTTTGTTACAAAAATTTCTTGAGGAGTTGGGGCATAAGGAGGAAGGAAAGCTGCATAGTGATAGTCAGAGTGCTATACACCTAGCTAAGAAATCTGCTTTCCACTCTAGGATGAAGCATATACAGTTAAGGTACCATTTCATCAGGACAACTTTGGAGGAAGATAAGTTGAAGTTGGAGAAGATTCATACTAGTCAGAATATTACAGACATGAGGACCAAGGTGGCCATAAGGGAAAAATTGAAGTTGTGTTCAGCTTTGGTTGGTCTTCACGGAAACTAGTGAAGGATTGAGAAGCTTGCTCAAAGGAAAACTAGTCTCTAAATGGGAGATTGTTAGGTTGTGGAGCTTGTTTTCATGTGATAAAATGATAAAGACTATAGACTAAGAGTACTATACACTTTCCACAGTTGTCTTGCTATGGTTCGGGGCCAGGCTGGGCCCCAAGTGGGGGTCCAGGGTTGCAGCCATTGAAAATTTTTTTTTTGGCTTTAAAACATGCCCGATATACTGGGAAACATGTTTTTCTCATATGGGCAGTATTTTTGACCCATAGGTTTATGGGATGGTTTTGGCTCATGGTTTTGATACCCACGGTTTTGTAAAACTACTTAAGTAGTTGTCTATTTATATGGTTTTGTGCATATGGTAGGTATCATGTAACATTGCAGATGTGTTTTGAATTCGGCTGTGAATTCTGTAGAGTTTGTTGAGCATAGCTCCAAATAGATCTGGGTATTGTATTGAGAGAGCGGTGGCTTGTAATAAAATCTGAGCAAGTGATTCTTGGTGGATGTAGCCCAAATTGGGTGAACCATGTTAAATAATTTCTCTTTGTGTTGTGTTATTTTATTTTGCACTTTTATTTGAGATCTGTAATATTTTTTTCTTATTAGTTTCTACTGTTGTGATTCTATGAGGGATTATTCCACATATTTTATCTCTTATTTCCTAACACAAATTAGATTTCTATAGTAATCCTTTCTATTTACAAGCTGAAGTTGACTTCCCTATAAATAGGTTGACCATTTCCTAGTTTAAATTGATAAATTTGCAATTTCCAGAGACTCGCAAAGTAACTTTCGTAACTTCAGAAAGTGGATGTTAATATCCTTTCATGTACCTTGTTATGTGAGGAGTCACCTTAGTCTTTGGATTGACCCCAAACGATCATTTGTGATATTCTGACACCCTCCTAGGAACAAGGTTTTTACCGTTTTACAGTTGTAGGAAGCCATTAAAACCAAATAGTTGGCTTTCATTTTGAACCACCTTTTGAACCCTGAGCAATAAAATGCTTATCCGCCTTAGCAAACCTCTAATTTTTTTACTAGAAAATTACATGGAACATTCAATTTAGGAAAAATCACTTTTTTGTATAGTTTGGCAAAGCCTTTTTGCAGGCCTTTGGTTGTAAATTGACTAGGTCAAACTGGACCAATTAGGACCAGTGGCTTAAGAAAACATGTCGCCCATTGAAAACAGTTTTCTATTTCTGAGTCCTGTCAACTCTAATGAGTTCTTCGTATATAGGGGAACTTGTAAGAAGTTCCTAGTTGCGCGTTCATCCATCAAACGTTAGTTTTGGATGTGGTTTTCTAAGCCCTCGAGCTCACTTTTGATCATTAACAACTAGCTCATTTATGACAAATGGCCCTGAAAAACTAGCCGCTAATCATAAAATGTTTGACAAATCTGAATTATGTTAGTTCCTATGAACTCTTGGTATATAAATGGGCATGTAGAAATTTAACCTTGATGTGTTTGCTCATCAGAAGACAACGTTTGAAAGTGGTTTCTTAGCCTCTGAGCTTGATTTGAACATTTTTTGTAGCTAACAGGAAAATGTAAAAAGAGAGTTGTAGGACCCTTATGGGGTTGCTAGACCACCGTGGAAACTTTTAACACATGTAAATAACTGTTTGAAAAATCTATAGTGTAACTTGTGTGAAATAGAAATTTTGACAAAATGGTGTTTCTCTCTCTCCTTTCTCTTTCTCTCTCCTTGGTTACAAAATGAAGTGAAATGAAATGAAATGAATTCATGTTTCTAAACCTTTTCTTTCGAATGCAAATTATAATTACTATTATATGTAAATAGGAAACTAAAGACATTAATTATGTTAGATTAGGGTGGATTTGAATGCCAACAATTTATTGTTGATTTCATGCTCACATGGTTTTGCAGGATGCAAGAAGGATGGCGAAAAGGCTGATGTGTAATTCATTATTTATTATTGTAATTTATATAGGTCATTGTAAAATGAATATATGTATAATGTAGTCTCATGCTACAGAAATGTTATATTTGAAATTTGCTAATATGTATGGGATGCTAGTTTTAGGGATATCTTAGGAAATGTGCATTTAATCACAGGTTCAATTTGATTCATAGTTACGTATATGGTAAAAGAGTTATGATATATATATAGTAAATGAATTTGAAGTTAATACATTGTAGTGGAATTTTTCAGTGTTCAATAAACGATTAATTAATTGTTGTGTTGTATTCTTACCTTGTAAATGTAATAAAGAGATTTAATCGAAACAATCAACCCTAGTATAACATCTGTGCATAACTTGTCTTAATGTGTGTGATCCTTCTTACCATAGAAACAAATTGAAACCATAGAATGAACTTAAACTTTGCACTTGATGGCGCCTCCTAGGTTAGGTAAATAAAACACCTAGTTGGAGTTTACCGTCATAGTCATTATGTTTAGCGATATTGTCATGAACCCATCTTTTAGGAATGACATGGTCCAACTTTATCCAGAGTATATGGTTTCCTTCTAGTTTTGGTAACCACAAGGAGAATGTCCTCTCTTCAGGTCTGACACTCGTGTTGAGTGGTCAAGACCACCTTGGAAGTCACCTTATGAGTCCTTGTTCGAAGCAACGACTATGTAGTGTAACCTTACCATCTATGGAGTAAGTAGAGCTAATACTCCCTTAGTATCCTTTTGGATTGCCAGGTCTTACGAGATTAGATCTAGAAATTAATCTCATCAGTCGAATGAAGTCCTTGTTGGATCCAGATGACATAAATGGAGATCGTGAAATACTTGTTCTAGGTCTTAAACTCTTGTTAATGAACTCCTTAGTTCCTCTCAGTAAAATGTGTTACCTTGGTTTCTATCAACATATTACCTTGGTCTTTTCTTGAAGGTGGTTTAGCATAAATATTTCCTCTTGCCTTAAACTCATATATAGTTGAGGCGTATTGATCATTAGGTACAAGTTGGAATTAAACCAAACCTCAGTTGATTAGGAGGTTAACTTGGGATTCGTGTGTAGTTATAATGCTTCCAATCATATACTTATTCAAAATGGTAAATAAGTACTTTCGTAACTCTTTATGTTATAAAGTGACACCAAAAAAAAGAGACCTAGCAAACATTGTAAATGAAATGAGAAACAATAGTATATGTGATAATGGTTTAGGAACAAAATATCACTTGAAGTCCTTATGGATGATTTAGGCATTGAATTTTTGTTAATAATGGATACAAATTGATTCTTGGTGGGACTAGGCCTTTGAGCCAGTTTAGAGTCCACTAAAAATAAGATAAAATAAAATTATGTCTTGTAAATGCTTAACTGAATCAAACTAAAATTGATACTAAAACAACCATAGTACTAAAATAAATGTGCTTCGAATGGAAGGAAGTTTATAGGAAAGAGAAACTTGAACCTTCACCTCCTTTGATGTGTATTATTTTCCCTCGACAACTTTATGGTTGGTCCCCTTGCATAATGAGGGTAAAATTAAATGTCAACTAAACATATTTTGAGAAAACAAACCTTTAGCATAAGAACGAGAGAATTAGGAACTTTGTAGGTAATTGGAAATATGGAATTTAATTATGTAAGTTATGGAGATTGTCATAAGGGATAAAGAGAAAACTTAAATGGTCAAATAATAAGTTAAATGTGAAATGAATTGCAGAATCTGTATGTGGAAAATGGATAAAATCATCCTTGTATAAAAATGTTCTTGGAATGTTAATCATAACTAAGATGTAATCATGGAAATGATGTGTTGTGGGGTTGCCAATCCTTGAGTCCCTTTTCTTGTGGTTGGGTTATTGCTAGCATTCATTCATTGGGGAAGGTGTGGCATCGACATGTATATGGTGTTTTCTTATGTCTATGTGGTTCGATGACTTATAAGTGTATATGTTATGATTTTTCCTTACTTGGAGCCTTTGTGGCATTGTGTAGTGAGAAATTAAGTCAAAAAAAATTATCCTAGTATTTTACTGTTGTATTTGTGTGTGTAAAATGTGGACGTGACATTTGGTATCAGAGTGGAGGTTCATGCTCTTGAACCTCTGGGGAAGATTGGAGTTGTGATGGTGTTGCATGATGGTGGTGGATATTGGAAGAGTAATGTGATATAAGCGTGATGTGAACTATGTCGTAATTGTGATATTTTGAACATGCACATGTTGTGTATGTTCACTTAGTGCGTATTTTTTATCATGTTGATGTGCTTGTGATGAGATTATTCTCTCTCCTTTTCATGGATTCTATGAAGAGTTCATGTGTGATGTACCACCTTATTGTGTGTGAAAAAGAATGTTATTGTGGATTACAGAGTGTTGGAGCATTTTGGACATTATGTGATATGAAGGTGTATTGATGTATTGCATGAAAAAATTGGTGTAAAGTGAATTGGATTTGTATCATGATGTCATCACCGTGTTGTGATGAATTGTGTGTGTCACCATGTTGTAATTGGAATTGACTATATGTTGTAAGGTTAGACATTGTGTTCCTCATACATATAATTCATGTAATATGTGATGGTTCATGTCATGATTTAGGGGCATATGGTGAGTGTATGATCCCTAATGTACAGTGATTGCACTTTGGGTGCAGAATGTGGTAATGTGATGTATCGTAACCCGTGAAAGTAATGATTGTGTTATTACCCTACATATATACCATGTGTAAGACATTATGGTTAATTTTTGTGAATCACCATTGTGTTAGTGATGTATTTATATGTTATGTTGTGGACCCTACACTAACCGACCCTAAGGGAAATCGGTAAAATGTGTATGTTTGGAGTGAGGAAATGTGTACCATTGACCAGTCACTCGAGCCAAGTATGAGATAGGAAGTGGAGCCTTACATAGGCTGAAAACCCACTTTTGTTCATTTGGTATGTGTGGCACTTGCTCAACGGGTGTCATACATATTGTGTTTCACGGACACCTTAGGCTCAGTAGATGGTGACTTGTACTCATTTTCTCTCTCCTGATATGGTTATTGTATGGATTAAACCTATGTGATTTTGACTATGTTGAGCCTTGTCGAAGTGGTGGTGGGATGATTCAGATAGAGATGATGACAAGTTGTATTATTTGATATGTTATTTTACGATCTGAGGCTTGATGTTCCGAGTGCCAGCAACTCATTGAGTACCCCCCTGGTGGCCATATAAGGCCACATAGTTATTGTAATGTGTTATTCCTATACATGTATTTTATTCGTAAGTTGAAAACTTTCCCTTTTCTTGCTAGAACCAATCAATTTTCTTGATTGACATGTTCTTATATTTTGGGCATTTATTTGGTTGATGCACTAACATGCAGATTTTTGCACTAACTATGGCTATTTGGCCATTTGTTTTGCTTAGTTTTAAATTTTCCTTTTCAAGTTTAAAATTTTATAGCCTTAGCCCAAGGCTTGGGATTCTTGCCACTTGGAATTTGATATGGATTGTTTATGTTGGTTCTAATGTCGTAATGTGTTGGAATAGGGTCATGGGATTCACCATGGAGTGGTGGAACCTATGGACCCACTTCATTGTATGGGGGTACGCCCCAAGGAGTTACAGATAACTAGTGGGTTGTTGAACCACGAGTTATTATGTCACTTGGGTTAGAGGTATTTGGACTCTATGCACCTAGGGCCATAGGGTGACTAGCCTCTTTTGGGGAGTGAAAAGGAAAATTTATCTTTATTTTATTACTTGAGGGAGGCATAAGAGACTTGAGGGAGGCATAAGAGACTTGAGGGAGGCATAAGAGACTTGAGGGAGACATAAGATACTTGAGGGAGGCATAAGAGATTTTTTGGGTTGATTGATGCTTTGGGAGGTACATGGAGTTGTCTTATGATTCTAGGGAGGTATATGTATTTGTTTTGTGATGCTTTGGGAGATATAGGGAGATTTTTTGTGATGTCTTGTGAGGTATGTGGAGTTGGTTTAGTGAGTTCTTGTGTACTCATGTGAGTCTTTTAGACTATTTGTTATGTTTGAGGCTTGACAGTCTTGGTTTTGTCTATGTGATGGACTTGTTTCCATCATTGGCTCTATGTAGGTACAGTCATGGTTTTGGGTCATGTGATACACTAGTTGTATATGTATCATTGACAATTCTGTTTTCAGTCACATGTGTGTGTTGGATCTATGTCTATGACATAATTGTTGGAAATTCCTTGTTATGTGGACTACTTGTGTTTCTTTCCATGGTGGAATTAGAGGCCTTGTGATGTGATATAGTCATGAAAGTATGTAAAATGATGTCTTCGTGGGTCATTGTGTTGTGTTTGAAGTAGATTTTGTGTAACAACTGTGATGTTAGTTACTATTGGGCACCCACAAACATAAGACAATTGAAAAATCTTAAACAATGAATATTAAGATTTGAGATTAATAAATACTTTAAATGAAATATTAACTAAGTAATAAGGTAAAATAGAACTACCAATCTTCATAGAACATTAAAATTTAAGATATTGTTAAATTTCTTCTAGTCTTCCCTGTGGTCATGTTGTAACGATAGAGATCTTAACCATAGATAGACATGTGTCATCATTACTTCCTTTCTTCTTATCATACTTTGAGCTTCTTGGCATTGTGTCACATCGAGGATGATGCTCTTATAAGGGGAGGGAAATGTAGTGCCAACAAAAAAAAAAAAATAATTAAAAAACATATTAATTACTGTGTTTGAGAAGTGGGTGAATGCATGTGTGGGGCAGTAGTGTGAAGGAGATGGATGTTGAAGTGGAGTACAAGGCACATGGGAGATATATGGCCAGTCAGACCTGTCATGTTTTCCCTTGCACAATAATTCAAGCACTTAATTTTTGATCCAAGTTGTTTCCAATCAAAACCCAAGTTAGTATTGTAAATTTAGCATAATTGGTTGGATCGTTGAAAGAAATGGAGTGGGTGGGTGGCTCATATAATTACAATCTAATTGTTTTTGCATAAAGTAGTGTCTCGAGATAATCCTGATTATTTTAACAAGTTTGGGTTCAGGATCTTACTTCTAGCTATGCTGCGTACAAATCGGGAGCTCTTAACTGTTTCCAATTGCATATCCTCTTTTGTCATCCTCTGCACTAAGTTTCCTACAAAGACACAAAACCATTGCCTATTGTCACGCTTACTCTGTCAGCACCAAAATGGAGGATTTTGGATTATGTTGGATGTTGTAAGTTTCCTGACAAATCTTCCATGAACATGAAACCTGGAAGCATGAAAGTCATGTAAACTATTAAGCAAAAATTCCTAAGAGAAATGTGGGTTCATGGACTATGGAACTGCTCCACTGATATAGCACAAAATGTGCTTTTTAAAAAGTATTTACTAACTTTCAAGCAAATATAATCGACAGGTTTAAAAAATTCTTCTTCTTTAATATCACTTCTCCCTAGCCACAATACTATCTGGAGACGAAAGAGATTCTTAGATAGAATCATAAGATAAGTGAAGTTTTAGTTTTTTCCCTCAACCTTACCTCCTACTCATGAACTCCCATCATCCACGATAGAGACTTTGGGCTGTGAGTTGATATTGTGATAGAAAAGGATGGGACTTTGATGAATGGGATCATCCACATTACCTGATTCAAATCGATCACATAGTTTTCTAAATATAGAAGAAGACTAATGAGGGTTTTAATGCCAAAGAAATTGGACTTCATCTATGCTCTAGGATTACTTTTGGAATCTTTCTAGGTTTTGGGGTGACATATTTTACTCTCTACCATAACATCTTGATTATTGTAGATCTATACGTGTCTCTTGTTAGCTCAGTCTCATGTAACTTCAGTTGTTATTGGTTTGATCTCCTTCCTTGAGTCATGGGTGTCCTAAATATAGCTTTTTAGTTTGGTGGATTTCTTTTGGGTTTGTGATCTACCTATCAAGTGCTTCAAGAGATGTGGTCAGCATGGATTTTTCCTAACCATGTAAGATTCTTCGTGGTTTGTATTTGGCAGAAGATTATAGTTTCTATGGAGGGATTTCTTGTATTGGTGTGAACAAGATCCTATTGCATTACATCTATAATAAGGTTTTGTATTCAGGTATGTATGGATTTCTTAGTCATGAAATGGCTATCCTGAAAGGGAGCTCTAAACATTATCATCAAACACCATTAAACATGTATTGGCCATTCTGGGTTTATATTCTTGGTTATTGAAGATCACATAAGAGGGCCTTGAGGACTGGTGCTAACTTCTTTAAGGGGCTCTAAAATCTTATTATCGGCATACCATTTAAACTTGTTTGGTTTTATTAATGGTTATGTGCAAAATGGGTTCATTGGAAAATACTTTGAGGATTTCAAGAAAAGAGTGAAATGGTAAAATTGTGGATGCTCATGAATATTCGACAAAATTCTTGAGTGAGATACTGAACCAGAATCCCGCTTGGTTTCAACCAGATTTATTCCCAGGCATGGTTTATCTCTCCTCATCTCTCATAATTTTTGTTCTTTAGTTTTTCTTTTGCAATGGACTAAAATTAGAAACTGAAGGATTTTCGTATAATTGATTGTATTAAATAAACTTGTTTTAAAACAATAAAACGTTATATCTTAACTTACAAAATCCAATATTCCTTGGTAGACATTGAATTTAAACCCTCACTTATGTGATGATGTAGAAAACGTCCCAATCAAATAGATTTCTACAGTACTCCTATTCTATTTACAAGTTAAAGTTGACTTCCCTAAAAATAGGTTGACCATTTCCTAGTTTAAATTGATAAATTTGTGATTTCTGGAGACTCAAAAAAGTAACTTTCATAACTTCAGAAAGGGGATGTTAATCTTCTTTCGTGTACCTTGTTATGTGAGGAGTCACCTCAGTCTTTGGATTGACCCCGAATGATCATTTGTGATCTTTTGACACCCTCCTAGGAGCAAGGTTGTTACTTTGTTTTGCAGTTGTAGGAAGCTGCTAAAATCTGAAAAGTTGGCTTTCATTTTGAACTGCCATTTGAACCTGAGCAAGAAATTCTTATCCACCTTCGCAAACCTCTAATGTTTTTACTAGAAAATTGCATGGAACATTCAGTTTAGGGAAAAACACTTTTTTGTATAGTTTGGAAAATCCTTTTTGTAGGCCTCTAGTCGTAGTTTGACTAGGTCAAACTGGACCAATTAGGACCAGTGGCTTCAGAAAACATGTCACATTTGAAAACATTTTTCTAGTTCTGAGTCCCGTCGACTCTGATGAATTCTCCATATATAGGGGAAATTGTAGGAAATTCCTCATTGTGCGTTCATCCATCAAACATTAGTTTTGGATGTGGTTTACTGAGCCCTTGAGCTAACTTTTAATCATTTAACAACTAGCCAATTATGA
This sequence comes from Taxus chinensis, assembly GCA_019776745.2. Classification (NCBI taxonomy): domain Eukaryota; kingdom Viridiplantae; phylum Streptophyta; class Pinopsida; order Cupressales; family Taxaceae; genus Taxus; species Taxus chinensis. Next base: position 682,801,543 of record CM034150.1, read on the forward strand.
CCGATGGCCCCAGAAAACTAGCCACCAATCATAAAGTGTTTTCACAGTTCTGAATTCTGTCAGTTCCTATGAACTCTTGGTATATAAGTGGGACACGTATAAATTTAACCGTGGTGTGTTTGCTCATCGGAAGACAACGTTTGAAAGTGGTTTCTTAGCCTCCGAGCCTAATTTGAATATTTTTGTAGCTAGTAGGAAAATGTAAAAAGAAAGTTGTAGGACCCCTGTCGGGTTTCCAAACCACCATGGAAACTTTTGACACATGTAAATAACTGTTTGAAAACTCTATAGTGTAACTTGTTGTGTGAAATTAGAACTTTTGACAAAATGGTGTTCTCTCTCTCTCCTTTCTCTTTCTCTCTCATTGGTTACAAAATGAAGTGAAATGAAATGAAATGAATACATGTTTCTAAACCTTTTCTTTCGAATGAAAATTATAATTATTATTATATGTAAATGGGAAACTAAAGACATTAATTATGTTAGATTAGGTGGATGCCATGCCAGTGATTTATCACTGATTTCATGCTCACATGGTTTTGCAGGATGCAAGAAAGATGGCGAAAAGGCGATGTGTAATTCATTATTTATTATTGTAATTTTTATAGGTCATTGTAAAATGAATATATGTATAATGTAGTCTCATGCTACAAAAATGTTATATTTGAAATTTGCTAATATGTATGGGATGCTAGTTTTAGGGATATCTTAGGAAATGTGCATTTAATCACAGGTTCAATTTGATTCATAGTTGCGTATGGTAAAAGGGTTTGTATATATATATATATATATATATATATATATATATATATATAGTAAATGAATTTGAAGTTAATACATTGTGGGGCATTTTTCAGTGTTCAATAAATGATTAATTAATTATTGTGTTGTATTCTTACCTTGTAAATGTAATAAAGAGATTTAATCGAAACACTCAACCCTAGTATAATATCTGTGCATAACTTGTCTTAATGTGTGTGATCCTTCGTAGTGTAGAAAAAAATTGAAACCATAGAATAAACTTAAACCTTGTACTCGATGGAACCTCCTAGGTTAGGTAAATAAAACCCCTAGTTGAAGTTTACCGTCATAGTCATTATGTTTAGTGACATTTTCATGAACCCATATTTTAGGAATGACATGGTCCAACTTTATCCAGAGTATGTGGTTTCCTTCTAGTTTTGGTAACGCAAGGAGAATGTCCTCTCTTCAGGCCTGACACCATGTTGAGTGGTCAAGACCACCTTGGAAGTCACCTTATGAGTCCTTGTTTGAAGCAATGACTATGCAGTGTAACCTTACCATCTGTGGGGTAAGTATAGAGCTAATACTCCCTTAGTATCCTTTTGGATTGCCAGGTCTTATGAGATTAGATCTAGAAATTAACTTCATCAGCGAATGAAGTCCCTGTTGGATCCAGATGACATAAATGGAGATCGTGAAATACTTGTTCTAGGTCTTAAACTCTTATTTATGAACTCCTTAGTTCCTCTCAAGTTAAATGTGTTACCTTGGTTTCTATCAACATATCACCTTGGTCTTTTCTTGAAGGTGGTTTAGCATAAATATGTCCTCTTGCCTTAAACTCATATATAGTTGAGGCATTGATCATTAGGTACAACTGGAATTAAACCAAACCTCAGTTGATTAGGAGGTTAACTTGGGATTCATGTGTAGTTATAATGCTTCCAATCATATACTTATTCAAAATGGTAAATAAGTACTTTTGTAACTCTTTATGTTATAAAGTGACACCAAAAAAAAAGAGACCTAACAAACATTGTAAATGAAATGAGAAACAATAGTATGTGATAATGGTTTAGGAACAAATTTTCACTTGAAGTCCTTATGGATGATTTAGGCATTGAATTTTGTTAATAATGGATACAAATTGATTCTTGGTGGGACTAGGCACTTTGAGCCAGTTTAGAGTCCACTAAAAATAAGATAAAATAAAATTATGTCTTGTAAATGCTTAATTGAATCAAACTAAGATTGATACTAAAACAACCATAGTATGAAAACAAATGTGCTTCGAATGGAAGGAAGTTTATAGGAAAGGGAAACTTGAACCTTCACCTCCTTTGAATGTGTATTATTTTCCCTCGACAACTTCTGGTTGGTCCCCTTGCATAATGAGGGTAAAATTAAATGTCAACTAAACATATTTTGAGAAAACAAACCTTTAGCATAAGAACGAGAGAATTAGGAACTTTATATGTAATTGGAAATATGGAATTTAATTATGTAAGTTATGGAGATTGTCATAAGGGATAAAGAGAAAACTTAAATGGTTGAACAATAAGTTAAATGTGAAATGAATTGCAGAATCTGTATGTGGAAAATGGATAAAATCATCATTGTATAAAAATGTTCCTGGAATGTTAATCATAACTAAGATGTAATCATGGAAATGATGTGTTGTGGGGTTTCCAATCCTTGAGTCCCTTTTCTTGTGGTTGGGTCATTACTAGCATTCGTTGTTCATTGGGGAAAGTGTGGCATTGACATGTATATGGTGTTGTCATGTGTCTATGTGGGTCGATGACTTATGTAAGTGTCGTATGTGTTATGGATTTTTCCTTACTTGGAGCCTTTGTGGCGTTGTGTAGTGATCAATGTAAGTAAAAAATAAAATCCTAGTATTTTATTGTTGTATTTGTGTGTGTAAAATGTGGGCGTGAGATATTGGAAGAGTAATGTGATATAAGCGTGATGTGAACTATGTCATAATTGTGATATTTTGAATGCACATGTTGTGTATGTTCACTTAGTGTGTATTTGTTATCATGTTGATGTGCTTGTGATGAGATTATTCTCTCTCCTTTTCATATATTCTATGAAGAGTCCATGTGTGATGTACCACCTTATTGTGTGTGAAAAAGCATGTTATTGTGGATTGTGGAGTATTGGAGCATTTTGGGCATTATGTGATATGAAGGTGTATTGAGGTATTACATGATAAAATTGTTGTAAAGTGAATTGGATTTTATCGTGAAATGTGTCACCATGTTGTGATAAATCATGTGTGTCACCATGTTGTAATTGGAATTGACTATATGTTGTAAGGTTATTCATTGTGTTCCTCATATGTATAATTCATGAAAAAAATGTGATGGTTCATGTCATGATTTAGGGGCATATGGTGGGTGTATGATCCCTAATGTACAGTGATTGCACTTTGGGTGCAGAATGTGGTAATGTGATGTATCGAAACCCGTAAAAGTAATGATTGTGTTATACCATGTATATATACCATGCATAAGATGCTATGGTTAATGTGTGTGAATCACCATTGTGTTAGTGATGTATTTATATGTTATGTTGTGGACCCTACACTAACCGACCCTAAGGGAAATCGGTAAACGGTGTATGTTTGGAGTGAGAAAATGTGTACCATTGACTAGTCACTTGAGCCAAGTACGAGATAGGAAGTGGAGCCTTACATAGGCTGAAAACCCACTTTTGTTCATTTGTTATGTGTGGCACTTGCTCAACAGGTGTCATGCATGTTGTGTTTCACGGAAACCTTAGGCTCAGTAGATGGTGACTTGTACTCTTTTCTCTCTCCCGATATAGTTGTCGCATAGATTCAACCTATGTGATTTTGATTATGTTGAGCCTTGTCGAAGTGGTGGCAAGATGATTCAGATAGAGATGATGACAATTGTATTATTTGATATGTTATTTTATGAGCTTAGGCTCGATGTTCCAAGTGTCAGAAACTCATTGAGTACCCCCTGGTGGCCATATAAGGCCATGTAGTTATTGTGATGTGTTATTTCTATAAACTTATTTTATTCGTAAGTTAAAAAATTTCCCTTTTCTTACTAGAACCATCAATTTTATTGATTGACATGTTCTTATATTTTGGGCATTTATTTGGTTGATGCACTAAAGAGACAGATTTTTTGCACTGACTATGGCTATTTGGCCATTTGTTTTAGTTAGATTTAATTTTTTTCTAAAGTTTAAAAATCTTATAGCCTTGTCCAAGGCCTTAGATCTTTCCACTTGGAATTTGAATGGTTTTCTATGTTGGTTCTAATCTCGTAATGTATTGGAATAGGGTCCTGGGATTCACCATGGAGTGGTGGAACCTATGAACCCACTTCATTGTATAGGGGTACGGCCCAAGGAGTTAGAGATAACTAGCGGGTTGTTGAACCATGAGTTATTATGTCACTTGGGTTAGAGGTATTTGGACTCTATGCACTTATGGCCATAGGGTGACCGAACTCTTTTGGGGAGCAAAAATGAAAATGTATCTTTATTTTATGATTTGAGGGAGGCATAAGAGACTTGAGGGAGCCATAAGAGACTTGAGACAGCCATAAGAGACTTGAGGGAGGCATAAGAGATCCGAGGGACGTATAAGAGACTTGAAGGAGACATAAGAGACTTATGTGTGTTTGTAATTAGTGTACTTGGAGTATTATTTTTATGTTTATGATGCTTTAGGAGGCATAGGTAATTGTTGGTGATGCTTTGGGAGGTATATGGAGTTGTTTTGTGACGTTTTGGGAGGTGTTTGTAGTTGTTTGAGTTATGTGTACTCTTGAGAGTTTGGTTTATGTATTGTGATGTTGTTTCCATCTTGACTCTATCTAGCTACGGTTATAGTTTCGAGTTACATGAAACCCTATATGTGTACATGTTGGGAATTCCATGTTGTTGTAGTCTACTTATGTTATGAAAACCTTTGTGGGAGGAGCATGTGTGATAAGTACTATGTTGTGAGTGTTATGTATCTTCTTTCCATGGTTCACTTGAGTTCTTGTGATGTGATAAAATCGAGATGGTAGATATCATGATGTCTTGTGAACCATTAGTGTTGTGTTTGGGTATTTTGTAGTAATGTGATGTTATTTGATGTCGGGCACCCATGAAACATATGACAATTTAAATTTAAAACAAAGAATATTAAGAGAGTGAGATTAAGAAGTACTTTACAGAAAAATATTAACTAAGTAATAAGGTAAACTAGAACTACCAATCTTCACAGAACATTAAGATTTTATGAAATTGTTAAAATTTCTTGACATCCCTATGGTCATGTTTGAATGACAGAGATATTATCCCTAGATAGAAATTTTCATTGTTAGATTCCTTCTTTTCTTATCGTTGTTACTACCCTTGGCATTATGTCGCATCGAGGACAATGCTCTTATAAGGGAAGGGAAATGTAGTGCCTGAAACTTTTAACAAAAAAAAAAATGAAATGAAAAAGAGGCGGGCAGTTAATAGAGCTGACAGGAGTGGATTGGAGGTGGTGTGAAGGCATGAAAAACCGGCAAGGAACGTGGTCAAGTTGAGGAGTGGAGTATGGGCTGCCAAGGGTGGCAGGTGGGAAGGTTTTTCAGCACATATCTTCCCTTACAAATAATTTAGGAATTTTTTTTGGAATCCAATGACCCTACCCACATGAAACCCAGGAAAAGGAAATTAGTAGTTTTTGGATTGTGCAGTACACATGAGGCATGGATATCCTCACGAGATAGGATCACCTTTTCCAATTGCAACACACAAGCCTCCAACCTGATTAGCTAGCCCTTTTGCCACATACTCTCAGCCTACATTAAAAAGGGAAGATCCTGAACAGGGTAAGGAAGTACATCAAAGCATAATGGAAATCTAAATTTGTTTTTAGCTTCCTCCCTATCAGCGCCAAAAAGGGATTTTTCGATATTATGTAGTTTGTAATTGTCCTCGCACATCTTCCTACAACATGTGGAAGCATACGAAAGGCATGTAAACTATTAATAAAAAATTCCTGAGAGAATTGTAGGTTCTTGGACTATAACTACTATAGGATATATGTAAAATGTGCTTTTAAAAAAGGCTTTACTAAATTTCAAGCAAATATAATCGACAGGTTTAGAGTCAAATATTCTTATTCTTATGATATCGCTTTTCCCTAGCCACAATAGTAGCTGGAGACTCCAGAGATTCTTGGATAGATTTATAACAGAAGTGATATTTTTAGTTTTTTCCGTCATTCTTACCTCCTGCACATGAACTCCCATCATCCATAATGGAGACATTGGGCTGTGATTTGATACCGTGATAGAAAAGGATGAGACTTTGATGAATATAGAGCATCCACATTACCATATTCAAATCCATCACATAGTTTTCTAAATAGAGAAGAAGACTAATGACGGTTTTAATGCCAAAGCAATTGGAAGTTTCATCTACTCTAGGATTTACTTTTGGAATCTTTATGGGTTTTGGGGTGACTGTTTTACTCTCTGCCATAACATCTTGATTGTTGTAGATCTCTGTGTGTTTCTTCACTGGCTCAGACTCACTTGTAACTCAATTGTTATTGGTTTGATCTCCTTCCTTGAATCATGGGTGTCCCTCAACGTAGCTTGAGCTTAGTTTGGTGGTTTCTTACTGGGTTTGTGATCTACCTATCAAGTGCTTTAAGAGATGTGGTCGCATGGATTTTTCCTAACCATGTAATATTCTTCGTGGTTTGTATTTTGTAGAAGCTTATAGTTTTTATGGAGGGATTTCTTGTATTGGTGTGAATAAATCTTGTTGCATTACATCTACAATAATCCTATATGCGGGTATGTATGGATTTCTTAGTCATGCTGGCTATCCTGAGGGATCTCTAAACATTATCATCAAACACCATTAAACATGTATTGGCCATTTTGGGTTTATATTCTTGGTTATTGAAGATCACATAAGAATGCGAGGACTATGCTAGCTTCTTTGAGGGGCTCTAAAATCTTATTAATGGCATACCATTTAAACTTGTGTGGTTTTATTAATGGTTATGTGCAAAATGGGTTCATTGGAAAATACATGGAGGATTTCAAGAAAAAGTGAAATGGTAAAATTATGGATGCTCATGGACTGTTCGACAAAATGCTTGAGTGAGATGTTGAACCAAATCCCGCGGTTTTGACTGGCTTCCTTCCCAGGCATGGTTTCTCTCCTCATCTCTCATAAATTATGTTCTTTAGTTTTTCTTTTGCAATGGACTAAAATTTTTAAATTGAATGATTTTCGTATAATTGAATGTATTAAATAAACTTTTTTTAAAATAATAAAACATTATATCTTAACTTACAAAGTCCAATAGGTTCTTAGGTAGACATTGAATTTAAACCCTCACTTTGTGATTATGTAGAAAATGTCCCAAACAAACTATATTTCTACATTACTTATTTATATTTACAAGTTGAAGTTGACTTCCCTATAAATAGGTTGACCATTTCCTTGTTTAAATTGATAAATTTGTGATTTCCAGAGACTCGCAAAGTAAATTTCGTAACTTCAGAAAGGGGATGTTAATCTTCTTTCATGTACCTTATTATGTGAGGATTCACCTCAGTCTTTGAAAAGACCCCGAATGATCATTTGTGATCTTTTGAAACCCTCTTAGGATTAAGGTTTTTTACCGTTTTGCAGTTGTAGGAAGATGGTAAAACTTAAAAGTTGGCTTTCATTTTGAACCACCATTTGAACCCTAAGCAATAAAATGCTTATCCACCTGTGCAAACCTCTAATATTTTTACAAGACAATTACATTAATCATTCAGTTTAGGAAAAAATACTTTTATGTATAGTTTGGAAAAGCCTTTTTGTAGGACTCTAGTTGCAGTTTGACTATGTCAAATTGGACCAATTAGGAATGGTGGCTTTAGAAAACATGTCACTGGTTGAAAACAAATTTCTAATTCTGAGTCCCATCAAATCTGATGAGTTCTCCTTATATAGGGGAACTTTTAGGAAGTTCCTTGTTGCACGTTCATCCATCAAACGTTAGTTTTGGGAGTGGTTTTCTGAGCCCTCGAGCTCACTTTTGATCATTAACAACTAGCTCATTTATGACCGATGGCCCTAGAAAACTAGCCACTAATCATAAAGTGTTTTCTAGTTCTTAATTCTATTAGTTCCTATGAACTCTTCGTATATAAGTGGGCATGTACAAATTTAACCATGGTGAGTTTTCTCATCAGAAGACAACGTTTGTAAGTGGTTTCTTAGCCTCTGAGCCTGATTAAGTTTTTTGTAGCTAGCAAGAAAATGTAAAAAGAAAGTCGTAGGACCTCTGTCAGGTTGCCATACCACTGTGGAAAATTTTGACACATGTAAATAACTATTTAGAAACTCTATAGTGTAACTTGTGTGAAATAGAAATTTTGACAAAATGGTGTTTCTCTCTCTCCGTTCTCTTTCTTTTCTCTCTCATTGGTTACGAAATGAATTCATGTTTCTAAACCTTTTATTTTGAATGCAAATTATAATTACTATTATATGTAAATAGGAAACTAAAGACATTAATTATGTTAGATTAGGGTGGATTCCATGTTAGTGATTTCATGCTCCCATGGTTTTGCAGGATGCAAGAAAGATGACGAAAAGGCGACATGTAATTCATTATTTATTATTGAAATTTTTATAGGTAATTGTAAAATAAATATATGTATAATGTAGTCTCATGCTACAGAAAATTTATATTTGAAATTTGCTAATATGTATGGGATGCTAGTTTTAGGGATATCTTAGGAAATGTGCATTTAATCACAGGTTCAATTTGAATCATAGTTGCGTATGGTAAAAGGGTTTGATATATATATATATATATATATATATATATATATATATAGTAAATGAATTTAAAGTTAATACATTGTGTGACATTTTTTAGTGTTCAATAAATGATTAATTATTTATTGTGTTGTATTTTTACCTTGTAAATGTAATAAAGAGATTTAATCGAAACGTTGAACCCTAGTATAAGATCTGTGCATAACTTGTCTTAATGTGTGTGATCCTTCATAGCGTAGAAATAAATTGAAACCATGGAATAAAATTAAACCTTGTACTCGATCGCGCCTCCTATGTTAGGTAAATAAAACCCCTAGTTGGAGTTTACTGTCATAGTGCTTATGTTTAGCAACATTGTCGTGGACCCATATTTTAGGAATGACATGTTCCAACTTTATCTGAAGTATGTGGTTTCCTTCTAGTTTTGGTAGCCGCGAGGAGAATGTCCTCTCATCAGGCCCAACATCATGTTGATTGGTCAAGACTACCTTGGAATTCACCTTATGAGTCCTTGTTCGAAGCAACAACTATGTAGTGTAACCTTACACTCTGTGGGGTAAGTAGAGATAATACTCCTATTGGTGCAGAATCAAAACACCCTTGAGTGCCCACAAATAGATGCATCTCTCAAAGTGTGGGACCTTACGAGTTGAGAGAGCTCTCCGGATTAAGGTCGGTTCCTATTCCTCTGTTCAGGTGCACACAAATAAATCATAGAGGATCTATTATAAACCTACTTTATCTTACCAAGGAGACATGGTTGAGAAGATGCAGAAAATAAACCTAAGCTAATGAGGTGATGCACCAAAGGAATGTTAGACACCTCATTTTCAATTTAACACAGACCATAGAAATGCAATGCAAACTACCATGCGCAGATAACCAAACTATGCAATGAGAGATCAGAAGGCAACAATGAACACATGAGAGGGTCAAGAATCATCCACAAACATATATTATTGCTCCAAAGTCGATACAGTACATTACAGTGGCCAAGAGGTAAAAATTTGCATTACAACTTGAATGGGAGGTTTGGAAACTCCACAAATTCTCTTGCAGACAAGGGAAGAAGGGAGGGTGCAAAACAAAACTTTCCAACCTTTACAATGAGAGCTAAACTTCTTCTTTTATAGATTCAACAAAGGGAGAAGGAGAAAAGAGGTGGAAAATTTAATTTGGAGCTCAGCTACCAGCCATCAATGCCACTGTAAATCTACCCACAATCTATCAAATCTACCTCTATTACTGTTTGGCATGTTGAAGGAGGAAGAACGGTAGATCAAATCAAATCTGATCTGGTTGTTGGAGTGATTGGATCCTATATTAATGGCATGAAGATGTTTTCCCCATTTTTCACCCACCTAACCTTGTCAAAATTAAAGTTTCAGATTTCCATGGTGGAGGAGGTCGAGATCTCTCTAAAGGTGCTCCCACCCAAATTTTAGGATTTTGGGCACTGGATCAAAAGATATGGCCATTGAAATATTTGAATCAGGTTCACTACAAAAAATGGCAATATGCAAGGGTTATCCAGAATGGGTTTGTGGCAGCCCCATGAAATTTGAGACTTTTCACCCCTTTTGCACAAAAATACAAAAAATACAAAATTTGCCCGGTGCAGCCCCCAATTTCCTTTTGTCTAAGTCCTTTCATTCTTGAGGCATTATGTCTGACCGGTCCACATTTTGCACATTTGGGAAAAAAATTACTTCAAGACCCCTTGATCCCGCATGTAATTTAGGCGTGTGACTCTGTCTCCTTTGTTGGAATTTTCAAGGTTGACTCACCTTTTATACTTTATGACTCTTGGAAGGATGGACAAATGTAAAAATTACTCCCGAGACCCGCCTTCCTACCTTTGACTTGGAACAGGCCGGTGCGTGGAGGCTTTGGTGCACATGTCTGGGGATCCCTTTTGGATTTTATCTTTTGAAGTTATCTGACACGTGTCTCCTTTTCAAACGGCTTTGCTTTGTTCCTTTATGTTTTTTTTGACTAAGACCCACTTTTGGATTTGGCGGGGCCGTAGATGTGACCAGGATGACACGTGGAGGCTTCGGCAAGCTTGTCTTAAGGATTTGATTTTGATTTTCTTTGAAGATCTTAGACATGTGGAAGCCTCACGCTTATTTGAGTCTCTCCACTTTGGGCCACTTTTTTGCCTTTGAATGTGCACCATTAAGACAAGTGGTGCCTTCCTCCTGCACTCTTATACTTAACTGATTTGGGCCCACTTTCCATTTGACTTCTATTGACCCTGGCCACGTGGAGGGCTGGTGCAAGTTTGAGTCTCTACCTTGGGCTCCCATCTTGAAATTGCATCGAGCTGACACATGGTTCTTCCACTTGTTTGGACTTTTCAATGGATAAATTTGTCCCTTTTTGGGCCTGGGACACATGGAAGCTCCGCACTCATTTGAGTCTTTTTTTGAGTTTAATCTTTGGAGATGCACCGATGAGGCACGTGGAGGCTTCCACTGATTCTTCCATACTTAGCCAATTTTGGGGCTCGCTCTGAATCATTTGTAGAGCCCGAAGACTTTGAGTCTTTCTCTGTTTCTCTCCTTTGAGCCTCTGGTTTTCTGTGACACTATTTGGTCCTTCCCTGACCCTGCTCCTCCATTTTAGAGCCCGTCTACAACCTATTTGTTGGATTTGAAGCGTGGGCTCGTACGATGGAACCATCCCTTGGATTTCTTCCTACACAGGGTTGTGTTTGATCAATTTTGTTGGGGGAAAAATTGAGATAACAATTTGGTGACTCGCGGGGATGTCTGCCTGCTAGATGAATAGACCAGTTGCCTTGTTGTATCCATTGGGCACAGAGTCATGGGTGGTGACTTGATGTTGATCTTGTTCTTTGAAAATGGACCTTTTGGGGCCCGATTTTAGTTGCTCTGTATTTGTTCTATTAGAAAATGGGCAACTGTCATGGAAACTATGGGTCTTCCTATTGTAAATGCTGAAGGGCCTGGTGCATTCACCTGGAGGCACATTGAACTGTATAATGACACAAACCTGGAGCAATAAAAAACCTATGTGCCACAACACTTAGGGAAACAAAACCTATGCTACAACAAAACAATGTGCATATGCACTTAGGGAAATTAAATTCTATGCTAATATTTACAAGGGTGGAACCTTCCCTTTTAGTAGCAATGTTTGAGATAGATCCTGTTCACTGGGATCTATAATTCTTCGCCATCCAATTTAGCCAGCTGGAAGGCATTTCTTGCTTTTGCACCCTGTGATCATGTAGGGGCCACTCCAAATGGCATCAAACTTGGAATGCTTTCCTGGCTTTTCCCGATCTACATCCCACTTTAGAACTAAGTCCCCTTCGTGAAAGGTCCTCATTCTTTCTTTCTTATCAAATCCTTTCTTGATCAATGCTTGATCCTTTTCCATGCTCTGCAATGCATGCTCTCTTGCCTCTCCTACTTCCATCAGCTCTGCATACCTGATTTCCATAGGTTCAAACTCAGCTAGCTCCAACTGTTTCATGAGCTCCAGAGCGGGAAACTCCAATGAGATGGGAAATACTGCCTCTTTTCCATATACAAGCTTGTATGGGGAGTTACCTATGGACCTCTTGGATGTGATCCTATCAGCCCATAGAGCTGATTTGAGCTTTGTATGCCAAGTTCTCTAATTTTCATCAAGATTCCTTCTGATAATCCTTAATAGGTTCTTGTTTGTGGAATCTTCTTGGCCATTACCTTGAGGGTAATAGTTTGATGAAGTGCTGAGGTATACACCATTCTTGACAGCCCATTCAGTGATCCTTGTATCAAGGAATGCCAATGCATTATCTGATATAATAGTGGCAGGGACTCCAAACCTAGTGGCTATTCCTTCATAGAAATCCAAGATGTTGGATTCATTTTCTTCCTTAAGTGCCACTGCTTCAGTCCACTTGGTGAAATAATATGTTGCTGTAAGTATCCACTTGTGGCCCTGGCTTGAATTTGGGTTAATCACCCCAATAAAGTCTAGTCCCCATTACATGAATGGTTGATCCACTAAAATTGGGCGAAGGGGAAGGCTGCTAACTTCTCCTTTCCTGTGAAGAATGCACACTTCTTGCACTTCTTGATCTATGAGTAGCAGTCCCTGAACACTGTAGGCCAATAATAACCAGCTTTCATGATCTTGAGAGCTGTTACTCGAGGAACAAAGTGACCTCCTGCTTCTCCATCATGGAACTCATGCAACACTCTCTCAATTTGGCCTATCCCAATGCACCTCAATAGAACACTATTGATATCCTTCTTAAACAAGACACCACCAACAAGCACATATGGGATGGCTTGTAACCTAAAGTATCTCCTCTTTTCTTTGTTCCATTCTGGAGGGCACAAACCTGTTTGGAGATAATGCACTAAGGCTTGAGTCCAACATGGAATAGGTGCATCATTAGCTGGCTGCTCTTGATCATTTCATAGTAATAGGACAACCTCTTTTTCATCCACTGACTCAACTTGTTGCTTGGAAGCGAGTTGCTCACACAAACCCTTGCCATGAACTAGTTTGGTCACCTTGATCTCAATGTCATATTCCATTACCCAAGTGATCCAACTTTCTCTCTTCTCATTCAAGCCCTTTTTTAGGAGAAAATCCTTGACACTAGCATGGGATACTAGCAGTTGAATCTTATTGTTTGAGACCAAGTGTCTGAACTTCTTCAAGCTCCTAATAACAACAAGGACATGTTTTTCAATGAAAGATTATTTTACCTCATAGTCCTCCAAGCTCTGACTGAAGAAGGCTATTGGTTGTTTTGAACCTTCCTTGTTGGGCTGGACCAAGATGGCTGAGATGGTGTCTAACCCTCCAAAAGCATATAACATGAAGTCTTTTGAGAAGTTCTGGGTTAATAAGAGTTGGAGCCTATGATATTGCAAGCTTGATGGCCTCAAAACTCTCTTTGCCTTCTATTGTCCATTTAAATGCAAGACTCTTCTTTAACATCATTGTTAAAGGTTTCACAAGAGTGGAAAAATCAGGTACAAACCTGCGAACAAAGTTTATCCTCCCCAAGAAGCTTTGGAGAGACTTTTTGTGTTGTGGTAATGGAAGTGTCTGGATGGCTTCAACCCTTTCAGGATCAATTGTCAACCCTTCTCTTGAGACAATGTGGCCCAAAAATTTCCCCTCATGAGCCAGGAACACACACTTCTTTGGGTTTAATGACACTCTGAACCTTCTACACCTCTGAAATACCTGTCTAAGGTGGAAGAGATGGTCTGTACAACATTCTTTGAGAAGACAGTGATATCATCTAGATACACCAGAACCATATTGTTGATCAAGCCTTTGAATGCCATGTCCATAGCTCGCTGGAATGTTGCTCCAGCATTTGAAAGTCCAAATGGCATCTTCTTATAAGCATATGTACCCCATTTGGTGGTGAAGGTTGTCTTGAATTGATCTTCTTCTTTCACCATTATCTGATTATAGCCTGAGTATCCATCTAGCAGTGAAAACCTCTCGGAGCCAGCTACAACCTATAAGATCTATTCCATTGATGGAAGTGGATAGTGATCCTTGAGTGATGCTATGTTTAGATCATGAAAGTCCACACAAAGTCTGATTTCTCCATTTATTTTCCTCACAGGCACCAAGTTTGCAACCCATACTCGAATGCTTGATAGGGAAGATGATACTAGGCCTCAATTATCTTATTCAACTCTTTTCTGATGAGAGGCTCAATGTGAGGATTTACTGGCCTTTTCTTCTGTCTGAAAGGCTTAGATCCTGGATCCAGCTTGATAGTGTGTTGTGCCAGCTTTGGGTTGAAACCTCTTAAATCTTTGTAAGTCTAGGCAAAGACATCTGGGAATTCTTGACAAAGTTGAATAAACTCATATTTTTCTTGTTGAGTGCTTACCTTGCCAATCTACAATGTTTTTCCTTCCTCTATGAAAATGGGCTCTGAATCTTCACCCTTTACCTAAATATTCACCTTCTCCTTTCAGAATTGGTCATTTGGGTTGAAGATTGATTCCAAAGTGACAAGACCCTTTGGTAGTTTTTTAGTCCTCAGCTGCACCACTTGATCGCCATATTGTTGCTCCAGTTTTCCTTGGTTCCTGGAGGAGAACTCAACTTCTTCTTGTAGAAAGTTGACAATTTTGTTGATCATTTTTGAAGGACTTGCCAACTTGTGTTGTTGTCTAGGATGGTTGGCCTCACAACCAACTTGATATGGGGCTGAGATTTATCACTCTTGATACTCTCCACAATGTCAAAGGCTTCCCCAATTGCTGCCAATCTGTCTGCTACTTCATTCTTCTTCCTTGGGATGGAATTGATGTTGAATGCTTCAAAATCCTCAATGAGGTCCCATACCTGGTTCTTTGTAGCTCTTTAACAGGTCATTCTTGGCAGCATTTTTTCCTTGGACCTGATTAGCAACTAGTTCACTGTCACCAAACACTTGCAAGTTTCTTATACCCCTTTTCCTTGCCCAATATAGTCCATGGACCAAAGCCTTATAATCTCTGTTGTGTTGTTTGAACAGGAAAATTAGAAATGGAAAGTTGAGTAGTATTTCATATTGGGGGGAAAAAGCATAGCTCCTCCTCCGGCTCCTTTTCTACTTCTTGAGCCATCAAAGAATAATTTCCATACTTCATTATCATCTTTGTGGTCTTTCTTAATGATGTCAGGAAGAGGATGATCCCCCTCATGAAAACAATAGACTCCTAGCTCAGATTCCTCCATATCTTTATAAGGGTAAAAATCATGCCTCTTATTCACCCATTCATCGAGGGTCAAGTCTGGGATACACCCCACCTTGGTATCTACTTCACAAGTTCTTGGGAGGTCCTCTTGATCAAAGGATGAACAATTGGCATTGATTGGGTTGGGTACATAATACTCAATATGGTAGTCTGCAATGGGCTCAGATCTAATTATAGCCTTATCCCCATACCTTGTTCTAAAAAGCATGTGCGACCAATCAGTAGACAGATAGCCTCCAATCTTAGCAGTGAAGTCTCTCAACAAACACAATGCAAAATGTGGTGGCAAGTGTATGACTTATATTTTTTGTAATACAATAACATTGGGGTAGGCGTGTAGTGTGAGGCTTAAATATTTGATGACTCCAACTGTCATTACCGTTGTCCCATCCAATTGCACTATGCCCCTAGAGATGACTTCGTATTGAAGACCCAACTGATCAGCTATTTTTTTTGGCATTACAGAGCTACTTGCCCCCAAATCAATCATGCAATTATGTACCAATTTGTCTCCAATGATCAATGAAACATAGAATGGAGGGGGCTTCAGATTCTTACCTTGTTGTCTTCCATGGCTTCCCTCGGGCTGAGTTGCATTGGTAAACACTTTCTCTTGTTGGTTGGGGGGCTGATTTGAGCTTGACAATTGGCCATAGTAGTCTGCAACAAATCTCTCTATCATGGGATAGCCAATGACTCACACATTGAAATATTCACATTTGTCTTCTTCATTTGTTCAATGATGTTAAATGAGCTATCCTTTTTCTACCCTTTTCCTGGTACATTTTTCTCTTGCACATGGGTCGATACATCCATTTGTCTGAGTGGGTTTGGAAGGTGGATTGGACTGACTCTGCATATTGGGAGTTACATTCTGAGTGCCAATACCTTGTGGGGTGATGGAGGGTTGAGGATTACCTAAGTTTGGTGATTGTCCCTCTCCAATATTCCTTTTCTTGGATCGTGTATTGGCAGCTACACTTTGATAAGGGGCTTGATTCATACCACAAAAATCTTCAGCCTTCCAATTGACAAAGCATAGCTTCACTTGGAGAAGCCTCTTGTTGAACTCCTTGCTACTGATTTTCCTCTTGGCTAGACTCTTGTGACACACCAATGGTCTGTACCATCAAGTCCTAGTTTAGTACACCATTAAAACACATTGATTGGTTACATGGCTGATTGCATGGGAAACATCAATCATACTCTTGTGCCATGTTATTTTGTGTTGGAACCAAATCCCTTGATGTTGAAGTTGTGTTTGGATCATATGACCAGAAGGGCCTAGCAGCTTGAGGTTGTCCTTGGTTTTGGTTCTGATTTGTAGCCTGAGTTGGTGGTCTATTTTGTTGATATGGGGGTCTAGCCTGATACTGAGATCTGAGGCTGATATGGCCTATGAACTCTGAGCTTGCTTCCTCTTGATAGTCACTAGTTCATTCCATAGGTTTTGCAGTTGTTTAATAACTTCCTGAAGCTCTTTTGAAGCTGTTAGAAGATTATGAGGAAGAGGCTTCAGCCAGAACTCTGATTCCTAGGAGTAGGTATAGGAGCTAATGTAGGATGTCTGACTAGTGTTTGGGTCTCCTAATTCTAGTTATACAGGTATGGGTGGCCTAGGATAAAGTTTTCCATACTTGAATTAAAAAAATTTCAGAGATTATAAAAATGTTATAGGTTGAAAGTAAGGTTGTTCCTCCAATTCATTGAATCATTGAAGCAACATCATAAGTTAGAGGTCTAAGAAAGTACAGGAAAGAACCTTCATCTATGGGCCTTACATTCTAATGGAATCATATCCCAGGTCCTTTGAAATCTGAAGGTTGAAATCTGTCAGCTGTTCATTAGGATCCCTCTTAATTCTTGTTCAAATGTTCCAACAGGGATATATTTTCTCCCTTGTATCGAAATTGATTGTGAAGAGTTGTACATAGATGGTCCCAAGATCTAAATGGAGCCTGTCTGTTAGACTTCTAAACCATTGTGAAGCCTTACCCTTAAGCGAGGAGGCTAGTAACTTGAATGCAATATACATATCAAGTGATGTCATGAAATACACATACCATTTGTAATATCTTAAATGTGGTAACTAGGAGAAGTCTTGGTCTCTCTAGTGAAATATGGATATGACTATTTAATGATACTACTGAGAACTGGAGTTTGTGCATTTCGAGGGCAAGTGGGCTGCTACTAAGTGAAGTTGACATAGGGGTTTAATAGTTGTGCCATTATGATTGGCCTGACAACCTTTTTTCATTTAGTGAATGTTCTACCAAGCAGGATGTGTTGACAAGGTTCTATTTGGCGGGGATGAAGAGACGTTTGAGATCTTCTTCCCCTTCTTCCTCTATTTGGAGTATAAGTTTAGATATACAAATAATCCCTTTTTTCTAGTTCTTGACCTTGTCTTTATTATTCTTATGAACTTGAAAAGCTTAGACTATTGTAACTAGTTTACTTGTGATCTCTTTAGGAGTCGTCAGATGTGCAAACTTCAGATCTTCTTAAAAGCTGAAAACATGTAATAAGTGCACATCAATCTTGCTGCAGTAAAGATGAAGACCTTCTTTGTCCCACCTGGGCATGCCAAAATTATTAGGTACAAAATCACATCACTCCATTAGACACCTGCAACTATATGAGTTGACATTCTTAGTGTGATTCCACAACATAGTGAATCTCTCAAAGTGTTGGACCTTGCATGAGTCGAGAAAGCTCTCTTGGATTAAGGTCGGTTCCTATTCCTCTATTAAGGTGCACACATGACTAAATTACAGAGGATCTATTCTAAACCTATCCTCTATCTTACTAAGGAGATATGGTTAAGAAGATATAAAAAATAAACCTAAGCTAATGATGTGATGCACCAGAGGAATGTTAAAGTAATTGTTTTGAAATCTAACATAGACTATAGAAATGTAATACAAACACCATGCAGAGATAGCTAAACTGCAAAGAGAGATCGGAAAGCAAAAATAAACACATAAGAGGGTCAAGACTCGTCCAAAGATATATATTATTACTCCAAAAGTTGAATACAATGCATTATAGTGGCCAATAGGAAAAAAGTCTTGCATTACAACCCAAATGGGAGGTTCTAAAGGCTCCCGAAATTCTCTTGAAGACAAGGGAAGAAGGGAGGATGCAAAAAACAATCTGTCCAAACCCCTTTACAAAGAGCCCCACCCCCCTATTTTATGGATTTCAGCACATAGAGAAGAAGGAGATAGAGGCAGAGAAAACTAATTTAAAGCTAAACTACACAGTCATTAATGCCTTTGCACCAATGTGCACCCACAATATATCACATCTACCTCAATTACTTGTTCTGGTGCATTAGAAGGAGGAAGAATGGCGGATCCGGTAAAATCCAATCTGGTTGTTGAAGAAAGATGGTATCCTACACTAATGGCACGAAGACCTTTTCCATTTTTCACCCACCTAATCTCATTTCAAAATTAAAGTTTCAGATCTCCATGGTGTAGATGTTGTCAAGATCTCTCTTATGGTGCCAGAATTTACTAGATCTCGAGCACTGGATCAGAGGAGATATGTCCATTTTAATATTTGGATCGAGCCCGTACAAAAAATGGTGGAAACCAGTTAGTAGAATACAAGTCTCGTGGACCTCAAAATTAACTTTTTACACCTTTTAGCACAAAAATACAAAAATGCAAAATTTTCCCTGCAGCCCCGCAATACCTTTTTGTCAAAAAATCATCTGTCGGGCTACGTTGGTCCGC
The DNA here is from genome assembly GCA_019776745.2 of Taxus chinensis. Classification (NCBI taxonomy): domain Eukaryota; kingdom Viridiplantae; phylum Streptophyta; class Pinopsida; order Cupressales; family Taxaceae; genus Taxus; species Taxus chinensis. The sequence goes on from CM034150.1 coordinate 682,820,603, forward strand.
ATTTTCCATTTGGGAAAAAGAAATCACTCCAAGGCCCACTAGACCGCATGTAATTTATGCCTGACACGTGTCTCTTTGGGCATCGGCATGGAGGCACAACTCATTTTTATACTTTATGTCTCTTGGAAAAGGAGCCAAAAAAGTAAAAATTACTCCCAAAGACCTGCCTTCCTACTTTGACTTGGAACGTGGCGACGTGGAGGGTTGGTGCACGTGTCTGGGGACCATTCTTTTGGATTTTTGTTTTTAAGTTGCGTAGGGATGACATGTGGATACTTTTGCATGGTTTCACTTTGTTCCTTTATGTTTTTTGACTAAGTCCCTTTGTTTGGTGGGGCCATACATTTGACCTAGGGACACATGGAGGCTTGATGCTTATCTAAGGACCTGGTTTTGGATTTACCTTTAAAGATGCACTGGGTTAACACATGGAAGCCTTACGCTTATTTGAGTCTCTGCTTTGGGCTGCGCCTTTGAATGTGCGTCTTTAAGACACGTGGCACCTTTTTCCTGCACTCTTATACTCAACCGATTTGGGCTCACTTTCCATTTAACCTCTATTGAACCCTATCCACGTGGAGGGTTGGTGCAAGTTTGAGTCTTTGCCTTGGGCTCCCATCTTGAAATTACACCGAGCTAACACGTGGTCCTTTCTGCTCATTTGGAATTTTCAATGGCTGGCTCTATCCCTTTTCGAGCCTGGGGCATGTGGAGGCCCTGTGCTTGTTTGAGTATGCTTTTTGATTTTAATCTTTGGAGATGTGCCGATGAGGCATGTGGAGGCTTCCGCTGATTCTTCCATACTTAGCCAATTTAGGCTCACTCTGAGCCATTTGTAAAGCCTGCAGACTCTGAACCTTTCTTTGTTTCTCTCCTTTGAGCCTCTTGTTTTCTTTGACACTGTTTTCTTCCTTCCCCAACCATGCTCCTCTATTTTAGAGCCAGTCTACAACCTTTTTGTTGGATTTGAAGTGTGGGATCGTACGACTGAATCGTCCCTTGAATTTATTCCTGCATAGGGTCATGTTTGATCAATTTTGCTGGGGGTAGAATTGAGATAACAACTCCCTTAGTATCCTTTTAGATTACCAGGTCTTACAAGATTAGATCTAGAAATTAATTTCATCAGCGATTGAAGTCCATGTTAGATCTAGACGACATAAATGGAGATCGTGAAATACTTGTTCTAGGTCTTAAACTCTTGTTAATGAACTCCTTAGTTCCTCTCAGTTAAATGTGTCACCTTGGTCTTTTCTTAAAGGTGGTTTAGCATAAATATGTCCTTTTGCCTTAAACTCATATATAGTTGAGGCGTAGATCATTAGGTATAGTTGGACTTAAATTAAACATCAGTTGGTTAGGAGGTTAACTTGGGATTTGTATGTAGTTATAATGCTTCCAATCATATACTTATTCAAAATGGTAAATAATTACTTTCGTAACTCTTTATGTTATAAAGTGACACCAAAAAAAAGAGACCTAGCAAACATTGTAAATGAAATGAGAAACAATAGTATGTGTGATAATGGTTTAGGAACAAAAATTCACTTGAAGCCCTTATGGATGATTTAGGCATTGAATTTTTGTTAATAATGGATACAAATTGATTTTTGGTAGGACTAGGACTTTGAGCGTGTTTAGAGTCCACTAAAACTAAGATAAAATAAAATTATGTCCTTTAAATGCTTAATAGAATCAAACTAAAATTGATATTAAAACAACCATAGTACAAAAACAAATGTGCTTCGAATGGAAGGAAGTTTATAGGAAAGAGAAACTTGAACCTTCACCTCCTTTGATGTGTATTATTTTCCCTCGACAACTTCCAGTTGGTCCCCTTACATAATGAGGGTAAAATTAAATGTCAACTACACATATTTTGAGAAAACAAACCTTTAGTATAAGAACGAGAGAATTAGGAACTTTGTAGGTAATTGGAAATATGGAATTTAATTATGTAAGTTATGGAGATTGTCATAAGGGATAAAGAGAAACTTAAATGGTCAAACAATAAGTTGAATGTGAAATTAATTGCAAAATTTGTATGTGGAAAGTGGATAAAATCATCCTTGTATAAAAATGTTCCTAGAATGTTAATCATAACTAAGATGTAATCATGGAAATGATGTGTTGTGGGGTTTCCAATCCTTGAGTTCCTTTTATTGTGGTTGGGTTATTGCTATCATTTGTTCATTGAGGAAGGTGTGACATTGACATGTATATGGTGTTGTCATGTTTCTATTTGTGTCGATGGCTTATGTAAGTGTCATACGTGTTATGGAGTTTTCCTTACTTGGATTCTTTGTGGCATTGTGTAGTGAGAAATGCAAGTCAAAAAAAAATTCTAGTATTTTACTGTTGTATTTGTTTGTGTAAAATGTGGGCGTGACAGTCATCCCATCATATTGTGTTATATCATAACCTGAAATGTTATAAATTTATAGAGATCTTTCTTAATAAATAACTCCATTTTTAGTTCATAACTATTATCATTAGAGGCACAAAATATTTAATAGAAAGTCTCCTTATCTTGACATAACAATCGTTTTGTTTGCTAACCACTCATGGGCATAAATAATACATTCACAACACTACCATGACTTTAGTACAAATCCATTCTTTGCAAGAATGCTTTACCAAGGTAATTAAATATACCTAGTAATACATTTACAATTGGATCCAAAATCCGTATTACAATATTTAATCAATGTAAAATTCCTCAAGTCGGAGTGAAACGATCTAACCAACCTTATTTATCCTGCGATGCTATAGTTTGAGAGGTGTAAGTTAAATGAACTAGAAAGAGTACTCCTACTTACTACTCTAAGTTTTGACTCTTAATTAATATTGTTATATCAAACTAACTTATTCACCCCGCAGTAGTAATGATTCCATAGAAGTTAGGGAGCTTGAATTCCTAGACATAAATCCCAAAGCTGGTGGGAGAAGAGACATGGGAAATATATGTGTAGTGCTGCGAAGGTCCACTCTGCATATGTTTCTTTTGCCTCTTCAATTGCAAGTTGTGTGATTGATGGGGGAAAACAACGGTTCTCAAAATGTGTCGGATCTGTTGTTATTACACGCAAAACAACATTCCAATCAAAGAATTTAACATATAAGGATCACATAAATAATTTTTTTTTGCATCAAACAATATTTCGGTTTAATTTCTCATAACATAAAAGTCAAACATATATATTTTCACCCAAAAAATGGCTAAGTATGGATTTCTGAGAAAAATTTACAAGAGTTTCCCCTTGTTTTTTTCACTTTAATTTTTTTTCAACAATTCAAATTAAATCATATAGACACACAAATGAAATAAATGCTTAAAAGAAAAGGTGTGGATTAAGTGATCCAACCCTCCGAGTTGGAAAATCTTGGGATATAAAAATTAAAATAAAATCTATCTACATAAAGGAAATTTATATATCCATCTGATTTTATCAGCATAAATTTTACCAACTTGGTTGGCTTATAGCATGTATTTCATTTTCTTTCATTTCACATTCAATAACAAGTTGAGTTAAATTTAAACATTTATAACTAGAGTAAAACAATCTTTCCCAACTCTTTTCAAAAATTTTAAGTGTCAATAGTTCAACAATCAAGGAAAAACATTCAGTTGAAGCACAAGGTTTCAACACTCATCACAAATAAAGATTATAAGGCAACACGAAATACATTTTTGTATAAATCTAACAAAAATGAATACCCACATTGATATTTTCATTTCCAGCAGTCTATTATTTTACCCAAATCAACTTCATACAAATCACTCATGTTTTTTGCGTAAATCTTACAAAAATGAATACCCACATTGATATTTTTATTTCTAGAAGTCTATTATCTTGCCCAAATCGATTTCACACAAAGTCATCACATTTTTTAATATAAATCTAACAAAATACGAATACATGCATTGATATTTTCATTTCCAGAAGTCTGTTATTTTACACAAATCGATTTCAAACAAATCCATCATGTTTTTTTGCATAAATCTAACAAAAATGAATACCCACATTGATATTTTCATTTCTAGCAGTCTATTATTTTACCCAAATCAATTTCACACAAAGCCATCATGTTTTTTTGCATATATCTAACAAAAATGAATGCCCACATTAAAATTTGTAACATAATACAACCCCAACGAAAAAGGAGAGGCTGAGAGACCCATTTAATCAAAAATAAAAACAAAGGGGAGCAAGGAAGAAAGCCCTTTCCTGTAAAATTGATTTTCTCCAAATGCAACCATTCCAGAAACCAAAGTATGAATTTTTTTTTTGTCAAAGCTTCCCAAAACTGAAGTTTTCTCTCCAATTCGACTACATGAAATACTCCACAAAGACTCCCTCTTTTCTCATTTTCTTCTCCTTTCCCAAAAAAACCCTAACTCACATATCTCAACGTGGGTGGGGATTTTATTAATTTGAATTTTCTTTCATTTATTAAATTTAATTTCCCGCATCCATGTGAATATCCATTAAAGTGGATAAATTTTATTTATTAACTTTAGACCATACCATTTTAAAATGTCATTACCATTATGAGCTCTAAAACAAATTATATACATATATTGAATATTCACGCTTTTACAGTGTTAAGTCACCACATTCCAATTTTTGTAGTCAAAACCATTTAATCAAACATTACTTATTAATTCCATGGGTGCGATAATATGCCCTTGATATTCTAATGACGGTAATTTTAAAATAAGCCACAAATTACTTTTATCATGCCATTCAACCAACTTATAAGCTTGAGAGGATATTGCCAAAATACTACATCTCAAAAATAAATTTCCGTAGTCATGAAATAATTATAGCAATGACACAATCTGAACCAGAAAACAAAGTTCCACAATTATAATCAATTTTTATTTAATATTTATAATATGCGGAATTTAATTATTCAAAAGACATATATTTCCCATTATTCATATTTATCCAAATAATTTAAATGCTGAGTAAAAGGGTTAATTATTGGGATGTTACAATATTAATGAATAAAATGTGGTGGTATAAATGTGGATAGGTATAAACCTTATGGGTAGATATCGGTGTTCAAATTGACAATGGTGTTAGTTTGATCAAGCGTGAAAGTTCCTTGTAGTGAAAAAGTTTGAAGGAGATGTACAATAGAGCTTTTGTTTTGCATGTACATTTCATGAGTTGTTTTAGTTAGTGAAGGCAACAATTTGGATAGTTGAGGACCAATAAGAGTGCATTTAACATTTTAAGTAGATGTTGGTATATCGAAGATCAATCCGTGGGTATGGTGAAAATTTCTCTCTTTATTGCAGTTTGCACATGTTATTTATTACAATGAAAGAGGGTTGTAAACTTTGAAATTGTATTTACTACATACAATTTGAAATGGATTGGAGTACATGTTAGAGGTAGTCAATCCACCTTTCACCTTAGCAATGTCGATCAGGAAGAAAGAGATAACATTTAGTATTGTAAAAAATGAAATATTGTATTGAAGGGCAGTTCACTGAAATTTCCATTTTCTTACCTCTATTGTTGCATTCAATATTGTTTACATATCTTAGAGTGCTTGTTTAGTATTTAGTAGAGTGATAAATGTTGATTGACAGGCTTTTAGTGCCTTATTGGGGCTATTTCACTTGACTATGTTCTTGAACAAATAAATTGGAACTTGCTTTTTGCGAGGTTGTTCTATTGTATCAAAAAAGGCTGCAAATGTCATGAACAAGTATATCTTGCATCCAATCAAATGTTATAATGTTCAAAATTTTGAGTAAGAAAGAATAAGAGTAGGGACTGAAAATGATGGAGAGAATAGAAAGACGTGAAGGTACCTATGTTTTGTCCTCTATGGGCAGACCATCTTTAATTTCAAAGACAAGCTGAGTTCCAGACTTGTGTGTAGAAGTTACAAATATTGTAATTGTAACCATTGGTATAGTTATTTGTACTCCGAAGGAGTTGTTTTATTATAGTATTCGGTATAAACTTGAACTCTTTGTATACTAGGGGTATGTTCTCTATGGTGTTGTTGTTATTTACTAGAAGAATGTAGTCACAGTCTCCACAATCGTAATTGGTCTTTGGTGCTATGTTGAACTATTTTATGCAGACTCCTTTGGATGGTAGAAGATTTTGTTTATACGCCTTAATTTGATGTCCACTTACATTTAGTTTCATATTCATTTCACCTTCTTTGTCCGTTAAGTCTATGCATAGTATTTCTTTATTCATCTCTTTATTGAGTAGTGTTTTTTATACCACAATGGCGTCCCCTTGAAACAAATTTCCAACATTGTTACTGTTTGGGTCATTGATTGATGTCGAAAAACATGGAATCGTATCTTGCCTACAAACTGGAATGGAAATGGATTAATGACACAGTAGGCTGTACATAAATTCTAGACAAGATATTTGTAATTTCTCACCTATTTTTTTTCTTTTTAGGTTGTTCTTTTACATAAATGGTTTTTGAGTTCCTTTTCATTTCATTATCCTTGCAAGAATATTAGAAAAGATAAAATTTAGTGAGTGTTTAGATGAAATATTAAAGTCCAATGTGTTCGCAGAAATGAAAAGAATGATTATAGTTTGTATGAATGAATTTTCAAAGACAAATAGGTTCAATAGTGTTATAGAAAATATTATTTATGTAATAGAATATAAATTAGTGAGGATTGGATTACAAGGATAAAAGAAACAAAGAAACTATATTAATGGATTTATTTTTTAAATAAGCATACGTGATACCTCGAGTGAGTATTAGTGTCATCTTGTGTTTGACAAAACATTGTCTAAAATGGTTTGTAAGCTTGTTATGCTTTTGATTTCCCTGCAAATACAATAGAAATGATGAAATTTAGTAATTGGGAATGAAAGGTTTGAGTTAAAAAATCAATGGAAGTGTAATAAAGCAAATTGTTTTTGTGGAATCATATTGCTTGTGGGTGTTACCTTGTAAATTGTAAACAGACCAATACATTGACATCGTGAAGAAGGTTCTCAAGAGTAATCAAATTTTATATCTCAAACATGAATAAGGTGTGAATATTTCCCCCCCATTCTTGTTTACAGATTCAGTCATAGTGAAGGTTTTTTTCCTTACAAAAATTAGTTGTCAACAGATAGAACTAGAAGCTTGTGAACCGTGAAACAATGGAATTCATGGAGGATCCACATAAGGATAAGCCCATTAAAAATCCATTGCAAGGATCAGGGAGTATATTTTTTTTTCTATTCACCAAATTAGAACAACTAGAAGATTTCTGTTAAACTGAATGGTTGCTGCAAGTAGGAAAAATTTTGAGTGTAAGTCACGGACAAAGTGTTAAAGGTTGATATAGTACTTGTATAATGTATAAGTAATAGGAAAATATATTATTGGATTGTAAAACAATGCACATTTTTGTATTGATACAAAATATGTCTAATAATAAGTTTTTTAATAACTTAATTATGCTTAGGGATTCAATGTTTATTCTATTTTGTTCTTAACAAATAGATGATAGTTGTTATGGTTCAAAAAAAAAAAAAAAATCTCTTGTGAAAGTAAGAGAGGGTAAAAATTTAGTACATGTAGGAAAATTGTTTGAGACTATGGATTTGGGTTGGTTGCAGTAAAAAAAATAAGTTTTATTTGTCCATGTCAAGTGCAAGGAATATGGAAGAATGGTCAATCCAGTATACATGTCTTTGAAATATCTGGCTAGAGGTATTGCAATTTGACCATATGTGGTTGATGTGTTTTTTAGTGAATGGATATTTTTTTGTAATGTAAAAATGAAAGTTATATCTGGACATGTGTTAATTTAAAAGGTTTTTGGTATTATTATGTTTTTGCATATCAATATTGAAGTCTCCAAATATGTATGCAGAGTGTTTCTGAGACAATTTTGACAATGCTTGATCGATAACTGCAAGGATATTTTGAAGTGACACATTTGGAGTTGCATAGAGATTTATAATAGTGAATTATTTTCCATGAACTTAAACAACAACAAGGAATTCTTCTACTTTTCCAACATGAAATTGCATCATGTGTAAAAATGGTATATAAATTTTAGTGGAAATCAATATACCATGCACATGATATGTGTATATGTGATGGAAGTATGGAAGTAGATTGTATTCGTTGCTATCAGATCTGTGTGTTGTACATGATGTCTTGTACACAATGTCATTAAGCTTACATCATACACAATGTATTGTACACGAGATTGAAGGATTATTGTATTCAAACAAAAAAATACAGTGCATGGGCGTATATCAACCAAGAAGAAAACATTTTTCAAGTTGCCATTTTGCTTGTGATAGAATGTGATTCATTTCAATAGTAACTTGATTTCTTATTTTAAAGTTTTTTATTCGTCAAAATTTGTAACATATAATTTTTTTCTATAGTCTTCACATGTGACAGGGCTATGTAAGTTAATCCATGCCTTGCGACTCCATGGAATTCTGTCAATTGTAAGTCCTTGAGCTCTATGTTTCATGCGTGCACATATAAGCTAGACTGGGAATTGGATTTGATTTGTCAAATTTTTTTTGTTTGGTGAGTGTTCCAAAGGCCTTAAAATCCAAAAAATAGGCATGGATTATGGGTCAATGTCGGAAAGACACAAGTTTGAATGTTTATCAATTTGATGTTGTTCAATGCTTAAATAACTGAATCGTATCCATATGATGTCCTTATTTTTTGTGGTAGTATAAGCATCAAAAGTGCTATCTGACCCATTGAGAAATCTGTCTTGGAGATCATAGTTACCAGAAAAGAGTTCAACCAAGATGCCTTTTTGAAAAATAATGCTCTTCGGAAGAGAATGTTTCATCATACAATGAATCTTGCTTGTTAATTGCATCGATGACAATCTTTCTTCTATGCATTTGCAAAAGAATTTTCTTGTTGTGGTCATTGACAGATTTGTGTTTTATAGAAAAGTTGTGGAAACTCAAGATCATTTGGTAGTGGTATATGATACCTATTGTTGAGGTAGGAAATGCCAATTTTTTTTTTATGATCATATTCGAGTTCTATTGAGGATTGAAACAAAAATCTAGTCTTTTTGTCTGATTGTCTCAGTCAATTCATAGACTTTGACCTTGTTTCTCCAAAAATCATATGGACTCAATCATTTTTTTATACGAGGTGTTACAAAGCATTCGTTGAAAGGTTAGACTTGGTAGAAATCACCACAAAATACCATGTCAATGTTGCCAAGCGCAATGTGGGTGATTAATTTATATCCCCGAGCCTATTGTCAGTGTGGTACAATAATTGACCACCAATAAGTGAGACTTAATCTATAAAGGCAAGTTGTAACTGTTGATATTGTTTTTATAATGTATTGAGTCGTTCAACACTTAGTGGAGTTACTTAAGTCTTTTAAAAGGTAATAAGAGTGTTGAATGAAATTTTATTCCACATGGAGTGTAAGTTGTTTTTCCTGTGAATGCCAAAATAAGATATTTTGTTTTTAGTGGATCACTTTTAGTAGAGTTATTATAGGTATGAATTAAATTCTAAAAGATCCTTTTTGTAGTGAATGTTTTCCCTATTCTTGCACCACTTGTTTGGAAGAGATAGAAAGGAGTTGTAGGATCAATATTTTTTTTAGTGCAATGTCTTTTATGATTTCCTATTGTTTTTTGTTTAACATTCTCATTTTTTGTAATATAGGTTAAAAACAATATATTGTATATTCTTAATTTTGTTCTTCAAAGGTTCAATGTAAATAACATTTTTAGATGATAAAAAACGTTCCAATAATTCCTTTAAAAATTATGAATTCAAATAATTCAATGCTCATTGTATTTCTTTGACATTCAATAAAAAAAAGAACCTTATCTGTGTCCAAACTAAGCATACAAAAACAAAGGGATAACACAACAACCTTGAAGACAAGCAAGAAAAGGGAAACCAACGAGCTTATAAATAGTTATGACACCTTTAATAAGCCCAAAAATTCCATTAACACTTTCAAAACAAAACAAGATAAAAAAAGAGATTAAAAGAATAAATAAAATGATACAATATTTTATAATATACCACCAATACTTAACATAAACTAATAATCAACAATTCTATCAAAAAATATATGACCAATAAAAAAACTGATACAGGCAAGGAGCTTGATGAAGGAGTTACGTACATGTAAGGAGCCGAACAAAGAAAACAATGAGAAGGAAACAGATGGACAACAGGATGCGAGGTAGGGATAAAGTGCAAGGAACTCATGGGATTCAAAGATATTAAAAAATCAACCAAAGGAGGTCTTGCAAATATCGACCCTAAGTGGAAACAAGAGGCTCCTTCACTGAAAGTACCAGATTCGGTGGTCCAAAGAGCTCAACACAGATTTATTTTTGTAGTGATGGGGGAATTTGTTGGAATATGAATGAATATCGACCAAATTAGGAGCTTTTTATCCCGTAAAATTGACAAGGGAAATTTTGCAGGTAACCATACCAAAATTTCTATTTTGGTCCCCTATTGAGGTCTCTTAACATTTGGAATGGCATAAAATCCCTTTCTGAAATATCTAGTTTTTAGAACTTGGTCATTTTCAACCTTTTTGGGTTGGGCGCAGTTTTCATTCGCGTTACATCAACCAAAATTGCACCCCTCTATTCCTTTGGCGCATTCTAGGGAGTGTCAACACTCCAAATGTTGCGCCTCTCAATGTTGCGCCAAGGCACAAATGCCATCTTGTTATCACTCTCTAAAGTGCATTGTGGGTGCTAAAAATGTAGTGTCGACACTCTCAAAGATGCGCCATGGCACAAATCCCTTCGTGTCGACATCCACTTAAGTGTGCCATAGGAAAAGTTGGTGGCACATTTATTGCACCTTTTGCTATATATAGGCACATCCGACCTGTCATTTTCACAATTGAAAAAATGTGAAAAGTTATTCCTCTATACTTGTCAGCGTTCCTGTCAGCCCCGCGTGTTACCATTTGTCATGTTCGTGGACCCCACATTGTCTCCTTTATGATTATATATTCTTGGTAAGTGGCCCTTACCCTTCTTGTGGATTTGTTGTAGTTTTTATGTTGAGCTAGGTGATTAGGGTTAAGTGATGAAGGAGATGGATCTAGAAGAAAGGGATAGCCCCATTTGCAAACCCAAGTACTCAACTCTAAAACCCCTTCTCCTCCTTCCAGATCTACAAATCTAGAAGACTCCGCCACAAAATAACTCAAACTCATTTGTCCCTTATTACCTGATTTGTTAAGTTTTCCCTCCTATACACCAAAATCTGAGCCAAAAGAGTGAAAATCATAATTTTTTGCAAACAAACCACTGTTTTTCCTTTGGCACAAGCTTCATTCTTATTACATCAAACACAGTCGTGCCACAGGTGCATTGTCCCTGCATGCATCATAAGCCTTCTCTGTGCCTTATAAACATTACAAAATTCCCTAGGCGTAGGTGCAAGAACACCGACAGTAGAAACAAAATTTCATGCTATGAAAACCCTTCTCACGTTGCGCAAGCTTAACCCCTTGGCACACCTCACCTTGATGTTATATCTTTTGCATCTATGCCTTGGCGCACCATAATACTATGTAACACCAATCATATCTACGCCCTACTAAAAGACTTCCAATGGTGCAAGAACACATTCCTTAACACCAACATCTAAATGTTGTGTGTAGCCTTTCCGCGCTCCGCACCCCTTTTGGCACTATTTTCTCCCATGCAACACTTTCCCAAAGTGTGCCTTGCTTTTCTAAGTCCCTGTAGCCTGCAGTAAAGCTGCGCCTTGCGCCCAGAGGCTCATAAATTGCTAACTTTTCATTCTGTAAGCTTTGATGGATGACTTAACAGCTAACATGGCTCTTTTGCGATGGGCTTCCCTAATTCTTCTTACAGATCAATAGTTGAACTCAGATTCACACATGTCTTCATCGAGTAAGAATCCAACCAAGTCCAAGGGTAAAGCCAAACTAATAGAAGAAGAAATGAAATATAAATACCAAAGGGTTAGGATTCCTGAATCTCTTGCAGAGTGTGATCTTGATATCAGAGATTCAGAACTTAGACACATTGACATGGAGGACTTCTGGGCCAGAACCAAGAAGGTCACAGGTAGCCCATGGATGGATAAATTGGTTGGCAGTGGTTTGCACTTTGTTGCAGGGATCCCAGTGAGTGCAATCAACAATGAATTTATGATGTTGGTGAGCTGTTGTTACAATAAGGACACAAGATGTGTCAAAAATGAGAAGGGCGAGGTGATAATCAACCTCACGACCAAACATTTTGAGATCATGTTGGGTATCCCTCACCACAGACATTTTATAGCAGTGAGCCAAGAGGACTGTATGAAGACATGGACTGAAAACAAAGACACATGTATGCAGTTAATGAATGAGGTGTACCTCAAGAATAAGAAGGTAACAAGCAGTTGGCCACAAGTCATTCATCGCAGTGACTTTTCAGAGGAGCTAAGTCACACAATTACCTTCCTGAGCAGGGTGTTTGGGCTCTTCTGATGCCCATTACTTTCACAAGTGGATGCTCAGGTATTTACAAACAATGAATAAAAATGTTCCTGATCAGCATTTTGAATGGGAAGAGATTATCAGCAGTACACAATATCAGAGAAGCTTCAACAACTTTCGACAACTGGGAGGTTCTATATGAACTCCTATGTGGTATATGTGGTTTCCTCAAAGAGGGACTACCCATCATTGAATCGGTATGGGGTATGGCCCCAGGTCAACATGTATGAGTACTATCTAGAGTTAAGACTGGAGAACAACATAGCCCAATTCAGTAAAATCAACGATGTCTTCTTCTATAGCGTCATCTACCTCTTGAGGCCCAACATGCCTTACAGTCAGACGACCAAAAGCGTAGTCACCACTACAGAGAAGTGGGGAGCGTTATTCATGCAATTCCCAACTTTCACCTATCTCATAGCCGTTAACTTCTTTGGAGAGGCCGCCAAATTTCTGAGGTATGCGGGACCCAAACTGATCCTATTGAAGCTATCTAGACAACTTATCACATACCATGAGAAGTGTTTGAAAAGGAAGAAGGGTGGAACTCCATTCCCCCTCACAGTGGGCATGTACACCTGCACTTCACATAGCAAATCCCGGGAGATGTTTGTCAGAGCTTGAATTGCTCAATTTTGAAGCATAATTTCCCGGTAAGGCCAACCTGTGATCCTCATGATTGCCTTCCAAGGGAAAATATCGATCCAATTCACATCACTCAGATCGAAGACATCTACATCGATCTATATCATGAAGTCAAGCTCAGACGAAAGGATCACTCTTGTCTAGCCCTGGACAGAGATCAATCAATATGGTGTGGCTATCATCCCAAAGGATTTCCAAGAAACTGATCAAGAAGTTGATCAAGTTTATCTGGACAAGGATGGGGACAATTGGCCATTTTCCAAAATTTATAGAAACAAGGCCCCTCAGACTATTGAGGAAAGGGTCAAGGGCACTCTGGACAGCACACTGAGTATTGGTGTAAGAAAAATGGTATCATCTACCTTGTGGTAGACTTTACCACGACTCCCTTGGGTGATGCACTCACCAAGCTGAAACACTTGCCTAAAGGCAAAGGAAAAGATATAGAAGGAGAAGCAAACACTACTTAGAGAGGAAGTTCCTGAAAGCCCTCCTTCTGCTGCTGCTGAGGAAAAATTTGTGGACTTAGTATCTCCTAAGAAGATAATAAGCAGCCAATGCTCCAACAGACACATCCACTTAGGGTGTTCATCACATGCTCCAACTAGTGAAGTATCAACCATTCCTTCTCTTACTCCTCCTTCCCCTCCTCATGTCAGCTCAACCAACCACTCCTTTGGTTGTGTCTTCTTCCCCGTCTTCTACCATTCCCCCTCCCTCTTCCTCCATCTTCTCTTCCCTCACGGATCTATCCCTAAGCATTTCTTTACTCATCTCACAGATCCCTTCCACCCCCACAATTCCCTCTCTTGCAATGAATCCTAACCCTATGAGCATTGGAGTTTTGGCTTCTTTCATGATGCCACCACCAAGTGTCTCGACACATTTCCCCATGTCCACTGTAGGTTTCTCCTTCTTCCACCCCCATTTCCTCCTATTCCTCTGGTCCCACTCCCTTAAGTCCAGAATGGATCTCCGAACACCTGAACCAGCACAAGAGGAAAGTCCCTATTGCACCTATGGACTTCTCTGTTATTTTAGCTAAAGAGCCTAAGAAGAAAAATGCTATAACCCACTTCGCTCAAAGAGCTTCAGGTGAAAGGGTTATGGAGATCATGTACCCTGATCTCACAAAGAAGAAAGAAGATATGTCTCCTACAGATTTTACAGTGACTCAGGTCAAAATGGAAACATCATCAGATAGCCTGTAAGGAGAGGCGTTATCCATGCAGTGGATGCCCTTTGCAAGAAGCTTCAAGAAGAAAATGAAGAGAAGAGAATATTAAAAGAGAAAAACAAGAATCTTCTCCAAGCCCTACAAAAGATGGGCAATGCCCCTCCTATGACTGTTGCCGACCCTCCTGAAGTTCTTAGTCAGGAGAAGATAAATGAGTACACCAAAGATCAGCGAGCAAGGTGTAGCAGTGTCCTCTTGAAGAGGGCATATCCTCAAAGATAGTGAGGAAGTGATTACAAAGTTCACAGAGATCTATCAAAATATAGATCAAGTGAACAAGTAACTCCAGGAAATAGCAGGGCCTATCTCTAAAGTGTTAGACCATGCCAAGTTGCAACACAAGACATTCTAGAAGACACTCAACTAGCCCAGTTGATGACTTGGTGAAATTTGGCATCTTTGATCACCCACGAGCACCCAACAAAGTCCTTGCTGCTTTAGACTATCGAGTTGACCAAATGGAGTTTGTCTTGGAAAAGATAGACAAAATCAAGGAGGAAGCCCTGGATGCCATGCATCAAATGGAGCAGATCGTCTTAAGAATGTCTCCAAGGTTACTCGATGCAGTATACACCTTGAGGAAGGCAGATGATGCTATTTGGCTTTTCAAGAAAATCACATCGTAGGGTTTAGCGTCAGAGGCCACTTTTGATATAGAATCTATCAACAACCTTCTGGCCTGCCACGAATTTGTTTGATACCTGATGGAGGCAGGTAATGAATACTTCAAACTCCTAGAAAGACTTAGAGATGAACAAGAAACTTGTGAAGTCATCGGGGATCACACCAAGGATCCAACTCAGGATTAACTTCAGGTGATGGTCAGCAAGTTCATGGAGTATCAAGCTCAATTTCACATTACCTCTCCTGAGCAGAATCAAGACACTCCTTTTAAGCCAAGGGATGACGATGAATAGGCTCCTTCCTCCTGGGATAAATCCCATTTTTGTAAAATTATTTAAAAGTATGTTGGCACAAATGATGACATCATCCATGTTGCACCATGGGATGTTGTCATCCACCAAATTTCCCCAAAGTCAACATTTGACTTTTAAATATTTTGTAAATATTTCGTAAATAGTGGTTGGCTCCCTTTTGTCTTCTTTCTCCTTCTCCTTCTATAAATACTTGGATACTTGTAGTATTCGGGGTAAGCAGATTTGTATGAAAAATAGATAGTGAGGGAGAGAAAGACTTTGAGATTTCTTGTAACAAAATAACTTATTAATAGAAAAATTGAGACTTTGTGTATGAATTCTTGTGTTATATGTTAGATCTTTCTTAAGTTAGATTTGCATGCTTATTCTGCTGGATTCACATATGATTTTGTCATTTGTTTATTAGTATTGTTTTGTTTGTTTATGTGAGTAAGTTTTGCTCTATTTACTACCAGCCCAAAACATAAACCCTCTGACCTTTCTATTTTGGAATTCATTTCTTTTCTCCCTTTCAGATCCATCTTTCTTCTATTCCTTCCTTCATTCCTTATTGTTCTTTGTCGGAACTAACTCCACTGGGATGAGATCCCAAACCCCCCTGAAGGCATAATATTGTAAGACTTACGCATAGATTCCTACTGGTAGAATAGCAATAAACTAGTTTCGCTTTGCTATCTCAAAGAAGGGCTATGCCGTACACATTGTTGGCCTATGTCTATCCATAGATCTGCCCACCTCGACAGATTTTTGGACCAACAGAGCTCAACTAGGAAGAAGTGTCAGAGATATTGAGACGTGGCACATACCTGGTGCCTTAAAGGATGGGAAGATTTCAAGGTCTTATCTCGCTTGAAGAGAATGAGGTGCGGGAAGTTATGACAGGTAGGAATGTGTGCGTAATTATGGAAGAGCGACTGGAGGCATAGTTATATGGAAACGGGGATGCCAAAAGGCACATTGCAGAAGGTGAAATCACAACTTGTAGATAAGGCTACACAAGGGGAGGATGGAACAAGAAAAATAGGAAAAGTTAGAAGTGGGAGCAGTTGAAGCATGCTAAGGGCGCGTGAGGATCTAATTTCTCTGAACCCAACCACAGTGAATAGGACCAAATTCATTGCTAGTGCACGTAGGATGTGCATCAACATCACTTCTGGTTCTTCCCCTCTAGAGGTTATTAATTTGGATAACCAGAGATGGGATCTTGGAAGCAAAAATATATATGAAGATTCACCATTCTATTGCATTAGATGCGGGAAAGTGGGACACTAGAGGCAACAATTGCAATGGTAAAACATAATGCACAAGAAAACTGGTCAGGAGTGGAGAGTGTCATTGTCCCCTGGCATTCGAACTTAGTGGTTGACTTAAACATTGCAATGGATGTGGCACAGCTTCATAGATCGACTTCACAATCCCTCGAGTGTGTAGTTGGAGAATCGAACCTCCAGTCACAGCATTGCTACGTCCCATGTGGAGTCCAAGGTGGACTTTTCAATGGTCAAACCTACAACACAAAATGTGGATTGAACCATTGGAGCCATTCAAATAATGTTGACAAAATGGCAATGAGAAATTCAACTCAAATGGTTTGAGCCATTAATGGTGGGGGCAACCTACCCAATTCAAATTTGAATGAGGCATTCAATGTAAGATCAATTAAAAAATAGTAGCATGCCTTTGAATTGATGGATTATGCTTCATGGAAAATTCCAAGTCTCCCGCTGTTGGAGAGTTATCCCATCATGGTTCATCTAAACACTAAGATGTGGGCCCCCCTTTACTCAAAGGGAAGGGCGTTCCAAATGAGAGAGTAGCTATTAACTTTGATGCACTAATGGTGGAGTCCTTTCTTAATGAACTTGAGTGGAAACATAAAGAAATGAAACGAAGCGGTGGTTCAAATGAGGTCCACAGTTAATTTAAAAGTGTTACCAAAGAAGCAAGTCCTCTCATCAAATAATGGTAAAGTATATCTCATTTTTTACCAAGTCTCTAGGTAAGGTGAACATTTATTGCTTCATTTGCAAAGGATGGCATGGATGGTAAAAGGATAAAAAAGAAATATGCACACAGTCGTATATCCCTGCCATTGACCCAGGGTCATGGTAAGAACTTCTAGTTGTTTCTTGATGACCTTGTTCAGCTATTTTGCGGTTGCGGTCTTGTTTTATCTGTGGCTTCTTGACGACAGATTTGTCCTTGAGGCTTTTGTGCTTCTTCATATCAGATGCCCAAATTCTAGGCCCTTTTTTGTGCAATGTGGTCTTCATGTATCCTTAATCTGGACTTTCGAGCCTTTTTGTCTTATCAGCATATGGTCGCCTCCAAGAAACCATTTACCTTGTGACTATACCCTACATAAATATATCAAGGATGACTAACTCAGTTGATTCACTTGAGCATGACATCATTTAGATCCATAATAGCCGAATACAAGTAGCCCAATATAGCTGTCTATTTCACCCATTTGAGCCAAGTGCTTGAAGGTGAAATTGATCATTGCTAATGAAGTCTTAGAGCCCATTATGTAAAAGGATGATCCACTTGGATATGTCGGAGGGGAAGCACTGCCAAGACTCGATTCTTTCTTGTTTGAATAAAGAATCAAAGTCCTTACATTTTGTGATCCCATTTGTGTGCATAGGCATGCAAACAGGGTAGGCTAATGAAGATACATGTTATAAAGAGATCCTAGATCATATATCTGAGAGGTTTTTGGCAAAAAAGTATCCACCGGAGAATTAACACTATGTGAAATTCTGTCTAAAAAAATTCGAATATGCATGTAATGGTTGATACACCTAAAATAACATGCACGCCATCAAGATTATTCTTGAAGAGTAATTCCATCAATCAAAACATAAGTGGATATGATTGTAACCTCATGATGTCTTCTCTTTCCCTATATTTAAGCCAATGAGGGTATTTGCCCTTAGACAAGGGATGTGATCATGTCCTTCAATCTAGTCGTGCATGCCAGGGGTCTATATTCTAACTCAAGTTCTATACACGAGAGATGATTCATCAAGAATATTAATGAAGTCTCAGATGTACATTGTGTGAATGTCTATGCAACAAGCTATTTACAGAGTGTGCTACCTCTTACCAGCTTTGTGGCTTTGATAGTCACATCATACTCCATGGTTTTTGTAACTCATCATGTTGTATTTTTTCTAAAAATACTTTCCTTTGTGTATAATCTCAAACACTTCATTAAAAAAATGGACAAGGTCTTGTTAAAAAAATAATGAACTCAGATGCAAGGCTCAAGATTATAAATGATGGCGATCTAGGGATCAAATCTAAAGTATGAGTAGCTCATGGATATCATTAATATGAAAGAACATGATCTAATGAAGTATATAATGGTTTTTGTTTGTTTTTTAACACCAACAACATTGTAAGTGTTAATTAAGAATGCATAATATTGAATATATTATGTCAATGTTCTCAACAACAGTAAGATAATGTAAAACAACAAGAAGGCTTATAGTTTTTTTTTTAATAATTTTTATACCCTAAATAAAACGTAAAATAAAACAAAAAGTATAGATATATTAGGTGGGTCACATGAGCACCAAAATTGAAACATAAATAAAAAAAGGGGATAATATTTATAGGCGTAGGAAGATAAAATTGTTGAATATTTTTTATGTAGGGTTGGTAAGTTAATGTCATCCTTTGAAACCACATGACCCAAGAGCTTGCCCTGCGCCACTGCAAAACTACACTTCTTGGGGTTAATAGATACCCCATACCTTCTGCATCTCTCAAAGACTTTCTCCAGGTGTGTCATGTGATTCATGCTCTACTTTTAGAAGATTATGAGTTCATCAAGGTAAACCAAGATGAACTCATTGATGCTAACCTGTGTGAAGGCTAGTGTCACAACTGGTGCAGTAAAACGTTGTGCCTACATTTCAGCAGACCAAAGGATATCTTTTAATATGCATATTGTTATATAATTTTAATTTGTACATATACCCTATTTTGAAATTGATCCTCTTCCTTGACCATGACTTTGATTGAATCACAGACTATTACCACTTCTAGCATTTTTGATTAATATTTGCACACCAGCCATAGTCTACAGAATCTTCTCAAAATTAGATTGGCAAAGGATCATTTTATCATATATATAGAGATGCCTTGTTCATATATCTATAAAATCAACACAGGATTGTTAAAGATCTTAAAAGTGGAAATCTATGGTAGAGTTGCACACCGAAATTTCTAGATTCATGACCTAGGTAGCAATAGTTTATGGGATAAAATAATCTTCACCTCAATGAGTTTATATAACTCTTTTCTTGGGATTGAAAGGGGCATTCTATAACATGTTGTGATTAACTAGCCACTGCTTTTGTCTGACGGGATTGAATTACTAGGATGCAGAAGGTCAATGGAGTGTTGAGCAAAACATACTCGCAGATCAGAGTTATACCTTTAAGGTCTTCAACTACTCCTTTCATGAGACAGATTGATCCAACTGTTAGCCCTTAGATTTATAGAGAGAGACGAAGACTTTTTTTTCATCATGCATGCAAGATGTTACTGAGAATCAACATCCTTTCCACCTACTGCTTTTAGTGACTGGGGAGTATTCTTCTCGCATCTCCATGCATATATCTTTCTTCACCCTTGAACTCATCATCAAGGATATGACATTTTTTCTAAGGTGACCATCCCTTTAGGTAGCTTATTTTAAGTTTGGTTAAATCACTTGGTCACCATAGCATGTCATACAAGTCATCTTGCATTGCTTGGTGAGAACTCATGCTCACATGTCTGGATGAACTTTGATGTATCTAACATTTCATGTATTAAACACTTATGCAATTGATGTTAATAAATTCATGCATTAGAATGATTAGACTCATAGATCACAAAATCTTAATGTGTTGACGTGTTTCCTTTGACAAAGGTCCTCAACTAGGAGATAATTGTAAACTCAAGTGCGGTCATTTGATTAGATGTTCCTTATGGACTTTTTGTGTGCCAGCAACCTATAGATTGAAGGAGTGCAGGTCAAAGCAATGCATGATGAAGGAGGTGATGAAGAAGTGGAATGAGGAAGGAAGATTTAAAGGTGGGGAAAGCATTATAGGGAACATGTGTGATCATCTTCAAAACTTGTTGGTAAGTCCTATATGGATCACATGTAATTTTGTGAAACACTCTAAAGATCTGAAAGCGCCTGTGATGTATATCTATCTTTCCAGGCAATGTAAACTAGACCATAACACAAAATGCCTCATATTCTGCCACATTGTTAGAATATGTAATCTGCAACCTATGTGAAAAGAAGTTTATTTCTCATCCTGTAGGGGAAATGAGAATAACTCCTAGCATGCACACATGTCATTTCTACTTCTGGATCCAATCAAATGTATAATTTCCACACAACCAGGGTTCTCTTCACTTCGACTTGAGCATGCATTAAAAGGTAGGCATAGACAATTTACCGGTTCTTACCAAGAAGTGCAGTAAGTACCTCTTCCTAGTTGTCATAAGCTTCTAGCTCTTCAACATATGGATTTCAAATGCTATGGATGCCTCTCAATACCCAGCTCATCAAGTACTGGATTAGGGATAGAAGGTGGAAGCAGCACTTCTCCTTTATAGATTACTTGATTGAGCTCACTAGATTCTTCTTGATGATTAAATAGATTAGCTTAGAGAGGGGATTGGGCAGCATATGAATCTACATGATAGGAAAAAAATGGCTTAGCTTGTCCATGGTAAATCAGGTACCATACCTTGTCTTGAGTAACATATAATACCAATTAGAATAGTAAGTAACCACCCACTGGTTAGCAGTAAAATCTCTTGATAAACATAAGGTAAACAAAGGATATAGATCAATGATTGAAAATGGATGAGAGGGGTGGGTGTAGAAAATTCTAGATTTCCCTTAGAATCCTCTATTGAATTTAATATTCAATAGAATAGTATTTTTAATATAAATATTTGAATAAAAGGAGGGAAAGATGGAGAGACTTCTAGAATTATAAGTATCTATATTTGGGGGCTCATCAAGTGGTGATTAAGTGAGATTAATTACATTTAGTGGGGGTGATTAGATGGAGAGACTAGATGATAGACATAGGCATAGAGTAGGTGGTAGGTGGGTAGAGTATGTTTAAAATTAGCTAGGAAATTAGTTAATGAAGATTAGTTAGAAGTAACTAATGGAATATTAATAATTGTATTAATATGTCTAAGGGTAGAGATGGAATGTGTTGAATATGGATTAATATGGAATGTGATTGTATATGATATAATAATTAATTAAATTTATAATTAATTATTGTAAAGTCAGTGGTGAAGGGATGGATTATTAATGTAATAATTGGATATGAATTATTTGTTAAATGACTATGTCGTCTACATTTTCCCCCTCTTTGAAGTGATGATTGCGTAAGCAATGATCAATTTAAAGAAAAAGAATAGGATCATTAAGATATATGATAGGGTGATGCCCCCTTGAGTGGGTTAGGTGGGGAGGAATGAGGTCGAGTAACAACTTGAAAATGAAAAGAGGATGAAGTTAGTTGGTGGAGAAAGATGAGAATGAGGATGAGAGGATACGAGAAGATATTGAGGATGTAAGGAGGAATAGAATGGCGATAGGAGAAAGTTTAGAGGAATAAGGAGAAGTTAGGAAGAGATAGAAGAGTGAAGGATTAGAGGAAGAGGATGGAGAATAGGTAAGAAATGATTATATTGAGAGGGGGAGAGAATATTAGAGGAAGTCCCCAATTAAAATGAATTATATGACAAGAGAGTGAAGATTTAAGAGATAGGGGATTTAGATGTGTGATGAGAGGTGTTGGATTTGTGAGGATGTTGGATTTTGAGATTCCCCAATCAAGGATGGTAAGATGGGAAGATTTTGTATTTAGATTATGAAGCTGTTACCCTAGTTTGAGGATGATAAGATTTGATTTAAAGGATGTAGAAGATTGAAGGTGTTTGTATGTCAAGGATATGAGGACACGGTTTTTGGATTCGAAGATTCCCTATCCATATTTTTGATGTTGGATACGAGATGATAAAATTTTGATTGCGATATTGATTGATTAATATTGCCATAGGAGGATCAAGAGGATAGATAGTTAGTTAGACAATGATGAGGATTGGGTGTTGATGATGATATCATTAAAAGCATGATGATAGAGTAGGGGGTGTGCATACCATAAAGTTCCCACCTAGGTATCATCATTAGCAATAGATGCTTTAACTGATATGATGCATAAAGTCTTTATAGTATACACCAAGGTATATCGAGACTTCATGATGATTGGACCATTGTCAAATGCCCTTGTCTTCATATCATTGGACCAAGTATTAAGATAAGGGAAAATGATGGTCCTCATATCATTATGGAACGTGCTAAAAATAGGACAAAAGGGGCCTCATATTATTGGCCAAAATGTAAGTGCAAACTTAAGCAAAGATTACAACATTACAATGGTATATTGAATTTTTAGTAGGGATTTTGTGGTTTGTTAATTTTAGACAATTTGTTAATTTCTTTTACGATTTTTTGATTTTTTGATTTTTTTACAATTTTATTTTTATTTTAAATGATTTTTTAATGATAGGGGAGAAAATTTGATGAAGGTAGAAAGAAACAATAGTGTATTTATGGACGTAGCAGGGTAGAGAGAACGGGTTCCCGGAAGTGATTTAAGGTCAACGTAGCGATGATAAATGAAAATGGGGAGTTTGAGAGAGAGAAATGAAAGCCTCAAGATCATGTAAGGGTTGCACTGCGCAATAGTTGTGGGAGAGTCCTACAATTCTCGTGCCTAGAGGATGAGTAATGGAACCTATGATGAAGATTGAGAACCACCGTGCGGATTCCCAGTGATGACAGTACCCATTGGCCGACATATGGATGGGGTCAGCAGTAATTACCCTGTAATCTAGTTAGTTGGATATTATAATTTAGGATGAAATTTTTCAATGGGGTTTTTAGGCTTTTGGCAGGGAGTCATATGCCCGTAGTGTGCTTGTATAGTGAATTATTGAGTGTTAGTTTTAGAGCATAGGATTGGATTAGATGTTACCATAGCGCATACGTAGTTAGTTTTCAACGCTTTTGGTACTTTCCCAAGGCGTTCAAAGATTTAGGCTTGCACCAGTTTAGTGCTTTTGTTTTTAAAGAGAATATGCTCTTTAACATAGTTTTGTTTTCTATGCATGATATGCACTGGGCTTATCCACATTTAGCTCTGTAGTCCAGAGTTTAGTTTAACTGTGTATGCACCTTTGATTGGAATTTAGCAATTTAGCGACATATGGTTTTGATTGCCAATTCAGTTCAAACTTGCCCGTCTGGTTTCGAAATAGAATGCAGTTTAGTGCATATGGTTTGTATGTTGGTATTCACTTTAGGAATACGTCATCAATTTGGAATGGAATGGTAATTTAGCGCATATGGTTTCATGAAAGGAATGAAGTTTAGCGCCTATGATTTTTATTGGAATTCAATTTAGATAGGTTGATGGCTTGGAGGCATTTTAGCACGTCATGGAGCTTGAGTTTTTGTAGTTTTTTACATTGGATTTGGTATGTATTACATCATTGATTTTAGGTGCTAGAAGGAAACGTGAAGGGATGAGATGCAGGAAGTCTTAATAGGGGGTGAAAAATGGGGTATGTGCCAAAGACAAGCGAATAAAGTGTGGTGCCGATGTGTGTGCGAATGGATGATGTGATAGGCCCATAAGGAGAGATATATTTGCGTATGTCAATATTGCATTCTGACTTAGATTCACTATTTTGCTGAGGATGTACAATTTAACGTCTTGTTAGGATGCTTCATATTAGCCATCTGCCTTGTGGGTAATAGAGGAGTGGAAAATTTGAGCTTGATATGGAATTGGTCACAAATTTCACGGACTTCTTGATTTTTAAAGAACTGTTCCATTATCTGTGATGAGAGCAGATGGAATATTGTAGTCGAAAAATGATGTGGTTAAGAATAAATTTGGATATGTGTTCTGTACCGGTAACATAGGTGAGCGAGCATTGCTTCGACCCATTTAGTGAATTATTCCATGTAGCAGTAATAATAAAATTGTGGCCATAAAAGGAAGTGGGATTTAGTTTTCCCATGAAATCCAGACCCCAGGTACAAAAAGGCCATGGGGGTAGCGATAGGTTGCAAATCTTGGGATGGCGCATGTATAATGTCAGCGTGCTTTTGACAGGGGACACATTTGCAGACATGTATGAACATGCATCTTTTTCCATGTTATGCTAAATAGTAATCCGATTCGACATAATTTTTTTGGCTGAGGGCTATACCACTGGTGTGAGCACCACAAATTCTCTATGTGAACTTCCTTGGAGTGTTGATTTAGCCTCTTCGAAATTTAAGCCATCGTAATAGAGTTCCGTATCAAAGATTCTAAGATACAAGGGTATCACCAAGGATGATAAAACAAGAGGCTCATTGGATGAAGGATTTGCAATGGATATGAGAGAGGTTGGGTGGAAGAGTGTGGTCATGGAGGTAGGTATATATATCATGGTACTAGGGAGAATTGGGACCAACAATCTCATATACCATGTTAGACTCAGGAGTACGTCATAGACTGGGAACCATGAATTGTATCAACCAGGAATTTGTGAATTAGATGCGTCTGAGAGGCATATCTAGAAGGGAGACGATGGTAGCCATGACATCCACTGAATTTGTTTCTTATACAAGGAACCTACTTGAATTGAATATGTTGGAAATAAGCCTTAAATATTTCGACCATTCGTTTGTAGGGAACTAATTTATCATCCTTGGTGGCATATTCATCATTAACTTGTTTAATGATTAGTTGTGAATCACAAAAGACATTGATATGCTTGATATTTCATTGAATGAGCCATTTTTAAACCGAGCAATGAAGTGCTTCATATTCAACTAATAATATTAGTATAAGTGAAAAGAAAAGTTGGAAAGATTTTGGAATTAGGTCTCCTTGAGGAGTAATAAATAGAATGCCTGACTCCTGAAGCCATGATGTGTGAAATGATCCATCAAAGTATAATTTCCATATGGCTGACTCTTGCAATAATACATATGGATTCATATGGGAACCAAGTGGTGACCGGTGTAGAATTAGGAACCAGAGATTCTACTCAACTGGTCGGCTAGAACTTGTCCTTTGATAGCTTTCTGATTAACAAATTCGATGTCGAATTCACTCAAGATGCATGATCCATTTAGCCATTTGTCTTATTATAGCCTATTTAGAAAGCCTAGATATTTGAGTGAATCAACTTTAGCTATGAGCTTAGTAGTATTATTGAGCATATAATGTCATAGTTTTTGAGAAGAAAAAACAACGACAACACACAGATTTTTCCATAGGGAGTGTAACTAAGCTCATAGGAAATTAATGTTCAGACTTCAAGGAATAAATAGCATGTTCCTTTCCTGTGGACTATCATGTTGCTGCCAGGAGAGCTCCCAAGGCGTGCTACATGGCGGATATATAAAGGAGGTACCCCTAGAGTGGGAGGTGCCAAGATGGGAGGATTCATCATATATTCCTTAAGTTTATCAAAAGAGGATTGACATTCCTCATTCCAATGAAATTACATGCCCTTTTTTAGTAGATGGTGGAATGGATGACATTTTTAGGCCAAATGTGATATGAATCTCCTAATAGCTTAGATATTTCCCTGTAGGATTCGTAATTGTTTGAGATTTTTAGGTGGAGGAATTTCAATTACAACTTCAAATTTTTTTGGATCAATTTCAATTCCATCTCTGGAGACAATGAAACTGATGAGTTTTCTAGATGTGACGCCAAAAACACATTTCTTGGGATTTAGACGAACTTTATATTCTTGAAGGCGTTCAAAAATTTAGCGGAGGACTGCTGGATGTTCCTCATGTTTCTTGGATTTTCCCATAATGTCGTCAACATAGTCTTATACTATATTATGCATCATATCATGAAAAATAATAGTTATGGCACGTTGATAAGTGGCTATGGCATTTTTTTAGTCCAAAGGGCATGAATCAATAGCAATACATGCCCCAAGTTGTAGTGAAAGTTGTTTTATGTTGATCTTATTCTATAATTTTGATCTAATAATAACTAGAGAAACCATCCATGATGGATAACATCTCATGCCCAGCAGTAGAGTTGATGATCATATCAATATTTGGTAGCAAAAAGTAATCTTTTAGGTAAGCTTTATTAATGTCACAGAAATCAGTAAAAATATAAATGCCCCCATTTTTTTTGCCTACTGGGACAATATTGGAGATCTATTCATAATAATAAATAGGTCGAATGAAGCCAACATAAAACAACCTTTAAAATTCCTCTTTGACAAGCAACACAACTCTTAGATGCATTATTTGAAGCTTCTACTTGACTGGTTTTACATATTTTTGTACTACAAGATTATGGAACACAAGAGAAGGGTCTAAACCAAACATGTCTGCAGAGGACCAAGTAAAGATGTCTGACAATTATTTGAGGAGTACAATGAAGATATTATTCTCTTCTATAGACAAGGATGTCCCCAGTTTGAGAATCTTGAGCATCTCTTCTATGCTGATATTGATCTTTATGGTTTTCTTAACTACAGATATAGAGCCATCTTATAGAGGTTCAGGAGTGGGAAGAAGTTGATCGATGACTGGGTCATATTGCGGATTTGGGATTCTTGGAAGAATTCAATGAGGGGATATTCTTTGTCAAAGTGATAAGAGAAGATGGGGTGAGGGATATTAAATTGGGATGGAGAAAAAGGGAGTGCTCTTGTGCCCCAAAATAGGCATCAACATTCAAATGTACTTAGAAACCCTTTTTGTGATCTCTAGCGGGTAGGTTTTCATGAGTTCCCATGAACTCAGGGATTGCTTCAACATTTTGAAACAAGTCAAGAGGAGGATGTTCCAATTATTGGTCTCATTCAATAATTTGTGGGTATGCAAGGGCGATGTCGATGGTGAGAACAGTGGTGTTAGGGAAGAGATTGGTGTTGGCAAGGTCTTCTTATTAGATGTAAATGGAAATCATATCAATATTGTCAATGACCTCCTCAACAGTACTGGAAGTGTCACTCAGGTCATCACAGATGCTATCGCCAGGAGGTCAATATCCTAATCCATGTCCATCAAGGTTAGGAATGACAACAAGGGGTTTAGGGATTCCTTTCTCGTAGCGACCTATCCCTTGTCTGGAGTATCCCATATGGGTCATGATCCTTGTAGGAAGTGGATATTGATTATCCAAACAACAATAAGGTATAGAGTTGTCAATAAGCCATAAGGAATCAAATGGCTCAAGGTACTCATCAGCAAGGTACCCAAAACAAATGAAAGTGGATGAGCCCAACTTATATGTTTGTCGCTTGTTTAAATAGACGTCGAGCCTACCAAGCCATTTAGGTGATAACGTTGTAGGTGGTTCGATGTTAAATGTTTGGCATTCTCCACACCCTATCACTTTTAGCTTAAGTGATGGAGTGAGAAGAAGGGGAGTAGATATGGGTGGATTAGGTAAAATATGAGTGGATGATGAGGAGGTTTAGTGAGATGGGGATGAGATACTATTAATGGAGACATTTGAAGTGGTGGATGATAATGTTGTTGGTGCAAGTTCGGTGACGGGACAATAAGGTTCCCGATAACTCTCAGCCTCCAATGTTTGATAGTATTGGAAAGGTTAAGGGTCATCATGAAGTAATTTCAGTACCAACATGTTCAAATTTAAGACACTGATGGAATGTGGATGATATGAAATTCACATTGTGAATCCAAGGTCAGCCAAGTAGGAGGTTATGTGGAAACTAGATATCTATCACATGGACAAGCGTGGGGAGTATGATAAGCCCGACATTGATGGGTAGATAAATTGTGCCCACTGATCTACGACTTTATATTTTCATATGCTTTAATAGTGATTATATCTTGTTTCAAATCCAAATCACTATACCCCAGCTAATGTATGAGATCTAGGGTACAAAGATTAAGGGTCAATCTGTTGTCTATTAACACTCTTTTAACACGAACTATTGTCAGTAAAAACTTTAATGTAAAGAGGAAGTATTGTGGTTAGGACTGTGTGGTGGAAGGTCTTGTTGAGTGAAGGTAAGTGGTATCATTAGATATGGAGAGAGATTAGCAACAAGGGCTTGAAATTGTGTAGGATCAATATCAATGGGAACGTGTGCTTCTTGGAGGGTGCGGTATAAGATGTCTTTGTGGATGGATGATGTTTTGAGAAGGTCCATAATAGATATTTGTGTAGGATTTTTTTCAAGTTGTTCAATGATACTATATTGTGTTTGTGGTGTTGGATTTGAAGATGATGGAGTGGCTCCTTGAACCACCACATGGTTCCTGCGAGTAGTGACAACACACTGGGGGTTTTGTGAAGGACCTTTTACTTTAATGGTGGCTACTTGATGGGGAGAATGGTGAATATGGCCAACAAATGATGTATACAAAGGGGCTATGTGATAGTAATTAATGTGATTGGATTGGTGAGTGGAGGATTCAGGTTTATTTATAGACTTTTGTTGTCCTTGGTTAGAAGCATTGCTCTATCCATGATTAGGAAGGGGGTTTTGATGTATCCCAAGTTTCCAATTTTGGGACGAGGTGGAATTATTATCCTCTATTTTAATCTTTCCTCCATCGATAAGGTCTTGGCTATAATTTTTTAATTTCAGACATGGGTGCATGGTGCGACCTTTGATTTTATGGAACTTGTAGTATTCATGCTCTTTAAACCACGAAGGTTTGGGTTGAGACTCATCAATAGGTTGAGTTTGATGAAAAAAAACCATATTAGCAATGATTAGTTTACCAAGGATTTCTTCTAAGGATTCTTTAAGAGGGTTGTATACTCATCACCTTACATCTTGAGTGGAATGAGGTTGTCCTTTAGGGATGGATATGGCAGCAGTGGTATGGACGTGTTGGACATTTTTAGTGTCTGTTACTCCATCGCTAATGACATTTTTATTCTTATTAAAATAACTTGGGATTTTCAGATGTAGAGGGTTGATTGGGTTGGTTATGATTTTCATTAGAATATATCTTAATAAGACCCTTTAAGGCAAGGAATCTCTCAATTTGCATGCCTTTCTTAATGATGTCATCAAAGGTGTTTAAACAATGGACTTGCAGATGGAATCCTAATTCCTGATGAAGGTTGGACACAAAAATGGTGAAAAGTTGCTTCTTAGGTATAGGCCATAGAATTAGGCTAGTAAGGGCTTGCCATCGTTATAGGATTGATGAGAAAATTTCACCATTTCATTGCTTAGTATTGCATAAATCAATCATCGTGACATCGTGCTCTACATTTTAGGAGAAGTGTTTTACGATTTTTGTTATAAGTCAGAAAATATTGTAATAGAACCTTTAGGTAATCGAAGGAACCATTCTAAAGCTAGACTGCCTAGACTTCTAGAGAAGAGTCTTAACAAATAGGAATCATCGTAGGCAACTTCTTAACACAACATGTAGAAATCCTTGACATATTCACAGGGATCTCCTTTTCCTTTGTATTTTTCAAATTTAGGTGGTTCAAATATGGTGGGAAAGGGACCCGTAGTATATCGCAGTCAAAAGGATGAGGGAAAAGTTCCTCAAATTTATATTGACATCCTTGAGTGCCGAATTGCAACCTCTGAAGTGTTTCCTTCGTAGACTTTACTTCTTTCTCCAAGGTTGGTTCTAGAGGGTTATGTGGTGGTGGTTTGAAATTGGGTTAGGAATGATGGGATCCATGATCATTTGTAATGAAATTACTTGTATAATTCAAATCATGAGCAGAAATATAACACCAAATAACACAATATTCCAGAATAATGATCTCAATATGTAATTAGAATAGCTTCGCCACTTCGAGGGGGAAACCTCTAAACCATACAAATAAGACTCAAATGCTCCAATGATGATGAACTACTACCTATAATCCCCTATATATACTATTCATATGTTATGGCCATCACTAAGGCCAACCTACTAAACATGAGAAAGTATAAATGATATAATAAAATGATATGGTAAGTCACAAGTCGACTACTCATATCCTAATACAAGTAATAGGTTAAGGGCGTAGCATGCACTTCCCCTTCAAAGAAACATTGTCCCCAATGTTGAGAAACTCTGGTTGCTGCTGTAGGAATGTCATATCTTCCCATGTTGCATCATCATTGTCCATATTCTTCCACTTAATCAGGTACTCAGTAATAACCCGTGTCCTCAATTGTTTAGTGTGTGTTTGAACGATGCATTCAGGTTTCAAGATGACTCTCCCCTCCTCATCGAGCTTAGGTAACACTATTTGGGTTGATACTCTCTGTCTAATTACTTTCTTCAGGAAAGAAACATGAAAGAGTGGATGTATTCTGGTTGATTGTGGAAGTTCTAATTTGTATGCTACAGTACCAATATTCTGTAATACTTGATAGGGGCCATAATACTTCAGTGAAAGTTTTTTATCCTTTTGTTGTTGTTTCAAAGACATTTGCTTATATGGTTGTAATCACACAAAAACCCAATCACCGACTTCAAAATGCCTTTTCGTGCGATGTTGATCAACTTGTTGCTTCATGTGGTTTTGTGTCATGACCAAGTTCTCCTTAAGACTAGAGAGGACCTCTTGTTGATACTAAATGTGTTCTTCTACTGCTCTAACCCGTAGTTGTCCTCTCAATGATGATATGATGGATGGTGGATGGTACCCATAGAGTGCCAAAAAAGGAGACATTTTAGATGAAGTATGGAAGGAAGTGTTATACATCCATTCTGCAAGTGGCAACCAATGGACCCATCTTGCTTGTTTATCTGACATAAAGCAATGGAGATATCCCTCCAAACACTTATTTACAAATTCTGTTTGCTCATCAGACTGGGGATGATAAGAAGAGCTACGAGCTAACTGAGTACCCAAACATGAGAATAAATCATTCCAAAAATTACTAGTAAATATAGGGTCTTGATCACTTACTATAATATTTGATGTCCCATGAAGCTTCTGAACTGTGTCCATGAAGGCTGTTGCTATCGTGCTTGCAGAAAATGGGTGTGCCGGGGCACAAAAATGAGCATATTTGGTGAGTTTATCCACCATAACCATGATGACATTTTTTCCTTCAGATTTAGGCAATCCTATGATAAAGTCCATGGAAACCTCTTCCCACCACTGGCTAGGAATAGATAGAGGTTGTCGAAGACCTGGGGATCAAACTGTTTTACCCTTATTTTGCTGACAAATCCATGCATCCTGCCACAAAATTTTGGACATCCCCTTTCAGCCCTTCCTAGAAGAAATATTGTTTGACTCGATGATAAGTCTTGAAGAATCTAGAGTGCCCCCCTACTGGAGAAGAATGGAGCTCAAATAGAATCCTATTTTTAAGAGTGGAGTTCTTACAAAGGTATAATCTATCTTTATACCATAAAGCATCCCCTTTCAATACAAATTTTTCAGACATGCTTGGATCATTCTGGAGATGATGAATGAGGTTTTTTGTGGTTGGGTCATTTTTCCATTTGGACCTTGCCTCATCCATCCAATCTTCCTGTAATATGGATATGGCACATCAACAAGGCTGTAGTCTGATTCATCTTTCTGCGATAGAGCATCCGCAAAACTACATTCTCCTTCCCTTTCTTATAGATAATCTCAAAATCATATCCCAACATCTTGGAGACCCATTTTTGTTGTTCTTTAGATGATAAACACTTGCTCCAAGAAGTATTTCAGACTATCATGATTTGTCTTTACTTTAAAGTGTCTTCCTATGAGATATGATCTCCATTGCTTTACTGCATGAAGTATGGCTACCATTTCCTTCTCATAAGTCATCTTGGAAAGATTCTTACCTTTGAATTGATGACTCAAAAAGGCAATAGGATGGCCTTCTTACATGAGAACTGTCCCCATACCCACCCCTGATGCATCACATTCAATAATGAATGTTTTGGAAAAATTTGGAGTAGCCAAGACTGGAGTGGTGCACATGGCCTGCCTTTAGTTTCTCAAATTCTTTGGTCGCATCCTCACTCTAGTGGAAGGAGTCCTTCCTTAATAAATTTGTGAGAGGTGCAGACTATGCTTCCATAATGCCTTATGAATCTTCAGTAATAACCTGTAAGCCCCAAAAATCCTCGTAGATTCTTTAGGGTTTTCATAACCTTCCACTCCATCATGGCCTTGATCTTATTAGGATCCACTTTAACCCCTTCATGAGAGACAATGTGACCCAAATATTCAACCTCCTTGAGTCCAAAAGAACACTTAGAGGGATTTGCATAAAGTTGATGTTTTTCAAGGGTTTCCAAAACCTTATTTACATGATGCAAATGTTCCTCCCATGTTTTGCTATAAATTAATATATCATCAAAAAACACTAAGACAAACTTCCGCAGGAATGAATTAAAAATAGAATTCATCAAAATTTGAAATGTAGAAGGTGAATTTGTGAGTCCAAAAGGCATTACCAGGAAATTCATAATGGCTTTCATGTGTCTGAAAGGTGGTTTTATGAACATCCTCATCCTTGATTCTGATTTGGTGGTATCTCGAAAGAAGATCAAGCTTTGTGAAATAAAAAACACCATACAACTCATCAAGCAAATCATCAATTACAGGAATATGAAACTTATATTTGATTGTGTACTTATTAAGCTTCCTATAATCAAGACACATGCACCACATGTCATTTTTCTTCCATACCATCACTACTGGAGAAGAATAAGCACTCTGACTATGACAGATGATTCCTGCTTCCAACATCTCTTGTACAATCTTCTCGATTTCACTCTTTTGCACATATGGGTACCTATAAGGTCTGATGTTAGGTGGTTGACTTCATGGTAATAACTGAATAGCATGATCATGATCTCTCTTTGGAGGTAAGCCCTTTGGTATATTTTCAAATACAACAGAGTGTGCATCCAACACTGCTTGCATATCTGATGGTATAATGTCCTTAGAATGATGAGCCTCCAATGAAAAGAGTTGTGCCACAAATCCCTCTGTACCCTTTTTTAGCATTTTGTGCATCTGATGAGAACTTACTATTTGTGGAGACTTTTCTCTTAATCCTCTTAGCTCAAAATTCCTTCCTTCAGAGTGAAATCACATGAACAAGTCTTGGAAGTTCATCTCAATGGTTCCCAAAGTGGTAAGCCATTGAACCCCTAACACAATGTTTTCTCCTCCCATAGAAATGGCATACATGGGACTATTTAGTATGTAATCTCCCATGGAAAGCTTAATGCTATGGCATTTTCTAGAACAAGTAACAATACCTCCATCAACAATCATTACTTAACATTCAGGAGTTGGATAAATGAAATAGTTTAGGTGCACTGCTAACTTATGATTGATAAAGTTGTGAGTACTTCCTGAATCAATCAACACTGTGACCCTCTATTTTTTTAGGAATCCAACCACCTTTAGGGTTTGGGGGTGCTAATACCTGAAATTGCATGGCATGAGATCGTTGGCTGAGGATCTCCTGACTCCTCCTCTGGCTCAACCAAGACCTCTGACTCTGAATCTTCATCCTTCTCTGAATCTTCACTAGACCCATCAATGTAGAACAACTTCTTTTCAACACATTTATGTCTGGGTCCAAATTTACTGTCACAGTTAAAACATAACCCTTTTTCTCTTTTTTCTTCAATTTGTTGAAGTGTCAATCTAATTGGTCGAGGGAGTGCTGGGGCCAAGGTGTTGCGATCTCTAGTATAAGTGAAATGTTATCTTCTACTTGAAATAAATTTCTCCTCTGCCCTTCTTGCCATAATCATTGAATCAGAAACCTTATGAGGATTAAACATACACACCTCATGCTCAATGTGATCCTTAAGAACCCCAAGAAATAGGTCATTTAGATTCTCTTCAGTAATATTTTCAACCCACAGAGAAAGGTTTTGGAAGTGATGAATGTAATCTTTAACAGATCCTGTCTGTCTCAACTTTGCTAATTGGCTGAAGTAATTATCTGACACACTAGAACTGTAGTGTAATTACAACTCTTTAGTGAAGACTGTCCATGTAACATTGAGACCACTCTTCTTCCTTTGAGCACATAACCATCGATACCAAACGAATTGGTCAGGTTTGAGATACAAAGCTGCCATGGTCACCTTTTGTCTTGATGGAATCTAATGTAGTTCAAAGAAATTATCCATTTGGTTGATCCAATTGAGTGGATCCTTTCCATCAAACTTGCACATCTCCACTTTTGGAAACATAGTACGGGCCTACAGAGTGCTTGTATTTGAGATTGTGCACACTCGAAGATCCACTCTAGCTCATGTGTCTATTATGTTAACCTGAGGATCCACCTTGATTGACATAAGTATGATTACCTATCATATGTGTACTGAATTTTTACATGAAATCCTCCAATCTTTGTCCAATCCTTTCCACATCTTCTTTGCTGGCCACCTGAGATTCAAGGTCTCTCAAGTTAAACTCAAGTTGGCTTACTTTATGGTCTGTCGATGTAAACCCTAACCCTGAGGAATTTGTAGTTATATCTTCTATCTCCAACTCCTCAACTACTATCTCATCCTTTTCTGGTTTTTTACCTGGAGTGATGGGATTCTTTTTTCCTCTTGTGGAAGGCCCCGCCATGATGCCCCAAAATAGTAGGATGTAGGGATCACAGTCAAATTTTAGGGTTTTGGATTTCGATATGAATTCGGAAAAATATAAAAAAAACTTAAAGAATGAACCCCAAATAATGTTTTTTTTTTCTTTCTAAAAATGTAACGAATTTGAAAAAATTCCACAATTTGCACCCTAGGGAGTGATTTTATGAAAAAACCTAAATTTCTAATAACTTTTGTAAAATAAATCAAAAAAGTCTAAAATTTTTAGGGAACCTTACTTAAAATGTTTTTGCAACTTTGGTAAAAATATCTCCACCAATTCTCTTTGGCACGCAATATATGGCATGGAAACAAAAAATTAGGGTTTTTGCCCTAAAATTTGGCCCAGATCGCAGCTCTGATACCACTTGTAATGAAATTACTTGTATAATTCAGATCATGAGCAGAGATATAACACCAAATAACACAATATTATAGAATAATGATCTCAATATGTAATTAGAATAGCTTCACCACTTCTAGGGGGCAACCTCCAAACCATACGAATAAGACTCAAATGCTCTAATGATGATGAACTACTACCTACAATCCCCTATATATACTATTCATATGTTATGGCCATCACCAAGGATGACCTACTAAGCATGAGAAAGTATAAATGATATAATAAAATCATATGGTAAGCCACAAGTTGGCTACTCATATCCTAATACAAGCAATAGGTTAAGGGTCGTAGCATCATTGGATGGTTGTGGTTCAAACTAAGAGGCTAATTGGGTGATTTGATTGCTCATTTGCTGTAACTTGTACAATACAAATTCTTTGGATATATGGGTGTTATTCTCTCTGCCATCCCATCCATGTGCAATGCGATGGTGATTTGGATTAGGACGATATGTGGGGGGTGGTCTTTGGCCAATGTCATCATTGTTGTTTGGGAGAAGACTATGGAGGTTTTCATGAGTGTAATCAAAAGGAAGTTTTTCCCCCATATGATATAATTGGACTAAAAGGGCATCCTTATTCTTTTCAAAAAAATGATTTAAAATCTCTCTTCATCTTCCTTCTGTGAAATAGATGTTAGAGTCATCGTCACTACTAGTGTAAACCATAGTCTCTTCGTCTTCTCCTCTAGGTCGGTTTTCTTCGTTATTGACATCATAGTGATTGTGATTGAATAAATCATTTTCCATGTTGTGACTATTGTTTTCTTCATCATTTCCATATTGAGATCGGGTTATTATTCACCTAGGTTTCATTAGATTTCTAATGTTGATGAAATGTGTGGGATGAAATGTTCTTGGG
Organism: Taxus chinensis; assembly: GCA_019776745.2. Lineage (NCBI taxonomy): Eukaryota > Viridiplantae > Streptophyta > Pinopsida > Cupressales > Taxaceae > Taxus > Taxus chinensis. Next base: position 682,856,851 of record CM034150.1, read on the forward strand.
GTAAAAGATGTATGGATGAAAGGGAAGATTACAATTCTTTGATGTTTAACCTTGGTAATCTAGTCTTGCTATATAGGATAGAAGGACTTGGAGGAGAGAACAAAAGAAAGGATGTGCCTCGTTAGTAGAGGGCTTAAGATGTGCCTTGTTTATAAGGGCTTGGAAGAATAGGATAGGGAGTAAGGGTATTTGGCCTATATGCAAAATGTTGATTAATAAGATTAAGTTTGATTTAGTGAAAAGGATCGTAATTAGGATGTTTTAAGCTGAGTGTGATGATATGAGATTGTGGCAGGACTTAGGATTGATGAATTATGTGATTGCTACATGTCCTAGAACCTGAGGTTGATTAAAATTTCAATAGGAAATGTCAAATGATTAGTAGGGTAGGCCTTAGGTAGTTTAAGATTTGTGATAGCATGCTTTAAAAGTGGAAAAAGACATGAATATGGTTAGTGAAGGTGGAATCCAGATGAATGTATTGATTTGATTTTATAAAATTTTTTGTTTTTGTATTAATGTGAGGGGTTTTGTAAAAACTAATTATATGATAAGAGTATATGTATAAAAGCTTATATGGGTAAATATTTGATTTATTTACAAAATGTTGTTATAATATTAGATGGGTAATGTATGGTCAAAATTTTGGATGTTAACAGTATGTGGTGTGGGAAATTATGGTGTTATTTTATTTTGAAAAATTGTGGTCAAAACTATGATCCAAATTGATGGGTGATAAGTATATGGTTTATTTACAATAGTTAGTGTAGGGATTCTTACACTGGTTTCGACAAAACGCTTAAACAAGTACACTCATGGATGCACAATCCTAACTAGTCAAGTGGGAGTACAATCAAGCTATAGCTCACTTTCAATACCACCCATGACAGTGGCACTCACTGAGTTGGACCACCTTTACATCAATGTGTGATCATCTAGTGAGTGATCTTTGGTGGTTCCTTCCCTTGCACTATAGCTCAATTGCAGCCGAAGGCTACCTAGTCTAAGATAAGTGAGCTCTCTAGGGGTGTCCCCTATATACCTTATGGTATGTGGGGCCCAAATCCGTGTGGAAAGGATGTTGTCTAAGGCTTGGGTATTGGGACATGGAAGCCCCTCACTTCACGTCACACTTAAAACATGTAGACGCTTAGCCAATAACAATAGTTGTCCTTGAATTTGTATACCCTGCCGGAACACGGGGTGTGTCTACGTGCGTGGAGATGAAGCCCATGGTCATGAGACCCCTAAGACTATGGTAAGTGTGTGGATGTCACTTCCACATCACCTTACCCCCTATAAAGAGAAAAAAGGGAGGAATGTTAGCCTTTTTTGATCCTCAAGATTTTCATAGGATGCGAGAGGAGAGTGTACACAATGTCACCTTCAGGTTTAAACAAACAAGCACATAAAGTACAAAAAAATAAAATACAAAACTTAATAAAAATGAGTTATGGAATGGGGGTCATTGACTTGGGAAATATGCAAGATGAAAGGTTAGTAGTTTTAATAAAAACCCCAATGCACTTGGACTACTCGGGCTGCAAGACAAAGGGTTAGTAGTCTTGGTTTGTTTTAATATCTTGCAACCACAAAATTTTAGGCAATATACATATTATTTTGATCAAGTGGAAAAATAGTCAAAGTTTCCCCTTGTTCCTGTAGTTTTTCTACAAAAATAGAATGTTAGATACTATAAAAATGTTGTGAAATGTAAAATATACAAGTTAATATTTATTACAAAGTCAAAAATGGTCTCTGTTATAAATGTGTTGTTACATGGGACAAATGTGCTGAAACAGGGAATAAATGCGCTAAAGTTTAAAACTTACAAAAATAACATGTTAGTCTTTATATGTGCTAATGCAAGTAGTATACACGCTGAAATTCATATCAAACACGTTATTGAGCAATCTTATGCATCTGATTCTACATAAACAAAGTGTTAATGTATATGCGCTAAAACAATAGATAAATGTGTTGAAAAGTTAGGCAAATGCATTGTTATCCCGGAACATGCACAACAAAGACGTTAAAGACTATATGTGCTAAAACAGAGTGTAAATGCACTAAAGTAACAAAAATGTGCTGAAGTTTTTTCTTGCGCACACAGTAAAAAATGATCAGTTAAATGCGCTAAAACAAGGTGTATGTGCTAATACATCACAAAGACCCGACAAATTCAAATTTTGAGGTTGAATTTTCATTGAAAGTTTCCAAATTTTTGGGAATTTGTTCTAAATTATTAGTGTGACCTATTCTTATGAAAGTTATGGGGGTAAACCCCATGGTGGGCACCAAAATGTAGACTAGAAATTGTGTTAGCATGCACAAATGATAAGATTATGTAACCAAACCAATAAAAAATCTAACACAACTAATTATCTACCTCTGATTTAACAAGATGAAAAGGAAGGGAAGAAAATTTACCTGTACTTACCTACAAGTGGAATCCTCTTCCTTTGCTACTTTGGATTTGCTCCTTGGATTTTACTTTCTTGGACTTATTCAATATGAGCTTCAAATCTTTGGAAAAATTCCAGAAACACCTCCCCTTGATAAATTTCTTGATTGAGCTCACTAGATTGTTTTGATGATTGCTTAGATTGCTAGAAAATTGGGCAGCATATACTTAATTTTTTTTTGAGATGTTTGTCATGGAGGGTGACACCTCTATCTATAGTTGGAGGAGTAGAAATGGATGGTTGAGATTTTTCCATGGTGGATTAGATCAATGATTGAAAATGGATGAGAGGGGAGGGTGTAGAAAGTTCTATATTTTGCTTAGAATCCTCTATTGAATTTAAAATTCAATAGAATAGTATTTTTAATTTGAATAGTTGAATAAAAGGAGGGAAATATGGAGATAATTCTATAATTAGAAGTCTCTATATTTGGGGGCTCATTAAGTGGTGATTAGGTGATATTAATTACATTTAGTGGGGGTGATTAGATGGAGAGGCTTGGCATATCATAGGTATAGAGTAGGTGGTAGGTGGGTGAGTATTTTTTAAATTAGAGGAAAATAGTTAATGAGGTTTATTTAGTATAATGAATGAAATATTAATAATTGTATTAATATTTCTAAGGGTATAGATGGGATGTGTAGAATATGGAATGATTGGAATGTGATTGTATATGATATAATAATTAGTTAAATTTATAATTAATTATTATAAGGTCGGTGGTGGGGATGGATAATTATTTAATAATTGGTGAATTATTTATTAGATGACTATGTTGACATTTTACATGTCTACAGTAATGTAAACTCTTGTGTTTTATATATAATTAGAGTTGACACCATTTTGAGGGGAAATAACTTGTGCTTTCCATGGGGAATTGTAAAGACATGAACATGTCAAGGGGGCTCAAAATTCCATGTTGGGTCTTTTTTAGTTATCAAATTTGGAAACTACAGATTATTACTAGCCAAGTGTTTTTGCACAAGCTTTATGAGAAATAGATATAACTTGGTAAGGTGGAAAAATAAAAGACTTAATTGTTACAATCTTTACATCACCTTGATCGTCATTATATGCATAATCCTAAAGGTAGAGATAAAAAACACGTATAGATTCTAATTAATCTACATATTACTTGATTTTTAGTTGTTGAATTTGATAACTACAAAACATTACTAGCCAAGTTGTTTTGTGAAAACTTTATAGGAAATAGACTTAACTTGGTAAGGGATGTGAACAATAGACTTAATTGTTGGCATCATTACATCATCTTAATCATCTAATAAGAACAAGTGCAAATGTAAATAAAAAAACATGTATAGACCATAATGAATTTGCATTCCATTGCATTTATGTTCCACATGGTGATTATTGGCCTCATATGCACATTAATATTTAAATTAAAATTTATTCATAAACACACTTTTACAAGCATAGATATTAATAATTGATACAAATGATTGTCTTATTTGATGCAATGTTTGTTAAGTATTAAATATGTCTTAATCACTTCCAACCTGAAAAGTGTTCCTTTTTAATGGATTTGTAACTTTTGGGATTAATGTGATTATGTTATTATGTGTTATAATAACATATTATGTAATCAATTTACTTGAATTTAAATCTGAATATCAGCAACAATAGAACAACAAAAGAACACATAATTTTAGATAAATGATCACAACATGCAAGTAGAATAGCTTAGCCACTTCTACGAGGTAACCTCTAAACCATAGATTAACATTAAAGTGCTCAATATGATGATAAACTACTACTTACTACCACCTAGATATATTGTTCCTATGTTATGGCCAACACCAAGTTTGACCTAGTAAATGTATATATGAAATCATAAATGAATCACATATGATAGTAAAATAGAATATGTAAGCCACCAATCGACACTACTTATCCAATATAACCTATAGAGCTAAGGGTATAACATGCCCCTCCCTTTTGAAGAAACATTGTCCCAAATGTTGGCCAACCCTAGATGTTACTGCATAAATGCTTCATCTTCCCATGTTACATCTTCACTATTCATAGTCTTCCACTTGAGTAGATACTCGGAAATTAATCTAATCGTCAGTATTTTGGGTACGTGTTTGAAGAATCCCTTTATCCTCTAATATTATCCTTCCCTCATCTAGTTTATGAAGAATTGATTGAGTTGAAATGTACTACCCAATGAATATTTTCAAGCAATAAGCATGGAAGATTGGATGTATTTTACTTCCTTGAGCGAGCTCCAACTTGTATGCCACACTACTAATTTTCTGCAACACTTGATTGGGACCATAGTATTTAGGTGCAAGATTATTATCCTTCTTCTGTTGTTTTAAGGACAACTACTTATATTGTTGTAATTATACAAAAAATAAATCATCCCACTTCAAAGTGTCGCTCACTATGAAGTTGTTCATCATGTTGCTTCCGGTTGTTTTGTGTCATTGCCAAATTCTCTCTAAGTCTAGAGAGTACATCATATTGGTGTTGAATGTGATATTTGATTTATCTCACCTTAGGTTTGAACTTTAAGATAGAGATGAGTGATGAAGGATGGTACTTGTAAATTTCCATAAATGGAGACTGTAGACATGCAAAATGTTGACATAGTCTATCTTATAATATCCATTTATCCTCACCATCAATCTTATAATAATTTATTATAAAATTAATTAATTATTATAATCATAACATATATCTTACCATGATCCAATATATATATTACACAAATCCCATTCACACCCTTAGAAATATTAATACACTATTAATATTTCATCTATTACAGTAAATAACCTTCATTAACTGTTTTCCACTAATTTAAAAATACTCACCCACCTACCACCTACCTTATACCTAGTCTACGCCTAGCCTCTCCATCGAATCACCCCACTAAATATAATTAATCTCACCTAATCACCATTTAAATGAGCCCCCCAAATCTAGAGATTTCTAATTCTAAAAGTCTCTCCATATTTCCCTCTTTCTAAAATAGTCAAATTAAAAAACACTATTCTATTGAATTTTAAATTCAATAGAGGATTCTAATGAAATCTAAAATTTTCAACATCCTCCCCTCTCATCCATTCTCAACCATTGATTTAATCCATCGTGGCAAGATCTTAGCCATCCATTTCTACTCCTTTAACTATAAATAGAGGTGTCACCCTCCATGGCAAGGACCTTAGAAATTTGTAAATGAATGACACCCAATTTTCTAGCAATCCAAGTAATCTTCATAGCCATCTGTTGAGCATAATCAAGCCATTGATCAAGGGGAGGTGCTACCAAAATTTGCTCAAGAATCTGAAGCATCCACTGCATTCATCTAAGAAAATAAATCAAAGGAGCAAATCCAAAGTAACAAAGGAGGAGGATTCTACTTGTAGATAAGTACATGTAAATTTCTTTCTCTTCCTTTCATCTTTCTCGATCTGAGGTATTTGATTAGTTGTGTTGGTTTGGTTTTATAATCATATCATGCTTGCACACTAACACAAATTTTCATCTATATTTTTGAGCCCACCGTGGGGCTTACACCCCCCCCCCCCCCCAATTTTTCATCTGAATATTTCACATTACTAAACTAAGAACAAATTCCCAAAATTTCAAAAACTTTTAGTGATATTTAAGCTCAAAATCTTTATTTCTTGTGTCTTTGTGATGTATCAGCACGTATGCCCTGAAACATCGTGTACGTCATGAAACATCATGTTCATCACCTATATCAGCGCATTTACATATTGAATTTTCAAATCTATCTCTGAAGGAAAACATGTTAACATGTTTGTAAAGTTTTAGTGTGTTCATAAACCTTTCAGCACGTTCATATACTGTATTAGCACGTTTATTTCCTAACATTATATCTGTGTAGGATTACGAGTGATGGAAATATATCAACACATTTGCAAATATTTTGGCGCGTTTATATCCCGTTAAAGCACATTTATGTTGATAATATGTTTGTGCAAAATTTGATTGTTTCTATCTAGCTATCAGCGCACTTGTAAGAATTTTAGCACGTGTGACTCTTGTTTTTAGCGCACTTGATTGTTAACACTATCTGTGTAGGATTTTATACTTCAATGCGTTCATAACATGTTGTAGCACATGTAATACTTGTTCTAGCACTTTTATACTAATAATTTCTAGAACATTTGCCTGATTATTAGTGCGTGTGTCACATATTTTAGTGCATATACTATCTAAAATAGTGTGTTTGATCTTTAACACTATCTTTGTGCATGTTTTTGGAATTCAATGATTATATTATGTTTCATCGTGTATACACCCTGTTTCAGCACGTATAACCTATAGTAGAACATTTATAATAGCATAATATTTTGGCTTCATATTAACTAATAACTTGTATATTTTACTTTTTCTTGTGTTTTTCTGAAAGATAACATTATGTTTTTATTGAAAAATAAGAAAAACAAGGAGAAACTTTGACAAAATTAATATTCATCTTGCATTTATTCTAACATTTATAATTTTTGGGTACTAATTTTATTTAGACTACTAACCCTTGCTTTTGAGCCCGATTAGTCCAAGAATATAGGGATTTTCATTAAAAAAATAATAATCCTTCGAGTTTGTAGGTTCACTTATAGAAGACCCCCATTTGAATTACTTATTTTAATTAAATTTGTGTTTTTTCCTTCTTGTTACTTTGTGTGCTTGTTTATTCAAACCCAAGGTGATGTCGTGTATGCTTTCCTCTCACATCCTAGGATAATCTTGAGGATTTAAAAGTGGTTAGCCTTCGTTAAATTTTTATTTCATAGGGGGGTAACGTGACATGGAAGTGACATCCACACACTTATCGTAGTCCTAGCGGTCTCATGACCATGGGCTTCATCTCCACGCATGTAGACACACCCTGTGTTCTAGTGGGGTATATAAATTCAAGGACAAATTTTGTTATTAGATAAGCGTTCTACTTTTTTTAAGCGTGACATGAAGTGAGGGGATTCCATGTACCAATACCCAGGCCTTAGACAACATCCTTGCCACATAGATTTGGGCCCCACATACAACAAGGTACATAGGGGATGCCCCTGGAGAACTTATTTATCGTAGTCTAGGTAGCCTTTGGTCGTAACCAAGCTATAGTGCATGGTGTTTCACACAGAATGTTTCCTTCATAGAATAGAGTTGCTTCTAATCCTTTCATTCTCTTGAGAAATAGATAAGGGTTAGGGCTAGGAGGAATACCTGTTGAATGGTTGAGAGGGTGCGCGCATGCCGTAGAGAGAGATCAGATCGATTGCGAAGAACTCCTTTTTGTCTAGGAAGGACTACCTGCAAGTAAGAATACAAGACCACCGAATTTTAGTTAGACAATAAATGAGGGAACTGCCTTGGGCCCAGGAAATATTGGACTTCCTTTTGAAGGTGGTCAGTTTCCCTCTTAATACGAATTAACAAAAATTATAACAAAGAAATTATTGCAAAATGACAATTTAGTTACCTCATTAAAAGCAATAGAGGAAAGGTTGGTTTTTGGTTTGAGTCACAGTGACCGATGCTGGTCACTGTATAACCGGTACTGGTTGTTGATAACTGATATCGGTAGGGGTAGTGATTTAGGGGCTTTTAATAAAGGTTGGCTATAAGGTGGCTATGGTGTTTATAAGGCTGGTTTTTAAATGATTAGGGATAGGCAATAGGGATGATGGATAAGACTCAGAGAGTGTGGGGGCTGTTCTTGGGGCAATGTAAGGGTAGAGGAATGATAGTTAGATGTAGGGTGCTACTAGGTGGTAGATCTATGAGTGAACTTGTAATTACTGTCAATTCAGAAGTTTAAGAAATGTTATTTAAAAACGTACAAGACACTACTTACTAGTTCTTGATGAAGATACATGTCCAAGGACTGTGATGACGAAGGCAGGGCTCAAGTGGGATGATCTGACAATCAAAAGTGAGCTATCTTCTCTCCCAATGCTTGGATGAGTGTCACTGGGCTCTGGTTACTCAGTTGCAGTCCTGGGCTCGATGTCCTTCTCTGTAAACTCTTCTCTTTTCTTCACTTGTCTCTGCTCTGCCAAGTGAATTTCAGATCTTTCAAATGAGTTTCCGATCCTTTGTTTTTGGTTGGGGGAGGTCATTTACAGGGAACCGATGGTGGTTACGTAACCGACGGTGGTCGAGTAGGAACCGATGTCGGTTAAGTCAAAGTGGGCTATTTTTAGTAAAATAGCCAACTTTCCCTCCTTTTCTCCCGAGGGATTAGTTGTGGGCTTGGTCAAGTCATTATTAGGTTGGTTTTGGTGCGGGTGAGGAGTAATTAGTCATGGGTGTGGATGTAGACCAAGTTATAGGTCTTAATTAGGTTAGTTTAGGGTTAGGGCTAGGTCATGATGAGGTGGCAAAATGAGGTGGCAGGTTTGGAGATGTGGATTTATTAATTATAAGGTAATTAATAAATAATTGTGCAAGGTTTAGGTGGTGAGGTTAGGTTGCAAAATGAGATGCGGGGCACAGGGTGTTCGTAAGACACAAATTTGGTGTCTACATTAGCCCCTTGTTGTCGTGTAGCTTGTCTTGTAAAGCTGCACTGACAATTAATAAGAAGTGGTTACTCCCAGTTAAGGGTATAGGTAATCCCCCTCAAATCTATCACAGATTGAGGTGACGTGAAATCAGGGATAGGGTTGATAAAGGGTGAATGGTGTTGAGATGATGGTAAGATGGTGGGGTAAGTTCAAGGAAGCAGATGCACGTTGAAATGCAGTAGTGCGACCAGGGTACATGATTTGAAGAGCAAACAAGCAATTCATAGGCAAAGGTCGATAGTTTATCCAAACAAGGGTGATATAATCCTGGTATCCAAGGCATAGGAAGTAGCTCCAGGGGATATAACGGGTAAGGTACATGAACATTTAGGCATGTTCGGCTAGTACCAAATGGTTGGTTTGGTTGAGATAAATGTCACGGTCTCGGTCTAGGCAAAGTTGGTCGACTGATCAAGTCAAGTATCCTAATCATGCTAAAAACACGAACAAGTGAGCCTGATTGAACAAAAAGTTACATGATGGGTGGATAAAATTGTAATTTACGGGTTTTGGTCGAGGTACTTAATTGGTGCGGCCTTGGGTCGGGCCGATTGATTAGTTGCGGCCGTGGGTTTGGCCTGATTGGTTGGGTGCGGCCTTGGGTCAGGCCTGATTGGTTGGTTGCGGCCTTGGGTCGGGCCTGAATTGGTTGGTTGCGGCCTTGGGTCGGGCCTGATTGGTTGGTTGCGGCCTTGGGTCGGGCCAAATGGTTGGTTGTGGCCTTGGGTCGGGCCTGAATGGTTGGTTGCGGCCTTGGGTCGGGCCTGATTGGTTGGTTGCGGCCTTGGGTCGGGCCTGATGGTTGGTTGCGGCCTTGGGTCGGGCCAAATGGTTGGTTGGCTGTGCGGCCTTGGGTCAACAAAGCCTGATAGGTGATGGAAAAAGTGGGCTTGTGGTAAGGGCGGGAGTTAGGGGAAGGGTTGGGATATCTGTTAGCCGTGGGTCGGGCCAAATGGTTGGTTGTGGCCTTGGGTCGGGCCATTGATTGTGAATTTGTGCGGCCTGAGGTGTGAAGTGAGTTTGTTGAGTTTGTGGGCTGAGTTGGGCCAAGTGAATGATTGGTAGACCAGTGGGAGGAACCAATAGCAGTGGCACCTTTAGTAAAGGATGGTATAGGCCATGTGAGCGGCATAATTCTAGTTGAGATGAGGCGCAAGGGTCTAAGTGAATTTCATAGGGGTAGAAGAATAAATAAGGATGCCGACCTGCGCGTCGATGATAAAGAAGATGTATTTGTTTAACATCTAAATAAAACTGAATATGTATGTTGATTTGAGTTATGATAATAATAAGAATGGTTGTGTTTTGAATGTTTGTTTTGAAAAAGGATAAAGATGAATGTGATCAAATAGAAATACACAAAAAATATTTATATTTATAACACATGATAGGTTATGGTAGGGGATGGTCGAGCTAACCTTGGGAGACCCCATGTCTCCTAAGTGCTGCCTACATAGCCCATTGCACAAAGCAAGGAGGGGCCTCAGACCGATGTAGTTCTCCCTTAGGACCAGGGAGAGGTGAATTCAGGTAATTTGGTTGTGGTTAGGCAATTTGTTGGTTGGTAAAAATATTGATATTGGTAGGGTAATGTTGTTGGTGTTGGTAAGGAATTGGCGATGTTGGTGTAGGTATAGGTGAAGTGAAAGTTAGCTTACCCAAGTAGTAGGGAACCATGTCCTGATTAAGGTCAACACATAATCCTAAATTCGAGTAAAAGAGGAAAAAGTGTCCCATAGTTGAGAAGAGCTAAACAAACCACATATTAATGTAGGATGAGCTTGAATCCCTAGGTACCTTGCATATGCGAGAAGTCGATAGGTGAAAAGAGTTGTATAATCACAATATATCGGATATACGTCACGTCCCTTGAGTTTTGTTGCTTTGACGAATGGTGAGGTGAGGTGGCTGATATAGCTGGGGCACAGAGAACTTGTTATAAGGTGATTATTCTGACGAAAGAGAACCAAACCTAAATAGACAAGTCCATGACTCAAAAGTGCTTTTGAATATTGCTTTTATTTTTCTGGATATAGACTGATCGATGCGGGAAGTCTACATGGGATATGTATTTTGTTGTTCTTGAGGTCTTCACGAAGCTGATCAATGCGAGAAGCTTCTGATAAAGGCTAACTTTGTATAGCTGTCCTTCAAGGGAGCAGTCTATTTATAGTAGCAGAAGTGGCTTTTGTGTATAGCTGTCCTTCGGGGGAGCAGTCTATTTATAATAGCAGAAGTGGCTTTGCACATAGCTGTCCTTCGAGGGAGCAGTCTATGTATAACTTAGAGGTCTAGATGTCCGTTTGGCATGAAGCATCTAGTTTTGTAGGAAGTTTGACTCAAGAATATCCCATAAGTGTATAATTGAGAACATGTTATTTTGATACTTTTAAGTCATGGACCAGACTAAAAAGGGGAAGGCATCTTTAAGAGGAGGTGATGACCAAACCACGTGAGCTTGATTCTATTTTGAGATGCATGAAACAAAGTGTATGAGGTGGTAAACGAGCTCAAGGGACGAGCGCAAGGTAGATAAGAAGTGATATAACACTAAATTCAACAGTAGAATGGCCGAAGATGCAAGGCATTAAGGGGTTCAGGCTCAGGTTTACCATTAAGCGAAGCTAAATGATAAGTGCCTGATCCGTAAGTGTGAGTGATAATGTAAGGCCCAATCCAATTTGGAGCAAATTTTCCACGTTTTCTCTTTTCTAGTTTGGTTACATGTTGATTCTCTTTGAGGACAAGATCACCAACCTTAAAGGTACGCTCATGAAGTCACTTATCATAAGCACGCTTGATGCGCTTTTGATAGATTTGAAGGTGGTCAAGAGCTGTAAGATGACGCTCGTCAAGAAGCTCCAATTGGGCTAACCGCTCTTGGCGGAAATCATCATTGGTGAGAATATCCTGAAGAGATATTCTTAGGGAGGGTATTTGTATTTCGAGAGGCAAGACAGCCTCGGTACCATATACCAAAGAAAATGGGGTGGCATTAGTGGAGGTACGAATGCTGGTACGATAAGCCCAAAGGGCAAAGGGGATGTGATCAGGCCAATTTTTTCCAGAATCGTTAACGAACTTTCATGAGAATTTTGGTCAGGGTTTTGTTAGAAGATTCGGCTTGACCATTTGCTTGTGGATAGTAAGGTGATGAGAAGCTAAGTTTGATACCAAAGTTGTCACAAAGGTCTTGTAACAACTTATTTTTGAAAGATTTTCCATTATCTGTTATCAGGCGATGAGGAACACCAAAATGACAGATAATGTGATGGTTAATGAATTCTACAATTTTTTCTTTTTTGGTTGAAATGAGTGGAATGGCCTCCACCCATTTAGTGTAATATTCAGTTGCTGTGATTATCCAATGGTGACGTTGCGAAGAGGGTGGGTGAATCTCACCAATAAGGTCTAAACCCCATTGTGAGAAAGGCCAAAGATCTCGTGCGACCTGTAGCGGATGGCTAGGAGTATGTTGAAGGTTGGCATGTTGTTGACACATAACACAACGCTTAACATATTCGTAGCAGTCGTTATTAAGAGTAGGCCAATAATAGCCTAGGTGAAGGATCCGTTTGGCCATGGCAAGGCCACTAAAATGTCCACCACAAATACCGTCATGGACTTGTTGGATGGTATAGGTGACCTCCGCGCCGGTTAGACATCGAAGGAGGATGCCATCAAAGCCACGTTTATAGAGGAGTCCCCCCATGATGACATAATGAGAAACACTTTTAAGAAAAGCACGTTTTCCGTTACTAGTAAGGTCAGGTGGGAGAACAGAGGTTGTAAGGTAGTCGTGAAATTGGTGATACCAGGTATCCTGAATTAGCAGACACATTATTTATCATACAAACATCCGGGGCTGAGTAAGATGGGGCAAAGAGTTGTTGGACCAAGACAAATATGTCAGAGTCAGTTGGTGAGGTAGGAATTTGCGAGGCTAAGCAAGCCATAGTATCCGCAAATTTATTAGTTGAGCGGGGAATGGTTTGGATAGAATAATGAGTAAATAAGGTCAAAAGTGAATCCACGTAATGTTTGTACTTTTGAAGTTCCTCATTTTTACATTGGTAGATGCCCATAACTTGATTGACTACCAATTGAGAGTCACCAAAAATGTTAATAGATTTTACACCTAAGTGTAACGCAACCTGGAGACCCAAAACAAGGGCCTCGTATTCCGCTGTATTATTAGTGCAGGGGAAATCGAGCCGGAATGAAAGAGGCATAGGCTCAGCATCAAGAGGAATGAGAACAACGCCGGCCCCTCCGCCGCGCTGGCATTTGGATCCATCGAAGAAGAGGGTCATTGGATACGACTCCTCACTGAGTGAAAGAGTGGCAATGAGTTCGTCAGGGAAAGTAAAATTGGTAAATTGTTCCCCAGGTAAAGGGGCTTCCGCGAGTTGGTCTGCGATAGTTTGTCCTTTGATTGATTTCTGGTGTACAAACTCAAGGTCGAGGTCGGCGAGGAGCATAAGCCATCGGGTGATGCGTTGGTTTAGATGAGGTTTGGCATACATATAATGGATGGGGTCCGCATTGGTGATGACAAAAGTTTTGTGATTCAGGAGGTAGTGTCGGAGTTTGGTGGCCACGAATGATAGGGCTAGGCACAACTTTTCTACATGTGTATACCTAGTCTCGTAATCCACAAGAGTACGACTTATGTAATAAACGGCTTGTTCTCGATGCTCGGAGTCACGATGTGCGAGCATGGCTCCTACAGCATGGTCGGTGGCGGAAAGGTAAAGGTAGAAAGGGTGATCGTCCTGAGGTGGGATAAGCACAGGTGGCTGCAAGAGATAGGCTTTAAGAGCCTCAAAGGCTTGGTGGCACTCTTCGCTCCATTGAAAGACAATGTCCTTTTTAAGGAGATGATGGAAAGGTTGACATCGATCTGAGAGTTGTGAGATGAAACGCCGGATAGATTGGAGTTTTCCCTGCAAACTACGTAATTGTTTGAGGTTAGTGGGTGGGGGCATTTCTAGGATAGCTTTGACTTTAGCTGGATCGACCTCGATGCCACGCAAAGAGACAATAAAACCAAGGAGTTTTCCTGAAAGGACACCAAAGACACATTTCTTTGGTTGAAGACGAACACAATATTGTAACAGGCGATCGAAAATAATGGTTAAAACATCGAGATGTTCACTGCGATGTTTAGATTTGCCAAGAAGATCATCGACATAATCCTCAAGGATAGTGTGCATAATGTCATGAAAAATGTAAGTCATAGCCCACTGATAGGTCGCACCAGCATTCTTAAGGCTGAACGGCATGACACGATAGCAGAAGGTTCCCCAAGGAGTTATGAAGGTGGTTTTATGTTGATCGGCCGGGGCTACCAAAATTTGATTGTATCCCGAGAAGCCATCCATGAGAGAAAGCATCTCATGGCCCGCAGTGAGATCAACAAGTTGATCAATACTTGGTAGGGGGAAGTCATCCTTTGGGCAAGCGAGGTTAAGGTCCCGGAAATCCGTACATATCCGAAGTCCCCCCGTTGCTTTAGTAACAGGTACGATGTTAGAAATCCATTGAGGATAGTCAATAGGTAAGATGAAGGAAACAGAAAGGAGTCGTTGAAGCTCTTCTTTGACCAAGAGGGAAATGCGTGGATGCATTTTTCTCAGTTTCTGTTTAACTGGTTTGGAATCGGGTTTCAGGGTAATGTTATGGACAGCAATGTCAGGATCAATTCCTGGCATGTCAGCGTAGGACCAAGCGAAAGCTTGGTTGCGGGCACGGAGGAAGGTAGTGAAGGCAGTTTGTTCTGATGCGTTAAGAGATTGTCTGATCTTCACAATGTGAGGATCGTCCTCTGTGTGGATGTTGATTTCTATAGTCGACTCATTCAACATGGTTTGAGTTTCAGATGGTAAGGCGCGTTGAATATAAGAGTCGTCCGCACCAAGGTAAGTGAGGATGGAGTCGTCATCCTGGCACTCAACAACATTAATTGAAGGTGAGTCCTCTTCGATCATGTCTGGATACAGAAGGGGAAGAGAAGATGGGTCTTCATTATCGCGTTGATAAGTGAGAGGACCCAGGAAGATAGCGTTTATGAAAAAAAAAAGTTAGGAGGGATGGATTCAGGGTCTATCGACTCTGTGGGTGACGATGGAAAAATGGGTGATGATGGTTCGGAAGGAGTGACTTCGTCATCTTCCTGGATACAACGGATATGTGGTGTCTTTGGTGTAGGTGGTTCAGAGAATCCAAGACCACGACGATCTTTGTGTTTGCGTGTAGTTATGGGAATGATCGTATGTCGGCCTTGTTCATAAAGACCGAAACCGAAGCCCTTCCAAGCACAGCGCGTCAGGAAGGTGAGGGCGAAGCGACGATTAGTTAGATATTGAAAATCAGATTGGAAGGGAACCACACCAAGGGGAGGTTCAGGGGTGACAGAGGATGTATCGACACCCCCATATGTTAGGTTGGTGCGGCAATTAGGTGGTCCGTAGGAGATTACTTCCCCCACACGACGGTCATAGGTAGGATGCGCATGTAACTGTCCGTACTCCTGTGGGGTATGGAAAGTGCTAACGTTATATAGGCGATACTCCCCCAGCGTAAGGCGTTGAAAAACATCTACTAAGGGATCTGAGGTTGGGATGTTGTCCGCGGGAAAGGAAGTGGTATTTGCGGCGGCGGTTTCATTGGTTGAAGGTGTAGGTGCGGTTGAGATGGATGGTTGAGGTGTGGTTGAAGTAGATGGTTGGGTTGGATGAATGGGTGTCTTGACTGGTACAAGCACATCATTAGGGTGATATAACATATTGCAGGTTTTGAAGGGGGGAGGTCAGCTTTTACGGTGTAGGACTTCCCCTCATACTCGAATTTTATGCATCTATGTAAGGTGGAGGGAACGCATCCCATAGCCCGGATCCAAGGGCGGCCTAACAACATGTTGTATTGGAATTCTCCCTCAAGGACATAGAAGAGTTCAGGTAAAGTACGTGGCCCTACACGAATGTTAAGGATCACGGTGCCTAAGGTAGAAGTAATAGCATCATTGAATGAACGCAACATGGTGGGGTTGGCACACATGCAGCTAGAAGGGATATTCATTTGTTGGAAGGCTTTGGAAGAGATGATGTTTAGGCTAGTGCCCCCGTCAATCATAACACGACGTACTCGGATGTCCTCGGACGTAAGCTGAGATGAAAAGAGTGGGGTCAGGATCTTCTGCACCAAAGTCAACAATTTCATCTTCGGAGAAACTGACAGCAGCGGTTTGCTGTACAGGGACGGAAGTGGTAGATTGTTTGGTGAGAGAAGCAACGTGGTTGGGTGTTAAAATGGAGGTAACGGGAAAGGTTTCGTTAGGTAAGACCTCTATCCCTTGAAGGATTTCAATGAGAGCTTGTCGATGAGATTCAGAGGTTTGAATGAGATCATACAATGTCATTTTTACAGGTGATTGGTGAAGCTGTTTGATCATGGTTCGGTGGGCAACTCCATCAGAGACGGGGTAGGCAGGTCCACGAATAACCACTTTAGGTGGTGGTGCGATCGGGATGGTGGACGGAGAAAGAGAGGCCGCAGGTGTGCTTTCTTTAGCTTTCCCATTGTTTTTCTGCCCTCGAGTAGCAACACTAATCATGTTGATCTCGTGAACACGAGAGGAGGAAGATGGTAGGGATAAGTCATTGTCTTCGAGAGGTGGGGTTGTAATAATGATAGATCTTGGTGAGGCGGGGACAGGTGGTATAGGAGAGGGGATTGAAGCTAAAGGTTTCTCCCTTCGTAAGTTGTCTTTCTTAACCTTTCTATCCGAGAGAGGTGACTGACGAAGGATGGCTTTCAAAGCTTTGCATCCCTCTACATCATGTCCTGGTGTGCGGTGGTAAGCGCAGATTTTAGACTCATCATAACCTATAGGTCGAGGTTTAGATGGATCATAGGGTCTAAGTGGGGGTAGGGAAATGGTCGCATTCTCCACCAACATATCAAGGATCTTGGCGTAAGATCCTTTGAGCGGGTCAAAGTCAGAGGAAGATGAGGCTATTGATTGGGTGGGTTTTGGTAATGTTTGGGTATGGTTGGTTCGTACGGGTGGTGGTTTAGACAAGGGGTTTTGATAATTGGATTTAACTAAACGTGGCTTCTTCGGCGCAGAAGTTATGTTTAGCTGGTTAGATGATGAGGCCACAGATGACGTGGTAGCAGGAAACAACCACGGAGAAAGAGGAGTGACAGCAAACAAATCCTTTGATGATGGAGTTTGTTTAGGGTTGATAGGTGGACAGGATACTTGGGGTGACGGTGTTGATACACCCATGGATCTCTGTATGGGTGTAGAAGGTGCAGGTCGTTTTAAAGAAAACGCAGGAGGTATGATGTATTGAGGCAAGGTGGAGGGGTGAGGTCCCAATATAGAAGGTAGGTGTGACGGCGAGGGTTTTAGTTGTGACAGAGGCATAGATTGGACTTGAGGAGATTGGGTTTGTCTCCTAGGTGGATGGACGGCTTTATTTTTGGATAAATCTAACCGTTTAGGTGGGTGTGTTAGGCTGGGTATTGGTGAAGTCCCAAGCGTAGGGGAAGGTTTGGTTAGGTTAATAGAGGTGGATGAGGTATTTGGTAGAGATGAGGGGGGTGAAGATGAGGACATAGGCATTTTGAGCTTTTGTAAACACCTCGGGTATATGGTAGAGGTGTCTGGATCGGTCATCTGCATTTGAGTAGAGCATGGTGTACTCAAACGCTCCCATAGGACTCGTCTATCTTCTGAGGGATGACAATCTTCACGTGTGAATAGGAACTTTTGTATGGAAGAGAGGTGGGTTGTGATTCCGGTCCACTGTGGGTGTGATACAGGGGGTAAATGAGGCACTGTATCAATGGGTGTTAAGAGGTCAACCGGTCGCTGAAAAGATTTAGGCGATGAAGAACTAATAGGTAGGAGGGCATGTTTGAGGGGATCCGTCATGATTAAAGAATTTGGTGATGTTGGTTCGAGGGGTTTCTCTTCTAAGGATGACAGAAAAAGTGGCGAGCCTTCCTCTTGTATAGCAAGAGTGGTAGAAGGAGATGTTTGGGAAATAGATAAGTTAGATAACATCCGCTCACAGTCTTGCAGGGATGTGGTGTAAGAAGACTCATTCTGTGAGAAGAGAACTCTGGGCGGTTAATTCCTTTATGGGTAAAGGAATGGCAAGGTTATCGTCTTGTCTTGATGGTGGTGAAGAGGGTTCGGATCCCTGCGTTAGTGAAGAGGCTTGATTCAGAATTTCCTCGATAGAAGCTTTTGGTTGGGAGTCGAAAACTGCATGGATTTCATGAACACTCTCCTCGGCTAAGATATCTTGGTTTATGTTACTGTTAGATGAGTGGTTTGGGAATGGTTTGTTGAAGATTTTCAAATTTTGGTTAGCAGGGGCATTAGGATTATCGAGGGTTATATCCCCTGCATCAACCATTTCCTGCACTATGTTTTTCAACATCTTGCAGTTTTCGTGACTGTGTCCCTTCACGCGGTGGAAGTTACAGAAGTCATTTTCTTTGTACCAAGAAGGTATAGCGCGGGTGGAATCAAACCCGGAGTGAGGTTTAACAGGAGGTAAGGTGATAGCTCCTGCTTTGAGCAATTTTTCCAAGATGACACCATAAGTTTCTCCCAAGGGAGTGTAATTGATGGGCTCGGCTTTATACTTATAGGTGGTTTTTGGCGGGGTATTAGACGGTGCTTGGGATTTGACCATCACCGCGTGTACAGCTCCTTTTGATTTCGAAGCAGTCGATGCGTGAGAATTGGTGGTGTTGGGTTTGTTGGTGGAGTCTTGGGTTCGGAAATTAGGGTTTTTGTTGCGCAACCGCAATTTCTCTTCCTCTAAGGCTCGAATTTCTAGTTTTCGAGCCATAGTAAAGGCCTCATCAAAGGTGCGGAAAGTTTGAATTTGGAGGGTAGGAGAAATGTGCTTAGCGCAGGCCCGCGTAAAGAGTTCGATGAGTTCAGCCTGAGGCAAGGCATAAGTAAGTTGGTTGATGAGGCCCCGCCATCGTCCAACGAAATCTGCGATAGATTCGTCTTCAAATTGTCGGACGGCATAGAGGTCGGTGATAGATACTTTCTTAGCAATATTAATGGAGAAATGATCCAAGAAAGATTGGGCTAATTGGTTAAAAGAGAAGATTGAGTGCTGGGTTAAAGCACTGTACCACTCCAAGGCGGGTCCTGATAAGGACATGGGAAAGGTGCGGAGTAGTAAGGCATCGTCATGAGCAATCAGATAGCAGGCATGTCTAAATGATCGCAAGTGTTGTTGAGGATCCTCCTTACTATTAAAACGAGTAAATTTTGGTAATTCCCATTGAGGAGGATATGAATGAAGGGGGACAGAAGGATGAATAGGCTCCTGACAAACTTGCTCGTATGTCAGGGTGCTACGGCTTCCTGAAACAGAAGCCTCCAGATTTTGCATCTTGTCCATCATTTGTTTGATGAAATCAGTGGTTGGATGAGATGATGGTGCGGTTGTTGTAAACGGAGGAGGATTGGGCCAAGAGCCACCACTAGACAATGGTGGGGTTAAATGTTGATAAGGTATTGAGGACGAATATGTTGAGGCGACCGAATAGGGATGTCCTATATAAGGTGTTGAAGCCACCGGATAAGTGTGTGGAAATGAAAAGGTGGGCGGAGCTTGAGAAGGAAAGCTTGTGTGGATAGGTGGCAGAGAGCAAGTTATGAAAGGGGCAGTCTGCGAGAGAGACGAGGTAGGAGCAGTCGGCGGTAATGATATGTGGGGCCCCAGATTAACCAAAGGAAAGCCAATCTGTGCCGTATGAACCCCTGAAGCCACTGAGTTGGGAGACGGGGCTAAGGATGAAGAAGGTAAGGCGGAGTTATTAGGTGGAGAAGGAGCTAAATGAGCAGCTATACTAATAGGCATACCAACAAGGAGTTGACCGTCGGGTGTACGGTCAGGGGTATGAGACAAATAGTACTGTACAGCGCTAGGATTAGCATCCAAAAATTTCACAAATTCCTTATCTCCTACAGGGATTTTGGGAACCTCACTGGTGTCCGTAGGATTCCCCATAGGATGTGAAGGGGGTGATTCAGGAAAAGGCACGGAACAGGCATGTGAAACCATGGCTGCGGCTTGTTTCTGAGTGATAACAACCATGGACAAGAGTACACACAGGGATTCAATCTATCAGGAACAGAAACAGCCACAAAATGTTGGAATTGGTAGGTTGCTGGTTTGTCGGGAACTGTGAAAGACAGTAACCGATATCGGTCAGGTAACCGATGTCGGTCAGACTGTAGCCGGCGTCGGTCAGTTAACCGATGTCGGTAGAATAGGACCGGTGTAAGAAGCTATAAGAAGTTGCTGATTTGGGGTTAACAATGCTTAGTATACCTACCAAACTGTTCTGAAGTGATCACTGAAACAGTGTATGACAGAGAAACAGAACTAAAAACAAGCAAGATGCACAAGCAAATCAAGAGACTAACCCTAGGATTAGTTTTAATTATTGTGGGCTTATGCCTTAGACGCAAGATGATGTCAATCCTAAACAAAAGACCTAAGGGAAATGTCAAGTTTGTTTTGGCTTATAAGGTTACCTCAATCGGGCGGAGGAATACCGCGGAAAAGGGGGGATGTTTGAGCTGTTGTGTTGATTATGATGTGATTTGGTATGTGTTGTGCAGTGAAAGTAAGATTAATTTCTTGTCAATACCGTGGATATCACCCCCACGTGTACGACCTGTTACTTAATCTATGTTCACTAGAATTGAAAACAACAAGCAAGAATGTGATGCACGTGTTTTAAACCCAAATCGAAAATGATATTCGATGAAGCAAAGGAGATGACTTTCACTAATGCAAAGATGTGAAAGCAAGACAAATTCTTTTACAAAAATGACAAAATATTTTGTGAATATTTAGCAGAAAGAAAATAGCAAGTATGCTCCCTATATGAAAGCAAGCAAGAAAGAAAGAAACCCAAGAAATGGGTCCCACCGGGCGTGCCAAAATGTTTCGCACAGAATGTTTCAGTTCCTAGAATAGAGTTGCTTCTATCCTTTCATTCTCTTGAGAAACAGATAAGGGTTAGGGCTAGGAGGAATACCTGTTGAATGTTGGGAGGGTGTGCGCGTACCGTAGAGAGAGATCAGATCGATTGCGAAGAACTCCTTTTTGTCTAGGAAGGACTACCTGCAAGTAAGAATACAAGACCACCAGATTCTAGTTAGACAATAAATGAGGGAACTGCCTTGGGCCCAGGAAATATTGGACTTCCTTTCGAAGGTGGTCAGTTCCCCTCTTAATACGAATTAACACAAATTCTAACAAAGAAGTTATTGCAAAATTACAATTTAATTACCTCGTTAAAAGCAATAGAGGAAAGGCTGGTTTTGGTTTGAGTCACAGTGACCGATGCCGGTCACTGTATCACCGGTACCGGTTGCTGATAACCGATATCGGTAGGGGCAGTGATTTAGGGGCTTTTAATGAAGGTTGGCTATAAGGTGGCTATGGTGTTTATAAGGCTGGTAAATGATTAGGGATAGGCAATGGGGTGATGGAGAAGACTCAGAGAGTATGGGGGGTTGTTCTTGGGGCAATGTAAGGGTAGAGGAATGACAGTTAGATGTAGGGTGTTACCGGGTAGTAGATCTAGGAGTAGACTTATAATTACTGTGATTCAGAAGTTCAAGAAATGTTATTAAAAGAACGTACAAGACACTACTTACTAGTTCCTGATGAAGATACAGGTCCAAGGACTGTGATGACGAAGGCAGGGCTCAGGTGGGATGATCTGACAATCAAAGATGAGCTATCTTCTCTCCCAATGCTTGGATGAGTGTCACTGGGCTCTGGTTACTCAGTTGCAGTCTTGGGCTCGATGTCCTTCTCTGCAAACTCTTCTCTTTTCTTCACTTGTCTCTGCTCTGCCAAGTGAATTCGGATCTTTCCAATGAATTCCAGATCCTTTGTTTTTGGTTGGGGGAGGTCATTTACAGGGAACCGATGGCGGTTACGTAACCGACGGCGGTCGAGTAGGAACCGATGTCGGTTAAGTCAAAGTGGGCTATTTTTAGTAAAATAGCCAACTTTCCCTCCTTTTCTCCGAGGGATTAGTTGTGGGCTTGGTCAAGTCATTATTAGGTTGGTTTTGGTGCGGGTGAGGAGTAATTAGTCATGGGTGTGGATGTAGACCAAGTTATAGGTCTTAATTAGGTTAGTTTAGGGTTAGGGCTAGGTCATGATGAGGTGGCGAAATGAGGTGGCAGGTTTGGAGATGTGGATTTATTAATTATAAGGTAATTAATAAATAATTGTGCAAGGTTTAGGTGGGTGTCTTAATCAATCTTCATCCATAAAGCTTAAAAAGCATATAATCCTATCCCGAATCATATAAGTCAGATTCAAATCCCAGGAATAATTACCACCCTAATTGTCAGGTCACTTAAAACACACTTAATTATATGCATAGAATTTAAAATTTAATACATAATGGAATAATCGTTAACTTGTTAGGGGGGGGATCAAGCTATCCCGAATCTTGTATCAATTTATCCATAAGTTAATATCCTCCTTTTGATAATAAGGCCCAAAATCCTGTCCAGATCATAAATATTTTAAGGTTAATTCTTCACGTATTGTTTTCTCACAGGACCAGGGGGGTCTAAAGCATGTTGAAAAGGTCAACGAAATATTTAACATTGGCAAGTTGGTGGTAATCATATCAACATAGGAGCGAAATGTATTACCAATCCTTGTTATCACAATAATAGGATTCATTTAAAAGGAGGTGATAAGGGAAAATTCAAAGACTGGCACAAATCAGAGACTTCCTTGTATATGATGGGTCTTAAGAAGGAGACCAGGCATATGAAACTCATTCTTGGAGGAACTTACCGAGCAATCAAAAGATTCTGGTCCAAAGTGAAGGACCTGGGAGATTAATCTATCCATCTAATTTGTCATCACCTTAATCATCACATCATCTAAACACCCCATTTATGATTTCTTTTTAATACAAACAATCTAATCTTAGATTAATTAATATCTTTGAAAATAGGCAAATATCCTTAATATTTATCCTATTCTTCTAATCCCTTATAACAGGTCACATCCCAAGCCCTTTACTAACAAGGCACATCCTTCATCTTTCTCTTCTCGAATGTCTTCCAATCCTATAAGCAATACTAGAATATTAAGGGTAAAAGCGTCAAGATCACTAAGGAATCATAATCTTCTTTTTCATCCAAATATACTTCACTTCAAAAACACATTCATCTCACACATCTCACCAACATCTAAATCTAATGGCACCTAGACGAGTAATAACCCGATCCCAATTTGGAAATGGAGACAAAAAAAATAACCATAACACCATAGAATGATTTATTAAACCGTAATTATTATGATGACTATAACGAAGAAAATCAACCTAGAGGAGAAGATGAAGAGACTATGGTTAACAGTAGGAGCGATGATGACTCTAGCACCTACTTCACAGAAGGAAAATGAAGAGAAATATTAAATTTCTTCGTTGAAGAGAATAAGGACGTCCCCATGCTCCAATTATATCACATGGGGGAAAAATTTCCTTCTAATTATACTCATGACCAACTCCATAGTCTTCTCTCAGATGGAAATGATGACATTGGCCAAAGACCACCTTCTGCACACCATCCTCATCCAAGTCACCATCACGTTGGACATGGATGGGATGGTAGAGACAACACCACCCATATATCCAAATAAGTGTATTATCTCAATTACAAAAATGAGAAACCAAATTGCCCAATTAGCCTCCCAAATCGGTCCACAATCGCCCAATGATAATGGTTCCCAACATTCTCAACCTAACCTCCACCCACCACGTCCTAACCCTCTAGAAAAAACCTTGGAGCAAGAAGTGAAGTATATGAAGGAAAATGTACGGATGAAAATCAACATGTGACCTTTCACCACACTCGAATCCCCGAGGTCATGTTTGAGGCATCCAATTTAGAAAACGTGGACGGTCAAGTGGTAATGAATATAATAATGGGCAAAAAATTATGTGGAAATGGTAAATGAAGGTGGTCAAGGCAATACGATATTTTTGACTTGTAATCGTGGAATCTGCTTATCAAGCATAACGAAATCCTCTCTAAACTAGATGGCTGTAATGGAGAAGTTGGTGAGGATGGAAACACAAAGGCTCTAGTTGATATCGATCTCTGGAGATATTATCTACTAGTTATGGAATGTGTAAGAAACTAAACGGGGCCTTGTAAATCTGTTTAGAAAATGTCATGGAATGAGCAAGAGTGAGAAGCATGATTTCGTTTAGCTCTATGGACGATTAGTAGGTTTTGTCAAAAATGAGAGGTCCTGATGAGCTTGCTCATTTAGGACGTCTAACTACCCAATGATGTCCCTGTGGGAGTTGGTGATGATCTAAATAGTAACGCTCTTAATCCAAGATCTATGTCTGATTGGCTCTTAGTTCCGTTCAATTGAGGAAACTAGGATCACAACCATAAACTCTCTTTGGTCATGGCCTTGTTATGGTCATACAATGTGATATGAAATCTATGCCCAAGGGCGATCACGTAATTTTGCGCAGAAGAGCGGTCCAATAATCATAAGCCTGGTTTTCCATGACATTTACCACATTGAGTTGTTCTATCTTCTCAATGTATCAAGCCAGAGTTCTAAGGACAAGAAAATAGAGTCCCGTATCTATATCCGTGAGCAACTCTAGTCTATCTGGGTTTTGGAACTAGTGGATCACACAACCATAGGTTTTCTTTTATTGTGGACCGTTGATGGTCATATGCATGCTCAGAGATAATACATAATTTTTTTTTGACCAATACTTAAATGCTTTATCATCTTCAACATTCAATGCATCTAATTTCCTATTGATTCTACGTATGTCCCTAGTTGATTTGAAAATTTTATACCTAAGGCCTTGATTTATGTTTGCTAATGGTACTGTTAAATTTGGTTGAGGTACTATTGGTTTGAAAGCAAACATCTAGGTTCTATCGTGTCATTTTAAAACACCAGAACAAGGGAAATTTTTTTTTTTTTTTTTTTTTATATATAACGTTCTCTGTTATGAATTATAAAATTCAAACACACGTTTCAGATTTAATAATTGTTCTCTGCCCAAACCACACAGTTTGGATTATACAATTTCTTTTTAAAACGAATGTTCCCTGTTCACATATTACAATATGGAACACACATTCAATGCCATTCAATCTCATAACAGATTCTATATGCTGCTGTAAATGACTCGATGAACTGCCGATCCTTCCATTTTCATGGCTCGGAGTTTCAACGATCCTTCATTTCATGACTCGGCAACAACCGATCCTTCATTACATGACTCGGGCAACAACCGATCCTTCATGTTTTTATGCATAGTATATTTTATATACTTGTTCTCATAACCTTCCCGGTTATCGAAGTGATCCATTTAAGAAGCCTATCTGAATATCTGTTACTGATATTCATCTGACATCCTGCATCTTAAATTAAGTGATAAGGACAACGCAACCAGCAATTGCGATACTTTGGCCAAAGATTTTCACATGCTTTGCATGATCATATTCCTGAATGTGATACACATCTACGGAATACGTCCTTCACTTCACTTCACCTGTTATCTAGAATGGTCTTTCCTGGTTCCTACCAGTCCTCATTGTTTAAGTTCCGTTTTAAAACTTTCGATTCCAGCCAGTAATGAGCGGGTATAGGAAGGCACTCCAGGTAACTAAAGATACGCAGACATACGGTGTCGTTACCCCACGACTCCGTGTGTCTGATTATCTTTAGTAATCCGGAGTCACTCCGTATACCAAATCATACCCTATCTCCACCCCAGCTAAGATCTACACTTTCAGCCTATGTATTCTCAATGTTTTAATTCGGGAGGGCATTGCTATATGTCATCTGCAACATTGTGTCGTCGTGAAGACCCCGTCTTCATGAAGACACCTTGCTGTAGCTGGCGTATGCCAATGTCCTGCAGAATTCATCCCATCGAGAATTCACATCCTGCCCAAGTGACTTAGCTACGAGTTATCAGTTAAAGCAATTTTCAGCATCCACGCTGATCCCTTGATCCTCGTTTCCGTTGCAGTTGTCTATAACTAAGAGGGACTAAACCGTCCGTTAGTTTTCTATGTATCGTCCCCTTCATATCGAAGGGCTACACTCCCTTACTTGGTTAATTTCTTAATCATTAGATTAAGCAGTCCGTACCGACGGACATAATAAGTTTAACCTTTTAAACTTAACCAAGATGTTTCCAACTGCAACTAATTTCAGAATGTTAAATTATTAGACGTCATTCAAACGAGGTCTATTCCTTGAGAAATGAATTCATTTATTTCCCTTCAACGTTATATAGTTGAGGATCATTAGTTATGGATATATGTATCCAATAATCTTTATTCTGAATTTTATCAAACGGGATCATTAATGGAGTTCGAAAACGAAGTTCGA
Source organism: Taxus chinensis (assembly GCA_019776745.2). Classification (NCBI taxonomy): domain Eukaryota; kingdom Viridiplantae; phylum Streptophyta; class Pinopsida; order Cupressales; family Taxaceae; genus Taxus; species Taxus chinensis. The sequence goes on from CM034150.1 coordinate 682,883,362, forward strand.
ATACTCCCAGTTTAGATTGATATTCCTTAGCTCCTAAGCTAATCCTGAATACCTTTGATTATAAAATCATATCCTTCTTAATCCTTTTTAATGTCAATTCAAAATTCATCTTTACCCCAAGTATGAATTAATTGCATTGTTCAACTTAAAGGTTGTAATTAAGTAAGAATAAACATCAGTTTCAATTCAACGTCCATCCAAGGATAATGAAACAATTCCAAATCAGGAAATAACACCATATTTCCAATTTAAACAGCAATATCAAACTGATATAATTATTGAAAGTATCATACTTGTAACTGTATTTAATATTTCAAGTCATAATTTGTACATTTGCCAATCCAGCTGATTGGGTATAATTTATACAAAGCATCCATACAACTCATGGACAGAAGAATGTATTTTCTTCTTTTACAATTCCTCAAAGAGGAAATAAAAGCAACAGTTACAATTTAATTTACATCTAATCAAGAGGCATCAGAAAATAGCCAAGTCTTCATTCTAATCAAATTCCATCTGCAAAATGAATTGCACGGGTCAGTTCAATGAACTGAGCACATTAAGCACTTATCCTTAAAATAAGATGCTTCAACTAACTGTTTCGATAAAAGAACCCTGCTTTTATGAAACGACAGCAAAACATCAATCCCGAAAGCACAAAAGAGAAATCAGCATAACCACTGAACTATCAAAAACATCATCGCCACCAGTCAAGGGACTGCTGTCCCGTTTTGACATAATCATTGCAAGTATCTATTTACAAAATTTGTAAAGTTAAAAATACAAGTAGTTTGCTGCCTATAAAGCATACAGTTATCCTTTCCACACCTTTCATTAATAACAAATGCAAAGGATGAAACTAACTGAGTATAAATCCATTACTTTCCTTTCCGTTCATGAAGCATGTTAAATTTAAAGCATTCAAGTACAAACAAGAAAGTGAACAGCAATGCATATAGTGGCTCCCATCTAAGCACTATAAAATTCTTCATTCACGAATTCCAGATTTCTAACTGAATGAAAGAAGAAAGATCATTTTTCTAAAACATTAATTCATATCTCTATCTCTTTCCACATGTCTTTCCTAACAGTGGGATCCAGACGAAAGATAAATCAAATAACAGTTCAGAGTGAAACTTACAAAATCCACTCGGAATTCACTTTCTGGCAGCAAGAATAATTCCATTTATTTCCAGTTCATATGAATGCCAACAGGTTAGTAAGACATTATATTTATCCTGGAGCAAGCCATATCAATAGGTATACTAGGTATTTGCTATACTAGAAGATTCCTTACTTCTTACACTGTATAGCTAACCAACAACAAAATTGCAACCACGCAAGTATATATATATATATTCATATAATCTTTTATACTTCTGAACACATATAGTTCTTAATAACAAAGGGTACATGACTGTTACCTACAGCAAGACCGAATCATAAGCACTATAAATCCAATATCACCTTCAGAGTTCCGGATAGCAAAAGAGAAGAATTCATTCTCTACTATTTCATTAAAAACAATCATTGTTTTCAGAATGAAGTAAAAACATTCAATCACTTTTTTTTTTTCTAAGCAAGACAACTCAACTTAGACAGACAACAACGTAAACGTTCTTATTGATAAGCATCACACATAGCCAGTACAGCTGCAATCCAACAAGCTGCAGTAATGAACGTTCCAGCCAAATTTGCATTCTCAAGATAGTAAAAGCAAAATTATATCAGAAGGTCAAACTTCGACTGCTAGACGCAATGGGGTCATCCTTCATTACAGCAAGAAGAAATTATAGTCATTCAATAACTTCAGAAGGAAAACAGTCTACTTTACCTATTTTCACGGATTCCAAAACATAATTGTTTATTTCTTATACAAGAAAAGGGCACAGCCATGGAAATGTTGCTACTACTTGAATTAAATTCGAATTCAATTACTCATAGAGGTCCCGAATGCCACTTTCATCAGAATCCAAGACAGTAGAAGGAAGAGAATCTATTTCCTTTATAAAAATTTCCATATGAAACAACTTCAACAACCATCGCTTCTTTCATTCTAGTTCATCAGCAAAGACTTATGGTTTCAAAAGAGAACAACTCAATTAACACGTACAAACCCGTGATACATATGCCAATTTTTCCCAATACTGTTAAACAACCAGCACATCAGGAAAGCATTTCATTCAAGAAATACAAGGACAGCTGAACTCAGCGACCAATAACAGTATTTTGTATCATTTCCAAAATGACAACAAGATTCAACAGAACCCAAATTACAGCAATATATGCGACTGTATTTCCATTTCTTCTTTTCTTGTAAAGATAGTTCCATATACACAGCAAAGAAACGATTACACTAAATGGAAAGCATTTACACCATAAGGAACGATTACACACCTGTTCCACTTTCAATCAACACGAATAGTAAAAGAATTATATCTATTTCGAACACCATACTGTCAACAAACCAGCACGTCGTGGAAGTGCTTCCAACCAATCAAATGCAAGGACGGTTTAACCACAACAGCAAGGGGACGACTGTACCCCATTATTTCCAAAAATGACAGCAAGAAAGGAAGGAAACCCAAATCGAAGCAACATAACTCGACTGTATTTCCATTTCCATTTTACATGGAAGTGCAGTTCCAAATACAACAGCAAGAAACGATTGCATTTAAAGATACAAATTACACCATAAGGGCGATTGCACAGTCCTTTCCATTTTCGAAAAAAATACGAACAGTGAAAGGAATACCCACATTTCAACCCTTTATACAGTTTACAAACAATACTAAAATCTTATTTCCAACACGATTCGAGCAAGAACAATCAAGGCAGAACAATCAAAATCAACTTCCTTATCATTTTTCAAGAAAAAGAAGGCATGAATCAACAAATCCATTTCCAAATCAATCTCAAAAACAATCAAGCAATCCAAACCCAAAAGCAGGGTTGTTTTAATGAAACATTTAAATCAAGCAAAGATTTTAAAGAGAAGGGCTTAACATGCCTGTAATCTCTTTTTCAGAACTCGAAGAAAGCTTCGTTTTGCCGCGTTTTTCTTCCACAACGGCTACACAAACTTCCCAGCACTCTTTTCTTCTTCAGGCTTATCAACAGCCTCTATTCTTCCACGAAAATGTCAATGCCAAGAGCTGGTTCAACCGAACCAGGTCAGAAAAACCAAATGCAGAGCAACTTTGCAAAAAGCTCGAATGAACAAAAATGACAATCAAAATTCCTTCATGCTGCTTCCAAGGCAAGCTGGTCGCGAGGACCAAAAACATTTAATGCATTAAAGGCTTGCCTTTCTCCTTATTTTCCACGCCCCCTCCACTTGGGTTGGCAAGTCTCCAACCTTCAAATTTCCCAAGCAAACTGAGTTTAGCCAAGCTTCCAAATAGACACCTCTATCTCCCATCTGTCCCGCCAAAACTGGCGCCGTCCCCTAAGGGACAGTTCATAAATGCCCAAGAATGCCACCTACCCATCCTTATCCTCTCCTTCCAAGGGTCTGCGTACCCCTTTAGCTTAGGATTAGTTTAGGTTACATAGTTCATTCGACCTAGGTCTTAGTTAGACCTTAGGTTTTAGGATTTAGATTTATTTTTCCCCCTTTTTTTCTTTTATAATTTAAAAATCCACTTTGGATAGTAGTGTAGAATGTATGTTAGGTGTTTAGGGTTAGTTTAGGTTTAATTCCCACTAACCACTAACACTAACAATTTCCATCCCGTCCCTTACTAACATCCATGCTATCACAGAACAGGACGTTCCATCCTTCCGGTTCAAGTGTGAATTAGCATAGAAAACACAAGAGGATCTCAGCATACCTGGATCAATGGAATTGATTCAGGATATGCTGTCAATCAGCACAAGAGCAAGCAATTATACGACAACCTGTCGTCACATCAGCAAACACACAAGTACAGTGTTCGCTGTCCCATGCAATAATTCATAGTATGCAAGAATCCGAATTAGCAATACATTCTCTTAAAATCAAAACATATCTTAACATGTTTGCTTTCATTCCAAGAGCTATAACAGTATGTAAAACATTCACCAAGTTAGCATTCAAAAATCAGAGTGTTACATATCGGTCCTTTGATTGTCATGCATGGAGCTACTTAACTGAATAACAAATAAAATTATGCAAGAAAAACAAATTTAAACTATGTTTTTGTTATTTTCTGGGATATGAATGAACAAAAGCAATAAAATAACTAATCTAGTAAAGAAAAACTTTTTTTTTTTGGTATTTTTAACAAAGATTTTAATCTAATAAATGAATCTAGAACAAGCAATTAACCGAATGTAGCTAAATACTTGTGTAAATGACATTAATCTAATCCTAAACAATTAAATAATTGAAATATTTCAAATAAAATCTTCAATCCTACCTTAGGAACAAAGAATAAATTATAGCCTTAAAGAAACTATTATTCCTCATAACCTCCCTAGCAATATTGAAAAAACAAACCTCTAATTTGATTTGATCTTTTGATAAATTGATAATTTAAATAATGAAAGGATTTATCTACGGTATTTGATATTAATTTGAAATGATAAATTCAGAATTGATACCTTGCATAGATGAAGCAAACACAACCTCCAACATGGATATTGCAAGAACAATGGAAAATTTTGTTGTAGAGTATTGTCCCCTCAGTTTATCCCTTCAACCTATGTCCACGTGATTCCAATGGATGGGAATGCAAAAACATCATAAGAAGAAGGATGTGGGAGAAACAACAACTTGAATTAACAGACTGGGAAAGCAATGCAAGTGGAAGAGAGCAAGCACAATTGAACAGTGACTGGCTTTGGCAATTTCCAATAAGAAATGCAGAAACTTTATAATAGCAAGAATACAAATTCTCTCTAGCTTTTTCTTGCACACAATCATGGTATTTATGGGAATTTAGATGGGAAATGGTTGAAGCCATTTAGCAGCCAAAAGAGGACATAAAAAAGTGAAGATTGAGTTCAAACTATTAACAACCATTAATCAAAAATAGAAGTGCAAGAATAGATTACCACAAGGCAATTGGGCCTTGGAATCATCTAAAATGGGTAAGAAACACATCTTAAAACACAATTTAAGTGAGAGAATTCTTCTTTAAAACACAAGTGAACTCTCTGGAAAATTCACGCAAGACCGTAGCCCTGACTAGGGCGGTGGTTTCAAGATTGCCACCCTGTTAGGGAAGTGGTTTGCAAACCGTTGTCCTACCTAGGTGGCAGTCACAAAACCACCACCTAAGTAGGGTGGTGGTTTTGACAGTAAAGGTCAAAACAATTCTAGAATGCACCGAGAAGCTAGGAATAAGTGTGCGATGGCTAAGTAAGGATTTTTAGGCTACAAATATGTACCAAAAATAGGTTTTTGTAGCTCGAACACCTTCCAAAAGGATATGAATCATCATTGGGGATTTTTGTAACCGTTTTTTGACAATGTAGCACATATAAAATTGGTTGCATACATATTTCCCCCTTGGAGAAGTGTCTTGGCCATGAAGGGGTGTAAAACTTAGAGTCTGATAATGGCATTCCCGAAATGGGGGTCATAAGATATACCTGACACATCTGTGTGCCAAAGTGTCATCGTCCAAACTCTTGCTACTTGGAAAATGAAAAGAAGACTCAAATGCAGATAAATAAATTTTCAAAAAATAAACACTAAATCAAAATGACAAGAGAGCTCACCATTTGCGTGAGGATAAGAAATTACCTCCACTAGTGCTCAAACCCTACAAGTCATATACACTAAAAGAAAGGTTAGATATAACATATATATATATATATATATATATATATATATATATTACACTAACTCATTTTTCAACTCAGTTGTACCTATTCAATTAGCAATTTTTGAGCTCTAGACCCATATTGACCGTTTTCGACGAGGATATAGCCAAAACATCTGTTACGATATCGTGATCATGCCTCCATGAGTGATAGATTGAGCCGCACAGTTTAAGGTTAGTTTTTCTCATTTGTTTGTTTTCAAACCTAAAATGTCAAAATGTCAAATATTTGTCTAGGAGGGGTTATTTTTAGGATTTCTTGTATTAAATGAGTCTCTGGTGGGGTGCCCATAGGGAATTATTTTATTTCACAAAAATGGTCGATTTTAGCATTTTTAAGAGATTTATAAGGCCATGTAGCCATATAGTGAATCGGTTGTAGGACGACTGCCCTGCAAGGGTGGAGGTCACAAAACCATCGCCCTACATAGGGTGGCAGTTCTGAACAGAATGCATTAAACTGATGTTAATTTTTTTTGGATTTTTGTTGTTTTTCCATGTTTTTGATGAGCTTTCCTATTGAAAATGTCACTGACTTGCTCTTTTTTAATTGTGGTGGATGCAGAGGAAGGAGGAGTATATCCGTTGGAGCCATGAGAGGGAGTGTGAATGGATCCCATAGATTCTTGATCAACTCACTCAGGTTGAGATTGAAATACTGTAGAGAGAGGGCATATGGAGGATTTCTCGGGTGCCCCATGTTACTCTTGCCAGTCATATTCTTTGTGACTTGTTCTCTTATTGGGATGCAGACTTGAATACCTTCTAGTTGCAGGGTGCTAGGAGTGAGTGGATAATTACATTAGAGGATGTGTATCAGATACTTGGAGTTTTGATACTGGGGAGGAGGCTGAATCTTGATACAACGGGATCCAGAGCTATGATGTCCTTGTGGGCTACCAACATGGGTGATGTCATATTGTCAGTTGGCTCGAAGAAGGGTATGAAGGTCCGATTGATTTCCACTGATCCTATTCCTACTATCCATAAGGCCATCATCGGTATTATGACTTCATAGTTGATCGAGGAAAATGGGTTGATACACTGCTATATTGTTGGGATCCTATTATCACACAGATTGAGGCATATGGCCATACCTATGCTTAGGGAGAATATATCCTTATGACTACCTACCATGAATTTTATCGAGTGGTTTGTCTATAGAGTCAGTCACTCGGCCATCCAACACTCGTGATGAATTGATTTTATGAGCGTACCATCCCCTACCAAAGGGGAATGCCAGTACAGGATCCAGGGGCCCTTAGGGTGACCAGATGGATAGGGATATCAGTGATTAGAGGGCCACATTAGCCATTGGCTTCATTGACTACTAATGACCTAGTTGTTACTCCCTACCATGACATGGCAAGAATTTGGGGATAGGATGAGACCACAGTGGTAGCTTGTACCACTACTAGTCAGTTAGTTGACACGATGGGGAAGGTAAAGGCTGATCCATTTGGTCAAGTTCCTTAGCAGTTCACCCCCTCGTATATTGACATGCTTCCTCCTGTGGGACTTGTATATAGGAGACTCAAGGAAGCTCGACATGGTCCTAGGGGTGACCCTAGTTGGACAGTAGTGACTCCAAGGGTTACGATTGTAGTTAGGCGTGTTATTCGTGCCTGAAGGGTAGTTGGTGCCACTCATGCACCCTTACTCCAGATCAAGGTTGCACCCTCTCATAGCGAGGAGGAGGCACCTATAGATATAGACTCTGATTTTGAGGAGGATAGAATGGACATGACTGTAGAGGATTCAGATAGTGAGGATAATGGTGATGAGGAGATCAGAGATGGGTCATATGAAGAGGGGTTGGGCGGTGAAACTAGCGGAGTAGTTCACATAGAGGAGGAGGAGGAGAGCGACCCTGAGTGGCATGACACTTAGGATATATTGAGAGTGGAATGGGAGGAGGAATATGTACAGATGGATACTGTAGTCTCAAAGGACCCACTTCCTCACGAGTTAGAGGGAGATGAGGAGTCTTTGATAGGACATTACATTACCTCAGCATTTGGAGAGGCACTGCAGGTAGCTGCAACAATGGTACCAACCAGCCCCATATGGATGCATGGATATTTGATTATGTGAATATCTTTCCCTGACTCTATTAGATATAAGTGTCAGTTGTTATGTTTTGTATCTCTTTGTTTTTTTTAGTTTTTGAACTCGCCATTGTTTCTTCATTTTACAACGAACACTGAGTGGTAAGACCTTATTCATCAGCTTTGTGTTGGCACCCTTCTTCTCCCTATGAGGAAGACTAGAGTGTAAATTTTGGAGAATGTGGGACAGCCTTTATAGGATGGCTGCCACATTGAAATTTTTGCGCCTCTCTAGAAGGTTACAAATATGATTTTTGATTTGAAGACTAGATTTGTGGGCTATGAGGCAATTGAGAGGGAGAGAGCAATGATGAGGAGGAGCCATAGTGAGATTATTTCTAGTGGCTATTCCCATGGGAACTCACATGAATTAGTGCACTCACACTATCAGAGCCACAATAGAAGCCCTAGGCTTGTGCCCTCTCAAGGGTCCGACTGAGAATGATTTGCTATTGAGCCATTATTGCTTTGTTACCATTTTACAAGGCACCTATATGATTTTTTAATTATTTTTGGGCTCATTACGAGCATTTTGACCATGCCTAGTGCATGATGGAATTATATACAAACATGATTTATTACATATATGGATCTCTTTTTGGTTCAACTATTCCTTGCATAGAGTTTAATCCCAATTATGGTTTACTCCACGTGTGTACTTCATATGTTTCAAATATCTAGCTTTGTATTATTTTTAGAATGTATACAATGGATGAAAAATGCTAACAGAATGATTAATTTTTGTTGTTTTGTAATGATGTTTTGATATGATTATGCATGCACATTGTCATGTTTAAACTGTAGCTTTTCAAGTAAAATTTAGTACTTCATTTGATATTGGCAATACGTGATGAATGATGGTATGATAATAAAATGAACTCACTCTGCTCCTAAATCCACACAACTGGCTAGATGTGAGGGCTCAACATCAAGAATTAGAAGAGACACGAGTTATATGAGTTAGTTGAATGAGTATTATGAGAGTAAGACAAGGTTTTGACAAAAACCCAATTGAGAACCTACACTCTAGTTCTACACAAGTTTTCTACATAGTTCAAAGTATAATTTCTTGCCAATTTATCTAGACTTAGATCCATAGATGGCCACTTGACTAACAAAATCTGGTTTAAGTCTTAAAAATCTCTTGAAAATTTATACATCTAATTCACTTTGCTGAGGATTTATGATTTCAAAGCACATTTTATTGAATTAATTGCTTTTAATTTATTAATTTATTTATATAGACCCCCTACACATTGCCCCATGCTGACGAGTAAGAAGCATGGGATCATAACCAAGGACAAGGCATAAGTGCAAGTAATTCCTCTCCCCATCCTTTCCCAACCTTATATCAACTAGTAAGAGGCATGAGTTTCACACTGAGGATTGGTAGGGTAAGGAAGTGTGTAAATGAAAATTTTGTATTTTATTTTGACTTGACAGATATACCCATTTTTAAAAAAATTTAAGCTGTACTTTTGTGAGGGACAGTTTGCCCCTAGCCTTAACCCCACACAACTAGCAGAATACGAGGGCTCCACACCAGAAGGTTGAGATAGGCGAACAAAAAAATATGGGTAAAAATGTTTAGAGTGTTTTATTTCCAAATAGTTGTGTATGGGATAGATGTGACACCGATCAAGAAGCTTCTAGAAGAGACTATAGCCAAAGACTCCTAAGCTAGAAGAAAACTAAAAGCAAAATCGAGTATGTAGGCCTTGGTAGGATTAAGGTCAAAATTTTATCTCAACTTTGTCAAATTGATGAAATGATAAGAAGTATTGATGATATTATTGCGAGTGTTTGAAGATTCATGATTTGAAATATTGCCAATGTTTTAAAGAAAGCTCTTTTAGAGTTACTTGAAAACAAGTTCCTTAACTGTAATTTTTTATAGAATGAGTTTACAAATGATAATGTAATGCAACTGCAATGGGAAAAAAAATGAGAATGCTGGTGGGTTATTCGTAGTATCTCTTCAAATGAAGAAAATTAACGGATTCACTGAATTCTTCACCCTCTAAAGTACACAAATGATATGCCCCATTTTTGTAGTCCTCTGGGACTCGGAATGAGGCCTAACGACTTGGGTCTCAAATTTTCTACCTTCACCAGTTTTCTTGTCTATCCAAATATCAAGCCTTAAGACTAAGCCTCCTTCACAAATTTCACATTCATGGACTCGTTTAATGTATATTGTCTGAGCCATTCAGTCAGAATATGCTTCATGTCGTTGTTCAACATGGATCCGAGCTTCATCAAGACTCTCTAAATCTGAGAGCCATGATGCTACTCGGTATTATTCTTTGTCTAAAATACCTTGTAAAGAAATACAGAGACTAAGAAACTCAACTTCAAGCAGTAAAACTGCTTCCAATCCAAATACTAAAGAAAATGGAGTTGGCCTTCATTGGCATTTTGATCGATGTCCAATAAGCCCATAAAGCTGGAAACAACTTTAGGTGCCAATCTCTTTTATTCCCCTTGACGGTTTTGAGGAGAATGGATTTTAAAGACTTATTCATGGCCTCAACCTATCCATTGGCTTGAGGATAATATATGGAAGCCATGTGATGATTTATCTTGAATTTCTCACACAATTCATGTACTTCCTCATTCTTGAAAGGCGTGTCATTATCAGATATAATGACCTGCGAGGACACCATACCTACAAATGATCTGGTTCAAGATAAATTTTGTAATAACGGAACTCGGTACAATGGTAAGAGGCATGACCTCTACCACATTTTGTGAAATACTTTGTGGCCATGATTATAAAATTGTGGCCATCCGTCGATGAAGGAGAAAACTTCCCTATCAAGTCTAGACCCCATGTGGAAAAGGGCCATGGTGTTGGGATTGGTTGTAGCTAGCATGTGCGAGTATATGAATATTTTGAGAGAATTCTTGACATTTATGACACTTGTGCACATATTCAACTGCATCATGATCTAATGTGGGCCAAAAATAGCACATCCAATGTATTTTACGAGCGGTAGCATGGCCTCCAAAGTGGCCTCCACACACTCCACTGTGGCACTCATAGAGCATCTATTTCAGATTCTTCTTTGTTAACGCATTTAAACAACATTCTGTCAAAGGATCTATGCGATAGAGCACTTGCTCTAAAATCACGTATTTAGCAGCTATAATGCGTAGCCATGTCTTATTTGTTGCGATGTGGCTCCTTTAGGGTATGCGTGGTCTATAATGAAGTTGATAATGTCGGTGTACTATGGGAATGCAACAATAGGGGGCTTGATTTCCACATAATATATGCATTCGTAAAGAAAATCCATAAATTAACCAAGTTGCCTCCATCTAATGGATTATCAGCTAACCAATCTGCAATAATTTTTCCTTTAACGGACTTATGATTGACAAACATTGAATCGAATTCTCCCATTAGACATTATAAAGTGTCACCCACCTTTTTGGACAGTGAACCTTGAATTAGAAAGGTCCGTAAATGATTAGTTTTGAAAATCACTCTTGTTTCCTGATTGAGACATATAATGTCTCAATCGCATTTGTGGTGCAAACACTATAACTAGGATACTCCCTTTTCTACCTGAGTGTAGCGTGTCTCGTAGTTAAGCAATGTTTGACTAATAAAATAGACTACACACTCATGTCTTATCATCGTCTTCTTGAGCTAACATGTAGGATAACTAGACATCCAGTGGCCATCGAATACAAAATGAGAGGGCTGGCCTGACTTGGGAGGCATGAGTGTAGGAGGTGAGAGAAAGAATTATTTTATGGAATCAAAACACTTCATAACACTCCTCCCGTCCAAGTGTTACAACGATCCTTTTTCAAATATATTATTTATTGGATGAATAGAAAAGGTTAATTCAGGAATGAACCTATCGAATTACACCGAGCTTTCCCGAGGAAAGACCTTAATGCCATACTCATATGACGGTGGGATCATTTCCAATACAACTTAGATTTTGGCTAGATCTCACATCAATCCCTTGTGAAGCGAATAATGTACCCCAATAATTTACCCCCCATGTCACACCGAACAAACATTTCTCATGAGTTAGCGTTATGACGCCGTATTTGATTAACTGAGAGAGAATGAAGCGAAGCAACCTCAGGGTGATCACAACATTTTTTAGCCTTGGCTAGAAGGTCATCAACATAAGACTCCATAGAATCTTGTGAATAAGATCATGGAAAATATACATCATGGAACGTTTGGTAAGTTTGTACCAGCGTTTTTTATCCCGAATGGCATGACTCGCGTAACAATAGGTTCCCCAAGGAGTGATGAAAGTTGTCTTTGTTTGATCCTCCTTAGAAATCCTAATTTGGTTCGTATCCAGAAAAACCCGTCCATGAGAGACAACAACTCATAACCAGCTATTGCATCAACAATAACATTGAATGGAGGGAAATGGGAAATCATCCTTGGGACATGCTTTGTTAATGTCCCGAAAGTCAATACAAATGTGGACATCTTTCCATTCTTTTTGAGAATGGGGAAGATGTTGGATACCCATTATGAGTAGTCAACCGGTTTGATGAACCCTACTTGCAAGAGTTTCATCACTTCTTCTTTTACCATGAGAGCCACCTTTGGCTTCATAGGCCTTGACTTTTTCTTAATCAGTTTAGCATCTAGACTTGGTGACAAGATTATGGATTGCCAACATCAGGAGTCAATTCATCGTCATCTCTTGTGTAATTAAACACGAAGGATTTTGAGTGTTCTTTAAGGATTTGCATGTGTATTTTTATCTCCTCTTCTGTTAGAGAAGATCCTAGCTTCAAACTTTTTGGTTCTTCCTTTGTCCCGATATTTATATCAATCATTCCTTCAATCAAGGAGGTGTTACCCTCCTCAAACTTAGGAGGGGCTGGAGGTAGTTCAAAGTCCCCCTCTTCTCCTACCTCATAAATTTCAAGACCTTCCTTAGGGGAAGACTCTATCATGGGATTTCCAAAGTAGGAAGAAGATCATGGGATAAGAGAAAGGTAAATTTCATGGTGAGTGAGATGTAATTATGCGTAAGCGTTCAAATACCCAATAGTTATTTATCATTTTCAACGTGGTCTGGGGTGCTAGGCTCATTCTCAGCTTCTACATATGTCAACATTGGAGTTGTTGGTATTTTATGAACCAAAGGTTCAACGGTGCGAACCAAAACTTGTGAAGCTTGTATCTTCCAACTCACTATGGTTGGGGTGAAGCAGGAAGCAGAAGTTGCTATAGAATCTGCAAGAAACTTTTGTTCTTGTGGAATTGATTCAATCGATATGAAGTCAAAATCCTTTGTTAGGTTAAGCACCTACCATTTTATAGAGTTGTAGATGTTTGGCCCTAGTCTCGTATACTTCAGACACTTGATTTCTGACTAGTTGTGAATCACCTAGCACTCTAATGTTACAAACACCCATCCTTTTGGCTACAATGAGATCTAATAAGAAGGGCTTCATACTCAGCTTCATTAATTCGTACACTCAAATTTTAACTTGAAAGTGAATGGCATAACCCCTTCCCTCAGGAGAAGTAAGAATCACACCTACCCCAGTGCCGAAATGACATTTTTACTCCATCGAAATGGAGAGTCCAACAGTTACTCGGGAAGATGGATGTTGGATCATTCTTCGTATCTTCTTCCTTTTCTTTTGTTACTTCTACATGCAAACTTTGAATGCTGAGAGAGAGAGCTCGAGTCCTAAGGCATGTCCTATGCCCATAGAATCAAATGGAAGGAGAATGGGTAGATCCTTCTCCAACAACTCAATAATATTTTTCATGGTTCCTAATGACACTGTCTCTATGATGAATGGTTTCATCCTTGACTGCAGGGATGCCCTCAATCAAGCCCATGACTTCTAACTCTGTTGTGGGAACCAATTTTGTTTTTAGTTTTGTACCAGCTGGTTTGTTAAGTTGGTTTGTTGGAAGCTCAAACTCAGAATGGACTACTGGTCTCTTCTTCAAATTTCTAGGTGTATATCGAAAGGTTTTGGGTCACCCTGCGCCATGAAGACCTTCCCTAAGTGCATGAATCTTACTTCCTAGAAACAACGTGGAGGGAATCACCTTCATGCGATGTATCCATGAACGGATGAGAATCATATTATAGTTGGTTTCCTGATCTATAATATATAATTCAGTGAGAACCATCTTGGGTCCTAAGGTAAACGGTAATACTATAGTCCCTATTGAAGTTTCCTTGAGGCTATCATATCCCCTTAGCGTGTTTCATGTTGAGGAACAATTTGTTTCTCCATATCCTAGTTTTTGGAGAAAAGTGAAGGGGACTATGTTAACTGCCACCCCATCATCAACCATTACATGTTTAATGTAGTTATTGTAGATCCATACTTGTAAATGCAAGGCTGGGTCACCTCTACATGTAATTTTGGCATATGTTGGCATTTTCCTAATGTCAAACACAAATCCAACATCCCTCTCTGAGTTTCCCAGGAGGATAGATGTAAAAGTCTATGTGGTTTACTTGTACTTCCGGAGGGGGAGTAACATTGATCAAATTACCAAGACCCAATGCTTCTAACAAAGCATCTCTATGAGAGGGGGAGTTCTTCAGCAAATCCAAAAAGGAAATGTGAGAAAAGGTCTTCATTAAGTCATTGATTAGATCATATGCCCCTACTCGTCTTTGCAAGTGTTTGTTGAATGTTCATCTGATATCTGATGGGTAAATGGGTTGTGGGTTGTGATGAATAATCTCAAAGCTCTGGTGGTAGCGATTTACCTCAGGCTCAATTTCTAACTCTATGAGGCCCACAATTTTTGTTTTCTGAAGAGCATCCAAAGGAGGTGCCACTAGTGGGTTTGACAGAAGTTGAAGCTTCATGATCATTAGCCCCCACCAAAGTACCCTTGTTTGAACCATGGGGATCTAGTTTACTATCCTTAGGGCATGTAGGGAGAGACTATCATTAAAGATCCTAAGTGGTGTGTTTTGAGGGGAAACTGGCCCTGCATACGTGTTTTGTGTTAGTGCTGTCGGATTTTCCAGAAACATATCCATGAAGAGTTGCCTCTAGTCTTGATGGTAAACATTGTAAAACTTGTTACAATCACAACATGTTCTTGTGTCATGCCCCCGGACCCTGTGAAAACTCGCAATACATATCGGGATTGTAATCTCGAGGTCTTTAGTTTGCATTATGTTGTGGTCTGAAATTTCAATCATTGTTCAACTGTTGGTTGTTATAATTAAAATTTAGGGCCCATTGCCCTTGATTTTGAAATTGGTTTGGGTACCTGCTTGGGTACTGACTAGGAGCCTTTGGTCTGTGCTTGTTTTTGTTGTTGCTGGTTGTTGTTGTTATTGGGGATGATTAAAGTCTACAACGTTAATCGTTGGCGTAAAATTGTTGTTTCTTTGATTATTTTTATTCTTATTGTCTGTTGTTGTTGGTAGTGTTTACATTGGGTGAGCTAACAACATTTGGCTATCTTACCCTAATCGGTAAAACCGTTAGTTGTAACTCCACAATTCTTGTTGAGGACCTTTGGTCCCTGATTATTGTTTGTGTTGTTGGGGTAACCAGAGTTACCTTACTTAGGAGTGACTAACCTCCCATTTATTTCATAGGTCTTATGACCATTGTCTATGGCTGCTTGATCAATTCAGAGAGCACCCTCTAGTACCTCTTCATAGCTCCTTAGCGAGAATTTTTGGACTTCTTCCTTTGTTTCCCTATTAAGGGAGTGAAGAAATAGGTTGCAAAGCTCCATTTGATCTCATATTTGGAGTGCTAGCTGAAGAATAGAGGACTTTCCGCCACCTTTGGATAAAGTGGGTAGCATTGATTCATTATGCTCTTATTTTATGTGAAGGAATTATTTGATTCATATTCCTTAGACAGTTTGTTCGTATCAAAATCCCTGATAAACTCTGAACACAAGTTGCTTGAAGGAATGTATCGAAGCCTCTAGTATACTGTAATACCAATCAGAGAGTGATACCTTCTAATGTATTAGAGAAAATCTTTGTAACAACTGAATCCCACTGGGAGCAACTCTCGAATGGCAGTTGCATAAGCTTTAATGTGTGTGTTAGGATCACCCCCTCACTCCTTGAAATTTTGGAAGGTATCCAGTAAGGGTATTGGGATCATGACAGTCCATGCAAAGAAATCTAGAGGCTTCTTAAGGTATTCAGAGTATAGGTCCCCATTACGTATGTTTCAACCATTGACAATGCTTGTTGGGCAGGTGGAGGTTGCATCAGTTATCGAAATGGTACATCATATACATTAGTTGGGGCATAAGGCATTCCGCAGTGGCTGACCATATGGAATTGGTTAAGTGTACATGTTCACCCTGTGGCGACTTAGAATACCTGTGTATGTAAGTGGGGTGAATTATTTGATAAATGAATTTGAAGGCTTACGAAGCTAGTGAACGCTGCATTTTTAGATGATATGATATTTGAGAACAAACTTTCGACTAGTGCCATGTTTTTTGGCATCAATATGTAGCGCATGAGTGGGGATACGTATGTGTGCATAACCTATTTAAAAAATCCCTCAGGGCTTAGAGAACGCCCATGTATAAACTAAAGGATTTTGCGCAGTAGGTACTTGTCCATAGTTTTGTGGATGGTGAGAACCTAGTTACTTTCCTTGACATATGAAGTTTGATTGTTTTGGGACAAGTTCTAATTCTATGACTTTTTCTACTAATGCGGAGATGAAATCACCTATTGAAGGGGTGGCGTTTTGTTTTGGCGTATGTTGTTGAACCTTTGTAGGTTGTTTAGGAATATGATATCCCGCTATGAATTATTTGTTATTTTTCCACCCCTCATTAGTAACGTTTTCCATTGGTGGTAGGGTAGTATTGTTATTTTGAAGAAAGACATCAATATTTCCTTGCGGCCTATCAAGAGGTTGATTCATTATATTTTGGAAGTTTTGTTCTCTTCTAGCGTAACATGCAAGATACTCCTCATCTAAAAATAGGAGTTTCTCATACTCTATGTTGATGGGTTTTCTGAACAAAACTCGAGGAGATGAGCATGTCTCTCCAGTAAAAGTCATTCTTGAGAACTCAGGTGGTTGTGTTTGTGTGATTTGGTCAATGTCCTCGATCCTTACTGAGGAACCAACATTGGTCCCCCTAAGGAGGAGGATGAGTTTGACTATGGGTGCTTGAATAGTTATCTACCCATGTAGAAAGTGAGGGTGATTGTTGTTGTCTACCCATTTGATAGTTATAACCTTCAAAACTGGAAATGGGTAGGTTGTATCCATCTTATCCCAAAATATTTGGGGGGCATAAAAGTACCTGCAGAATAATGGGAGAGAGGAAGATGGATGAAGAAAGTGGAAACATTTAGAGACTAGATCTTCACATTGGGTTTGCCAATTTGTATAGATGAAAATCAACACGTGGCCTTCAACCGCACTCAAATCCCTGAGGTCATGCCAAGGAAACCAATGAAGAAAATAAGGATGGTCAAGTGGTAATGAATATAATAGTGGACAAAAAGTATGTGGAAATGTGAAATGAAGGTGGTCAAGGAAATACAATGTTTTCAACTTGCAATTGTGGAATCTACTCATCAAGTGGAATGAAAGCCTCTCTAACTTGGGTGGATCAAATGGAGAAGTTGGTGAGGATGGAAACACAGAGGATCCAGTCGATATCGAGCTCTGGAGATATCATGTCTATTGGTTTTGGAACATGTGGGAAACTAAATGGGGCCTCATAAATATGTCCAAATAAGATCATGGAATGAAATAGAGTGAGAGGTGTGATGTTGTTTAGCTTTATGGATGATTAACAGGTTTTTTCAAAAATGAGATGGTCAAATGAGCTTGCTCGTTTAGGATGTCTAACTACCTAATGATGTTTGGTGGGAGTGGTGATGATCTAAATACTATTGCTCTTAATCAAAGATCTATGGCTGATTAGATCTCAGTTCCATTTAGTTGAGGAACCTCTGGTCCTGGACCTACTATGGTCATGTAAGTGTGACATGAAATCTATGCCCAAGGGCGATCACCTAATCTAAACACATTAACGGTATAATAATCGAAAACCTGATTGGCTATGACGTTTAACATGTTGAGTTATTCTAACTTCTCAGCGTATCGAGCCAAAGTTCTGAGGACAAGAAGGCGGAGTTCGGTATCCATATCCGTGAGAAACTTTGGTTCATTTGGTTATGGAATCTAATGGATCACAACCGTAGGGTTTCTATTGTTGTGGACCATTGATGGTCATTTAAGTGCTCAAGATAATCGGTAATTTGGTTATTTTGGACAATACTCAAACACTTTATCGTCTTTAATATTCAATGCATATAATTACCTGTTGATTTTGTGTATGTCCCTAGTTGATTTGAAAATGTTATACCTAAGGCCTTGATCTATGTCTACTAATGGTACCGCTAAATTCAGTTGAGGTACTATTGGTTCGTAAACAAAATCTCTAGGTTCTCTGGGTCCTGTGATTTTCAGGCATGGAGCTAATGAACCAAATAACAAAGGAAAATATGCAAGAAAAATAAATTTAAACTATGTTTGTGTTATTTTCTAGCATATGAATGAACAAAAGAAATAAAACAACTAATCTAGCAAAGCAAATATTTTTTATTGTTTTATGGTATTTTTAACAAAGCTTTTAATCTAATAAATGAATCTAGAACAAGTAATTAACCGGATGTGGCTAAATAATTTTGCAAATGGTGTTAATCTAATCCTAAACAATTAAGTAATTGAAATATTTCAAATAAAATCTTCAATCCTACCTCAAGAGTAGAGAATCAGAGAAACTACTATCCGCAACTTCCCTGACAACAGTAAAAAAACAAACCTCTAATTTGATCCAATCTATTGATAAATTGATAATTTAAATAATGAAAGGATTTATCTATTGTATTTGATATTGATTTGAAATGATAAATTCAGAATTGATAACTTGCATGGATGAAGTAAACAACACCTCCAACCTAGATATTGCAAGAACAATGGAAAATCTGGTAGTAGAGTATTATCCCCTCAGTTTATCCCTTCAATATTTGTGTTCACGTGATTCCAATGGATGGGAATGCAACAACAACAGAAGAAGAAGGATGTGAGAATAACAACTTAAATTGACAGATTGGGAAGCAATGTAATTAGAAGAGAGCAAGCACAATTGAACAATAATTGGCTTTGGCAATTTCCAGCAAGAAAGGCATCAACTTTTCAATAACAAGAATACAAATTTTCTCCAGGTTTTTCTTACTCACAAGCATGGTATTTATAGGAATTTAGCTGGGAAATGGTTAAAGCCATTTGATAGCTAAAGGAGGACATAACAAAAGTGAAGAGGGATTTTAAACTATTAACAACCATTAATCATAAATAGAAGTGCAAGAATAGTTTTCCACAAGGAAATTGGGCCTTAGAATCATCTAAAATAGACAAGCTACGCGTATAAAAATGCAAGTTAAGTGAGAGAATTCTGTGTCAAAATTGGAGTGAACTCTCTAGAAAATTTGTGGAGGACCACTGGGAGCAGTGGTTTCAGGACCGTCACCCTGGCAAGGTGGTAACAAACTGCCGACCTACCTGGGCGGTTGTCACAAAACTGCCACCCGATCAGGGCAGCAGTTTTGACACTAAAGGTCAAAACTACTCTAGAATACAACAGGAAGCTAGGAAAAAGTGTGTGAGGGATAAGTAAGTATGTCTAGGCTACAAATATGTACCACAAATAGGTTTTTGAAGCTTGAACACCTTCTGAAAGGATATGAATCATCATTGGGGATTTTTGTAACCATTTTTATGACAATGTACTACATGCAAAATTGGGTGCGTAGAGAAACATTTTAAGGGTTGTAACTCAACATTCAAGGATGTCAGTATAAATTCAAGGAACTTTGTCCTTATCATTTTGACCACGATATATTACAAGTCCCTTTTCCACCATATTTTGAACCCCCTAAATTTGAAAAATAAAAAGGAAAATGGGATCCCCCGTGAATATATTAAGGAGTTCTATATGTTTTTTCAAGAAGTCACCTATGATGACTCTTATTTATTAATAATATTTTCTAGAAGTATAGGTGGTCCATCTCTAGAGTGGTTCCTCTCGATTACCCAAATGTTTTTTTACAACGTTCACGGACCTATCAGAAAAGTGTGTAAAACACTTCTCCTACAATATAGAGCATAATGTCACAGTGATTGATTTGTGAAATACTAAGCAAAAAAATGGTGAAATTTTATCATCATTCCCACAACGATGGTGTGCCCTTGCTAGCCACCTTATATGGCCCATACCTGAGAAGTAATTAGTCACTATCTTTGTGTCTAACCTTAATTAAGGAATTAGCCTTCCATCTACAAGTTCATTGTGCAAACACATTTGATGGCATCATTAACAAGGGAATGAAAATTGAGAGAGACCTCATTACAAAGGTCCTTATTAAGATATATTCCCACTATAATCACAACCAATCCAACCAATCCTCTACATCTAAAAAACCTAAGTACTTTAATAAGAATAAGAATGTTGTCAGTAACAAAGTAAAAAATACCAAAAATTTCCAACACGTCCATACCACTGCTGCTATATCCATCCCTAAAGGTAAAAACCAGTCTACCCAAGATTCCAAATGATGAAAAAATACACCCCTGGGTGAATCTATGGAATATATCTTTGATAATTTAATTACTACGAATATGGTTGTTTTTCCTCAAACTCAACCCATTGATGAGTCCCGACCCAAACCTTCATGGTTCAAAGAAAAAAAATATTGCAAATTCTGCAAGATCAAGGGTCATGCCACGCCTCAGTGTATGAAATTAAATAATTATATTCAAGACCTTATTGACTGAGGAGAGATAAAAATAGAGGATAATTCTCTCACTTCCTCTCAAAATCAAAAACTTGGGATATATCAAAATCCCCTTCCCAATCATGGAAAAAACAACGCCTCTAATCAAGGTCAATAGAAATTTGGAAATCAACCAGAACCCTCCACTCATAGTTCTAACCATATTAACTACCATCGTGTACCCCCTCCCTACATGTTGTTTGTTGGTCATATTCACCATTCTCCCCATCAAGTAGCTACAATTAAAGTAAAAGGACCGTCACAGAACCCCTAGTGTGTTGTCACTACTCACAGGAATCGTATGGTGGTTCAAGGAGCTACTCCATCACCTTCCAATCCAACACCATAATCATAATATAATATCATCAAACAACTTGAGAAGATTCCTGCACAAATATCCATCATGGAACTTCTCAATACTTCATCTGTCCACAAAGATATTTTATATCATGCCCCCAAAGAAGCATGTTATCCTACGGATATCGACCATACACAATTTCAAGCCCTTGTTGCTAATCTCTACCCTTTCCAACAATCCTACTCACCTTCACCCAACAAGACCTGCCACCACACGGTCCTACCCATAATCTTCCCCTTTACATTAAAGTCCTTATTAAAAAATTTCATGTTAAAAGAGTGTTAATAGACAATGGATAGACTCCTAATCTCTGTACTCTAAACCCCATTCATCGATTAGGGTATAGTGACCTAGATCTACAACAAGATATAATTAATATTAAATCATATAACAACATGAGACATAGAGCAATGGGAACCATCTATTTACCCATCAACATTGGGCCTATCATGGTCCCCACTTTTGTCCATGTAATAGATATCTAGTTATAACATAAGCTTTTACTTGGTCGACCTTGGATTCATGAGATGAATGTTATACCATCCCTACTCCATCAATGTCTCAAATTTGAGCATGTAGGTATAAAAATTACTATCCATGGTGACCCTTAGCTCTTCTAATATTTCCAAAAATTAGAAGCCGAAAGCTATTAGGAACCTTATTTTCCTATCACTAAACTTACACTAGCAACATCATCTCCACCATCCACCATATCGTATGTCTCACAAGATAGTCCCCCATCTCTATCTCACTATGCCTACTCATCATTCACTCCTCTTTTGCTTAATTCTCCCATATCCACTCCTCTCCTACCCAATCCACCACTCAAATTAAAAATGACAGGGTGTGGTGAATACTAAACATTCAACAACGACTGTCTACCACCATCACCCAAATGGCTTGGAAGGCCTGACATTTATAAAAAAAATGGCAAGCATATCTCTTAGGCTCGTCCACTTTTATTCATTTTGGGTATCTTGATGATGAGTACCTCGAGTCATCTGATTCATCGTGGCGTATTGACAACTCTATACCCTTTTGTTTTTCTGATAATAATTAACTAATTTCTAGAATAATAATGACTCAAATGGGATACTCCAGACACGGACTAGGTCGCCATGAGTAAGGCATACCTAAATCTCCTATTTTTGTCCCCAACCTTGATAGATGTGGAATATGATACTAACCACCTGGTGAAATCATCTTTGACAACTTAAGTGACACTTCTAGTACCACTAAGGAGGTCATTGACAACATTGATACAAATTATGTGTATAGCCAATACGAAGACCTCGCCAACACTAACTTCTTCCCCGAAACCACTGTTCTTGTCATTGACCTCACCCTCACCTATCTGCACAAGTCATAAAGTGGGACCAATGATCAAAACATCCCCCTCTTAACTCATTCCAAAATGATTAAGTACATTATTGAGTTCATGGGAACTCATAATAATCTACCTGTCGAGGATCATAAAAAGGGTTTTCAAGTGTGTCTAAATGCTAACACCTACTTTGGGGCATAGGAACATCCCCTTTCTCTTCCATCCCAATCTGATATCCCTCATCCCATCTTCTCTTGTCACCTTGACAAGGAATATCCCTTCTTTGAATTCTTCTAGGAATCCCCAAATCCTGAAGATGATCAAGTCATCGATCAACTTCTCACGGCTCTTGAATCCCTACAAGATGGTTCACCATCTATAATTGAGGAACATAATATATTTATTGCACTCCTCAATTAATTCTTAGACATCTTTGCATGGTTCTATGCAGATATGCCTAGTTTGGATCCTTTTCATGTGGGTCATAATCTTGTAGTGTGTAAAGATGCAAAACCAATTAAATTTTTTTTTCGAAAAATGCATCCAAAGGTTTCATTGTTTGTCAAAGAGGAACTACAAAGGTTGCTCGATTTTAGGTTCATTTGACCTATTCATTATTTTGAATGGATCTCTAATATTGTCCCAGTAGGTAAAAATACTGGGGGCATTTGTATTTGTATTGATTTCCGCAACATCAATAAGGATTTCCCTAAATATGATTTTCCACTACCAAATATTGATATGATTTTCGACTCTATAGTCAGGTACTGTTGGGTTTTAAAATGATACTTTAAAAAACTATAGTCAAGGGAAAACAAGTCCCTCCTCTTTAATGGGAGAGGTCCCCTTATTGAAACCAAGCAGCAAAACTTATATACAAATGTAAAACTTTCAAAGTGTGGATTCTTCAGACTTTGAAACATTCATATGCCCAAAGATCATCAATACGAAAGAATGGAAGAAGAAATGAGATGAGAGAGAAAGAAAATAACAATACTTTTAGGTAATATAGGTAACAGAGTATAACCTTATGCGTATTGAGCAAAAGAGATGCAATATGGAATCACTCGCGTTTATAACAGATATAATTTCACAGACACAAAGTTATCGAAAGAATATTAACCAGAACACAAAGTTTATTAGCATGCAAAGATGGATGATTTGTAAATTTTAATAAAGAAAGAAATAATCGCAGAGGAAGAAGGGGAAAAAGACTTATGTATTGATTATTTTTGAATCTATTACAATTTCAAGAATGTTAGGATCCCACCCCTTTTGCAATGAGCCAAGATCTTACATTTATATATGAAGTGAAAAGAGGAGAAGAAAAGGCAGGTAGAAAATATAATTTTGAAGCTAGTCCACCAGCTGTTAATGCCCCTACCAATTTGCCTACAATTTTCCAAATTTGGTTCCCCATGACTACTTGGCGTGTTAGAGAAGATGGTAAACCAAAATCTAGATATCCCGGTAGTTGAAGCAATCAAACTATATATTAATGGCATGAAAAGACCTTTTCCATAATCTTACCAACCAAATCCTATTTAAAATAATATTTTATGCTTCCATGGCATAGAGGTGGTTGAGATCTTTCCAACGGTACCAAATTCATAAAATTTGGAACAATGGATCTAAATTTATGCTCATTTGAAAATTTGAATCGAATCCGTACCAAAATGGTGAAAAACCAATTTTGCAAAATGGATCCACAGGCTAAAAATTTGCTTTGGAACCTTTTTGTGAAAAATGCAAAATTATAAAAAATCTCCCGCAAGCCTGAAACTTCACATTTTGCATTAGGGTCTGACACGTGGTGTTACCAGAGTGGTAACAGAGTCACGACTCACTTTATAATTTTACTTCTTTTAGAAACAAGGCTCAAAAGCTCAAATTTCTTCAATGACCTGCCTCTCCGCTTTGACTTTTTCCCTCTTGGAAACAAGGCTCAAAAACTCAAAAGGTTGCGACGATCCACCTCCCCACTTTGACTATTTTTATGCAGGCTCAACATTTGACTTTTTCCCTTGGCATGAGCGGGGCTGCGGGTCACTTTATAACTTTACACCCTTTGCCAAAATGCCTCAAAACAAAAAAAGGGTCTTCCTTTCACCAAATAGCCAATCAGAATCTTTCAAGGCCACGGGGCCAACTTGATACTTTTTCTAAAAGAGCCAAAAATGACAAGTTCACAAAAAGAGCATGTCCTACCACATCTAATTAGAGATGCCCACGTGCCTGTGGATGTTGGGGCACAAAATTGATAGGGAAGATATGCCCATCAAAGATGAAATGAAGGGAAAAACTCCACCACTTATGCCAGAATCAAGGATTTTTCCTACAAAAATATAAATGCAAGGAATACAAGGTTCGATCCAATCCATAGCCATGGAAAAAGATAGATGAATTCCACGCATCCATGACAAAAAATAGAAAAGATGTTTCAAAATACACAAGGTGAGGAATTTCTAAATGGAACTGGTGGGATTAAAAACCGAATACCAACACTTCAAAACATGAACTTCTCCATCCCTCCAGAATTCTTACTCCGTTTTAAACACTCCTTAAAGGCACCAACTCAATTTTTTTGAAATTGGACTTGGAAAGTGAGGGGGTTTTTTAGGGAGACAACAACTAGCTCTTTCTAGCCTGGATGTCTTGATAGAAGAATGAGGAAAGATGAAGAACCATAGGAAAAAATATAGGAAAGAAAACTAGTGCCTTATCCATTGGGCAAATAGAGTCAAAGGAAAAACCAATACAGAAGACAACACACACACAATGAGAAGAGGAAACAAACCAAAAAGGAAAAACCAAAAACTAAAACATAGATGAAAGGCCAAAAACCAAAACACTATACACAATATATAGAAGGACTTGAACAAATTCAAATACTACCCACTATAAGGAAGTGGGAGAGGAGAACCATCCATATAATCCAAATAGAAAAAATTTTCTCTAGTGAAGTGCCTGATTTTAAAAGGACCAAGCCAAAGAGAATCAAACTTACCATGGCTTCCTTGAGGTTCATGTATTTTGTCCCACAACAGAACAATGTCTCCCACTTTGAAATCTCTGGGCCTAGCCTTATTATCAAACAAAGCTTTCACCTTCAGTTGATGAGCTGAGATCCTATAAAAAACTTGCATCCTGTCTTCATCCAACTTCTGAAGGTACATGATTCTCTTGTCCAGGGAACCGATGAAACTTGTGTCCTCAATAGCCTTCATTAAATGCAAGGTTGGTAATTCCACTATTATTGGAAGCTAAGCTTCAACATCATACACCACCTGAAATGGAGACATCCCAATTGCTATTTTGGGTGTAATTCTATCTACCAAGAGAGCATCATAGAGCTTCTTGTGCCAATTCCTTTGAGATTCATTGATAAGCTTCTGAATGATGGTTACCAGATTCTTATTTTTTGATTCTTCTTGTCCATTTCCTTAGGGGTAGTAGTCTGAAGAATGAGTAAGGGAAATTCCATAACCATAACAAGAAATCCATCATCTCAGAAGAAGAAAAATTTGAAGCATTATTAGTCACAATTTTTTTGGTACCCCCAAACCTTATTAAGATGTTCTCCTTGATGAAATTACACACCACTTCAGAGGTAGTGCTTTTGAATGGAATGGCCTCTACTTACTTTGTGAAGTATTTTGTAGTAGTTAATATGTGAGTATGCCCAACACTATAAGGTGAGTTAAGAGTTCCAATGAAATCCAATCCCCAGTATTGAAAAGGCTCATAAATCACTTCTGGCTTTAGTGGCAAACCAACCAACTTAGGTCTCCCAACAAACTTCTGACAGGATTCACACTTGCCTACCCATTTGGATGCATCTCTGAACAATGTAGGCCAATAGTACCCAACACGAAGGATTTTATGGGCAGTGACATTAGAAGATAAATGGCCTCCACAATCTTGATCATGAAAAGCTGAGAAAAACTTCATCTATTGCTCTTTGTCCACACACTTCAAGAATCTTCCATCTATGCCTCTCTTGAAGAAAGAATTCTCCCATAATACATACTGTGCAGAATTTAGCTTTATAGCTCTCTTTTCCTTGGCACTCAAGTGGGATGGATACTCTCCATAAGTAAGGAAATGTGCAATATCAACATACCATTCATCTGTTGTACTAAGGAAGAGGAAAATAGGAACATCAACTACTTATTTGGAAAATTATTCATTAGCTCCTTCAACAATGAGCTCACAGAAGCCTTTACCTTGGACTAGCTTAGTTGGCCTGATATGAAGGTCATATTCTTGGAATTTTGCTACCCAATTACCTCTCTTAGTTCCAAACTCCTGTTGTGTAAGGATAGACTTGATGGTTGTATCAGGTACAAGCACAACAGATTGAGAATTAAGAATAGAAAACCAAAACTGCTTGACAACTTTGACCACTGCAAAAGCATGTTTCTCTATCATAGTATATTTTAATTCATGAGATTTCAAAACATAGCTCATGAATGCAATGGGAAGTTCATGATCCTTAGAATTCTTCTAAGTTAGGACAACAACCAAGGTATTCTTTGTAGCATAGCAATAGATGATAAAATCCTTTTTAAAATCACGACATGCTAAGATGGGAGTCTTAGCAATTTGTCTTTCTTGATATCTTAAAATGCTTCTTTACCTTTGGAAGACAAACCAAAGTCTTTCTTTCCTTTCATCATGTGAGAAATTCTCAAAGTTAGTTCTACAAAATCAGGAATGAATCTCCTCAGGAAGGTTATCTTACCAAAGAAAGAGTGAACACCCTTTTTGCTTATGGGAAGAGGAATCTGCTGGATTGCTTGAACTCTTTCTAGATCTATCTTGATTCCTTATTTGGAGACAATATGCCCTAACAACTTGCCTTTAGTAACACAAAAGAAATAATTCTTAGGATTGAGAGAAACTCCACGTTCTCTGCATTTCTAGAGGACTGCTTTAAGATGCTGAAAGTGGTATGCCCTTATTTGGAGAAAATAGTCAAATCATCAAGGTACACAAAAATACACTTTCCCTTTAGGCTGCCAAATTCCAAGTCCATTGTGATTTGAAAGGTGGCACCAACATTGATAAGACCAAAAGGCATTCTCTTGTAGGAAAATGTGACCCAAGGAGTAGTAAAAGTAGTTTTGTGTTGATCTGGGGTATTGACTTCAACTTGATTGTACTTAGAGAATCCATCTAGCATAGACAACATCTTAGAGCCCGTGAAAACTTACAAAACTTGATCCATCATGGGGAGTGGATAGTTGTATATTAAAGAGGCCTGATTCAAATTCCTGAAATCCACATAGAAGTGAATCTCACCATTCTTCTTCTTTACAGGCACAATATTGGAAATCCATGTTGAATGATGTATAGGGAAGATGATTTTTTCCTTCAGTAACTTCTGGATCTCTTAAAAAATAGTGTCAGAAACTTTAGGATTGTATTGCCTTTGCTTCTACTTGAAAGGTTTGATCCCATGTTTTAGAGGAATAAAGTGTTGCATCTCCTTCGGTTGAAAAGCTTTGAGGTCATCATATGAAAAAGAAAGAACATTAGCATACCTTTTTTGTAGATTTATTTCTTTCTTCTTCTCTTCTTGAGTGCAGCATTTGCTAATTTTCACCATCTTGGGTTCATCAAGACTTCCAATATTAACCTTTTCACATTTAGCAAACTGCCAAGCTCCTTGAGAATCTTTAGATTTGATGTACCTCTCATGCTTATCAAACAGATCTTCCAAGCTTACCAGCCCTTTAGGGATCTTGTTACCTTTCAATTTGATGCATCCATATTGATCCATCTCTTCCTTGATATATCCTTCATTAGAGGATACACACTCTCTAGGAAAAGTTTCACTTCAAAATACAGTTGATCAAAATTATCCTTAATCTCCAAGAATGAGAGCAAGTGTTGATCATCATTGAAAACCTACTAGTTATTTGCATTATTTGGTACACTGGGCCTATCAGTCATTTCAATGGTAAATTTCTCCTGAGAGAAATCTGGGTGAGGAATCAACAGAGATCTTGAGATAGCTAGAGAATCAACTTTAGTATTCCTTTCTCTTGGCATAACTTCAATGGAGAAAGCATCAAGGAATTCAATGGAATCCCAAACAAGATTTCTAGAATGTTTCAATCTCCTATTCTTGACTTGGTAAAGATATTTGATTTGTTTCACAATTAGCTCTGCATCACCATGAGCACAAATATTCTTCACTCCCATTTCTTTTTCCATGTTCAATCCAAGGATGAGATATTCATACTCAGTCGTATTATTTGTATTTTCAAAATGAAGCTTGAAAGAAAATGGATGAATCTTCCCTTCTAGAGAGATTAACACCACACCAACTCAAGAACTAGCTGAAGAATAGCTTCCATCAAAATCCAGAGTCCAAATTCCATTGGGATCATGAATCACTCCCTTAGGAAGACTTGCCTCATCCTCTGACATGATCATATAGTTGCCATGCCCTATATCTTCATAGATTATCTATGCTTTTGGATCATCAGTTTTTTGCACAATGTATTCAGTCTGTTTCTCAGGTAGCATATTCTTCATTTTTCCATTGACCAGGATCAAAGCATGTGACCAGTCCATCTGAATTTCACCTCCTACCTCTAGACAAAAATTTCAACTCAGCAACATTCCATACGAGGAAGGAATATTAGCTACCAAAATAGTGGCTAAGACCCTTTTCTCTGTCAAAGCAGCAAAAGCTACTTGTGCATCTTTAATCCTCCTAACCAAAGGCACTTTTCTACTCTCCATGGAATAGTAGGAACCAAAGGCACGTGTTAGATTCAAGCCCAAAGCATGTGCTAATTTTGAGGGAATTACATTGTCTGATGCTCTTGAGTCTATAACACAATTACTGAGTTTATGGCCAACCATGAGGAGAGTCACATAGAATGGTTAAAATTTCTCATTAGGGGAAGTGACTGTAACCACAAGGCTTGAAAGGGGGAATAAAGAGGAAGTGGGAAAAAGACCTTTAGAGGTATTAGATGAAGCTTTGGATTTGGAATTGACAAAGTTACCCATTTTAGCAAAGGCTTTTAGATGGGTTTGGTAAAACTCTACCTCTGAAATTTGGATTTTGGTCTTTTTTAGGTGATCAATGATATCAAAATATCCAGAGGTGGATGGGGCATCACTACTATCAACTTGGACTTATCCGTTTTAGGATTTGAAGGACAAGGAGTTTTGGAAACAAAAGTAGAAGAAGGAAGATTAGTATTACTCACCTTTTGTGTGGAGGCAGTGGGAATAGGAGATTCTCTTCTTGCAATCAGTGGAATAGATGTAGGAAACTCCGTGGATTTCTTAGCAGGCTGCCCCAGTTTTTCTTTCTTGTTTGCTTGCTCCCGATTCATGACAACATATGACTCACTATTCATCTTTGTTACTCTTTCATCATAGTCATCTTCATCATCCATACCTTTAGTGGTGAGGAAATGAACTTGATATCCACTAAGTTCCTCCAGTTATTCATCAGCTTCTTCTTCTGGTTCTTCATAGAGTTCATTAAACTCCTCATCATCAGGTTCCTCAACTTCATAAGATGCATTTACTGGAACCATGATGGGAAGGCCTTCAATAGCCAATCTGGTCTGAGAAGAAGGCAAACGGTTCCTGGGCTGAAAATTCTTCCTTGGAATATCTTGGTAAGGAGCATGCTGAGCCAATTATTTCTTGATAGCTATGAGGTCATTGGAAATCTTTTGTACCAACTGATCTAAGTTGGCTCAAGGAGAGGAGGAAGAAGAATATGCTTTATAATTGGAAGGTTCTCTTTTCAACTTACCAGACATGATTAAATCATCTTCAACACTAATAGCCAAACACTGATCAACATCTAGAGTTGCAAGATTAGCTCTACTTAGTGCATATCTTACTTTAGGTAACTAAGCATTGAGGAAGAAGCACTTTTGGATTTGATCCACTGGATGAATGTTCTATGGGATTTTATGAATGAGATTGTTGAATTTGGCTACAAATTATCTCATGGGCTCGAATGGTTCCTTCTTGATATGAGATATTTGAGCTAATAGAGCATGCACATCTTTAGCAGGTTTGAAACATTGCTCAAACTGAGTTGTCATGGTGGTCCAATAAGTAATTGATCTAATAGGAAGATGATAAAACCAATTAGTAGCAACGTCCTGTAATGTCTCCACAAAAATTATGACAGAGACATATTCATGTTCAACCCCAGGAATCTCACATGAAACAATGAAGGCTGCAATGTGTTCATCTGGATGAACCTTCCCATCACCCTAGAATTTGGGAAAAAAATTCTTGCTACCCCTAGGTAACTCATGCAATGGCTGAGGAAGAGCAAGAGGCCCAACCTATTTTCCCCAAGGCAAAGGAGTTGCCATCTTTCGAAAAATTGACTGAAGGGGAACTGAAACACCAACAAGTATCAAAGCACGGAGAATAGGACTGAGTTGTTCTTGAGGAATGCTATCCTTGGAATTTCTTTCTTTAACAAGAGGTGTGCTTACATAATGAGTTCCTCTCTTCCTTCTTGTTGGAAGAAGAGAGAATTTTTGTTGCTCTAGAAGTTGAAAAATAAGAATCTTCAACTTTGAGCGCTTTCTTCCCACGTGTATACCATAGAGTCGTCATACCAAAAATGATCTTAAAGTTGTTCCTTTAGAAAGGGATACATTTGAAATGAAATCCCTAGTAGATTCGCCAAAAACTATTGGGTTTTAAAATGACACTTTAACAAACTATAGTCAAGGGACAACAAGTCGCTTCTCTTTAATGGGAGAGGTTCCTTTATTGAAACCAAGAAAAAAAAATTATATACAAATGTACAACTTTCAAAGTGTGGATTCCTGATACTTTGAAACATTCATATGCTCAAAGATCATCAATACGAAAGAATGGAAGAAGAAATGAGATGAGAGAGGAAGAAAATAATAATACTTTCAGGTAATATAGGTAGCATAGTATAACCTTTTGCGTATTGAGCAAAAGAGATGTAGAATGGAATCATTCATGTTTATAACAGATATAATTTCATAGACACAAAGTTTTTGAAATAATATTAACTAGAACACAAAGTTTCTTAGTATGCAAAGGTGGATGATTCACAAATTTGAACAAGGAAAGAAAAAATTGGAGAGGAAGAAGGGGAAAAAGACTTCTGTATTGATTACTTTCAAATCTATTACAATTTCAAGAATGTCAGGATCCCACCCCTTTTGAAATGAGCTAAGCTCTTACATTTATAGATGAAGCAAAAAGAGGAGAAGAAAATGAAGGTAGAAAATCTAATTTGGAATCCTGACCACTAGCCATCAATGCCCCTTCCAATCCACCTACAATCTGCCAAATTTTGTTTCCCATAACTACTTGGCATGTTCCCCAAAGAAGATGGCAGACTAAAATCCAGATATCCCCATAGTTGAAGCAGTCAAATTACATATTAATGGCATGAAAAGACATTTTCTAGATTCTCACCCACCAAATCCTATTGAAAATAATATTTTATGCTTTCATGGTGTAGAGGTGGACAAGATCTTTCCAATGGTACAAAATTCATCAAATTTGGAACACTGGATCGAAAGTTATGCCCATTTGAACATTTGAATTGAATTCGTACAAAAATGGTAAAAACCCAGTTTGCAAAATGGATCCACGGGCTCACAATTCACTTTGGCATCTTTTGCGGAAAATGAAAAATTATAAAAAATATCCCACAGCCCTCTAGGCCCGAAACTTTTCATTTTGCATTAAGGTCTGACACGTGGCGTTACCTGAGTGGTAACAGAGTCACAGTTCACTTTATAATTTTGCTTCTTTTAGAAATGAGGCTCAAAAGCTCAAAGTACTTTGCTGACCCACCTCTCCACTTTGAATTATGATGTGGGCTCAACATTTGACTTTTTCCCTCTTAGAAACAAGGCTCAAAAACTCAAAAGGCTCCAATGACCCACCCCCCCGCTTTGACTCTTTTGATGTAGGCTCAACATTTGACTTTTTCCCTTGGCATGAGTGGGGCTGCGGGTCACTTTATAACTTTACACCCTTTGCCAAAATGCCTCAAAGCACAAAAAGGGTCCGCATTTCACCAAATATCCAATTAGGATCTTTTGAGGCCGCGGGGCCAACTTGACACTTTTGCTAAAATAGCCAAAAAATGACAAGTTCGCCAAAAGAACCCATCCTACCGCATCCAATTAGAGATGCCCACATGCCCGTGGATGTTGGGGCACAAAATTGACAAGGAAGATACGCCTGTCAAAGATGAAACAAAGGGAAAAACTCCACCATTTATGCCCGAATCAAGGATTTTTCCTACAAAAAGATAAATTCAAGGAATACAAGGCTCGACCCAGTCCATAGCCATAGAAATAGATAGATGAATTACACGCATCCATGATAGAAAATAGAAAAGATGTTTCAAAGTACACAAATTGTGGAATTTTTAAATGGAATCGATGGAATTAAAACCCGAATACCAACACTTCAAAACATGAATTTCTCCATCCCTCCAGAATTCTTACTCCATTTTAAACACTCCTCAAAGGCACCAACTCAAAATTTTCAAAACTGGACTTGGAAAGTGAGGGGGATTTCAACACTTATATCTAATCACTAGTATAAATACCTCTCTAACTCTCCCCCCATCCTACTTTCATCTAAATCTGTCAATTTCTACCTTTACCTAAACATGCTACTTCTCTACCCATACGCGCCACTTTCTTCTATATGTGCCATTTAGACAATATACACGCCAAAATAACCCTAACATTTCTTTCTAGCCATATGCACAACTATCTCATCCATACGCTCCAAAACACACCATATATGTGCCTCTTCACCTATACACGCTACCATGTCCACACTCCACTAACATCACCTAAATGCACTACTATATATGCCATACATGTTAAACTCAAACATATGCACTAAAGTATAACCACATCCACTCATAAATACACTACTATGTAATAAAAATGTCATTATGCATATCCCTTCTTGCAAAAGTCTAAATACACTACTATTTAACCCATATGTGCCAGACTAGAATATATGCGCTACATTAGAATAAAGCGCTGAAACATAAACCACCCTGCTATAAACATGTCATTTCTTAACCCTCCCATCAATCTGCTATAAACACGCTACTTTTTACCACATATGCACTGTTTGAGGTCACGTATGAGCTAAAAAGTGCGCCTAAATGGTTATTTTACCCTAAAAAGCCCTAAAAACTTCAAAAAATGCAAAATTACTCCAGAAAATCAATCTTAAATCACTCACCAACTATCACACCTTTGTTGGTCATTGGTTCTCCCTCACTAGGTATGTTATGTGCTTCGTAATACTATTGTACACCATCTCTTCCTCTCTTATGCTCTCATTTTCAAACTACACGCGGTGAAAATAACCCTCCCATGGTCCCTAAAAAACCTTTTATATCTGCCACGATTACCCCTAACCTTCTGAGAGCCCATTTATTACATTTTGTGTATTTGTTTTTCCTCCCTTTTTTCCCACCTTCACCAAATTTCCTCCTCTATCAACATAATCCAAAAAATCCAAAAAAAAATCTAAAAAATCCCAAAAATTCAAAAAATACAAAAAAATTCAAAACAATCTCAAAAATCCAAAAAATTCAAACAAAAACATAAAAAATCAACAAAAATACCACAAGTATCTTTGATTTTTTGTCCTTTCTTTCTTATTTCATTAATACAAGGCCACTTTTTCTTTTTTAATACTTGGCCGATGATATGAGGCCGTTATCGTTTCTTTTTATTTTTACGGTCCAATAATATGAGGACCATATTTTTTATTAATATGTCCAATGATATGAGGAAAGGGGAATTTAACAATCAAAACATCATGGTATTTATACCATTGGTGTATCTTCCTATGTGCCACATATTACTAAGCTTGCTAATGATGATATTAATGGACACTTATGGTAACACACTCCCTTCTATCATACATCTTTGGACTCCATCATCAACCTGCATCCTCTTCTTCTATCCATAATTAATCACCTACTCCATCCATCTAATATTTCCTCAAATTCTCTAACAACCAATCTTCATTCTTATCATCCAGCATCCTATCATCACCAATTCTCAAATACTTCCTCCTTGACTAGGGCATTTCATATCTCAATCCACAATCTTCACTCCTTGACTAGGGGAGTCCTCAAATCCAACCATCCACATCCTTTAATCTCATAACTTATGATATTATCCTCATTAAGTGGCACATCCAACATCCTTAAATTTACAACATCGAACATCTTCACATCCGACATCCTTTAATCCAATAAACTACAATCTCCCTCTTGTCATTTATCATTGAATAGGGCATCCCACATCCACCATCCACAATCCAATAGCCCTCATCTCATCTCTTATTTCCTTAATCCCTTTTATATTCTTCCCATCCCTCTCAACTTTCTTTTCTTTTTTTCCCTTCTTCCCTTCTTGTCTTTTTCATTCTCTATCTTCTCCTTCTCATTCCTCTATATCCTCCCTCTCCTTCCCTCATCATCTAATCACTCCTCTTATCCTAACTTGAATCCATTCTCTTTCGGAGAGGTTACCCGGCTCGTTCCTCCCCACCTAACCCCTTGAGGGGGTATCACCTTTCCATCACATCTTTCTTCTTTGATCTGTCATTACTACACAATAACACTTCAAAGAGGGGAAAAATGTAGACATGTAAAATGTTGACATAGTCTATCTTATAATATCAATTTATCTTCACCATCAATCTTATAATAATTAATTTTAAAATTAATTAATTATTATAATGATAACATATATATTACCATGCTCCAAGCTATATATTACACAAATCCCATTCACACCCTTAGAAATATTAATACACTATTAATATTTCATCCATTACAATAAATAACCTTCATTAACTATTTTCCACTAATTTAAAAATACTCACCCACCTACCCTATACCCATTCTATGCATATCCTCTCCATCTAATCACCCTACTAAATTCAATTAATCTCACCTAATCACCATTTAAATGAACCACCAAATCTAGAGACTTATAATTCTAAAAGTCTCTCCATCTTTTCCTTCTCTTTCTCAAATATTCAAATTAAAAAATACTATTCTATTGAATTTTAAATTCAATAGAGAATTCTAAATAAATATAAATTTTTTTAAGTCCTCCCCTCTCATCCATTCTCAACCATTGATTTAATCCATCGTGGCGAGATCTTAGCCATCCATTTCTACTCCTCCAACTATAAATAGAGGAGCAACCCTCCATGGCAAGCACCTTAGAAATTTGCAAGTGAATTCTGCCCAATTTTCTAGCAATCCAAGTAATCTTCATAACCATCTATTGAGCAAAATCAAACCATTAATCAAGTGGAGGTGCTGCCAAATTTTTTCCAAGAATATGAAGCATCCATTGCATTCACCTAAGCAAGAAAATAAAATGAGAAAATCCAAAACAACAAAGGAGGAGGATTCTATTTGTAGGTAAGTTCAGGTAAATTACTTTCTCTTCTTTTTATCTTGCTCAATCTGAGGTAGTTGATTAGTTGTGTTAGATTTTGTGTTGGTTTGGTTTTATAATAATATAATTTTTGCACAATAACACAATTTTTCATCTAAAAACACATTTTGGAGGAAGTATGAAATGTAGTATTATACCACCATTATGTAAGTGGAAAACCATTGCACCCAACGTTCTTATCTAGTCAAAGTAAAGCATCAAATATATCCCTCCAGACATTTAATTACCACCTCATTTTTCCCATTTGACTGGGATGATAAGATGAACTCTACACCAATTGGGTACCCAAATAAGAGAACACATCAGTCCAAAAATTGATCGTAAATATCAAATCACGGTCACTTACTATAATTTTGGGCATTCAATGAAGATTTTGAATTGTTTCCATAAAAGAGATAACAACTACATACTATCTGTGAAAGGATGAGACATGGAAAAAACATGAGTATACTTGGTAAGTTTATCCACTACGACCATGGTCACTCTTTTCCCTTCTAATTTAGGAAATAATGTGATGAAATCCATCGATATATCTCTCTCTAGGAATAGAAAAGGGTTGTAGGAGACTTGGTGTCTTGACGGTTTCACCTTTATTCCATTGGCACACCAAAATTTCTTCCGTAAATTTTTAAACATATCCTTTTAACCCCTCCTAAAAGAAATATTGTTTAACTCTATGATAAATTTTCAAGAACCCAAAATTTCCACCTAGTGGAGAAGAAAGGAGCTTTGAAAGAACATGATGTTTAAGTGTATAGTTCTTACACAAATATAATTTTTCCTTCTACTACGATGTATCATCCTTCCATATAAAGTTTTCATATATGGTTTACTCTTTTTGGAGATTCTAAATGAGAGTCTGGGTCTCTACATATTTCTTCCATTCTTACCTTTCTTGATCTACCCAATCTACCTTTAGTATAAAGAGGGTACATAACAATACTTATGTGTATTCATCCCTCCTAGATAGTGCATCCATGCCCACATATTTCTTCCCTTTCTTATAAATAATCTCAAATTCATAACACAACATCTTTATGACCAATTTTTTTTCTCCTATGAAGATATATGTTACTCCAAGAAGTATTTCAAACTATTATGGTCAGTTTTAACCTTGAAGTGTCTACCCATAAGATATTATAATATTGCAACATCGTTTATTATAGACAAATTTATAGGCCCTCCAGCCGACTTATCCTTACCCACAACAATATCTTAAGTTCTGGAAATGGGAAACGATGAAAAGAATGTCACAGAAATTGGTTTGGATAATTTTTTTACTCGGCTTTCCCCCTTGTTAAAGGTGAGAAGCAATGCAGAAATAAAGTGTATGAACTAGAAACTAACATGTGGTTTTTTGGGAAATGTAATGGGAAGTTTCAAATAATTTCATTATAGGTATGCACTTTAAGTCAATTTGAAGGACACCAAAAGGGAACTGCAATCATTAAAAAAAATTTGATGAGTTGTAGAAAACATCATGGGAATCGCAGCTAAATACATGCACTATCTATGCATAAATGATGGCGCAACAACTAAGATTGCAAATCACATTACAAGTAATGAATTCAAATTCAATCTCTCCATTAAAAAATAAACATTCTGTGGAAACAAACATTTAAAATGCATCATTCGTAATTCAAAAAATGGAAACTATGGGTTCTCCTCCTTGAATTGTGTTATTGTAAACTTCAAATAGCTTTCATATGAGGCGGTTTTTCCAATATTTCCCTTATTCTACAAAGGGTTTCACATATGGTTTTGTAAAAAAATTGGAAAGTCTCACATATGTAACTTATATATTTGTAAATATTAGTTTTTAACTGATGCTCATATGCATTTCCATGCATTTCACTTGCATGTCATTTTCCTTAAACATAAAATAGATGAAATTTCCAATTCAACTATATAAGCATGTTGTGTTTTCCCATAACCTTTCCTTTTCATAAAATCTATAATGTCTCTCTTTCCACTGTATTATTTCATTGTTGTGGAATAACTAATAATGTTTTTTATGATATTTAAATTTCTACTAAACTGAAAAATAAGACTAGAGATATTTACTCATGTTTAAAAAATATATATGTAATCCTTTCCCAATCGCAATTGACATGACTTATTAAATTATGTATGTTTTATTGTATCAATTTATATTTTATTCTATTTTGCATTAAATTATATTTACCTTCATGTCAACTCCTCAAAAACAAGCCCGACGAAGATATCTATGACTTGAAAAAAATTAAGATAAAATATGACAAGCATTGTTGTTACCATGCACAAAAAACATGTGTCTATCAATCCCTTTATTTTGCCTATAACCTCATCTATCTTCCACTCTCTCAAATTATCTTGCATGACTTCAAATTCCTCTACCAAACACTTACAGGATGTAATTCTGTTTTTCACATCTTTTCTGGCTAGTTTTCATAACCATCCAAGAATGACATACGTTGTCAACTATCCCTTAAAAAACCTCAATCATTATGTAATCATGCCCTCTTTCCATCAGACACTTCATCTTCCCATTCATCATCTTCAACCCAATATTTTGATCAGCCTTGTGATTCCATACTTACTTTTCAACAACAAATAACCCATGTTGATTCTGCAGCACAAGGCATTTGTCATTCCCATGCAAGTTGACTATTAGCTAGACACAGTTAGTTTACCGCTCTGCCTTGTAAGCCTCTTTTCCAGCAGTGCCTTCCTTTATAGAAACACAATGGATTTTTCACAAGTGGATTGATTTACTATTTGATATCAACACCCAATTTATAGTCTAGAAAATTACCAAGGTATACATATAAAATTCCATGGAGGTACCAAATTTCACGAGATGTAAGTTAGAAAAGTAAGGGCATCAGTTCTCATCCAAGAACAATATGGACCCAAGAAATCAACCTTCCATCCTTAAATATTTGACCCAAGTTAAATAAATGTTGATATCATGATTAAATCCAATTCTGCAAGGTACCCAAAAACATGGTGGGCAATACAAATACTTCGGATACACTATAAGTTTCCCACAAAATATTTCATCCATAGCCAATTACTTGCCCCGCCACCTTGGATATTTAAATCTTCTACTTTGTATAAAAAATTGGTTTCCACCAAAGAAAATATGAATTCTATGTTAGTAAAATTCATTTTTTAGAAGCCCTCTAATAAAAAATTTCCCACGATCCTTACTACAAAGATTTTCTACTAGACAATGACATCCTACTTTCCTTACCTTTAGGATGAACAAATATTGTCTCCTCCCTCAACACTCTTGTAGTGGACCCTCCACATTTAAAAGACCCTGCTGCACAAGAAAGAAATGATTTACCTTTTCTCTCAAGCGATACAATTTCGTAGACATTCATTCGTATCATCCGTCCACAACACATGCACCAAAGATGAATTTATCAAAAAATTCCTACTTTAACATCAACAAAACATACCTTTCACTTTGCCTTGGCTGAACATTGGTCTTTCACCCATAAATGAATACACTACCGATGTTATTTTCTCCATAGTTTTCCAAACTCTATTTCCAACAAGGAAAATAATGTTAAAACAACCATGTATGAAAGATAGTCATATACACGAATATGTCCTTCACTTAATGTACTAGCATGATGAATGGTTTGGTTCTCATCCTAGGTTTCGATACTTTTCTCTTTACCTTATTATGTACCATAGAAACCATTCTACAACTATCATGTTCATGAAAAAAAATATTAAACATGGTTTCCCTCACTATAGGAGAGCTCCCAAAAAACTTCAATACTTTCCCAAACATTGTTTTCCTGACACTTTGATGCAATATGGAAATAATCTCCGAGGAACACGTTCCTACTGGTCTAAAAGTAGAGGTGAAATCTTAGACATGGTTGAACAATTAGGTACGTCTATATTAATATTTACTTTGAGTGTTGCAAACTCAAAAAGGCCAGATATCGATAACTACATGTTTGGTGCTTGTCCAACTGATCCTCGCTGCACACAAAACTTCAGGACACTCATAATTATTAATCACCCTCACCATGTGGTTACTTTATTGCATCAAAGATTCACAATATTTCATGTGGAAGTGTTGCAAAAACATCTTGGCACTAAGTATTATTGGTACAGGTAACATTGCTCACTTTAAACTACTTAAATAATATTCAAAATCACGTTTTTGACCTTTTCATTACTTGCAGGTATGAATGGAAGCATAGAGGCTCCACATATGTCCATGGTTTCTTGTGGCTAGAGAATGATCTTGAATTCAGTGCAATTGAATGGGAAGATAATTCTTCTATTAATGCAACTAAAATACTTTGATATTTATGTGTCAGATTGGAATCCCCAACAAGCAAGTTATCGAGAAAAATTTCTATAAAGATTTCTTGAAGATGATCCATGATTTTTATCATCATTGCAACTTCTAAATTCCCAGCCACTACAAGACCTGAAGGATTTTATTAACCGTGTTCAACGAAATACAAAGTGTTCTAAACAAACATGTCTAAGGGAAAAAATGGTGTTTTTTGTCATTACAATGCACCTTGGGCCATTTAGGGAAATTCTTCCTTAACTATTGATTAAAAAATCTATAATTAAATACCTTCCTTCAAGGAATAATGATATATTGAACATGCACAACTAGGTTATGCTATCTATATGGAGAGACAACATTGAATTTCAGCTCATGTTTTCACAACATGCAATACTTAAATACATTAACAAATACACTTTGAAAGTAAAAAAATTATTAGAGCCATACCACCAAATGCTTTCCAGGCTATCAACAAATTCTAACCCATATTTCTCCACTTATTTCTCTATGTGAAAGATGCTTTCATAGAGTGTTTTTGAGCATGACATCAATGCAAAAGAGACCTGTCACATACTTGTAAGACTACTACTTGTTATGTGTAGTCAGGGATTTATTTCATTAAATGTAGGTAAATAATCCTAAGACGAGTTGTTGTAACAAAATGTCAAGCACATGAAACAAGCATTCTTTTTTACACATATCTTATATGAAATTTGACTATGGAATCCCTTTCCTTTATCAAAATTTTTCGGCACTGGAGTTATATTAAATACTAAAATGGAAATAAATGGAGACTTCAAACGTACCCAACAATTGTTCGTGCATATCCAAGATTTTCCAATATTCCTCCAAAATATTCAAATTATTTTGAACTTTTATGTTGGTTTGAACTCATTTACAAGCCTTTTTACAATATTCCGGTGGATATTGGTTCTATTCCTCGAAATAACATTTCCACTTGGTATATTTTTAAAAATAGCTACACCACATGGCATATAATCTAGACTAAACCAATACCCGCAAATAATTAACCCAGTTCATCTGAATCATTGATGAGGGTGTGTAGTCAAATGAAAAAATAAAATAAATGGTAGCTTTTGTCTCAACTCTGACCCAAATACATAAAATGTCTTGATAGTATACATATGTTGAGAAACCAATAATTTGACACCTAATATAATTGAGCAATCATAATGTTCCCCTTCAGTTACGGGACACAAGCTCTACTTTTATCGAGAGCAATAAGGTCAAATAATGTCATCCACAATTTTTGGGATCCGCCACAATCCCCCATTCCAGTTGAGTGAAGACCAATAGTTGGATTTCATCACTATTGTGCATAACTATTCTTG
This sequence comes from Taxus chinensis, assembly GCA_019776745.2. NCBI lineage: Eukaryota > Viridiplantae > Streptophyta > Pinopsida > Cupressales > Taxaceae > Taxus > Taxus chinensis. The sequence goes on from CM034150.1 coordinate 682,924,967, forward strand.
CAAAAAAAACATACACCACTGAAGCTAATTATACAGGGTACTGTAGGAACATGAAAGTCCTACCTTATTCATTCTATCAAGTCTACTTTCTGCTCCACTCCTTTTACTTTCCCCTACTGGGGTAGCCACATACAAAATTTTTTCTTCCAAAATTTAGTTCTTCCTTTACATTCCAATTAGAGAAATAAAACTCCATGAAGTCCAAACCTTACCCTCTTTGCAAGATTCCTTGAAACATGTCAAATATATTCTAATTGAAGAAATGATTTTCATTGGCCCTAAATTTCTCGCAAAAATCAACTACCATCTTCACGAGGATTTCCCACATTCCAAAACATTTCCATGTGGTAACATATCCATCATTCTTCTTAGAGATCTTGGTCAGATCCCGCATGTCATGGATATTCCTTTGTATGCAAGCAATTCCTTTGGAGAAAATATTTGGAAATATTGTCTAGTTTCGATCTCCTTGAAATCAATCTTTAGGGAATAAGGTTCCACTCCATCACACAGTTCATTTCACTGCATGCTTCTCAACAATCATAATGGATTTTCTACATTTGAAAACAAGGAGCTGCTGATGTCATGCACTAATTCATGCCTTTCAGAGAAAGAAATTGTTTACTTCTATGATGCCACCCATTTGTTTGCAAAAAATGAACAGGTCGACAACCATAACCCCTAAAAGTTAAAGATGCTAATTTTTCTAGTTGCCATGTCTATTTCTCAAAATACGAGTAATGACTTTGTTGATGCTGATGATGATCAACTGCAACACAAAATTCTTCTTTGCAAAAATAAAAAATTCATGATTTCCATAAATTTATGGGTTAAAACAAGTTTGGTAAATGGTGCAACTAGCATTATTGTGAACATTATGTATGACAATTCCTCATCACCACCTCATTTGAATTTATTTTTTATCGTCAATTTTGATCGGTATATTAGACATTCTTGGAATCTAAACAATCCTTCACATGTTCCAATCCCGCTAATTTCTAGAGATAGTCGTAGAAAATTTCCCCTCAAAATGGATTGGGCATTCTCTATACACAAGTCTCAAGGATAGACTCTTCATAGAGATATTATTGACATTGACAACACTGGATGACAATGAATTACATTCAATGCTAGTTCTAGAGTCCCTTCCTTGAGTGACCATCAAATATCACCACCTTTTTCATTCAAAAGTTACTCCAAGATGGCGAAGACACCCCTTCTTCAGTATTGTTTAAAAGAGGAGTCTTGCCTTCAATCCCTACCTATGTTCACTCTCTCTTGATTCCCTTCGTACTTCCATTTTTTATCCTTTCATCCATCTTGACCATTCCCTTTCAATTGATTTTGTATCTTTCATAGTGTCTCCTAGGCTACAATTATGTAAATTTCTTATAATGAAATACAATACATTTCATTCCCATAGTTCTCTATGGTTTGTTACCTCTTCATGTATGCTCCCAAATTTTAGATCTTAGCTTCATCTCGAATCTCCTTCTATTGATTTCTTTATCCCTTTCAATGTTCACATCGCACTGCTTGCATGTGATTTCTAGTTATAAAATCGTACAATCTTTTGGATCTCGTAGCATCAAAATTAAATGCACAAAATTTTAATTGTAGGATAGCCAAGTATGAGTGGGTATATTTAAGAAGTTAATAAAGTTGAATTTGTGGAAATTTAAGGTTATGGCTATTCTCCCAAAAGAATGCATCGGACCCTCATAAAAGATCCATGCCACCATTTGATGCCATGTGGCAGGTGTACCCATACTTACTTTTTTTGTAACTGGGGATGTGAAGGACATGAGCACACATTCCCACCAATTAAGGTGTAACTTCACATATGCAATCATATATTTTCAAACTCATTTATTATTAAAAAAAATTCCCATAATATGACAGGTGACCGTAGGCCGATCCATGCATACACATGTATGCCTTTTATGGGGGCATGATGTAGGGCCGGTGCATTCTATTGGAAGAATAAATACTGCCAAAATTTAGAGCCCATAGTCCTAGAGATTTGTGGACATTTAAAGCTTGTTGTCACAAAGATCTATGCATAAATAATGCCGAAGCTATCATTTCGATCTAGATTCATAGAAACTACACAGTGTAGACTCTATAAGAAAGACAAGCGAGTCTGTTCATAAATATGAACTAGAAAAATTGTAGGGGCCAACTGTTGCAGCCTTGTACTTGTGCTGAGTTGCTTTAGTTTTCCTTTAGAGATGAGATTTGATGAAGTATCGAATGTTTTTGGGATTGTAGAACATATTTTGTTGTTTTCAAAACCAATTACCCATTCTTGATGACGTGAATGTATTTGTAAAAACCATCAATATTACCGAAGTATATTTATATTTTAAATTAAAAAATAACAACATTAAAAATAACTATATTTTCAAAGGGATAAATATTAAATAATAGATATTTTACAATAAACCCTCACTTCAAAACATATAACTTAAAAATCTGATTTAAAATAAATATAGGATTATAATTTTATGGCAATTTAAAATGATTTGCCCATTCACAAATTTTTTTACGGGTAGAGCCAGGCTACTAGCCGTAAAATAGGGGCCAATAATACAGTATAGCTACAATAGGGTGCGAAGACTTAATGAATCATGACATCCTTCTCGAAAAATCCCATGATCGTGATGAATCATTCATGAATTATTCTTACTGCCAAGCTTCTCCCAGAAGAAGAAGAAAGTATGGTTTTGATGGGGGAAACTTCTAAAGCTTCTAAATATGAGCCTCTACATCATACTGCAAGAACAAAAACCTTGCAGCCTAATTGGTATAAGTTGGATTGTTCTACTCCTAAACATAGATTCTCTTTGATCTTCCCAACTATATCATCTATATTACCCTTACAAAGAGCATGGTTGGATTCTTTCTTTTGCTCTGCCAAGGGTATTATGGTTCTGCATGAATACTTCTTGTACTAAATTATAATATATACATGTAATTAACAATGTTAATTCTAGAAAGACCATCATTTTGATCTCAATTCTGAATAAAAAAACAATACTCTTAGAAAAATTTAATATTCCAAAACCATAAACAAAATTAAAAAAGTGTAGTTATCCTTCAAACACCGGAAATGAATATGGCATCCTAAAGTACACACTGTACACCTATTTCATTGATAATAATGCACACAAAATATTCCCCATTAAAGTTAATAGGTAGATCATTATTATCTGGATCATGCATACAATACTTACTCTAAAAAAAGCATTTTAAAATGTGTCAATTGTCTATCAGGCCACGTTCCAGTAGACTTGGTACATTTTAGTAGCTTTTTCATTGTGGTTTGTTGATAAAACTAGAAATTGCACGTGAGGTGTGTGATGATAACACCGAAAGAGAGATAGGGGAACATGGAGAAGGAAGTAGAAAAGAAGAACACAGCTGACAAAATGGATAAATGAAATGAAAAAGGGATAAGGAAATGGAGGGGGAGGGAAAGAAAAGTGGTAAAAGTGAAGGAAAGTGAAGAGTGTTAAAAATGAATATATCTCATAAATGCAATTAATGGTAGGATTCAAATAAGGATAAAAAAGGACAAAACCTAAAACAAAGGATAATAAATTGAATCTTAACGTATATGTGAGTAAAATATTATATAGTTTGGTGGGGATATGGTCTTCTTAAGAAAAAGCTAAAAAAAAACATTAGCAACAAGATTTTGAATGAAAAATATAAAAGAATAACAACGAGGTATAACAAATCCATTAGTTAGATTAGACTTGTTAGAATTAGAGTGCAACAATTTTTTTAAAACATTTTTGCAAACAAACATAGATCCAATATGGCATTTAAAGTAGTTGCAGATAATACAAACCCGAAAAAAAGGGTTATCGATACAAAATACACGCGATATATACATGCATGATTACTATAAGGAAGGTTTAGAACCAATGTAAGTAGTAGATAGAGAAAGGAGGAAGAGGTGAAGGAGTTAAGATGAGGGTTGGTCAAGGTGAGGGAGAGAAGAGGGAATGGAGTGAAGATTAAATTACTCTTGTAGCCTACACTGCAGAAGGGGAGTGGAGGACATGCAAGAGTAGTGGGAGAAAGAGAAGGCTGGAGAAAAATGAAGGGAAGAAAGAGATGGAACTCTTAACATAACAATGAATGTTAGGCCTTTTCCTTATGTTTAACCAATGTATTTTGTAGCACGATGTAGTGTAAGTCCTTAAGATTTGTGGATAGAAAAAGCCCAAGCCATTTTGAGCGGTAGGTGTGTGTGCCCCCCTCTAGAAATATGAGGAATAGGAACATGTAAGGGGTTGTTTGAATCCCAAAGAGGTCCTGTGTAACAATCAAACCTGATGATGACAAAAAGAGGTAGACTTGGAGGTTCGAAGGATTCCTCATAGACTATGTCGATGATAGAACTAGTAGTGCCGTTGACAAGACCTTTATCAACCCACTAGTTTTTCAAAAGCATTAATTTCTGGTTGATGCAAAGAAGAACCTTGGGCTTCAACTAATCATCTTTGGTGTCGCTAGATGTAGAACATCTGGTATTTTTGGCAATTGATCTGGCTATAGGAGAGTTAATGGATTTCAACATCATAAGGTTGTGTGAGTCCATAAGGTCATTCTGAACAAAAAGATGAGGGGCATCTTTAAATTTAATGCTTTCTTATTCAGGAAGGGAGGAATCAGTTCTTGACATAAGAGGTTCCAAGTCATGGATCATAGGGACGGAGTTACAAATGTTAAGCAGCAAGTTCCGAAATGATGCCTGTGATAGATCAAAACCTTGTTGTCAAAATATTGAATGAAGGGAGAAGGATATGTCGAATTATCACCAAAAGGTAGCTCCGTAAGAGTTGCTGGCATAAAGAGGAATGTCCATAACTGGAGGAAGTTGACCAAGGTCTCCAACAAGGATCATAGATCTACCTCCAAATGTGGAATTTTTGAAGTACGGGAAAGCCTCCCTAAGATGGTAGTCGATTCTGGAAAGTAACTTTGGCCCAAAGAAACTCATTTTATCAATTAAAATGTATTCAATGTTCCTGAGGGAGTCTGGGAGAGATGATATAGCTTGGCCCTATAAGGTTTTGATTTCTTTAATGGGAATCCAGAGGCTTCTATGTATTGTCGAAGCTGAAATGTTGAAAGAAACAACTCTTGTTGGGGTGAGTAGAAGGAGAGGTGACAAGCCTTGGCTGGATGAAGAGGTAAATGAAGACTTTAAAATGTTAATGAGGAATTATTTTCCAATACCTGGAATCCCTTGTATAATAATTCTTAGTGGAGGAAGGTTGGATCTATCCTTGAAGTGTTGAATAACTATGTTGAAAGCTTGTTTTTTTTCTGGAGATAAAGCTAAAGCTAGAGGGCCGAATATGTTCACGATGGAAGATGAAATATGTTGTGCCTTATTGTCTTTGATGAAAGTGGCACCAAGAGCCTACAGAGAAACATTAACACAATGTGCACTCCAATTATGAAGGGTGTTAAACTCACGAAGGCCCAAAATTTGTAAGTTGTCAAGGCATGATGTGTTCACGGGGTGGAATCAAGCCAAAACTTTCCAATCATATAGTTTCTCAATAGGAAGGGGGGGCTCGGTCTCAGACTTAGTGTCACTATCGGAGGTGTGTGAAAGATTTGATTCACATCATGTAATATGCCAGGGCCGATAATTGTATCTGAATAAGCCCCATTTAGAAATGGTTTCTTGAGGTGTTGAACCAATATCAGTAGAAATGTTGCAGAACGTTTTGTTTAGAAGGAGTTCTGACCAACAGAAAAGCTCAAAAGAGGGGGAATCCTTAGATGGAATGCATTGAAATTTGGGGAACACCAAAACAATAACTTGATGGGTATGATTCTTCACTTATTTCCCTTGCGATATTTGTCATAAATTAAGTTGCATGCAACTTCAATGAGTGGAAGGCTTTCCATGTTTGAAAGTCAGACCTTGTATGCATCTAAAAGGAGGGATATTTCTACATCCTCACACTCTGCTTCAACCAATCTTCTTAAGATTTTTATGCCTACATTTAGCGTTACAAAAGTGTGACTACACATTACAAGTGGCAATTTGAGGAGCATGTGGCATGTTTCTTGTGTGCTAATGTCATGTTCAACCACACTCTCAGCTAACATTTTTTTATGGCTAAATGTGTAGGAAGATCAGGATCTAAACCTCTCAATAATCTAGAAAGCATTTGGTGGTATGTTTCTGACCTTTGTTCTACTTTAGACGCATACTTAGCAATGTACTTAAGGACAAAATGGCCAGATACAATAGGTTGACAATTGATACTGGCTCTCCATATGGATAAAATTGTGAGATTTTGTGTGTTCAATCTATCATCATTCCTTGAAGGGAGGTATTTAACTGAAGCACTCTCATCAACAAATAATAAAGAAGTGGCTCTATTTTCCCAAGGTGCATTATATCGACATTGAAGGTAGTTATTTATTTTCGAAGGAAAGTATTCTCGGAACATTTTATGTGTCATTGAACATGATTTATCAGCTCCTCCAAATCTTGTAACAGGGAACCTGCAAGGACCTAAGATGAAACTAACAGGAAAGGTTCATCCTAGTTATTCCTATGAACAAATTCCGATCGGGTGGAAGGAGGTTGTATATTACATAAAGATATGTACATATCAAAGTATTGTCTTGCTTTGTTTACAAATTCATTATTTGACCAGTTGATGCCATTAACATCTGGAGCATCTTCAAGCCATATAAAACCATGAACATGCACTGAACCTCTATGTTGTCATTCATACCTATGTTAAGGGAAGGTTAATCATTTTGTATTTAATTAAATGAAAATTAGAGAGCATAGAAGAATTTAACCTGTACCAGTAGTCTTTGGCACAAAGATGTTTCTGTGACACTTCTTCACGAAATATGGTGAATCGTTGATGCAAGTAAGTCAGTCCACACGATGAGGGTGGCTAACAATGTTTGCATGGTCCTCCAGTGTTGCGCCACATGAGCCTCACACAGGAGAAACATCTGAGCATGATGTTATGCAAGTCTAGACCATTTTATGTCTGTTGTACTTAGACTGAAGAAGAGCGTAGGCACCCCCAATTGCTCAATCATATTTGAGACCTCCACTCTGCTCTTTGACCAAAAGGTTCGTGTTCCTCGTAGGTTGGTCCTGAACCTCATTAAATTATGCGGAAGGCAATCATCAGGGAAATCATGCAAGCGTTGTCCGAAGTTGGCCAATATTAGGTGAGACACCATGTTCAAGATTTAACCTCATGAATACTATATCTGTAGATTGGTTCCTATGTCTCATAATAAGGTTAATTAAGTAGTACTGGAACCTGTGATGTGAGCCAAAACGATCGTCATGGTAGCACATCAGGTGGAGGTCATATTCATAGCATTTAAAAATCTTTCATGCGTGGTTGTTTAAACAATGCTACACCAGTTGGAAACAAACTTGGAAAAGCCATTGAGAAAAGCCCCTCTGCGGTGTATTCATTAATTGGTGAACTACCGAATTCAGGCCAAGCCAAGGTGCATGGTGCAACATGACTATTTGAAAGAAGGTATTTCTTGATCAACTCCTCTTCTGTTTGCCAGTATTTGGGTAGGAAGGAAAAAATGAGGATGCTCTCCCCGAGATAGTCGTTGGGGTTGGAAGGGGGGTTGTCATGATCCTGCGGCTCAGAGAAATGAGAGGCTAATAGGTCTATAAGAATAGAGTTAAGGGAGAAGGATATGTTTGTTGGTTCCTACGGGAGAGAGGAAAGAGCCTCAGTGTTAATAAGAACATCCTTATAGTAGGGGTCATGGATAATTTAATATTGAAGCACTTCCCAGACATGAGACTTGCTTACATAGAAGTCATATTTTGTTTGTTGCATTCTAGTCTTTTGAACTAATAGGAGATCCAAATCTCCTAGCCGATGAGGAAGGTATTTGGCAATGGAAGAAATTTTTTACGGGAAACTTATTGTGTGACCTACATATTTATATTGTCCCCCATGCATTTGTGTGACTTGAAAAATTGGATTAATGCAAGCAATCAACATTTCTTCAACCTGGGTTAAAGATTTGAGAACGGAAGGTTGAGTGCTAGGATCCATATTTTTCTAGGAGGAGAAGCGGTGTCCATTTATTTTGGACTTGCATCTAATGCATATGTATTTCCCTTCATGGAAGGTAGTATTTATTCCCGGGTAGTTCTCAAGACAAATCTAGTCTTTGGCAGAATCTATGTTGGGGGTCTGCCCAGGAAGGGACCGCACGGAAAGTTCTATGGAGCAGCATGGGGAGGGTGGAATATTAGGTGTGAATTTCACGATGATTTTGGGAGGAAGGGGATGGAAGTTTGGAAGAATGCAAAAGAGGCAGTCTGGCAAGAGAAGGAGAAGCAATCAAACTTGTTACCGGCTAACAGCCTAGATGAAATGTGAAGGGTAAATGATTATAAGGAGCAATGTATTGGGTTGAAGCAGATGGAGGGTAGTGTAACAATGGAGAGGGCTGCAATTCGATGTTGCGAGCATGATTAAGACAAGGTTTAACAAAAGTGGTGTGTTTAATGCCAAGAGGGAAAGCAAAATTTTCTGATGCAGAGGGGAAAGTAGCAGGGGAGACATGAAAGGGGGATGGGAAATAGTTTGGACAGGGGCAGAATTTGTCGACATCTGTTAGATCTGGCGATAGCGTTTACACCGAGAAGCATTGATTTCATTTTTGTGCAAGGCATAAATATCTCTTCTTCTTTGTCACTGCTCTAGGGTAGGCATTGTGTAAAAAACAACGACTTGCGTAAATAGCCAAAAAAAAGGTGGCATAAGAGAAAATTCGAAGAGTGCTAAATTATGTATGTGGATAAGAGGAAATGAATGCAAAAACCATTCGTAAATGCTTATCTTGTTCTAAATGTTTTATATTTTGGTAGCTAAAGGCATTAAAACAAAAGGAAAATAATTTGTTGTTGCATATATTTTTAAGGAAGTAAAGGAAGAAATACAAGGGTGTGTATGGAGTTATTGATTAGGAAAAAACATAGAGATATGTCTTCATTTTTTTTTCTACATAGGTATTAAGAAGGAACAAGGTAGAAAGAAGAAAAAACTTCGTGTGAAACCTAGACAAGCCTTCAAGAAATGAATAAAGTGTTCCATAATGTTGGCATAAACTATATATATATATATATATATATATATATATATATATATATATATATATATATATATATATATATATATATATACATACATATACATATACATATTGGACCATACATTTTTATCAATTACAAAAAGGTGTCTCTGTGATATAGATGTGCATGTAAACCAATATTAACAACCATTAAATGGAAAAGTTTAAGATCTATATTCCATTAGAACATGTGGAAAAAAGCATGATACAAATGTATCTATGGACAAAAGCATATTATAGAGGAAATATGAGCAAAAAATGAAGAAACTAAAATATAGGAAAGTCTTATGGTGCCCAGGAAAGGTAGAGTCAACCAACAACTTTGGATTCATCTAATTTAAGGGAATCAAGTATGACACATTTCAGCTTTGTATTTCCACGGAAAGTTTCTTTTTTCACGGAGAGAGTGAATTTGTAGTCATGTCCAATTATCTGGTTTGCAATTTCTGTTGTAGCCTCATCATCTATGCACAACAGTTGGAGGTTTGCAGCCACGACACCCATGATTGCTTCATCAACTATGTCAAATGGTGTAACCGATTGTAGCTCTCCTAAGTCATCTTGCAAGTTTATACGAAGAGCGTACCTATAGTCGTATTGATGCACATGAGACTTACAGCTTGCACAAAACCATGATCCATTGTCTCCTGGTTTCACTTTCTTTTGGAATTGTTTGTCACCATTTACAAGGGGGCAAGCCATGTAGTAGAAGTTATCCATTGTGATGTTTGTAATTATAGCTTTAAGCGTAGCCCATTCATTGTTGTCTGTATTACCCATTTGAAGTATTTCTGCAATTGTTGCCACTATTTTTAAGCTTTGAGGAGGACCTAGAAATTTATTTTCTACAAAGGGAGTTTCAACAGTATAATTTTCAGAGGCAACCTAGTCTTGCAGCATTTTAGTTTCAGGAATATGAGGATTGACAAACCATTTTGTGCTGGAGACGATGTCTATGGAAGTGTCGTTAAAACTCGAGACACATGCCGCTTTTACAACCAATACTAGGAGTTGTGGAATAGAAAGGAATTCCTTAAGTTCTTGAGCAAGATCTTGTAAATGTTGGCCCCATAAAGTTACAGTAACAATAAATCCTGACATGTCCTTCAATTGCAAGCTTCTTTATTTAGTTTCACTATAATCCTGCTTGCGGATAGTGTAGTAAGGAGAGATTACTAAAACAATGCCAATAACGTCAATGAAGGAACCAACAAGTTTTGCAGGAATATATTTGATTTCTGTGAAGTGAAATTTATGCAAAGGTATTTTGGTGTTATTGACAAGCAACAGAGAGACAGTGGAAGAAGCTTGTAGGAGTATCTCAAATTCGTTGTTAAGGTGGTTGTAACCTGGTTTTGCATTTCCTATCCTTCCATTTATGATGATGTATAACTTTCTAGCCTCAATTTGTCCAAAAAACATTGCTGCAATTTCGTTGAAGCATGTAACACGTATTTCTCCGCCTTCACCATCCACAAAATCAAAGCCAAAATATGAGCTGCTGGAATTTGCATTCATATATTCCCTAAGTGATGTTTTCCCAAGGGCACAACCTTCAACATACCATGTACGCATGGTTGTATTTAGTGCACTTATTTTTAGAGGCAACCTTGAATTTGTCAGGGAGACCAATTTTCTATTGGGGAGGTGTTTGCGGGACCAAATTTTTGTCGTCTCCATGATTTGTATTTGGATTTGATTGCTTTCCATGAATGACATGGGAAGGAAGAGGAGTGGGAGCACCAATTTTTGGATGTGTTTCTATCACAACTTCAATTTTGGAGACAAGAATAGTCCTGCAAAGGATAAATATGAAAAGGAACAAAAATTTAGCAAATAAAAAAGAAATGAAAGCCGAGCATCCATGCATAAAGGAAAATGGATGCATACAATTCATGTTTTAACATCCTACAAAGGGTTTTGTGCAGGTGGACAATGCTTCCATATTTTTAATCAGCCATCTGAAACATGGCTTGCAAATTTTGAGGGAAAAATAGTTGTTTGAAAGTGTACACCATCGGAGAGATCCATACAATGCTAGAGCTCAGTGTTCAATGCAGATCGAAGGGGAAAAATGTTGAGAAGTTGGACTATAGTCTCAGCATCTGTACAACCCTCAATCAAAATAGAGATTCCACCATATGTCAAAGGTGCAACCATGATGAAGATTTTTTTCAACACACAATGCGCTTCTACACAATGAGCTAAATTGCATTACAATATTTATAAACTTTTTGGAAAGAAAAATTAACAAAAACATTAACATTTACATGTATGCCAGTGAAAGAAAAATTGGCATTGCCAGGTTACGTGTAATGAGAACAACAAGTATATACGAGATCAAAAGGTATATATAGATCAATATTTATATAAATGATATAATGTTATTTTAAAAAAAACATTGTAATTTGTGGCACATATTGTATTATTTCGGGCATCAATCTATTTTTTTCAAAAATGGGATATCCATATTAGTCCTTCAAAACCTAGGAAGAATACTGAAAACCTCTTACTTGTTTCGATATCGATTCCAAGTGAAAGTATGCCGAACATGATGATTGGCACGTCGTCAAATTTTTTCTACCACGAGTCATAATATTGAAAGAGATGTGGGCCCAAATCTGTGGAGAGCAGTTTGAAGCACCATATTTTTTTTATTGTTATTGTGGAGAGTACCCTTCCCAAATCACATAGCAAGAGTAATTTATGTTTGTCCATTGTCTTCATGCATCACATAATCATTATGCTGGTGTTGAATTTATATATTTGAATCATATCAAAGTTCCCGGATTGTAAGTTGAAGATGATTCCTTTAGACATTTTGTTGTTGAATATTCTTGTATGTCATCACAACATTAAGTGGAATATTTTAAAACTGAAGTTAAATCGGTCAAATATTCGATGTAAAACCAAAATGATTGTTGACCGAAGTAGAGTGGGACTCATTGGGAATTAAATTATATACACTACTACATTTTCCTACTGTGTTGAAGATGAGTTGAGACTATAATGTTATATTTCTATCTATGTTTTCTGAAATCAAGATTTCAACCTTTTTTTCATAGCGTTGATGGAAAGTGATGTAGAGGGAAGTAGAAAATACTCAATCTATAAAAATTAGGTTCATAATTAGACACCTAATTTATCTCTTGTTAATGTACCCTACAACCAATCCATTTCCCTCATTTCTGTTGAATTTGAAAATTTAATTTGAGCAGTAACACTACAACATGGAGCCATGGTTCCTTCAAATATATTTCAAAAAAAGACTGCAATGTCAAAAGCTAAGTTATTTGGAATGGAATTGGGGGACATAAAAAAATGGAAAGGGAATTTGTTTCTAGATGATGTAGTTGCAAATACCCAAACAGACATGCATGCGAAACATGTAAGCATATACAGGTATAGGAATTGTTTGACAAAATGGTGTCAAAATAAATCAGTTTTGCGGGGGACGAAGTGTGAAAACGTGTAAAAGAGATAAGGTTAAGTGGAAGTTCCAAGTAGATTAGATAGCTACATGTACCTATTTAAAATCCAAATGCTAAGATTATGTCTACATTTCCAAATAAATTCAAGGGTATTTAGGGATTTTATTGACGGTTCAGTTTAGATCTAAAAACCTGAAGAAATTGTTGAAAGACCAAACTATTTAGATTTTGTACTGATGATAAATGTGCTTGGTGCCATGATTCCATTCATAGATAAGTGACTTATACATCAACCACCAAAAAAATTGTGCTTAAAAGAGATGTGGGGTCATGGACGTGTTATCTCTCGAAAGCATACCCTATAGAGAGATGGCAGCAAATTTTCTAAGCCTACAAAATGATCTCTCTCTATCATAGATACAATGGAGACACGTCAGGTCTATGGGTATACCTATTGTGAGGTGAATCTCTGGGATTAAAAGGCTGGTTCGTTATTGGTGTACACTAAACTAGTTTTTTGGGAGTTTAAGGGAAAAAGATGACTGAAAAAATAAATAAGACTAAGGTGATACACCAAATTTGTGTAAGAACTTTGACTGAGTAAAATACACAACTGATTTGTGAAGAATTTTTTTTGATGCATGAACCAATTAATACCTTTTTGTAGAAATCTAAGGGAAAAACACTTGATTGTACTGAGGGAGATTTCACAACAGTACTAATAAGTTAACATGCACATTAGAATTAAGCAGAAAGGAATGGATTTGCAGCAGGGTAAAATGGTTAATCAGGGAATTTTCATTCACAAAATTAATATAAACATACACAAGACTGCAAAATAACTTGGAGAGGCATAAAATACTTCACACTCAGAGGGAAAAAACTGGTAGAAATTGCTTCAGTACTCCTATATCCAAAAGTCCTCTGGGAAGATCCCTTGTGCTTTGCAAAGGCACACAATATATAGCAAAAAAAAGGTTCACCCCCTTCCTAAAAATAGCCTAAAGGCTATACTCACCCATGCATCCTAATTTTATCCTTTATTTAATAATAAATAAAGGAATAAAAATAATACAAACTAGAGCATGCAGTAAAAAATAGGCATTAACAGCCTTAAATACAATACAGTCAAACTGAAGTTGACTGTTCTATTTTAAAGAAAGAATGGGTGAATAATTTGCTAAAAATACAATTTGCTTGCTAGGCAAGTCTTCCTCCTTTGAGCATGCAAATTTGTCTTCTTCTCTATTATATCCTCTTGTGAAGACATGCAAAAATATACTCCCTGCATATGGGCAAAATATTGCAACACTTAGAAATATTTGCAAAATAATAGTTGTGGGGACCACCCTTCCAATGTGCACATGTTCTGATATTTGTCCCTTTTCCTAAATGATCACATGAGTGATACTTACAATTTTATTTCAAACTCCTTGTGGGGACCACCTTTGATTCGCTTGGTTTGGGCATTGCCACCTTGTGGACTTAGGAAAATTCATGTTTTTTTTGAAAAATTTACAAGGGGCACCATATATATGTTAGGCCACCATGTGGACTTAGGCATGTTAAAAGGTTTATATTTCACCTTTTTGGTGATCATTGTGTATAATGTGGTCGCCCTTGATTTTTGGATGCATGCATATATTAGACTATAGTCAGACTTTTGAAAAATTCACTTGCAATGATTAATACGTGGACACGTGGGCTGGCCCCTTCCCACGGTGACTCACCCCTCAAATGTGTTTTGTTGGTGGTAACCTAACCTGCGTTGGGTTTGCTTGGAAAATGATGACTGTTCCAAGCCCTTGATCTCTGTACCTACTCTATGATGCCATTGATCTTTGAACCTGTGGTTAGGGTTTCCGACCTGTGCATTGATTACAGTCGGTGGAGGGCTTACCGTGGTTATCTATTTTGGTCTCTGTGCATAATCCTCGGCTGTTTGATCTTGTCCTTGATGAAGCTTGATCGTTGATTGCTTGAGCACGGTTGAGTTAGCTCGACCACACTGGAGTGGAAGAAATAAAATCTTCGAGCTCTTTCCATTTTGGTCATTTCATTTTGCTCGTGGAGGGTGGCGAAGCCTTGGCAAATTTTCTTTGGTTGCCATTGTTTGAAGTTCTGGAGCTCGGCTTTTGATCATTTCATGGAAGCTTAGCTCTATATTTTGTTTCTCTTTTCACCATTTTTGAACCTTCTGAGCTCGCGAAGCTTCTCTGAGTGAGTAAACTTGACCCTTGGCTATTTTCTGTATTCTTTGCTTCTGTTTTGTTTGCTCAGATGACAGACCTTGAAGCTCGTTCGTCGTTATCTTTTCTGAGTTTGTTTTTCTTCTCTATTTCGGGGCCTTCTCTGAGCTCGAGATCTCTGTTTGATCCTTGTGCTACCATTGTTGAAATCTGTTGAAGCTTGACCTGCATTTTGAAGGGATATGAAGGTATAATTTTTTGTGACCCTTTCCCTTTACGAATCTTGTGGATCTTTTTCAATTTGTTTTCAGTGGCTCCTTTGATCTCTGTACAATGACACAACTTGCATTTTTCTCTAGTTTTTGTTTCTATTGTTTAGCCTCGATGAGCACGAACATGAGCTTATAAGGGAGATGGCTTCCATTGTCTTTTCTTTGGCCTTACTGTTGATAATGTGGTAAGTTCTTCAGTCTGTTGACTCTCTATGCAAGTGTTAATATGAAAAGAAAAGCCTTTGAACTTATTCTACATTTTCTCGTTCTTGAAATATGGCTCGATCATTTGAAAACTTGACTGTAATGTGACCTTCGGTTGTACTTGTAGCTTCATATTTCTTCTGGCTTCAGCCTTGTCATTTGTTCAACTTCTGTTTTGTTCATTTTAAATGGCTTCAACCTTTTTGTAACTCGACTGTTTATTGATCATTGTGCTTGAGTTTTACCTTTGATAACCTCATGGCTCTGGCTTAACCTGTAACTGAATACTCTGTAAAACTTGGCCTCTTTGGCTTCATTTACGTCATGAACTCGACTTTGTTAAGTAGACTGTATATGACTTCTTATGGTTGTGCTTGAGTGAAGTTGGAACTCAAAGAAAATCATTAAGTTTTCTTTTCTGTAATGACTTTTCCCTTTTTAGAATCAATAATACAATCATTGTATTTCAGTTTTGTTTGTAAAGCATATTTTCAATTCTGTCTAATCTGAAAACTCCATTTTGCAAGGGGAGACTCTGGCAAAAAAATTTCAAAATCCTTCTCTCTCCAGATTTCTGCAACTTGATCTATTTTTAAAAGATATGAATATCTCTCTGCCACCTTTTATGGATTGTCTGTTCACTTGATCAAATTTTGTTCATGCTTGCTTTGCTTGATCCATTGCAACCTTGGAAAATTGTGAAGTAGTTGGCTTAATTCACACTTGAATTTGGAAATAAAATGAACTTTGAATACTTGTACTTGATGAACTTCTGAAATATCTGTATGTTCCATTTGATCATGATATCATTTGTAATGATGAAACATATACTTTTTGTTGACTGTTATGATTCCTTTTGAAGTTCAGATAGCTTATAAAGCATGTAGTAGCCTATAAAGCATGTATTTCAATTCTGTTTTAAATCAAAAGTCAATTTTACAAGGGGAGACTCTGGCAATTTTTTTTCCAAAATGACTGTTTTCCTCTCTCCTTTTCAGCTTTCCACCCTGATTTGTAAAAGTATTTCCTTCTTGACTTATTCTGATGCTTCCTTCTTTCTATAAACCATCTATAAATGATGTTTGTTTTCCATTCTCTTGAAAGTAAACAGTAGATATTTCTTTATTAACCAGTTAAACTGATCTTTTTCATTCCACGTTGCAACCTGTTCCTGTAAAACTCAAAATAAGTTAGAAATATATAGGCTTTTTGGCCTCTCTTATATCCATGTGATCTTATTTTCTTCTTCATTCTTCTTCTGTGAACTGTTTTCAACTTCTTTTATGCATCTCCACATCTATTTCTTTTGTAAGCTATTTCAGATTCTACTTTTCTATTCCAATCCTTTGCCTTTTATTTCTTTCTGCTAAATATTTCTCTTTATGCACTCTGCTCTCTTCTGCTTCCATGCCCATTTGCATCCCTGAGTTGTCCTGTGTCATGTACCTATATTTCTTTCTTTCAAGTACCATTAGATACATTGAACTTAGAATATGTATTTGCTTTAGAACAGGTGTATAGGAATAAAAATGTACCCGGAGCTCAAAATTGACAGGTACTACTCTTTATCTTGCAGGTGACAAGAAAAGAAGATGGAGATGGAAGCGGAAGATGAAACGAGATGAAGCTGGAGATGTAGATGATGTGGAGTGGGAAAGAAGATAAAAAGGCAATGATGGGTTCACTTTTACTCCTCTACTCTTATTCTTTAGCACATGCAATATTCTCTTTTCCATGTATATGATGTTGTTACTTAGTCACATCCCATGGCTTGTGTGGGAAAACTTGTGATCTCTTATGAATAAAGCATTAAGTTGAAATAATGAGTTGACTATCTCTTTCTGCATTCAACTTTTCCTTGATTGTACAATGATGTAAGCAACTCAATATCTCAATCAAATGAATTAATATAAGAGATAAACTTAAAAGGAAAACCTGTAACTTCTAGTAAGCAACCTTTGAATGAGATGTGCCTCCTTGTATGTTGTTTTACTGCATTAAGCATATGCTCTTCACTTTGACTCCTTCCTACTATCTCCATTTAGACATTATTGTCACTATTTGTTTGGCGGTATTTTCTTGATGGAAGTAGTAGGAAAGGAGTCACTTGTAACATTTTTATGATAGCATAGATGGATGCAATTTCATTAATCACAAACAACTTTAATGAATACAGAGCAATAAATCTGATGAGCACAATCATAATAATAGTGAAGTTGATTATTTGAAAACTGCAAATATGTTTGCTGTCCCAAAACCAAACACTTCACTTATTCTGCAATTCGGTGTCTTCATCAAGACAACGCAGCTGTCCTTTGGGGCCTGTGTTCTTTTGCTGAGGATATTCATGAAATTGCAGACTATGTGATCTGTTATGTTTTGTAATAGGACACATAACTGCAGATTTCATGTAATCTTTTAAATAAATCAGTAGTAACGATATAATTTGATATAAATTCCCCTAGCTTAGGTATACTTCACCAATGCTATCCATCGTAACAAAGTTTCGAGTTGCCCATTTCTGCACAAGTGCAGAAATTGTCAACATTTCTGGCGATCCTACGGGGAAAGCTGCCTGCTAGCTTGTAGACTAGTGCCTTACTCTTGTCCATTGGGTATGGAGTCCAAATATGTAACCAAAATTTGTCCTTTTTCGAAAGGTCCAACCCTTCCAAAACAAACTAAAGCTGGGAAAAGATCTGGCAAAAGATCATGTGCATGAATGGAAGATAAAGAACGATGCTAGAAACTGCACTTATTGAATGGGAAATCCTACTCTAACAACCACTGTAAGATTTTAAATAACAGTGTTTGAGAAACATACCATTCACAGGAATGGGGAGTTCCTCTCCACTCAGCTTCGAAAGCTAAAAAGTATTGTGTTCCTTGCAAGCTGAAATCATGTAAGGACCACTCCAGAGTGTATCAAACTTTGAGTGTCTTCCTGGCTTTACATGATCAGCATCCCATTTCAACACAATATCTCCTTCATTAAAGACTCTGAATCTGGATTTCTTGTCAAAAGTCTTCTTCATCTACTTCTAATTCTTTTCCATATTTAAATGAGCTTGATCTCTTAGTTCTTGTAATTCCATCAATTCTGCATAACGAACCTGCAATGGTTCACTTTCAAGTAGTTTCATTTGATGCAGCAAATCTAATGCAGGTAGCTCAACTGAAATTGGCATTCTCACTTCTTTTCCATACACAAGTTTGTATGGTGAGTTACCAACCGATCTCTTAGGGGTCACCCTATCAGCCCAAAGTGCTGAATTCAACATTAGATGCCAAGCTCTTTGATTATCCTTGAGTGTTCTTTTGATGATCCTTAACATATTTTTGTTGGTACTCTCGGCTAAGCCATTACCTTGTGGGTAATAATTAGATGAAGAGCTTAAATAGATTCCATGGTTGACAACCCAATCTGTTACTTTAGCACCGAGAAATGCTAGAGCATTATCTGATATGATAGTTGCTGGAACACCAAATTTGTGCAGACTATACCTTCATAAAAGGATAGTATTGAAGCTTCATTAGCATCTTTCAAGGTTATTGCTTCATTCCATCATGTAAAATAATTTGTAGCAGTTAAGATCCACTTATGTCCTTGTGAAGAATGTGGGTTTATCATTCCAATAAATTCAAGACCCCACTGCATAAAGGGTTGATCAACTGAAATAGGCTGCAAAGGCAGCAAAGCTAAACGTTCTTTTCCAACAAAGAAAGCACATTTTTTGCACTTTCTGATCCATTCAAAATAGTCCTTAAATATGCTAGGCCAATAGTAACCCACTTTCATGATCTTTAAAGTAGTAGTATGTGCTGAGAAGTGACCTCCTGCAGGTCCTTCATGGAATTCTGATAATATTTTCTACATTTTATCGTAATCGACACATCGCAGCAAGATTCCATTTATATCTCTTTTGAACAATACACCATCAATGAAAAGATAAGGAATAGCTTGTAACCTGAAATACCTTCATTTATTCTTATCCATACCTTTCGGATAGGTGCCATGTTGTAAATAGTTAACCAAATCAGTCATCCACCTTGATTCCTGAATTTCTTGAGAAGGTTCAGGTTGCTGATTCTCTGGTTGCAACATGATATTTGATTGCTGATACGTAGTTTCAGCATGTTGTTCTAAATCTTTGGGTTCTGTAGCTTGTTGTTTCTCCATATCAGTGATTAGATGCTCACATAAACCTTTACCTCGAACTATCTTGGCAACTCAGATATCAACATCATATTCCATAACCTTCGTTATCCAACCTGATCTTTTCTCATTCAATTCTTTGTTTAGCAAGAAAGCTTTCACACTTGGATGAGAAACAAGAACATGAATTTTATTGTTTGAAAGCATGTACTTAAAATTCTTTAGTCCTTTGACTACTAAAAGTACTTGTTTTTCAAGGAACGTGTACCTTGTTTCATAATCATGCAAACTCTGTCCAAAGAAAGCAATTGGTTGTTTGATATTCTCATCATTGACCTGGGTTAGAATAGCTGAGATTGTTTCAGCTCCTGCAAGTGCATACATTGTAAAATATTTATCAAAATTTGGATTTACAAGAGTAGGGGCTTGAGAAATAGCTGTTTTGATAGCCTCAAAACCTTCTCTCCCTTCGTTGGTCCAAGAGAATGTTTTCTCTTTCTTTAACATAGTTGTTAACGGTTTAACCAATGCTACAAAATCTGGAACAAATCTCCTAACAAAGTTGATTTTTCCCAGAAAGCTCTGTAATGCCTTCTTGTGATGAGGCAATGATAGTTGTGATATAGCTTCGATTATGAAATGATCAATTGCTAAACCTTGCTTAGAAACAATATGGCCAAGTAGTTTACCTTGATGTACTGAAAAGATAGACTTTTTGGGGTTCAAGGATATTCCAAATTGCCTGCATAACTGAAAATTCTGCCTTAAATGCATTAGATGTTCTTTGAATCCTTTGAAAATATAGTAACATCATCTAAATAAACAAGTATGCATTTATTTAATAGGCTATGAAAATCCATGTCCATTGCACGTTGAAACATTGCACTGGCATTTGAAAGACCAAAATGCATTCTTTTGTAAGCATAAGTACCCCACTTGGTGGTAAAAGTTGTTTTATATCTATCCTCTTCTCGGACTAAAATCTGATTGTATCCACTGTAACTGTCTAGAAGGGATAATCTATCTGAACCTGAAACCATTCTCAAAATCTGATCCATATTCGGTAGTGGATAATGGTCTTTTAGCGATGCTTTGTTAAGATATCTATGAAATCCACACATAATCTTATTTCTCCATTCTTCTTTCTAACAGGAACAAGATTTGCTACCCAACTTGAATGTTTAACTGGGAAAATAATTCCTGATTCAATCAATTTTGATAACTCTTTCCTCATAAGAGGTTCTATTCTAGGATTTACAGGGCTCTGTTTCTGCCTAACTGGTTTAGAATTTGGTTGTAATTCAATGGTATGTTGTGCTAAACTAGGATCAAAACCTTTCAAGTCTTGGTATCTCCAAGTGAAAACATCTTTAAATTCTATGCAAAGATTAATGAAAGACTATTTTTCGGATAAGGAACATACCTTTCCAAGGAATAAATTCTTTCCTTCATCAACTGAAATCTCTTCGTAATTATCAGCATGAGTTGACATCTTAGCTGTGTCCTTTCTCAACTAGTCATCAGTGCTGAAGATGTCTTCCAATGTGACAAGTCCCCGAGGTAATTTGTTTGTCTTTAGTTGAACAATCTGGTCACCATATAAATGCTGTAATTTACCCTGATTTACTGCAGAAATTTCAGCTTCTTGCTGTAAAAACCTACAGATTTGATCATCACTTTCAAAAACCTGCCAATTTGATTGATTATCAGGGATAGAAGGCCTAACAATTAACTTAATATGAGGCTGAATCTTGTTATTTTCCATCTGTTACAACACTTCAAAACTAGCACCGACTGCTGCAAGTCTGTCAGCGTGCTTATTTTCAGTTCTAGGAATAGACTGAATATTAATAGCATCAAAATATTCCATTAAGTCTAAAACTCTATGTCTGTAGGATTTCATTAACGGATTCTTACAAACATTGAAGCTTTTTACTTGATTGATAACCAACTCAGAATCATCAAAGATTTGTAATGTGCTAATCCCTCTTTTTCTGGCCCAAAGTAAGCCATGAATTAATGCTTCGTATTCAGCTACATTACAAGTGCATAAAAATTGGAGACTCAAAGCTGTGGAAATACCTTTCATTTGTTGGGGAAGTGAGCATCAAACCTGCTCCCTGTCCTTTCTTATTCTTAGCTCCATCGAAATGAAGCTTCCAAATCCCTTCCATGCTGAATTGTCTGTTTTGGATAGCAAGGGAATTGTTGCATTTTCTTCATGCATACAATATACACCGAAAATATGTTCTTCAACTTCCTTAAAAGGATCATGGGCATGTTCTTCAACTATTTTTTCATCCATAAACATGTTAGAAACACCCTCTAATGCCGAAACTTGAGCTACATCATCGAAATCAGATTGATCCAAATGCTGAATAATTGGCCACTGCATTAGGAGAATGAGGCTCAATATGGAATCTGGCCAATGGTTCTGAATTGACAGTAACCTTAGTGCCATAACGTGTGGTAAAAAACAAGAAAGACCAATCTGAAGAGAGATAACCTCCTATTTTCGTTGTAAAGTCTCTAGATAGGCACAAAGCAAAATAGGGAGGTAAATCCACAACTGTAACATCTTGTAGAATGGAAACATTTGGGCAAGTGTGTAATGTTACCTCTAAATTTTATTATTACACCAACTGTATTAGTTGTAGTCCCATCAAGCTGTAAAACATTTCTTTTCTGTAGGCTCATACTGCAGGCCCAATTTTTCAGCAATTGCTTTTGGCATAACTGTGCTACTTGCACCGCTGTCCACCATGCAGTTATGAACTAGATTTTCTCCAATAATCAGTGATAGATAAAATAGTGGTGGTTTCTTTATGTCATGAGTGTTTAAAACTTTCTAAACCATCCATCTAACCCCTTTTAGGAGGTCTTGATCAAGTGTTCCAAGGACCATATCTGTCTTTTGAACCTCCTTTTCTGTTGTTTTTGAAGAAATTTATAGTTTAGCTAGTTCATGAGAGAGTAAATCCTACTGTCCTGGAATGCTTAAAACATCCCACATCGAGATGTTAACATTATGATTTTTCATTACATCAACGATATTAAAAGAAGCAACTGTTTTAGAGATAGACTCAACTGTTTTAGCATAAGCCTTAGCAAAAACTGACTCTGCTTCAACAACTTTGGATATCTGAGGAATAAATAATCTTCTTGGGTCAGGCTGTAGCTGTTTTTGTTACTCTTTACCAGCTGTAACGCTTGTTGTTATTTGAGAGACAACAGGGTTGTTGGCTGGTTTTGGGGCTGTAGATGCTAAATTATCAGTAACAGTGGGCAGCACAGGTCTATTTTGTTGTTTTTTATTTTTAGTAGCCTTCTCTTGAGCTCTAGTGGTAACTACAATGAAATCTTCCTCGTTGAAGCTGACCAAATTCTGTTCAGGTGCTTTCTGAACATGACCCTCTTGCTGCCCACTCTCCATTTGAGGCGTGAACAATGCTTCAGATTGAGGTTGTGCAACAAGATTCAGGTTCAGGAAAGCATTTGGGCAATTTACAGCTGAATGAGGCTGATTACAAGGTTGGCACCACTCCTCTGTAGCCATATTAACTAGAACCAAAGAGTTAGATGTGCTAGGAACATTAGGATCAAACTGCCTTTGCTGATAAGGTTGCCTATAATTCTGATTCTATTGGTAAGGCTGCCTCTTTTGTTGATTTTGTTGGTAAGGAGCCTGATAAGGTCTGTTAGGCAATGCAAGTCTGTTTTCAATTGATGTCAACTTATTTCCCATGGTTTGCAAGGCTTTAAACATATCTAGGGATGGGGCTGCAACAACAGGCTCTACAATCTTAATAGGCTATAGAATAGGGGCTAAATCTGCCAAAAATGGCATTGTAGGCCTTAGTGCTAATTTTCCAGCCTGAATAAGGTTGTTTTCAGCTTTTATAGCAATGTCATAGGCATTGGGTAAAGTAAAACCTCCCATGGATTGGATCATAGTTGAAATATCACTATTCAATGCTCTGAGGTAATAAAGGAAAGCGTGATCAGCTTGAGGCTTAACACTTGCTGGGATTCTTTCCCAAGTCCTAGCAAAACAGATGTTGAAACTAGACATATACTCGTGAGGGGCTCTTTTGATAGTAGATAGTTATTCTATGAGGGATAAATGATCTGAATTATCTTGGAACTGTTTCAGTAGTTTTTCACCTAATTCATCCCAAGTTCTTATGCTTCCAATCTCTAGATTTCTATACCATTGCAAGGCTTGTCCTTTAAAAGATGCAGCTAAAAGTCTTAAAGCTACGTCTTCGTGAGTGATATTATGAACTAAACATATGGCTACAACATCTTTAATATGTTCAGCAGGTGTAACTTGATTTTCTCTGGTAAATGATGGCAAACTTTTCATGGAAGCATTAGGAATATCATGGTAAACTAGAATTTCTAATGGGCTTCCATTAGTAAAGGTCACAAAATTTTTGGGTGGTTGTAGAGCCATTGGAAAAACTGGGATATGGATTGTAAAATTTATACGTGGTGAAGGAATATCAGGAGGAGGGTTATCAAAACCAGGTCTATTATAGGGTAATGTATTACCAACTCTTCTCCTTCTAGCAAAATTCAAAGGTAAAGAAACAAACTCAGGAGGAATTCCTCTTACCGATGATCTTGTAGTCACTTTAGGCATGGAACATGCTGCAATACTGGTCTGAAATCAGCTTTACGGAGTCGCCAAAAGATCATAAAATCTTTAGAATAAATTGCTGCAGCTTGCTCCTGAAAGTAACTTTTATTTGCTGTAAATCTGCTCTAGATCTGCTCTAGAATCTGTAACTTGCATACAGATCTGATTCGTGGTCCCACCGGGCATGCCAAAAACTGTTATCTCTCAAAAGTGCACCCTATAGAGAGATGGCAACAGATTTTCTAAGCCTGCAAAATGATCTCTCTCTCTCGTAGATACAATGGAGACACCTCAGGTCTGTGGGTATACCTATTGTGAGGTGAATCTCTGGGATTAAAAGGACGGTTCCTTATTGGTGTACACTAAACTGGTTTCTGGGAGTTCAAGGGAAAAAGATGACTGAAAAAATAAATAAGACTAAGGTGATACACCAAATTTGTGTAAGAACTTTGACTGAGTAAAATACACAACTGATTTGTGAAGAATTTTTTTATGCACGAACCAATTAATACCTTTTTGCAGAAATCTAAGGGCAAAACACTTGATTGTACTGAGGGAGATTTCACAACAGTACTAATAAGTTAACATGCACATTAGAATTAAGCAGAAAGGAATGGATTTGCAGCAGGGTAAAATGGTTAATCAGGGAATTTTCATTCACAAAATTAATATAAACATACACAAGACTGCAAAATAACTTGGAGAGGCATAAAATACTTCACACTCAGAGGGAAAAACTGGCAGAAATTGCTTCAGTACTCCTATATCCAAAAGTCCTCTGGGAAGATCCCTTGTGCTTTGCAAAGGCACACAATATATAGCAAAAAAAAGGTTCACCCCCTTCCTAAAAATAGCCTAAAGGTTGTACTCGCCCATGCATCCTAATTTTATCCTTTATTTAATAATAAATAAAGGAATAAAAATAATACAAACTAGAGCATGCAGTAAAAAATAGGCATTAACAACCTTAAATACAATACAGTCAAACTGAAGTTGACTGTTCTATTTTAAAGAAAGAATGGGTGAATAATTTGCTAAAAATACAATTTGCTTGCTAGGCAAGTCTTCCTCCTTTGAGCATGCAAATTTGTCTTCTTCTCTGTTATGTCCTCTTGTGAAGACATGCAAAAATATACTCCCTGCATATGGGCAAAATATTGCAACACTTAGCAATATTTGCAAAATAATAGTTGTGGGGACCACCCTCCAATGTGCACATGTTCTGATATTTGTCCCTTTTCCTGAATGATCACATGAGTGATACTTACAATTTTATTTCAAACTCCTTGTGGGGACCACCTTTGATTCACTTGGTTTGGGCATTGCCACCTTGTGGACTTAGGCAAATTCATGTTTTTTTGAAAAATTTACAAGGGGCACCATATATATGTTAGGCCACCATGTGGACTTAGGCATGTTAAAAGGTTTATATTTCACCTTTTCAGTGATCATTGTGTATAATGTGGTCACCCTTGATTTTTGGACGCATGCATAGCTTAGACTATAGTCAGACTTTTGAAATTCACTTGCAATGATTAATACGTGGACACGTGGGCTGGCCCCTTCCCACGGTGACTCACCCCTCCAATGTGTTTTGTCGGTGGTAACCTAACCTGTGTTGGGTTTTCTTGGAAAATGATGACCATTCCCGAGCCCTTGATCTCTGTACCTTCTCTATGATGCCATCGATCTTTGAACCTGTGGTTAGGGTTTCTGACCTGTGCATTGATTGTGGTCGGTGGAGGACTTACCATGGTTATCTATTTTGGTCTCTGTGCATAATCCTCGGCTGTTTGATCTTGTCCTTGATGAAGCTTGATCGTTGATTTCTTGAGCACGGTTGAGTTAGCTCGACCATGCTGGAGTGGAAGAAATAAAATCTTGAGCTCTTTCCATTTTGGTCATTTCATTTTTCTCATGGAGGGTGGTGAAGCCCTGGCAAATTTTCTTTGGCCACCATTGTTTGAAGTTCTGGAGCTCAGATTTTGATCATTTCATGGAAGCTTAGCTCTATTTTGTTTCTCTTTTCACCATTTTTGAACCTTCTGAGCTCGCGAAGCTTCTCTGAGTGAGTAAACTCGACCCTTGGCTATTTTTTGTATTCTTTGCTTCTGTTTTGTTTGCTCGGATGATAGACCTTGAAGCTCGGTCATCGTTATCTTTTATGAGCTTGTTTTTCTTCTCTGTTTCAGGGCCTTCTCTGAGCTTGAGATCTTTGTTTGATCCTTGTGCCGCCATTGTTGAAATCTGTTGAAGCTTGACTTGCATTTTGAAGGGATATGAAGGTATACATTTTTGTGACCCTTTCCCTTTACGAATCTTGTGGATCTTTTTCAATCTATTTTCAGTGGCTCCTTTGATCTCTGTACAATGACACAACTTGCATTTTTCTCTGGTTTTTATTTCTATCATTCAGCCTCGATGAGCATGAACATGAGCTTATAAGGGAGATGGTTGCCATTGTCTTTTCTTCGGCCTTACTGTTGATAATGTGGTAAGTTCTTCAGTCTTTCGACTCTCTGCAAGTGTTAATATGAAAAGAAAATCCTTTGAACTTATTCTACATTTTCTCGTTCTTGAAATATGGCTCGGTCATTTGAAAACTTGACTGTAATGTGACCTTCGGCTGTACTTGTAGCTTCATATTTCTTTTGGCTTCGGCCTTGTCATTTTTTCACTTCTGTTTTGTTCATTTTAAATGGCTTCGGCCTTTTTGTAACTTGACTGTTTATTGATCATTGTGCTTGAGTTTTACCTTTGATAACCTTGGCCCTGGCTTCACCTGTAACTGAATACTCTGTAAACTTGGCCTCTTTGGCTTCATTTACATCATGAACTCAGCTTTGTTAAGTAGACTGTATATGCTTCTTATGGTTGTGCTTGAGTGAAGTTGGAACTCAAAGAAAATCATTAAGTTTTCTTTTCTGTAATGACTTTTCCCTTTTTAGAAGCAATAATACAATCACTGTATTTCAGTTTTTTTGGTAAAGCATATTTTCAATTCTGTCCAATCTGAAAACTCCATTTTGCAAGGGGAGACTCTGGCAATTTTTTTTGAAAATCCTTCTCTCTCCAGATTTCTGCAACTTGATCTATTTTTAAAAGATATGAATATCTCTCTGCCACCTTTTATGGATTGTCTGTTCACTTGATCAAATTTTGTTCATGCTTGCTTTGCTTGATCCATTGCAACCTTGGAAAATTGTGAAGTAGTTGGCTTAA
This sequence comes from Taxus chinensis, assembly GCA_019776745.2. NCBI lineage: Eukaryota > Viridiplantae > Streptophyta > Pinopsida > Cupressales > Taxaceae > Taxus > Taxus chinensis. Next base: position 682,952,266 of record CM034150.1, read on the forward strand.
TTCACACTTGAATTTGGAAATAAAATGAACTTTGAATACTTGTACTTGATGAACTTCTGAAATATCTGTATGTTCCATTTGATCATGATATCATTTGTAATGATGAAACATATACTTTTTGTTGACTGTTATGATTCCTTTTGAAGTTCAGATAGCTTATAAAGCATGTAGTAGCCTATAAAGCATGTATTTCAATTCTGTTTTAAATCAAAAGTCAATTTTACAAGGGGAGACTCTGGCAATTTTTTTCCAAAATGACTGTTTTCCTCTCTCCTTTTCAACTTTCCACCCTGATTTGTAAAAGTATTTCCTTCTTGACTTATTCTGATGCTTCCTTCTTTCTGTAAACCATCTATAAATGATGTTTGTTTTCCATTCTCTTGAAAGTAAACAGTAGTTGTTTCTTTATTAACCAGTTAAACTGATCTTTTTCATTCCATGTTGCAACCTGTTCCTGCAAAACTCAGAAATAAGTTAGAAATATATAGGCTTTTTGGCCTCTCTTATATCCATGTGATCTTATTTTCTTCTTCATTCTTCTTCTGTGAACTGTTTTCAACTTCTTTTATGCATCTCCACATCTGTTTCTTTTGTAAGCTATTTCAGATTCTACTTTTCTATTCCAATCCTTTGCCTTTTATTTCTTTCTGCTAAAGATTTCTCTTTATGCACTCTGCTCTCTTCTGCTGCCATGCCCATCTGCATCCCTGAGCTGTCCTGTGTCATGTACCTGTATTTCTTTCTTTCAAGTACCATTAGATACATTGAACTTAGAATATGTATTTGCTTTAGAATAGGTGTATAGGAATAAAAATGTACCCGGAGCTCAAAATTGACAGGTACTGCTCTTTATCTTGTAGGTGACAAGAAAAGAAGATGGAGATGGAAGCGGAAGATGAAACGAGATGAAGCTGGAGATGTAGATGATGCGGAGTGGGAAAGAAGATAAAAAGGCAATGATGGGTTCACTTTTACTCCTCTACTCTTATTCTTTAGCACATGTAATATTCTCTTTTCCATGTATATGATGTTGTTACTTAGTCACATCCCACGACTTGTGTGGGAAAACTTGTGATCTCTTATGAATAAAGCATTAAGTTGAAATAATGAGTTGACTATCTCTTTCTGCATTCAACTTTTCCTTGATTGTACAATGATGTAAGCAACTCAATATCTCAATCAAATGAATTAATATAAGAGATAAACTTAAAAGGAAAACCTGTAACTTCCAGTAAGCAACCTTTGAATGAGATGTGCCTCCTTGTATGTTGTTTTACTGCATTAAGCATATGCTCTTCACTTTGACTCCTTCCTACTATCTCCATTTAGACATTATTGTCACTATTTGTTTGGTGGTATTTTCTTGATGGAAGTAGCAGGAAAGGAGTCACTTGTAACATTTTTATGATAGCATAGATGGATGCAATTTCATTAATCACAAACAACTTTAATGAATACAGAGCAATAAATCTGATGAGCACAATCATAATAATAGTGAAGTTGATTATTTGAAAACTACAAATATGTTTGTTGTCCCAAAACCAAACACTTCACTTATTCTGCAATTCGGTGTCTTCATCAAGACAACACAGCTGTCCTTTGGGGCCTGTGTTCTTTTGCTGAGGATATTCATGAAATTGTAGACTATGTGATCTGTTATGTTTTGTAACAGGACACATAACTACAGATTTCATGTAATCTTTTAAATAAATCAGCAGTAACGATATAATTTGATATAAATTCCCCTAGCTTAGGTATACTTCACCAATGCTATCCATCATAACAAAGTTTCGAGTTGCCCATTTCTGCACAAGTGCAGAAATTGTCAACAGGACGGATCCCATGTCCATCTTGAAGAGATATGTAACAATAACTGCAAAATGTAGAACAAAGAAAATTCAGCAGTAATTTGATGAATTAAGTTAAATTTCCTAGCTTATGGAACTTCACCAATCGCTATCCACAACAAAAGAGCTAATGTGAGTTCCAAACTAAATCATAGGCCATGCTAATTGAGCTTGAGAACTTCTATGATATATCTTAACATTGTATGAGATGTCAATAAAAACTTGTACAACATTATGTTTGTTGTTAAGGAAATCTCTTAATGTTTGTTTTTTTAAAATTTGAAAAAATTGATATGAAGTATTCATCTCAATTCATTTTTTTCATGTACACACCAAAAGAGTAATGAAAAACATACAAAAGCCACATGCACATCGATTAGAAAATTATATAGATTTCTAATTATAATACATACTTTTTCTTGTATTTTTGTATCATGTTAAGGCATAACTCTACAATTTTGAGAGATAAGAAATTCAGGGAAATTGCAGCTTCATAACATAGATGGTAGAACAATTTTCAAAGCAAAGAGAATGGTTTCTAACAGAGACCGAAAGCTAATGTTGGTGACTTAAATTATCTTGTAATATTGGTAGCATGATCATAAGCATGTTAAACATTTTTTCTATGGAAACCTCACTAGGAATTTCTTTATAGTCAACAAAAAACAGTATTTCATTTATCTGAAAATCTCCAGAGAGATGATTTAAAATGCAGCTCGAACAGTTTCGTCAAGAAATGTACATAATAACTAATACACTATTTTCAACAATTTATGTTATGTATGTAGCATTGAACCATTTCAAGGGAGAAATGTATGAGGGAATTATTTCAAAAAAAAGTAATTAGAAAACATCTACAACAACTCTGCCAAATAATTGAAGATCACATATAAGAGCCAACACATGAAGTTTATAAGATACGGCCACCAGACTGATAATATGATGATAGGAAACCTTTTAAATGCAAAACAAAACCAAGTATGAAATCTATCTATTAATTTTTTTTTCACATTAATAAGATTGAAAAAGTAACAAATGTACAATAAAAAAAGTCTCAAACTTTAGGAAGTCTAGAGCTATAAAAAACATAACATCATGTTATTTCGATCAAGCAACTGAAAGAGAACATAGTAGATATTTTCCCCGTATAGCTACCTAAACTACTTTTATGTACATAAGTTTAACAGAGCATGACCTTAAATATTTTCATTTTTTCTTGGCATCTCATTTTTTTCCCATGGTGACATTAGCAATTTTTTTTGCACCATGTTTTTTCCCTCTAACATGTATTATCTTTGCAGTTATCCCCATCTTTTTAAGTTTTTGGTCAGGTTCATATTTCATAGAATCTTCAGTGCAATCATATACCAGCCCAAATCCCCTCGAGTTGGAGCCCATTGTACGGAATTTGGAAATATAAAGAGGACAGGAAGGATGCAAGCACAGGCGGTCTCTAACCAAATCAACGATCACAGGTTTTGCCAGCTTTAGTTGCTTGTGATGGAGCACATTGACAACAAAACTTTGTTTGGTTGACAACATCTTCTCACTCCAAGTGCAGAGTGGTGATTGTTCACACCTTATGGAGGAAGAACTATTGTATTTTGAGTCTTCATTGTTGCAAGCTCACAAGTAACCAAAACGCTAAAAATGAAAAACACCAAATTTATAGATGCTATATCAACCTTGATAAGATATACATTGGAAATGGAAGTTAAACACATTATTTTTTATTGTAGAGCATAAACAAGGAATCAAAGACAAATATTCGGGTGTCATTTGTTTTGGCATGCAGCTTTAAAAGCCTTGCCAATGGGTAGTCTAACACCAAACAAAGGGCATTTCGATGTGGCCTCCTAGGGGAAAAAACCCCTCAACACACACCGAATCTTGCCATTTTCGAAGGCACTTGCCCCTTTATGTCATGGTTGAAGACCAAAACTAGAAAATAGTTTTCTTTATGCAACACATACGACAATAAGATATTTTAAGATAACCAACTTCACCCACACAATTAAGAATCTATGAAAATGTAAAAGGGAAATAATGTAAAAAGCAAAACATATTCAATAACCAATTTTATAAACGATCTTTTATGGAATTTTCCATGTCACAAAGAACAATAGCTTATTATGAGAATAACCTTAAAGTTTATGAACACTACAACTACATACAGGCAAGCAAGGCACATCATTCACAAAGAACAATAGCATATTCCAAGAGTAACCTTAAAGTTCATGAACACCACAACTACATACAGGAAAGTGAGCCACATCATTTCTCCACACAATAGACAATTATGATCCGACAAACAAAAACATGCCAAAAGCTGTATAGAATGTGACAGAAACACAATAATAACAAAACAACCTTATCTTCGGAACGCAGTAGTTGTATTTTAAAAAAATAAATTCATAAATGTAATTTTCAATTATGTTTTATGGATAACATAAATGAATTTACAATCCCATGACCTGAATATATAAAGGAACTTCATGAAGAGTAAAAAGAAGGAAAAGGGACATGTACAATATTGTACTGCAAAAAAAAGGAAATGGTTTAAAAGTCACATACCATATTTTCCAGCGATTCTTCATATTTTTTTTCTTGAAAGAAAACATTCATAACGGGTGATTAAACATCAGTTTTTTGAGCTTATTGTGAACATGGGTTCACTTTCATTTGATGTATTAATATGCTAATGTGTAGGAGTGTGTCGTTCCTACTGCAATTATGATGGATAATGACTAAGCATATACTACAAAATGTACATTTTTATATACAATAGAATATTGTTTCGAGTGTCAATCTATAGCTAGAAGAATTGTAAATCACTAGAATTTTCTGCCATGTTTCTAGAACAACGAATTTCCAAAATTGTTTTCCTTGAAAGAAAATAATTATACCAGGTATTTAAAAAATAGTTTTCAAAGTTTTTTGTGAACAAGGTTTAAATTTTATTTGATGTAATAATATTCTTATCGATTTAAACACTGCAACATGGAGTCATGGTTCCTCGAAACATTTTTCACACACGTACTGCAATGTTAAAGGTCGTGTTATTTGGAATGGAATGGTGAACACTAAAAAATAATAGAAAGGGGATTTTTCTCTAGATGTCATAGTTGTAAAAATCAAAATAGACATGCATATGAAATGTGCAAGCATATACAGGTACAGGAATCAATTGAAAAAATGTGTTAAAATAATAATGTGACAAGGGAGCATACCAAAGCAAATTTTGCACCTAATTAATTACCTTTTAATCAATTAAACCTGATTAGTTGCTACAAAGTGACTTATCAAAATTTATTTCAACATCCCTCCCCAAGCTTTAGCTTTATTTTCTCTAAGCTTTTTCAAATCAATTTGATCTGTGTGTTGCATTTGCATAAGCCTTATAAAGCATTGTATTGAATTGAGTAAGTAGAAAGGAAAATAGATGACATCTATCTAAAATATGAACGAGTTAAAACAAGTTTTGATCAATTTTTTTATGAAAATACAATTCATGATATGATGAATTGCATCAGTCTAGATAGCCCTAATGAGATGTTGTTTTCAGATGTGTTAGTTCACTAATATAAATACATAAGTTTATTTGAAGTAAAACGATGAAGTTTTTAGAGGAAAAGAAAGAAAGTAATAATATTGGTGGGTTCCTGATCTAAAAAAAGTGCATTGTGGGTAAATTGCACAAAGTTGGGGGGCCAAAAAGTGGACAAAAACCTGAAAATAGATGAAACGCGTACATGTTTTAATTTGTTTGGCTCGGTAATCACCGAACCTATAATTCGTACACGTTATGTATAGTATGGACCATACATATGTGTTTTTGTGGTTTAAGTATAAAATTTATTTTATTATTTCTTATACTTTAAATTTATTTTAGTAAATATAAGAAATTAGGGTCACTCTACACCTTATGGAAGTGGTCTCATAGCTCCAACAGTTATAATCTAGAAGATAGTTTTTCAAAATCTAATCTGGTCAATACTTACTCATTTTTCAGGATTTCAACAAACGACCTAAAACTTTCAGGGCATATATATTGTAGTTGGTCTTTGTTTTGGGAAAGCATATACTCATTTTTTAGGTTTTTTGACCTTCTAAAATGGATTTTGGCCCTACCACTGCTTGAATTGGTACTAATTTTTAAATTTGGTCCATAATTCACTTTAGTGACCATGAATTAACTCTATGATGTTTGTCTACTTCTTACTAAAAAGAGATCCTCACTTTGTAGATAGAGGATTGTTCCGTGAATGGGATTCCTGTCCTATGGCAAAAATGAGGTGATTGTAATGTGCCTCCTCCTTAAGGTGTGATAACACTACTAGGTGTTGAATGAGTTATTACGAATAGTACCAAGTGAATTGCATCAAGTGAACTTAGATGATTTCTCATTCTTAGAAACATGGTGCTCCATATAAAGATCATACCCTCACCTTTCCTAGCTCTAAAATAATCCTTTCATGGAATCAAATTCATGATTCTCATACATTATTTTTCTCATATGTCTCTTATGGAGACAAATGATGCCTTAATACTTCACAAATAATGGTCCTTGATAACTCAGTGACATGACTAGCTCATTTTAGCTTGTTCTAAAGGGTGTTCAATTAAATACAAAATGGCCAAAAATGCCTTTTTAGGCCTTCAAAGGAAGTAGTCTCTCATAAAAACTAAATGAGTCAATCGATCACCTTAAACACTATTCCCTACACATTGAAACACATTGAATGATATTTTTAGGAATTTCCTTTGGGTGAGGGTTTATGATTTAGGGTTTAGGGCTAAGGGTTTATGACTCAAGGTTTAGAGTTTAGGGTTTAAGTTTTAGTGTTTAAGGCTCATAGTTCAGATTTTAGGGTTTAGGGTTTAAGGCTCAGGGCTTAGGGTTCATGGTTTAGGGTTTATGGTTTAGGGTTTAGAGTTTAGGGTTTATGGTTTAGGGTTAAGGGTTTAGATTTTAGGATTTAGGGATCAAGGTTCAAGGTTTAGGGTTTAGGGGTCAATGGTTGAGGGTTTAGGGTTTATGGCTCAAGGTTTAGGGTTTAGGGATCAGGGTTGAGGGTTGAGGGTTGAGGGTTTAGGGTTAAGAGTTGAGGGTTTATGTTTGAAGGTTTAGGGTTTAGTTTTTAGGTTTTAGGGTTTGAGGGTTTTATGTTTGATGGTTCAAGGTTTATGGTTTTGGCTTAGGGCTTATGGAATTAGGGCCTAGGGTTTAGGGTTTAGGGCTCAAGGGTTTAGGGTTTAGGGGTCAAGGATTTAGGTTTTAGGGTTTAGGATTTATGGGCTTAGAGTTTAGGGTTTATGGTATAGGGTTTAGGGTTTAGGGCTCATGGTTTAAGAGTTTAGGGTTGAGGGTATAGGGTTTACGATTTAGGGTTTAGGGCTTAGGGTTTAAGGTTTAGGGTTTGAGGATTTAGGGTTTACAGTTCAGGGTTTAGGAGTTAGGGTTTTAAGGTTTAAATTTCAGGGTTAAGAATTTAGGGAAAACGGTTCAGGGTTTAGGGTTGAGGATTGAGGGTTTAGGGTTAAGAATTTCAGGGTTCAAGGTTTACAGCTCAGGGATTAGTTTTTAGGGTTTTAAGTCGAGGGTTTATGTTTAAGGGTTCAGGGTTGAGGGTTTTGGCTTAGGGCTTATGGAGTTGAGGGCCTCAGGGTTTAGGGCTTAGGGTTTAGTTTTTAGGGTTTTGAGTTGAGGGTTTATGTTTAAGGGTTCAAGGTTTAGGGCAGGGTTTTTGGCTTAGGGCTTATGGATTAGAGCCTAGGGTTTATGGCTTAGGGTTTATGGTATAGGGATCAGGGTTTAGGCTCAGGGTTTAGGGGTTTAGGGTTGAGGATTTAGGGTTTAGGGTTTAAGGTTTAGGATTTGGGGAGTTAGAGTTTAAGGTTTAAAGGTCATGGCTTCAGGGTTTAGGGAAAAGGGATTCAAGTTTTAAGTTTTAAGGCTCATGGTTTAAGGTTTAGGGATTGAGGGCTTAGGGTTTAGGGCTTAGGAGTTTAGGGTTTAAGATTTAAGTGCTTGGGGATTAGAGGATTTAGGGAAAAGGGTTCAGGGGTTCAGGTTTTAAGGTTTATGAGGTTTAGGGTTTAGGGTTTAGGGTTTAGGGACCTTTAGGGATTTAACATTTAGTGCCTTAAGGTTTAGGGTTTATGGTTTAGGGCTCAGGGATCAGGGTTTAGGGTTTAGGGTTTTAAGGTGCATGGTTTAAGGGTTTAATGACTCAGGGTTCGGGATTTCATATTTATGGTTTTAAGGTGTAGGGGTTAGTTACAGGTTTAAGGTTTAGGGGTTAGAGATCAGGGCTCTAGATTTAGGGTTTAGGGCTCAAGGTTTAAGGTTTAGGGTTTAGGGTTCAAGGATTAGGGTGTAGGGTTCAAGACTTAAGGTTTAGGGATTAGGGTTTAGGGTTCATGGTTCATGGTTTTTGGCTTAAGGTTCAAGGTTCAGAGTTATTGGTTTAAGGTTTGGGGGTTAGAGCTCGGGGCTCTGGATTTAGTATGTAAGGTTTAGGGCTTAGGGCTCAAGGTTTAGGGTCTAGGGTCAAGGGTTTAGGGTTATGGGTTTAGGGTTTAGGTTTTAAGGTTTAGTATTTAGTGTTTAGGGTATAGGATTTATTATTTTGGGTTTTAGGGTTTAGGGTTTATAGTTTATGATCTAGGTCTCATGGTTGAGGGTTTAGGTCACAGAGTTCAGGGTTTATCAAATTTGTAGGCAGAACATTCAAAGAGAATCATCAAAATTTGATGTTTTTCATCTGTTGATATTTTGAAGGAGGGAAATGTCATATTCCTGACTGTCCAATCCTTCCAAAGACCCTAGTAGTCCTCAATCCTTGGATGTACAGGGAGACATTATTACTTGGCTTCCATTTATAATGATAGAGATATTTGTAAATTCGTGTTATGACCTCTAAATCTATATGAATTTCAAGTTGCTTGGAGATCACATCACACCCTTCACTCGGATTGATGACTACTCCTATCTTTTTGTTCAGAGGATTTTGAAAACATCCATGGGTTTATTATATAAGGACTTATCAATGAATGGAAGGTCACTAAGTCATAGGCCATGTAACTCCTATTTAGAACTAAACAAGAAAGATTTACTAGGCGATTGATAACCCCGTAGTGTTCTTAGCCATTCCCCTATTTCTATGCTTATTTTGAACACTTTAGGAAGTTCTGTCAACTTTATTATCCATTCCATTTGAACACTTGAAATTTATCTTTCTCTAGAGGAGAGGATACTACAAGAAATTCAATTATGACCCTACACCTCTGCATTGATATATTCTCTATGTTTCTTTTGTTTCCTTTAAGATTAATTTTTTTGTTGTGATGGTTATTTTTTCCAGCTTCTAATGGGTCATCCTGGCTTGCATAATACCATACATGGAAATATGAGAAATGTGAAATTTGTTTCAGAGTGTGAATAAATTTACATTGAAGGTGCAAGTATATGTGGGGAGAAACAAATTTGGAAGAGATGTGTAATATATGCATTACAAGGCACAAGATAGATTTTATATCCATTTAGTTACTTGTCCCACCTCTCATAAACAAGGCAGTTCTATAAACAGACTCAATGATGGTTCTAGCATGAGACTATGAAAGATTGATGAAATATGGTTTGGGCTTTAGGGTTTAAGGATCATGGTTCAGGGTTTAAGGTGTAGGGTTTAGGGTTTCAGGGTTCAAGGTTCAGGGTTATGGTTTAGGATTTAGGTTTAAGGTTTAGGGTTTAGGTTTTAGTGTTTATGGTTAGGGTTTATGGATTGAGGTTAAGGATTTAGGGTTTAAGGTTTAGGGTTTAGGGTTTAGGGTTAAGGATTTAGTGTTTATGGTTTACAGTTCAGGTTTTAAGGTTTAGGATATAATGTTTAGGGATTAAGGTTTAGGGTTTATGGTTTAGGGATTGAGGTTTAGGGTTTAGGGTTTAGGTTTTAGGGATTAGGGTATATGGTCTAGGGGTTTACGGTTTATATTTTAGGGCTTAGGGATAAGGGTTTAGGGTTTAAGGCTTAGGGTTTAGGGTTTAGGATTCAGTGTTTAAGGTTTAGGGTTTAAGGGTCAGAGTTTATGGTTTAGGATTTAGTTTTTATGGTTCAAGGTTTAGGGTTTAGCATTTAGGGCTCATGGTTCATGGTTTATTGTTTAGGGTTTAGGGCTTAGGGCTTGTGTCTTAGGGTTTAGGGCTTAAGGCTCAGGGTTTATGGCTCACAAGTAAGGGTTAAATGTTTAATGTTTAGGGTTTGAGGTTTAGGTTTTAGGGTCTATGGATCATGGTTAAAGGTTTAGGGTTTAGGGTTTAGGGCTCAAATTTTACAGTTGAGTGTTTAGGTTTATGGCCTATGGGTTAAGGGTTTCGATTGTAGAATTTAAATGCTAAAAGATTAAGGTTGAATGCTGAAATCCTGAAAAATTACCTATGTACTGACCAGATTATACTTTAAAACACTATCTCCTAAACCATGACTCATGGAGTTGTGAGACTAATTACATAAGGTGCATAGTGACCCTAATTTCTTATATTTACATAAATAAATTTAAAGTATAAAAATATAAATAATAATAAATGAATTAAACATTTATTTATGTAAATAGAAGCATGTCAAAAGCATACATATTGTTTATACTACATAGAACGAGTACGTGCTTTGTGTTTTCTCTTTTCCCAAGACATGCCTCAAGGCTTGGGATTCGGTTTGGATCCCCAAGCCTGAGGCATGGACCTACACAAACACAAAAAACAACGTGTTTTAACAAGAAAATGTAAAAATGCCACTTCCTCTATGATAAATCAAAATAAAACAATTGATCCATTTTAAAAAAATTATACCACGACGTAGAGCAGAGTCTCTTTTTTCTAAAAATATAATTTTTCAAATTTTCTGAATAATATAAGGTTTCCATCTTATTTATTTTCTAACTGTGCCTTTTTATAGCTATTTTTTGAAGTGTAAATATGTCTATCTTTCATGGTGTATCTTTTTTTGGGTGATTGAAATTTAAAAAAAATATACTAACCCACAGTAGGCATAATTCTATACATATTAAAAATAATAATCTAATTTTTGATATTTTTTGAGGTAGTTAGGGGGGGGGGGGGCACGGTCAGAGCTCCATTATTTTTCAAAACATAAAATTTCTATACTAGAAAAATCATAAATAAAAAAATATTCACTAAAAAAATCTATAAAAAATGGAGCCCAAACTAGATGCTCCTAGCTATCTTTCTACTAAAGGGTTTTCAAAAATACTAAATGGCGCTCAAAAAATGGTGGGGGGCACAAAAGTCACTCTATTATGTTTTTTTTTTTTAAACAAGAGCATCTGTTGGTATTTTAGTTGTTTGACCCACTTAAACTTATCAGTTTTCAATAAAATTTAGTAGCTTAGAAACTAGACTCAAAATTCTATGATTCATATTTCTACAACATCTTCCAATTTTAAGTATAAGTATTTTGAAGAACTCATACAAGTTGAATTTTTTTTTTCAGAAAAATGCATCCACTTAAGACCCCCTTTTGGCCGCCCAACTTGGTGCACTTACCCTTGTATCATATAATGGTGAAAGCAATGAGTATATAAGTTGTAAGACAACTTATCATGATGGCAGAAAGAAAAGTAATAATGATAGTGCAAAGAATTACATTATATAACAAAACCCATAAGCAAAACATTATATAGAGACAAAAATCAAGCCTTAGAAAATCTCTACAGGAATTATATTTATTACAATACTATGAGTTTCTTGCAATTCATTCAAAGAATCAAGCTTTTGGATTCACATGATATAATTGTACTCTTTATAAATATAATAACACTGAGAATAAGGGCTAAACTTGGGTTGATAAACAAGAGAATATGTACTAAAGTTGGGTTGATCAACCAAGTTTCTTATAGATTTATGATCAGGTTGTGATGTCAAGAGCATAACTCTGATGGACATGTGGTGAGATTCTGATTGAATGGTGGACACTAAACACTAATAGAAAGGGATTTTTTCTCTAGAAGTCGTAGTTACAAAAATCAAAATAGACATGCATATGAAACATGCAAGCATATACAGGTATAGGAATAGTATGAAAAAATGTGTTAAATAATAATGTGACAAAGGGAACATACTAATGCAATTGTTGTGCCTAATTAATTACCTTTTTAATTAATTAAACCTATTTAGTTGTTACAAAGTGACTTGTCAAAATCAATTTCAACATACTTCCCCAAGCTTTAGCTTCATTTTCTCTAAGATTTTTCAAATCAATTTGATCTGAGTGTTGCATTTGCATAAGCCTTATAAAGCATTGTATTGAATCGAGCAAGTAGAAAGGAAAATAGATGACATCTATCTAAAATATGAGCGAGTTAAAACAAGTTTTGATCAAATTTTTGATGAAAATACAATTCATAGTTATGATGAACGACATCAATCCCAGATAGCCCTAATGAGATGTTGTTTTCAGATGTGTTAGTTCACTAATATAAATACATAAGTTTCTCTGAAGTAAAATGATGATTTTTTTAGAGGAAAAGAAAGAAAGTAATGATATTGGTGGGTTCTTGATCTGAACAAAGTGCATTGTATCAGATAATGGTGAAAGCAATGAAGTATAGAAGCTGTAAGCCAGCTTATCATGATGGCAGAAAGAAAATTACTAATGATAGTGCAAAGAATTAAATTATATAACAAAACCCATAAGCAAAACATTATATAGAGACAAAAAGCAAGCCTTAGAAAATCTCTATAGGAATTATATTTATTGCAATACTATGAGTTTATTGAATTCATTCAAAGAATCTTTCGGATTTCAGGATATAATTGCACTCTTTATAAATATAATAACATTGAGAATAGGGGCTAAACTTGGGTTGATCAGCAAGAGAATATGTACTAAACTTGGGTTGATCAGCCAGGTTTCTCATAGATTTATGGTCATGTTGTGATGTCAAGAGCATAACTCTGATGGACATGTGGCGAGATTATGATGCACAGGATTAAATATAGGATGCAGTATTCTATGAATTTGAACAATATGGTCCAAGCTTATCCAACTGAAGGCAACTCATAACCCCACCCAAAGAAAATCAATGTTCATTAGCTCAGTAGGTTCTTACAACTTATAAAAAGTCTAATTGGTGCAGAATGCACAACAGTTTACACATTGATTATTTGTAGATTTAATTACCACCCAATTGTGTTCAACTAATTTTTCCCATAACTTCCACTCCACTGAAATAATTTCCAAGGACTACACTTTGATGTACTAAAAACCTAGTGCAATGACCATTTTCACATTATAGGAAACATCGAACCTACAAGTTTAGAATCTTGACACTGAACTGATTTCCAGGAAAATCCTTTTGATGTACTTAAAATCTACTGTAATGATCATTTTCAATATGAATTTTACATAGTTACTTGTGGTGGTGATTTCATGAGAACAAAAATCCCTCTTAAAATATGCGTTAAAATCTCTATCATCACTAATCACTATAAAAAATACAGAGAAAAGATGATTGTTTTTAACCCTTTTCTTTAAATCTTAGTTGTGTTGTTGGATAGCTTCCTCCAACGATGCAGTCTCCAACTTCAATCACACCTAGCAGCCAAATAGAAAGGGACTTCTCAGCTTCAATCTTTGACGGAAACAGACAACAACTGCAAAACCCTTCGCCCAGCCCTAAGAAAGACGTTTTTAAATCTTTCCTGGACTAAAATGTACTATTATACAAGGAGGCACCCATACTCCCCTTTTCATGATGACAACAAAGGCATGTCCACCTCCATCCAGGACTCTAGCATATGTCTTCCATTTCTGGCTCCCAAAATGGCTCTCCCTCCTTCGAGCATGGTGCTAGGGTCTGCTTAATTTCAAGCTTTCTATGGATCACTATTCACACTGATATTTTAGATTTCTAGGCCGCCACATTTAGGGCTCCAAAACTACCATCCATCATCGACCAATTCATTTGGGCCACTGTAATCTCCTTCGCTATCAGACCCCTGGAGCATTTCTGCCAGAGTTCATGCCTTTCGGCATAAAAATATTTTAGATGTTCATAAACATTTATATAAATAAAAATAATTTCAAAAGTTTGGTACTTTTCAGTTACTTCCAATTCCATTTGAGGAATTTTGAAACTTCGATGCTTTAAAAGTATCGCCAAATTATTTTATTCAATTAATGTAGTTTTGTCATATTCTCATTTTTTAAATATTTTTCAACGTTACTGCTAAATTGCCAATCCTCTAGTATTTTTATATCCAAGGGTATTTAAAATTGTTGGGCATTAGTTATCTAAGATAAATGTTCTCTAATCAATTTTTTGTTATCTTCATTGTATGATGTTTTTTATTCTTATAAATGTGTCTAGTGAAACAAATTTATGATATTTGGTATCATTGGAACTTTCATTTAATTAGAGTAAATGTTCCGTGGATAAATTAGACCTTTTTCAGTGAGCACCTTATTTTATTAAGCATTTTTTTTTTCAGGTATTACATTTTTTTGTGTAATTTGTAAAACATTATTAAAATAAAAATAATAATTTGGTGGACAAAATTAGGAGGCCTTCTAAATTTAGTGGTCCCCATATGTTCAATTTTTTTGCTAAGAATTGTTTTTACGAAATTCAAAGAAATAATTGAAGATTGAAGATATATTTTTAAAAAGTATGACTTTTAATAAATGTTTAAATTATTATGTCGAAGGCGTATATTTGGGTGAAACGTTGGAGGGCATCTAAAACCTATACCAATGCAAGTTGATCTTTTTCATCCACCCGCTAGGTTGTATCAACAACCTCAACTGAATCTCAGTCGTTGAAGACCAAATTGTTATGGTTTGTATAAATATTGATCACGATAAAATTGGATTTTTCCCTCCTCCACAACATAACACATTTTGTGGTTTGTATAAATATATAATTTATGATAGTTTTTGAAAGTTTGTAACATTGACAGTTTTTAAGATTTTTTTTGGTGCAAAGACTTGATTATGAGGGTTTTGGTTTTACCTTTTAAATTTTAGTTCTTTATTGGAAAATCATTCAAAAGTTAAATAAAGAGTTGATGGTTGCATAAAATCACCCACAAAAAACATACATCCTATATATTATTTTATATTTACACTCAAGGCATATACTCAAGTGGAAAGCCAAAAGGAATCTTTCACCTGTAATAATACAGGCTAATCTTCGTTGTCCACTTGCTATGTTGTATCAATGACATCAATTGAATCCAGGTCATCTATGTTGATATGAAACTTTAAAAGAATGCCAATCTTTCTAGCATGCTTACCCCTCAGCTTGTGTTTTGTGCAAATTTTTTTGGCATTTTCGCTTATGGATTCCACTCGGGATGTTTAGTACTGGCTTGTAAAAGAGATGAAAGGTTATTGGGAATTGTACAGTGGAGAAAAATAGCTTTGGTTTATGGTGTCATTATTGTCGAAAGAAGATATTCAATACATACATCGTGAGTAAATCAGAAGCGAGGGGATTATGAGAGACAAATAAATCTGAAATAAAGAGGTAACTATAGAGTATGGCAAAGACTATAATTATTATGATTCAAGGAAGATTTTTGAAGTGCATGTATTTGCAGAATATTAATTTTATAACTTCCCAATAATTTTATATTAATTTTTAATATATGACATTGCATATTAAAAGAGATTAATTTCAAATTTTCTTTACATTTAAGGATTTTAATTAGATAAGAAACTGAATCACGTAATGCTAACACTATATAATATTAAGTTCTGCACTAGAATGAGATATTTAGAACAGGGCATGAATTATTTTATAAAATTCCTTGGAGATATGTTGTCTTGTCGATTGCTATGAATGCAAAACATGCATAAAATGGTTTGTCTAAAAAGACATTTGAAACTTCGAATCAACTAGAAATAGCAATTATCAAACCCATGCCAAATTGAGAGCTTTAAAAATGTCGAAACATGTGATTTGCATACGAACTATTTGATTAAAAGCTTGAAAGAACTATGGTCTCATGGATTGTATTGATCAATAGTTTTGCATAAGTGTAGAGATGGACACCAAAAATTTTTCCAACATTTTCCCAACTTTTGTCAAAACAGGAGATTCAAAAAAGGGCGTGTAAAATGTTCAATATAATGTCTTGATGAGATGTGGTCCTTTAAATTGCAATGAATCCAATTGAAAGCGAGTAAAGGACAAAATAAAAAATATTACAATGTCGGTACACCATTGATAGTATTTCATCTAATGGAAGCAACATGTGTCCAATCTGATCGAGTTATCTTTTCTAACATGCTCCCAACCTTTGCGAAAAATAAGATATTTGAAACAAGTCATGGACATTTGCCAAAGCATTATGGAGAAGGGACTCTAAATTTTGTAGTTGTAAGTACCATTTGAGATATGTTTGTAAAATGTGGAAGCATGCATACGGTATGTAAATTACTTGAATAAATGTATTTAACAAATTTGGCCTCATAGACTACATTGATTACAAGCTATGAAGAAAAGGGGTTTTTTAAAAAGACCTTGGAACCTGTAAGGTAAATGTAATCAAAAGGTGTAAAGATAGCAGCCACAACCTTTGTATGAGTGAAAACTAAAAATTCCTATTGTTCCTTGATGGATTTTCATACATTACTAAAAAGTCAATATTTTTCCAAGACATGTGAGTATGCTAGAAAATGTGAGTATATCTTGAAAGAAATATAGTAGGGGTTAGTTGAATACTATGAAAAAATACTGAATTTGTTATGTTGGTAAAATTCTAAAAGTTAATAGATGCCTTTATCTACAAATCTTATTCATTTTTTGTATTTTTTTGATAGATCATTTTGGCCTAGATAAATTATTAGCACATCAAATATTGAAATCCCTTCAGTGTAGTTTATAACTCATGTAATTACAAATGACTTATAAACTATGGCGAAAAGGTGCCCTATTTGATATTTATATTAGATGTGGAAGCATACACATCACATGTGAATTGTTTGAAAAAATCCTGTAAAGGGATAAGGTTGTTGAAAAAAGAACATTTATATGTCAAGGTGTAAGCTTTGGTGGTTGGATGCAAATTGTTTTACCATATGACAAAACGTGATATATTTTCATGGACACCCAATTTTTTTTTTCAAATGGGCACCTATTTAGATCATTCAGCCTCACTATCCCATGTTATTGAAGGTTTTTATAATACACTTGTCACCCTAAGATTTTATCTAACACCCTATTTTTACTATTATAAATTTGGCCCATTTTTTGTTATTAGGTAGAATCTTGGCCCATTGCATTGAAATTTATTTGATAATTGTATGTTAAGAAGAGGCCTTGGGTATTGCCTTAAATTTTATAATACGAGCTTTATAATAGAGAGGGAAAATTCATCATAACATAATGGGAAGTTAATATTTTACTGTGGGTTTTTACAAAGAATTCTAATAAATAAAGTTTTTCAAATACTGACACACTCTACCACTATAGGTCTTGTTATCTAATTTCCTCCATCCACACAAAAATTAGATAACAAGAAGATTATTGCTATGATTAATCAAGAAGGCCTTGAGTTAGCTCGAATGTCTAGGGATGAGCTCATAGCTCAATTGATTTTTTGCGGATAATAGAGGAGATGGATAGCCCTGCCAACATGACAATTGGTGGATTTGAGAAAATTTGGAGATAGATCTAAGGATCTAAGACTAATGCGAGATGATTCAAGCCATTGGCAACTTTGGTGAGGACTTAGCCAAATCATGGTGAAAAAATTGAGGAAGGTTACTAGATGAGTCAAATATGAGCTAGGGAGGAGTCAAAAAGAAAAGAGGAGAAGAGTCACAAAAGGTTCCACGTGTCAACTCGACGAAATTCCAAAAAGAGAGGGAAAAATGAAATCCCTAAGCTCCCACCGAACTTCCACGTGGTGTTGAAGGGTGATGGGCCTGCCAAAAAGAAGTTCCTCATATCAATGAGCAACGAGTCTCATTACGAACTAGAAGAAGAGGAGAAGAGTCACAGAAGGTGCCACATGTTAGCTTGACATAGTTTCAAAAGATGCAAGAAGAGTGGAGACCCTAGAGATGCGCTAGGCCTCCACATGGAACTTGGCACCCAATGCATCAAGATTAGTGTCATTTTAATACAACGAGGGACTAATAATGAATCCCACAAGGATTTTTAACGCCTAGATATTTAAAAGATAGAAAAAAACATTGGGAAGAGGGGAAAATCATTGAAATGTCTTTCCCAACCATGAGTTTTAATTACAAAGTCCCGTCTATTACAAACCAACCTATGAAAAACAAAAGAGCTACAGTCACTTAGAAGGCTATAACTTGAGTATTTCTTAACAAAATCACACAAAATTGGAATCGTGGGAATCATGGATCTGAGCCTAATGCACACAAATCAAGAAACTCAAGGATTAATGAAGATTTGAAGGTATATTTCATAGAAAATGAACCTAGTTCAAGGAGACAATTTGAGAGTAGTTGAGAATGCATTAAATGAGTATGGCCTCCATTTTATCCAACTGTGGGTCATGGGGAAGTGTGAGGGAGATTTTACAATTCTATTTCTATCATTTCATCTCATTTATTACAAAAGGAAAGTGGTCGAAGGAGAAATTTTGAGTTTACACTCTTCTCTTCTTCTCATTCTATATATTGTAATCGGGAGCTAATTTTAAAGGAAGTTAGTCATTTTAACTTTCTACCCCTCTTTCTTCTTTGCTAGGGTTCGAACATGGAGCTCAACGCTTCTTCCTAAGCTTTGTAATGGCATTTTTATTGCTTCTTACCTGTTGTTGTACTGTGCACATTTTTGGAGCAATATAATATGTTCTATGATGCATTTTTTTTCCATCCTTTGCATGTTTTTATTGTCTCTACTTGCCTTTATTCACTGCAGGTATATTGTGCAAATTCCTAATGTTCACCACAGGTTTTTAAAGTTGTGTTTAATGGGTTTGAAGTGGTGTTCTGTGTGAATCTATCTTTGGAATGTGGTGCATTTTTTCCACCCTTTTCATTGCTCACCTTTCCCCATTTAAGGTAGTTGGATTCTTGATTAACATCTTCTTTTTTCGGTGTATCACCAATGTTAGTGTATTCTTTATTTTTTTCACTCTCTCTCCCTTACCTGTTGGATTGTTAGGAGAAGATTATTTTTCTTTTCCTGCACTAAGAATATCTTGTGGAAAGTAGTTTAGGAGCAGGATCCAACCTTCTTTAGAGGGTTATCTCAAGTCTGTAAGTCCCACAACTTGAGAGATAACCCAATGTTGCCCAAAAGGTAGGGATCCATAACCAAAAATCTCAGGGTGCTATTTTTTTACTGGCACACCTAGTGGGAGTGTTTTTAAGAACCTTACCACTTCATTTCATCAGGTTGATGTGTTCTTGGTGAGATTCATCCTTTAGAGGCACATGGAAAACATATCTAGAGACTTTTTCTGGTCCAAATGATCCATTCTAAAAAAATTACAGACATTTTTTTTCCATCCATTTCCATTCACCTTTCTTTCCACATCTCTCATTTTATTTCATTCTATGAAGTTGTGTAACCATGACTTCATTCCCACAGTGGAATCTATACTTTCATCAGTATAATCACCCTCTAATGAGCTTCACAACTCCTCCAAATTAGCATTATAACCATATTAAAAACAACTATGTTTACCCATATGAGAAATGCCAAAACCAATTTGGATATGGAACCTATCAATAATATGGGTATGCATATGATGACAATAGTTAGATGGAGGATGTTGGTCTACTGGAGAATATCCAAAGAATGGAGGCAGGCATGGTTCAATCTCAAGCTACAACACAAATGAAGGCATTCAAGATTGGATGCAAGACACCTTGTCCATGGGTGGGCCCTTTTTCAAGACACTATAACCCACATGAAAGCTTGATTTCTTGGATGAAATGTTGCCCTGACTTACAAAATGGATCGAGGGTATTGAAACATATCAGAAAGTTATGAGACAACCTTTCTAATGGGTAAGTCAATAACCAAATCTTTTTTCATCTTGCTCTCCTTCCCAAGATTTACCATTTCAACATGGTCATGATTCAAGCCCATTGTATGCTGCTCCAAATGTTGAGTTCCCTTCTCCATCTCCTAGCCTTTCATCCCATATCATTTCTTTAGCCCCTTTCCCTTCTAAATAGTCAATCCCTCCATGCAAAAAAGAAGTTCCATCCCTCCCACCACTACAAACAATTGTAAGGTTGGTTATAGCCCAACCCAACCCTCCTTTTATTGTCTCAAGTTTATCTTGGGAAGAAAACAATACTAAAATCTATCAAGGGAAACAAGAAGGAGAGTCCAAGAAAGAAGAAATAACTGAAGATTAGAAAATGTGGGCTCTTAGTTTCAGGATTGATAAGATCCCCTTGTTGGTTAAACCTATGACAGATATGGAGGCCCTACCATACGTGAAGGTTGATTTTGTAGAGGAGCAAGAACAAGAAGTAGATGACCAATGATCTCTTTTCTCTAAATGTAGTGTGCAAGTTGGCACCATATTCTCAGAGATTAATGATTTATATCAGCTCACAAATATTTAGAAATGGAAGAAGCCACCCCAAATCCATAGGAAGAGGGGTTTGTATAAACAAAGGAGGAAAAACTCCCTAAAGAGAAAAATGTTTCGATGGAATGCACTGACCCTCATTGTCCTGCATTCCTAGAGCTTGTTGTGTTATTAGAAGGTTGCGTTGATCCACCATATTCATCATCATCAGTTGCAACCAACCATGGAGAGATTCATGCTATGGAGGAGAAAAAATTAGATTTTGGATCCTTGGATGAAGAAGAAATCATAGGAAGCTTCTTACTTTCTTTTGATGTTGAAATTTTAGATTCTTCTTCTATCACATATTTGTAAGAATCTGATTTTTTGGAGGAGTTTTATCTATCAAACTTTATATTTGAGGAGGAAGAGGAATATGATGAAAACAAGGCTAAATAAGTTTTCACGGAAAGGGTAGTGTTGGAGGAGGCAAAATTGTATGTAGAGGAAGAGCAACATCCAGATCAACATGTAAGCAATCACCTTCTTCCAAAAAGTCTACAAGATATCCCTATCCATGGGTATGAGCTTCAAAAGAATGGGAAAATCAAAAGGATCAGCCCATTGGTCCCTAGGGCCATATGCCCAATTTAAGTATTCAGCTTCATTAGAGCCAAGGGAGAAAACAACACCGGTCATGCTCACTTTAGAGCATGAGGCTAATCTTCAAAGCACCAAGGGTCAGCTACAACACCTCCAACCAAATGATAAACATCTTGAGAAGGTTTTTTTTTTTTTTTTTTGATACGATGGGTGGAAGAGTGGAAGGTAATTTCCCACTCTTATTGCAGGCCATGTCCATTGCCAAATTAATTACATGGCAACACTTTGTAAAAAAAGGAAGCTATTTTTTTGTACCTATTACAGGCTTTGTTTAATGTTCCTTATTTTGGTTAGTGTAGGAGTAGGAGTAAATTTTCTTTCATTTAGAAGTGCTTACACACACTCTGTATGAATTATTTGAGGCATGTATGATTTGTCTCTTTTATATAGCTTTGTTCGTGTTTCTCCAGGCAATAAAGTAAAACAGACCCTTCAATTTTTGCAATAAGGAAACTCATAGTTGCATGTAAAATTTAGAAACTTCAAATCAAACAAGTTCAAATAAACTAAAATCAGCTAAGGAAGAATCTTGTTTGATTCTCTCGAAGAATAGCTGAAGCAAGTTTCTACGCTCATGCAAACAATTAAAATTTTAGCCAATAACCCAAGTCAACAATTTGCTCCATCAAAAAAACATTGGACCTTCATAAGAAGAAATAACATCAGAACTTAATAGAGTTCCATGATGTCCAAATTAACAGGTGATCATCCTTCAACCTCAATGGATTCTAACTGCAAGAATGAGTGGAATTCATGTTTAAAACAAATTTCTATTCTTAGAATACAAATTTCAACATTTTCTTATGAAAGTTGGAGGGGTGTGATCGATAGAGAGCATTCCAGTTGCAAGCAACAACATTTCAAATACTCTAGGATTAGAGTTCAGATCAACTCATGATGATAATGTAGACTCCATGTCTAATGGATATATATAGAAAGATGGTCCATTCCATTTAACAGGCTAATGGCCCCCGTGATTTTCCAAACTATTATCTAATTCTCTCCACCCTGTTGAAATTAGATAACAAGCCTATTACTACTATGATTAATAAAAAATTCCCTAAGTTACCTCGGTTGTGTGGGAATGAGCTTATAGCTTGATTAATTGTTTACGGATAATAAAGGAGATGGATATCCCCACCAACATGGCAATTGGTGGATTTGAGAAAATGTGGAGATAGCTAAAAGGATCTTGGACTAATGCGAGATGATACAATCCATCGACAACTTTAGTGAGGAGTTAGCCAAATCATGGTGAAAAATATAATATTTGTTTGTAGTTCCTTCTTATAAAGGGATGATCAATACTCACCTATACAAATTTATGAAAAATTGAGCTCTAATAATGGAGGGGCTGTAACAATCCCACTCATTGAAATGGGTATGCCAAATGAGGAAATTCAATCTAATGTTCCATTAATTAGAATGACAAAGGAGAAATCTAAATGGAACACTTAGGAAGTAGTATTTCACATAGTTTGATGCTCTCATTCAACAAGCTAAGACAATAAGTAGAAATGCATAAATTGTGTAGGAAATAATGTACATACAATTCAGGAGGTTCTAGATGTATTACACATTTTACATACATGTTTATCAAATGTGTCATGACTAAAGAATGATGGCGACATACCTAGGCACAAAAAAAATGTTTCGGTCTTTGTACTGTGTAATGTCCATGGTTGGATTATTTTTTCTCATTCATTCATTTTCTAATTTAGAATTTCTTTTTCTAATTTAAACATGAGAGGATGAAGCAACGTGCACCCCTCATCTCTCAAATTACCCACAAATTCATAGATGAATATCAATCTTGTATGTATTAAAAAACTTTCCACTCAAACAATTTCACATTGAAATAATCTAGAAGTAATAAATTTAATGGTACTCCCCCTTACTATCCCTAAAACAAATTCATATAACAAGCATCTCATCACAAAATGTATAGAATTGAACTTCTCACTAACATAGTTTGTAACTCATTTACAATTACTAGTAATATTTATTCAAGAAATCAATGTATGATTGGATGTGAGGCATACATACAGTCCGAAGTAATAATTTTATTTGTTTCTTAAACATTCAATTGAGAAACAAACATGAAAAAATCCAACGTATTCTCGAATTAATTTATTTTGACAACGATGAAGTTTCGGTTATCGTAGTTTCCAATTTAATGTAAGAGGTCTCTTGTAAGGCTTATACAAAACCATTCAAGGTATCTATAGAACATATTTTTTCATCCTCGTGAGAAGTATCTAGTAGCTATCCAAACACTTATTTATAGAGAAGGAAAATCTCATAAGAGAAAATTTTATCGTTTCTTTCTTAAAAATTTTGATTAACCACATAAAATGAAAAAAAAAAATAATCAAACTATCTTATATACATTTATTTCCATATTCACTTGTACACCATCAAAAAATTTATTTGACAATATAGGTGTTGAGATAATAGAGATGTTTGAGCCCATTCTAAAAGTTGTGAGAATTGATCAATGTTTCTCATTTTCTCCTTTATATAATGTTACTCCAAATCGTCTCGTTGCCTCTATAAATCATCATCTATAATATTTTAGAACATTTTAAAAATTGGTATCTCTAAAGATATTTTGTCTACCATCAGTTGAGATTATGAAGGTGTGATGGATCATGAGTTTTGAGACCAAGCTTCATGTACTCAAATTTCATCTGAGTGGGCATATAAAATTTGAATAAGTATTTAGATATAATTTATAATACTAAAGTGATTAATATGAAGTGTATTCTCTAATACTATTGATCCATGCACCATGAAGATAACTAAGGAAAAAAAAAATCAAATTAATTTAAACATGATACAAAATGTGATAAATGAATGTGAAAAACATATTATTGCATATATGAGTGTCGTAGAGAGAGAAGCATAAACAAGAAAACAACACAATAAAACTGTAACCACAAGGTTAAACCATGAAAATCCAAATATGATTATCTAAGAGGTTGATTGTATGTAGTTGGGGTCTTCTCTAACATTAATACTCAAATAATGAATAAAATATGTTATTGTTGAAGTAGGAGAAATTGATGAGATGTTAGGGGTTGATTGTTTGGCAAGACATTGTTTATTGTTGTGATTGCGAGCGCATGCCCAGTCACGTAGTTATTCTAATAGGTCAAGGTCAAGGAGGTGCACTTTACAAAGCTCCTCATTTGGAATGATATAGTGAAGTGAGATGCAGACTGAAGGAAGTTCCACCTCAAATAGGACCGCATCAACTGTGTAGGTGAGTGAAAATGGGGTTTCCCCAGTGGTTTTACATACACTGGTGTGATGTACCCATAATATAAGATATAGCTTCATATGTTAATTTGTGTGTGATTTATGGGTCATCTTCTATAAGATCTTGTTGATAATTTTATTTGTACACTCTTATACTATTCTAATCCCTCACCTATGTTTTTTTAAATATTTCTTATGACTAAAAGAAAATTAGTTTTTGTGAGCTCTATTTAACATTTTTTCCCAATTGTGTAACATGCTACTTTCCACGCAATCTCATTTTTTCTATTCTCCAGATCTACCTCTACAAAATTTTGATCCACATTTACTCCTCCTTCCTTTAATTATCAGCAACAATAGACCCTCCCCATAAAACATCTCCGCCATGTCAAGTCTTTCCCAACAACATCCACATCAAAACATTACACCACCTCCTAGCCTTTTAATTTTTTGTAATCCATTCCTTTAACATCCTACCCTTTTCATAACTATTTTCCACACTATACCCCCTTTTCTCCCTTCCCCTCTTACCCTACTCTTCAATTTTACCCCTTGATACCTTTCGGCATCCACATCACATGAGCCCATGTGCGATTGCTAGTATCTTTTATAGGCTATATAAGCTCACCATGTAGATGGCCACGATCAATCTCAAGATATAGTTAAAGTTTATGACCATCACAACATGTCAATATAACAACACACAAAATGAATCCCAAAGTAACAGTGGTGACTAATGTCCAAATTTGCACCTTTCATAGCCCATCAAAGGGATGTGAATCTATCAGAAAAGGGTAGTTCAAAGTTTTCTCATAAAAAAATTAAAAATTACAAATCATTTGAAAAAAGTGAAAAGTAAGTTTTTATTCAAACTATCAAAAGAAGGGCTCTGTTGGGAAATGGACCTCAACCATTGTCAATTCAATTTGTAAATTTTGAAAATAAATTTAATTGCAAGTTACAACTCAAAACCTAGCCTATGTGAATGCATATATTGCAAACTGATATCATTGTTCCCAATTCCAATCCCATCTATCAAATTTGTTGAATGATGCTAGTAGCCTACCATTACTGGGTATTTTTCACTAATTATCATCCAAAGTCCAATGTCTTCCATATTGATTTCTTTAATGTTTTTTTTATTCTTTTCAATTTTTAATTTTTATCTTATGAACTACATTTAAATACATAATGTCTTAAATTCCAATATACTAGTTATCTCACCACATGTATTTTTTTCTTCATATCACAAGGTCAAGGAAATTCCATCTCTTACTTCAAGACTTAATATTTTGATAGGTGTAAATATCTATCCTCTTCATTTCACTCCCGATCTTAGTAAAAGAGAATTGATCTCCAATCATTATAATTTATACTCAATGATATCTATAAATAATAAGGGAATTACTAACTTGTATCTCAGACACTCTAACTTCCAATATGGAGATATACATTCTATAAATCTATCAAGAGGACCGACACCTAGAACATTCAACTTTGACTAGGATGTCTAAGGATGATAGGTGTCTCATTCATATAATGCTAGTTCTATATCTCAAGCTCAATATGGGGATAGGACACAAGAAAATTTGGTTAGAAGAATAAGCAAGGGAATATATTAATATCTCCAAATGATAACAACTTGGCAAAAAGGATAGAACAAATTAGTCAGCAAAGTAAAAATATAACCTACAGTTACAAGGAGATGCAAATGTTTGTGTGGAGATGTAACACTTCACCAGTGTTGGATACAAATAATCTTATTATGTCACTTGGGTTAGGGGTGTTCGGACTCTATGTGCCTAGTGCTATAAGGTGATTGACCTCTTTGTGGACCAAAAAGGAAATATTATCTATATATTACTACTTGAGGGAGGCATAAGAGACTTGACGGAGGCATAAGAGATTTGTGTGTTTGATTGGTACTTGGGAGGTATATGGAGTAGTTGTGTGATGCTTCGGGAGGTATACAAAGTTATTTGTGATGCTTTGTGAGTGGTGTTATGGTGAGACTCTCTCTCTCTCTCTCTCTCTCTCTCTCTCTCTCTCTCTCTCTCTCTCTCTCTCTCTCTCTCTCTCTCTCTCTCTCTCTCATCTCCCCCCCCCCCCCCCCTCTCTCTCTCCATAGAAATCAAACCACCAAACACTAATTCCTAACATGATCCTAGATTGCCATTCCCTACATTTTACTTTCAATTTTAGTACTCAATGTAGTAGGTTCTCCTTGATGCAATTTAGTAAAACCAAGGAAAGTGCAATAAGATTTCCCTTGTCCTTTTACACTTGCAATACATAATTAACTAGGCCATAATAATTCTACCACAAGACTTTGCAACTCCTTAACCAGTCATAATCCCGTGTTTATTTGTGTGGAGGTCATGTGTAATGTAGAGGAGGCTTATTTTCTTATCTTAGGTATCCCTCAGGAATTCAGAGAACTCACTTAATTTATCTTCATTGTTTCTATGTTTTCTAGATGGTAAGTGTGTTTTGTGGAGTGTATTATCTATTTTTTTGTGTCTTAGAGAATGTTTCCTCCTACATGTGCATGCATTTTATCTTTTATTTAACTCTACTTTCTATCCCTACATTTTCATGTAATTTGTATTTTATTTTGTATGGCTTCCTATGTGGCTTGTATGGGTTTATAACCTTGTTTTAGATATGCTTAAAAAAAGGTTTTGTTTGGGTCACCAATTATTTGGAAAAATGTGTTAAGCTTCCTTACCTATGTCATAATTTTCATCAAACAACTAGTTCCTCTTTCCAATGACCAACAATTGATTCCTATTTTATGGTTGTCTGTTGTAATGGATGAAGCCATTCATCTCCTAATGACATTTTTATATGTACATTAAATTAAGCCACCTAGGTTCGAGATACCTATGCTGAAATCATGGAGCATAGTCCAATATGAAAATCTATTTCTTTTCAAGTTATTTGCACACATCCTAATAAATTTTCCCAACTCAAGGTTAGAGAAAAACTTTGATGGGGAAGACCTAATTCTACTAATGATAGATTGGATTCAACATCAGATTAAGGGTCTTGTTTCCATTCCATACAATTTAGACCACCAAACACTCATTCCTAACATGATGATAGAGTTTCATTCCCTAATTTCAATTTCAATTTCAGTAATTAGTGTAGTAGGTTCTCCTTAATGTGATTTAGAAGACCAAGGTAAGTACAATAATATTCCCCTTAGCCTTTAAACTTGTAGTATAGAATAAACCAAGCCACACTAATTCTACTGCAAGAATTTACAGCTCATTAAACTTAGTGAAAGTACAGTCACACACTTTCTAGTCCAATCACGTAGATAAATTCATAACCCTACAATATAAGTAAATATTCATGTTGTGAAAAGTTATTCTTCCTAACCAATGTAAAGAATGCACTAAAGGTACAAAGCACATTCTTAGATGAATGGTGAGTGATTTCTTTCCATCTAACACTGGGGTACATGAACCTATTTATTTCAAAAAACAAATACACTCTAAACTATAATGCAACACAAGACCATGTTTCTCACTAATTAATTGACACAAAAGGGATCCACCCAAACAATTGATTTCCATGTTCCCACGTAGGAAAACACCCAGTTCTTATTGAAACAAGTTGTCAGGCTTCAATGGCTTAGATAAGATAAAGAAACTTATGGCAATGATTGTGTAAGCACCATTGGATTGTAACAATGAATACCTGGGGTAAGAAAATGTAAATCTATCCTTAACATATTTTTTGTCTTTCCATGTCAGGGATGAAATTTCTCATGTGCATTTTTTCCCCTTATGTTATTTGTGAGATAAAGCAGTGGGCTTTTGACCTCGTGTTGTTTCTTTTCTTGTTTTTTTACATCATGAGATTTGGTTGCATCTTCATCATTATCTCATTGAATTTTTTAGTACTTCTCTAATGACTTACACATCCATGTTTAATCTTAAAAAAATGGTTATGTTTGGAGTGAGAAACCTCTAGCTATTGGGTGTTCAATGGATGATGGTTAATTTTTTGGCCGTGTCGCTCCATTGTGTCTGTGGATAAGTTTATTATTGCCTCTACTCAAAAATTCCTAGTTCATACTTTGAAGATACAAGCAAGAAAACTATCCCAAATTTGATCTTGTAATTCTTTATCTGCCAAAACAACATCGATTTCATTTTGATGATTGCATCTTTATATAGATTTAGTAAAATAGCTTGGGGTGGAATTTTGAATTGGCATGTTAATTTCTTGAACTAAATCCTCTTACTCTTTCTTTTTATGTCAACATGATAAGGTTATAGCTTTTATTACCATTTTCAAGCTTCTTACATATCAAAATAAATAAAACCCTTGTATCTCTATTATTATGTAAACACTGTGTTTTTTTTTTATTATTGGCAAATAGATTTTTGAAAGGGACTATACCCTTGAGTACAAGAGAGGGCCTAGGAGCAAGAATAGAAGTGAAAATTAGAGAAAAAAGGATCAGAATCCAAGTATGAAAATGAAGCCCAAAGTAGCCAAAAAACAGCTACCCAAACAAGACAAAACAACAAAAACCCTGCACAAAAGCAGCAAAGAAACCGCAAAAAAACAGCATAAAAACAAGCAAGAGCAACTAAAGCACCTACAACTACTTCTTGGCAGATTTTTTGATGTTGGTTTTGATGTTCTTCCAGGATCTGAACATTCCCAAAGTTGTCATGTGGGTAGCATCAGTCTTATCTAGCTGATCAATGGTCCTTTTGCTTTCTTTATCATTTCCCCAAAGTGTTGTTGGAACTCCGCTGAGATTGGAGACACTTCTGACATGTTGCTCAATGAATTCCTCAATCGCACTAAAATGGCCATATTATAGTCGTGATGAGTTTTGGCCTTCCTTAAACAGGAGTCTAAGGAGTTTAGCTTCTTGTAGATATCTTCAATCTGGCTGTTATCAATATCCACCTCCTCCTCCTTCTTCCTCTTTCCTTTATGTTTTGCCAAGTTCTTAACCTCATCCTTTAACAGCTTCATTTCAACTTCTAAGGCATCCAGCCTTTTTGTAGAGATCTCCATATGCACATCTTAGGGACTATCACTGCTAATATTCAGGAGGTCATGTGCAATTTCAATTTCATGAGGGCCCTTCCCCGTAACAAGAGTATCGAGGTTAAGCCTTCTAGATGCCCTGGTGACTGGTCTGACTGAGGTGGGGGGCGAGAGCAGCAGCAGAGGGAATGGAAAATGAAGCTCGGACGGCCGGTAGGGGGGTGACAATAGCGGTGGTGGGGGCAGAGAGTGGAGAAAAGGGGCTAGCAGCAGCAGAACCCAACATAGGGGGAACAAAGCTAGGAGAGGAAGGGAGACCAAGATACCTAAGAAGAAAAAATTTATGCAGCAGCAAAATAATCCCCTAGTGTAAAGGAACCACCCGGGTATGCTTTTCAAACTCCAAAATGGAGCGCTCAAGAGATTTCAGCAAATAATGGGGGAAACAAACCCAGCGATTCCTACGGAAGTGGTTGAGAAAGATAAGGTGCTTAGCAAGTATGGTGACAAACCTCCCTTCCAAAGAAATGAATCTTATAATCATGCGAGTAACCTCATCATAAGGCAGAGGGATCGAGCTAACAAGTAGGCCCGCGGTAATATAGATCAACTTCTCGGATCCCTCCACAAATCTCCTCTCTTCAACATCTCTATCGACCCTTTTGTTAAAAAAATGGTAGCCCTCCATGCTAAGACCGGTCGATTCAACAATAAGCTCCTCGTTGACCAAGATCTTCTGCCCCCCATATTCCGCAGTCCGCTCTTTCCAATCCTTCACAAAACACACAGAGATACTTTGATCATGTAAACACTGTGTTTTCCTGGTTTCGTTTATATAATTTATTATCCATTGAAGAACTAATAAATCCAGAATGGAAAATTTTAAACACTAAAATTTGTTGAATATAGAATAATGGTTGTTTTCCATAATCTAATTAACACGGTTCGTTCTTTTTTTTTCCATAGCCTCGTTTGCATGGCCCCAAATAACATCATTATTGAACATTTTTTTAAACACTTTGAGTGAATATTTTTGGAAATACATTTTGAATGTATAGAAATTAATGAACCTATTTTCAACTAGTTGACTTGATCTTTTCAGATTTAGATACGTCTCTATAAATATTTAGCTGTTTATGGACTGTTTGGTATTTGTTTTGGTAAACTGCCACAATTTTACATGGTTTTTGCATATTTGATCCTAGGGACTTTCCCATGCATATAATATTTTCTTGTTGAGTTTGAAGGAGTGGGAATGACTATAGAATTTGTATTTTTTTGTAAGGAATGAGAACCATGGTTATTGAAATACTAATGCCACAGTTGTAGTGAGAGTGGGTAGTTTTTGCCATCAAAATTTAATGTCCACCCACCGCTTTGGTGTATGTAATCCCCATTGTGGAGGCTTACTGGGTGGTTCTTCTTTACAATAATTACTAGTATAGGTCCATAGAGACTTTCTTAGAATGGGTAATTTACTGAACCAAATCCACTTATCCTAACTTTTCTACACCAACATAATAAGGTCGTAGCCTTTTATTGTCATTTTCTATCTTCTTATATATCGGAATAAATAAACCCCTTGCATTTCTATTATTATGTAAATGTTATGTTTTCTTAGCTTCATTTACATCATTTATTGTATGTTTAATAACTCAAAAAATTGAATAAAAAAATACATCAAACACTGAAATATGTAAAAGGTAGAGTAATACTTGTTTACCATAATCTAATTTGCATTGTGCATTGTTATTTTTTTCCATAACCTCATTTACATGGGCCCAAATAACATCATTTTTAACATTATTATGACCTACAAGAAGCTAGAAAATGGTGAGAAGCCAGAAGCAAAGAATTCCTTTGATTTTTGTGCATTCATTTGTTCATATTATACACTTGTAAATCCTTAGCATGATGTTCGTGCTTGCATACCCAAATTACAGTCCAACCACTATTACAACAGGTTTGAGCCTTT
This sequence comes from Taxus chinensis, assembly GCA_019776745.2. Taxonomy (NCBI): domain Eukaryota; kingdom Viridiplantae; phylum Streptophyta; class Pinopsida; order Cupressales; family Taxaceae; genus Taxus; species Taxus chinensis. The sequence continues at coordinate 682,983,563 of CM034150.1, forward strand.
CCTAGGAACCCATTATTTGCTCCACAAATAGTGTATGTGCCAATCTACAAACTTTTATGGAATTTTAAACATAATATACATTGTTAAACAATTTGATGTTCTCTAGCATTAACAAAATTAGCTCTAAAAACAACGGGTTTGATTCATATCCCACTCAAAATCCTCTGGAGAAAAAAAGGTGGGAATAGAAGATTCTCTTAATCAAATGGAAATGAAAAGGTTAGGGGGTGAAAAATTCCCCTTTGAATTATATACTATCTTCCTCATTTTACTTCAATTATTTTCACTTCAATGTAGAAAAAATAAATAACCTTATGTGTCATTGTGTTCCATCAATGACTTGCCAATTAATATAGACATTAGTTAATTTGATTTTATGTCATCTTGTTATGTTTTGCGTTGTTCATTTTGATCAAATTTAATTGCAACTCATTTGTTCTTGCCTTATAAGTAATTATGATTTTTTTTTAGTTATTGACTTTCATCTTACCTCTGTTGTTATTGACACTTGGTCTAGAAAATAAATGGTGCATGCAATAATTTTTCCTTGTGCTTTTGGAAATCCTCTAAATTGCATCTTTAGTGTTGTTCTTTCTTTAAAAAATAGGTTCCCTTTACATAGATTTTCTATTTTTAAGGTTTTCTAATGCATTTCATTGATGTCCATATGGGGCTTGTTGGTTTTGTTTCATTTTTTAAAAGTGGGGGGATGGGGAATGTAAAGGTATCCTTTCCATGGGCTTCAACCATTCATATAGTTAGAACATGTAAACTTGGTGTAAAACTTACGTTGTCTGCATGTTATTTTATGCAATTGTTAACATATCCTTCCTTTCCTTTGGTAACCTTTTCTTAATTTTTTATAATGCATGAGTTTGCATTTATCTAAAAATACAATCAAAAGAATCTTAGAGGGAACCCCAGACCTTGCTTCGTGCCTTCAAGTGATCTCCTTAGTACCTATCGCTCGCCTATAGTGCTCCAAACTAAAACACGAGGTTTTCCTTTCTGATGGGGTTCACTCTCACCATGGGCTTCTATCATCTAAGTGTAATGACAACATCTAAAAATGGGAGGTACAACAAGGCTCGATTGTCAAATTAAATTCTTATGCTTGCAAGCCGGTAAAAGGATACATGAGCGAGGTTGAGAACTTGGAGCTTCTTTTTTATCTATGTCTCCTCTAAATTAATGCATGATTCCCATGATTTCTCTTGCTTGAATACACATTTCAATGTGGGAATGTGATGGAATTTGGAATGGAGATTATTTTCCATTACCTTCAAATTGTTGTTGCTCCAACAACTTTCTCGCTCGCATGTGATACATTGTGTTGTGCACTCACTCGACCATCAAGTCGTGTTGCATATATGCAAGGAGCCTCACACTCTATAGCTAGAACTATTGTGTCTTCCTCACATATGCCAATACATGCTCTTAGCCCTTACTTGAAACAGTGGTCTGTGAAAGGTCGGGTTGTGTAGAAAATTTTTCTTTGTGAATACAAAAACGTGAAATGGAAAGGTTGGTTCTTTGGGTTCAAATTTATAGTCCATGATTGTAGTGAGGTCCATGTGATGTGCTTTAATGAGGCATGTGAGGAATGTTTCAATAGGATTCATGTTGGAGAGGTGTACATTGTGTCTAATGGGAAAATCAAAGCACCTAACAAGTATTTCAACCATTTGAATGCCTTGTGTGAAATTTTATTATGCAACACATATATGGTTACACATTTCCCATTTGATTCATCTTGGTAGCTTTTCCACTTCAAGCAAATAGGGGAGATTGCAAGTATTCCCTCCTCCACATTTCATTGATTTTCCCTCTTTTGTCTTGGGAGTGTCTGTCACATGTAAAGCATATACGATTGAGATAAATAAATGAACTTGCTAGCTTTCAGACATGTAAGTGTTGGGATGAGAAAATGAATAAGTATTAGAATGGGTAGGAACGCACACGCATATGGAAGTAGAGGTAGCACATGGGAGGATGAGAAGGGTTACACACAGGACTACGGATATAGCTAGATTAAGGAATCAACCATTTTCTAGAAGTAGACTAAAAATATACTTGGATTTCCCATCACGCAAAGGTTACCTTTGCGAGAAAATGTTATCTCTCGAAAGTGCACCCTATAGAGAGATGGCTGCAGGTTTTCTAAGCTTGCACAAATGATCTCTCTCTTTCGTAGATACAATGGAAACACCTCAGGTCTATGGGTATACCTATTTTGAGGTGAGTCTCTGGTATCAAGACTAGTTCCTTATTGGTGTATCCTAAACTGATTTCTAGGAGATTTAGAGTAAAAGATAATGGTAAAATGATTAAAACTAAGGTGATACACCAAATTTGTATGAGGGCTTTGATTGAGTATATGCACAACTGATTTTGGAAGGATTCTTGATGCATGAACCAATAGTTTTGTCTGCATAATATCTAAGGGAAAAACACTTGATTATAGTGAGGGAGAATCACAATAGTACTAATAAGTTAACATGCACATTAAAATTAAGCAGAAAAGACTGAATTTGCAGTAGGGTAAGTTGATTGATCAGGGAATTTACATTCACAAGATTAATATAAATGTACACAAGACTACAAAATAACTTGGAAAGGTAGGAAATACTTCACACTCAGAGGGAAAAATTGGCAAAATTTGCTTCAGTAATCATATATCCAAAAGTCCTCCAGTCGTCCTCTTGTGCTTTTCAAAGGCACACAATATATAGCCAAAATAAAATTCACCCTCTCCCTAAAAATAGCCTAAGGCTTGTACTCACCCATGAATCTTATTTTTATCCTTTATTTAATAATAGATAAAGGGAAAAATAGAGCATGCAATTACAAATAGGCATTATTAGCCTTACTTACATTACAGTCAAACTTGAAGTCAACTGTTCTATTTTAAGAAAAGAAGGATGAATAATTTTCTAAAAATAAGGTTTCTTGCTAGACAAGTCTCTTTCCATGAATATGTAACTCTGTCTTCTTCTATATTTTGTCATGTTGTGAAGGCATGCAAAATACAACTCCCTGTATGTGAGAAAAATAATTACAATACTTAGCAATATTTACAAAAATAATTCCTCCTGTGGGGACCACCTGCTATGTGCACATGTTCTGATATTGGCATCTCCTTTTGAAAAATGGTCACATGAGTGACACTTTGCAAATCAACCTAGCTCTTTGAAGTGGGGACCACCTGTGGTTGAAATCTTGTTTTCATTGGGTTTGGCCACTTTTGTGGACTTAACATATACTATGTTTTAAAATCATGAGGGGCACTTTATAAAAGCCACCCCACAATGTTCAACCACCTTTGATTATTGGAATGACCATACCATATAGTCTACCACCTTTGAGTTATCAGCCTTAGCATATTATAAAACTCACCTTTTTAGTGATCATGGTATATGATTTGGTTGGCCCCTTTTAAATTATTTGAAGCATGCACTAAGGTTTAGAATTTTGAAAGTCATTTGCAATGATTTGTTTGGTGGATATGTGGGATATCTCCTTCTCCACAATGACTCACCCCTTGGTGACTTGGTCGGTGGCTTCTGTAACTCTGGTTAAGTTTTCTTTGATTGTTGGGACCAATTTTAAGACGTCGATCCTTGTACCTTTGTGTTTGGTTTCATCGATCCATGACTTGTGGTTAGGGTTTTCTAACTGGCATTTAATGTGGGTAGTGGCATCTTACCTAGGTGGTTTACATTGATCATTGTGATTTATTTGAGGACGTTGATCTTCTGTCCTTGATTTTTTATGCCGTCGATCTCTGACTATGGTTGAGTTTGGGTTAACCCACTTCTTGGGTTTGGGCGGTAAAGGAAACTCAACCCTAAAGCACATTCATTTGGTTTTTTTGATTGTATGGATGAAGCCCTGGCAAATTTTCCTCCCGATGCCATTATTTTGTTCTGTCGAGCTCAGCTTTCACTATATTTTGGAGCTCCTTCTCTACAAAAGACTCTCTATCATATTGGGTTTCATGGTCAGCACTTTTTGGTTCTTTGAGCTTTATCTGGTCTATTGGCCACCATAGTTGTTTCTTTGAGCTCAGCCTTGCTCATTTATTGTATGTGTTACTTCATCGGATGATGACATGGTGATGGGAGATCAGAGCTCATTTTTCTGTCTTATTTCTATAGTGGCCACCACTGTTACTAATCTTGAAGCTCGGCCCCATTTTTTTTAGTCTTTGCATCACCGTTTAATGAGGCCAGTAAGATTTTTTTGAACCTTGAGTTTTGCTAGTATTTTGGTTCATCGTGACCATTTCGACCTCTGAAACTGATAATTGTTTTTCATTTCATTTCTTGTGACCTTTGGGACTCGGACTTGATTGTTTCGAGTTAGAAACTATTCTAAGCTGAAGATTTCCAGGTTTGTTGATTTTGCGACCTTACTTCAAGGATTTCCTGAATTTTTCCTTAGAACCAGTAAGTTTCAATCGAGTACTCATATTTTTAACTGAAAACACATAAATTTGGTACTTAGCTTGTTGTAAGCTTTGTAGTTTTGAAGTCACACTTCTTAAATCCATGTTCTTCCTCTTCTGAATGCCATCCCGAGTTGTATATGGTATTTAAGAATTGTAGATCTGCATGTTCTAAAACATGGGTATTTGGACTTCTGCTTTGATCTTTGCTATGTGGATATATTATAAATGAATAGCCTATTTTCTGGTGTATCTGTTAGAAACGTCTTTCCTATCTTTCTTGGATCTGAAACTTCTATTTTTTTCATTCTGAATATTTGAGATACTGATAATAAGCTCCTTTTTTTACAAGATCCTCTATGATTTGTTGCTATGTTAATGGGTCTTCATTCACTGTCAGGATTTGTACTTACATGTCATGGGTACTCGCAGATCTTATTTTTTTCCTGTATCTTTCTTTGTTTTACTGTGGTGGACATAAAGTATTTTCTTCATTCTGAATACTTATACTTCAGCCTCTTCTCTGTATAATTTCTTCATGCTTTAACTTCAATACAATTACTATCTCATCATTTGTTGAGAATATTGTAGAAAATGGTTATGATTTTCTATAAATATAGTTCCTGTACATTTTATTATTATTATTGGTAAATATTTTTTTGAAAGGGACTATACCCTTGTATACAAAAGGGGGCCTAGAAGCCATAATAGGAATGAAAATCATTACAAAAAGGATCAAAATCTAGATGAGACATAGAATCCCAATGTAACCAAAGAGCAGTTACCCCAAAACATCAAACCAGTTTGAATACTGCAGAAAAGTAGCCAGAAAATAGCAAAAGAATAGCTAAAAATATGAAGTAAGACATCAAGAGTAGCACAGACCCACAATTACTTCTTGGCGACTTTGTTGATTCTGGATTTGATAGTCTGCCAGGAGGTGAACATAGCCAATGTCGTCATATGAGAAGGGTCAGAAAGATCCAGCTGTTGAATGGTCTGTTTTCTTTCCTTTTCCGTGCCCCAAAGAGTTGCAGGTACTCCACTGAGATTAGAAACGTTGTGGACATGCTGCTCAATAAATTCTTCGATTGCACTAAAAATAGCCATATTATGGTCATGGCGAGTCTTGGCTTTCCCTAGACGGTTATCCAAGGAGTTCAATTTTTTGTATATATCTTCAACCTGTTTATTATCAATATCAACCTCCTCCTCCTTCTTCCTCTTACCTTTTTGTTTTGCCAAGTTTTTAACCTCTTCTTTCAACAGCAACATTTCAGTTTCTAAGGCTTCCAGCCTTTTTGTGGGACTCTCAATGTGTGCCTCCTGTGAACTAGTGTTACTAATATGCAGGAGGTTATGAGCCATTTCCAAATCCTGAGGAACATTCCTTGAGCAGGGGTACCAAGGTTCAGTCTCTTAGAAAACCTAGTAATGGGTCTGGTTGAAGTGGAGGTGAAGGGGGTGAGAGCATAGGTGGTGGGGATAGCAGAGGGAGCTGAGAATGAGGGAAAAGTGGTATCAGCAATGGTGATGGGGAAAAAAGGAGAAGAGATGGGGGTAGCAGCAGTGGTGCGGGGAAGAAAAGGAACAGAGATGGGGGAGGTTGGGATACTGGGAGACCTAAGAAGACAGAGCTTGTGTAACAAGAAGATGAGTCCTTGGTGTAGAGGGACCGCACATGCATGCTTTTAGAACTCCAAAATGGAGCGCTCAAGAGAATTAAGTAGATAATGAGAGAAACAAACCATGAAACTTCTAAGGAAGTGATTTAGGAACATAAGATTCTTTTAGGGAACAGTGACGAATCTCCCCTCCAGAGAGATGTATCACACCATCATACGGGTGACCTCGTCAAAAGGCGGAGGGATAGTTCCTGTACATTACTTTAGGTATATTCTGAAGTATTTGGCTCAAATTTGTATTCTGAAGATTCTATTTGTTACAATTCATTTTTTCAGGATCAACTTGATTCTTTGAAATTATGTAGTACCCTTTTGAGAATACTTTCTTTAATCATTTTCAAATTGAGATTACTTGAAGATTGAATTTCTCCGTAAGATGAGTGTTTGAAATGTAATTCTTTTCTGAAAATCACATCTATTGAATGCTTGACTATGACAATATTCTTGAATTTTCTGAAAAAACAATGTGTATTGTTTCCTGAAAACATTGTTATAGGATGGCTCCATATTGTAAAATTATGAACCTGACTTTGATTTGTCACTATTTTCTAAGCTTCTATATTGGACATTATTTCTGAAACTCTGTTTATAACTCCTGCATGTTGGATAATTCAATTTTTTTCAAAATGTAGTTCCATTTATTTTGTGCTTCAATGTTGTACTTGAGCTTCACCTGTAGATGCATCTGTATTTGATCAATTTCTTTGCATATATAGATGTACTTCCTTGATATGGCAACATCTCTGTATTCATTCTAAATGAATTCTATTTCTATAACTGCAAATCATGCATTCAATTTGATCTCTGAAGCTATTACCTATAGTATTTTTCAATGTTATTTGTATCTCAGCATTGTATAATAATCTGATGGATAACTTATTTCTTTTAATTTGAAATTTTTTCCTTATCTATAGCAACTGAAAATTAAAAGTGTTGATTTTTATAGCGAAGCCCTAGAAATGTTTTTCCAGAATTCTCTCTTCCATCCATTTTCAGTATAGTAGTTGTATTTTTCGATTCGGAACATAACACTTCATGTTTGAAGTTGGATTGGTAAATAAAATGAGACATCATAGTTATGTTATCTTGATCATAGCATGCTTTGTTATTTTTCTATATCACTTACTTGATTTAAATCATTCCTTTAAGCATGTAGTAGTTAAAACAACATGATCAAAAGTTGTAAATGTCCATTTTACATGGCGAAGCTCTGTCAATTTTTTTTCAAAATATTTTCTTCATTCCTTTCAACTGCGACCTTCTCTTTTAGCCAAACATCAGCTTTCAAATTCTACCTTTTTATCTGTTGCAAACTGAAACATGTGCTTCTTTTGTTAGTCTCTCTTCTACACTGTAACTTCTTCCATTTCAGAATAGTTATTGGAACTTTGAGTTACATTCTTCCTTTAATTGCATGCACTTATGACTTGTCTATTTTTCTCTTTGGCTACAATCTGTACCTACACACTTAGAAAAATAGTTAGAAAATAATTAGGATTTTTGGCCTCTCTTATGTCCATGTTTTCTTCTTTCTTTTCTCATTCTTCATTTTGAGTGAATAAAGCATGCATGTAGTTTGTTCTTTAAGTAGAATACATCTCCTATTAGGAGAGATTCATATGCACGAAGTAGGATAGTGTAGGAATATGAATTGATCCCTGAGCTCCTAACTGACAGTTAACTTTTCTTATTTTCAGGTACAATGGCTTCTACCATGGAGATGAAGGAGAAACAAAAGATGGAGATGAAGATGCTTCAATCGAAGAATAGAAACCCCGAGGAAATGATGGGTTCACTCATAATCCTTTGCTTTCTCTTTCATGCATGTGTACCTTTATTTTCAGTAGCTATACTTTATTTTTTAGGTATAGTACTTTACTTTTCAGTTACATTCCACGGCTTGTGTGGGAAAAATTTGACTCTCCTTATGAATAAAACACTGAATTATGAAAATGAGTTTTGTATTTCCTTGTGCATTCTAGCTTTTTTGTATGGATTGTATAATGAACTAAACAACTCAGTAACATAATTGAATGTCTTAATCGTGAAAGAAAGAACATTGATAGGAACTTGTAACATTTAGTAATGAACTCTGATTTTATGTAACCTACATTTTGGTTTGTTGCTTTAAAACTCAGCACTTCACCTAATTTGTAATTTGTCGTCTTCATTAAGACAACATAGTTTTCCTTTAGGGATTTGTGTTCTTTTTCTGAAGATGACATGAAATTACAGGCTATGTGATCTGTTATGTTTTGAAACAGCACACATAACTATAGATTTCATTTAATTTGTAGATAAATCAACAATAACAAATTACATAAAAACTTCCTTAACTTAGGTATACTTCATCCAAGACTTTTCATCGTAATGAAAATTTTTGAGTTTCCCATTTTTGCACAAGTGCAAAAATTGTATTGGAAGAAATCCATCTCTGGTTTTGCGTATATTGGATTCCATTATTACTATTATTGGAATCCATCAGTAACAATATTGGATTCCAATATTGTCATTATTGGAATTATTCTAGTTCCAATTTCATTATTATTGGATTCCAATATCGCTATTATTGGATTCCACTATCGCTATTATTAGATTCCAATTTGGATATTATTAAGGTGTATGATCCTCAATGTAAGGTGAGTGATCACTAAATCTTATAAGTCATGAGCCTTGATGTAAGGTGAGTGGTCGCTAACTCTTATAAGTCATGAGCATTAATATACGGTGAGTTGTCGCTAACTCTAATAAGTCATGAGCCCGTTGTACTAAATAAAAGTGAAAAAGCCTTGATGTAAGGTTACCTACTGGTAACTATTATAAGTCATGATCCTGTTATATTTAAGAGCAAGCCCCACAATTTAAAAGTGTGAGCCTCGCACTCTGAAAGTGTGGGGCTCACACTTTTTAAGTCCAAGAGCCTTGTAGTTTTGAAGTGCGAGCCCCACACTCTTAAAATTTCGAGAGCCCCACACTTTCTAAGTGTGAACCCTGCACTATGAGAAGTCTGTGCCTTGTACTTTTGAAGTGATATCCATGCACTCTGAAGAATCTGAGCCTCATAATCTGGAAGAGTGAGCCTCACCCTCTAAAAGTGTGATCCCCACACTTTTAAATTTTTAGATTCACACCTTGAAAGTGCAAAGTATCGCACTCACACTTTCAGAATGTGAATATCAAACTTTGAAAGTGCAAGGCATGCACTTTAAATGTTTAGTATGCACATATCCTTAAATTTGATACTAATCTTAAATGTTAGTGGTGTTATTTTGACTTCTGGTGGAACTCATAATAAAATTATGTTCTCACCCCAAAATATACCACGTAATAACTCAAGTATTGTTTTTTAGATTATAAAATTTCACTAGTTTTTATTATTATAAACTATATCTATGAGTAATCATTAAAATTAAACAACAAAGTTGGGAGTTTATGTATATCACAAATTCTATTACTATGAAAGATAGTAGAATTTATGCTTGTAAATTTGTCCATTATCCATATAAATAATGAGTCACTTTTGTGAGCAAGAAAATGAAATAATCCTTGACACAATGCAAGTAATTTTTTTGTGAGAAACACTGTCTTACGCCATCAAAGATACATTGAACCATTATTTTATAGTTTACATCAATCAAAACACTCCTTGTGCCATAGTTATATTTTTTATGAATCAAGAAATAACAAAACTAATTTGTCATCATCTTTACATTGAAAGGTTCTATCTGTACATTTTAAATTTGTTACAAATTCATACATATACAGTTGTAAATCTTATATAAGGAGTCATCACATTTTGTGGAAAATTTTATTTGCATAAAACATGAATACATTTGCTACCTCTAGAACGGGATTAGCAGTTTAGATACAAGTAGTGTTGAGTAAAGTAGCATTGGAGGTGTTATCAAAGTAGAGACTAGTATTTACGAGAAGATATCAACAGAAGTGTGTACTACAAATTTCTTATTCATCCTTGATGTTCTTGTATATTTTGGGTCAATATAACAAATGGTACCCATAAACTAGGTAGAGCTATGGTGTTTGGCCAAGGAAATAAAATTGGAAATGCCAAAGTCTAAAAAATTTGCGTCAAAGTTATAATCCAAAAGAATATTAGAATTATTCACATCCTTGTAAATAATGTGTGGGTTACAGTCATAATGAAGATATGGCTATCCTTCTTCAGCAACATGAGAAATATTTAGCCGATCATTCTAGTCTGGCCTAATCTTCTTTGATGATCCTATACAAAAATAAAAATTAGTAAAACACTTGTTAGATTTTCCAAATATCTATTTTACTATAAAGGTTAGAGGTTGATTGGACACTTCTATTTCAAAAATTGAATCTACAATGTACATATTCTTTTTTCTTCATAATATGATAATTTTACTCCCCATGTAGGGATGTCTCACAAAATTCTATTTACCATGTAATCATAAAACATCAAGTTTCCAAGTGGAGAAAGTGTACATCCATGAAAAATATCAAGATTCCCATGCTTGATGCTTCCAACCGTTTCCACATAAATTTCAAATGTAAACAATATTAGTGGGTATAAAATGTACGTCCTTCTTATAGTAGTTGGCTTAGAATTCTTTAGATCACATTTATAAAGATTTCTTGTAGCACCATAGCCAATTACATATATCTCTTTAAGATTTTTTGTGATTATCATTATTTCGTCATATATATAAAGATCCATGTTCATGTACAGTATGACCAACCTTGGAGAGCCTAAATGTAACAAATATATGTGTCGATAAAGAAAATGTAATATGATATTGCTTTTTGATTTATCATCTGATAATCTATACAATATGAAATCATGTCTTTCCATGTTAGTTTTAACACCTTGCTCCATATTGTTTGTAGAGCATTTTGTAAATACCTTTAGATGATTTGAATGGTATAGAGCTATAATTATGCACAATATTAGTATTGAACCCTAACAAATGCAAACAATTTCCGGTTTTGAGATGGATTTTGTTCATTGCATCGGGCCACAATTTTGTTATACAACATCATACATATCCAAGTTTACCAAATTTTTGATAACAATAGAAGAATGTATCTAGAACTCAAGCTATTTAAAAGACTACTATTTCTTGAATCAGTTAATTAGTGATAACCAAAAACCATAAGAAACAAAACTGAATTGGTATGTAGAGAAAATTTGTTTTTATATATACAACTGTATGAAGGAAAACATGAAAAGTTTTTAATGACAGGTAAAGTAAAATAGAAAAAAATCTTTCTATTAATAAGTAAATTTTTATAAGAATGTTCACCAAAAAATGGGTTGAAAATATCAAGAAAGAGATACAACAACTAAACAAGCAAAAGGGAAAAAGAAAGAAAAATGATGGTACAAGATTTAACACTGATCAGAATGAAGAGATTTACATAAAATTGAACTCTCTAGATAATAAACTGGGAAGAAATAAGGATAGATATGACCACACCATGGCCATCTTCAATGAAATCAGTAAGTTTCTTGAACATCATGTCAGAAGCATCACTTTATCGAGTGGAGTCCCTGAGGATATTTAGGGCACGAAAAGGAGAGAAACCGGGTCATATCACAACTGAACATTACTGACTCAAAAAATGTCACTACCCTGGTGCTATTTACCTCCATGTAAACAATCAAATTAAGGATTGAAAGGGCGTCGAAGAAATAATATCTTCTGGGTAGATTGGAGGAGTTCAAGTTGTTATTTTATTTCTATTAGTTTGCTACTTTTTTGTTGTTTAGTAACAATTATGTCCCTATTTTACTTTATATTAATAGCTTCTTTATTTGAATACTATTGAAATTATCATAATATTTGGATTCAAATCCTTTTTTGATGCTTTTCTTGTTGATTTGGTTGTTGATCCTTTGTTGTAACAGGGTATAGTCCCTTCAAAAATATTTTCCTTTAATAAAAAAATGGGTGGTATGGAAGCATGCCCCAAAGCCATGAGTTCAAACTTAGTAGAAAAAAATACAAGGAGTACATCCGATTATAAAACATCACACGACACAAAATCAAAAAAGTTAATCTTCATTTATGAATTACTGATCAATAGGATGCAGATCTTGATCATGCCATCAAGAGCCATAAAAGTTTCGTTAGTTAGTTATTTACGCTTTTCTGGCTCTAATGATGCTTACTCGAAGGAAAATTCTCAAGGATTCATACATTTCACTAACTAATGATGCTTATTGGTTACAAAAATTATATTTGTTAGTCATACTTCTTGAAGGTTTGTATTCAAGGACTTGGCTCTGCCAAGGATATTTCATCGAATATAATATAATTTCAAATAATGAATTTAAACCTATTGCGATTGTTTTTTACATTTTTTAAAATAGATTCATTGACAATATAGAGTATAACGACTGATAGCCTTGTCATTAATGAATAATTGGAAAACATAAAACATGCATTTCTCTTCACGGTCTCAGATCATTCATTCTTGAGTAAGACCCATCTTTGTCTTTTCCCTCCATTTTTAGTAAAACATTTAGAAATCTTTTGTTTAATGGATTATTTCTAGAAACATGCACGACCAAGATGATCAGGATTCATCTTCACGTTTAAAATATGTACTTCTATTATTATGCTCTAACTCTTATCTTTGTCGCAAAGACAGATAATGCTTTTTATTAGGTCGATATTTTTTAAAAATAGAAACAATATAGCCAAGTGAGCGCCAAGCCACTCCTTTCAGTAAGTAATGTAGCTTAGTAGTTGCCATGCATTTTCTTTGATACAAAATGACATAAAAAAATGCCTTGCAATGCCATTTCATCCATTCATATGATATGTTATACAAATGCTATGTTTTGTACAAGTATCATAGCTTAGCGGTCACTAAGCATTTTTAGTAATACAATTTTTTTTTAATATCTATTTTCTTAATTAAGAAACAGTTTAGCCTAGAGGCCGCTAATATATTCCTTTTTCATTTATTAATAACCAATAAGTGTAGAGCACTATGTTCTGTAATAACTTGAGCTTAGCGGTAGATGGAATTTGTTTTATACAAACTATTTTTGAACTCTATTTTTGAAATTAATAAACAGTTTAGCCTTGAGGCCACTAATGTATTACTTTTTCAAAAGACCTCTGTAGCTTTTGACAGTAAACAATTTCTATATCTCACAAATTTTACATATAAAAATTTCACAAAAAATACCTAGCGCCCAATAATATATATTACTATGATTTTTTATTAGAGCACTATGTTCAAAATAAGATATTGTTTAGCCCAGATTCTAGAATATCATTCCTTCCTGTAAGTAATTAAGCTTAGCAGTCACTAAGCATTTGATTTAATATGAACTATTGTTTGATCTCTATATTCAAAATATAAAATTAGTTGAGCCTAGTGGCCATTAATCTACTCCTTCTGACAAGTAGCAGAGCTTATCAGTTAGTAATCACTTTCATTGATGCACACCGATGTGTAAAAAAGTAAAAGATGTAAAGGTGTGCGCCTATCAGTCCCTATGGTGTTATATGAGCACCCTGAAAACATTTGTAGTAATCATATTTCTTCCCAACTATGCAAAGATCTCCATAGCTTTTGACAATAAAAATTGTCCATATCTCACATATCTACCATCAAAATATATTATGGAAAATGCCTAATGACCACTAATATCTATTATTATGATTTGTTCATAAAACATCTATGTTATCAAGAAATTGTTTATCTTATTTTCCGCATAATCATTCCTTCTGGTAAGTATTGAAGCTTAACAGTCGCTAAGCATTTTATTTCAAACCCACTGTTTGATTGATCTTGTTTAAGTAATGGAGGTTAGTGGTTACTAAGTATTTTACTTGATACAAACCAATATAAATTATGTGTTAGACACAAAATAACTTATGAGTAATATAGAAGTTGAGAAATATTTAAATGGTATGTAGTGTCACACTTGGTTGTGGAAGGAATGTATAGTCAATAAGATAAGATTATAGTTGATGAAAATACTAGTGATTGAAAACTGTAAATATATATTTTTACATTGCTGGAAATGAAACCTAGGAGTTGTAGAGGATAATGACTTCTAGGCTTCTAATAATTTAATATATGGACATCATACGACATGCAGAGTTATTCATTAATATGTGCTGAAGAGAATACCCTGATCCCGTATAAAATCTAAGCATTTATTATTTTGAATTTGATGTTGAAAAAATATCATTCTAATGGAGCTTAGTGGTCACTATTTTATTTCCTATCTATAAGGTACTCTCAAATTCGGGTGAAGCGAAAATTATGTTTTAATTTTTATAGAGTAAAGCGTAAATAACTACAAAATATCGACGATCAAGAGATATATTAGAAATTTCATGCCACGTGGAAATATTTTAATGGATTACAGTTATAACTTAATAATGTAGATTTTTATAGGTTAAAAATATTTTTTTAATTCTATCGCTAATTAAAAATTTCTTAATAAATGTGTCAATTATATAATTGTGTAATTAATTGGTTCAAACTTGCAAGATGACACATTTTATTGGATTTTTTTTGAATTAACGCAGATGATAGCTAAAAAATATTAAATTCACACTGAATAAAAATTAATAATAAACGAGGTGTATATCGCTCTCTTAAAATTTAAATTTTTTCATTTCGTAACATTCACTTCTATTTTATAAATAGTTTTTTATTATGCTTAATTACTGTTTGTCATTTTCCCACGAGTTCACAAAGAAATGTTTGAGGTTGTCCCACTAGTTTCTAAAGTAAGCAGTATTAATAAATTTTAATTCCCTATATTCCATAGTATTCCCCAAATTAATGCAAATTATATTTATAAAATACTGAATTCACACTAGATAAAAATTAATAATTAACGAGGCATATATCGCTCTTTAAAAATTTATTTTTTTGTTTCCTAATATTCATTTCTGTTTTCTAAATGGTTTTTTATTATGTCAAAATTAACAATTGTCGAATTTAGGTGAATCAAAAAAGAAAATTTTGTCGATGTCCCACTTGTTTCTAAAGTTGGTAGGATTAATAAATTTTATTTCCCTGAATCCCACACTATCCCCCAAATTAACGAGCATTATATTTAAAAATATCGAAATCGCACTCGATAAAAAATAATAATTAACTAGGCGTATATCGCTCTATTAATTTTTTTTCTTTGTTTTCTAATGTTCACTTCTATTTTCTAAATGGTGTTTTATTATGCTTAAATTAATATTTTTGGTTTTCTTGAGTGTTCAAAAAGAAACTTTTGTCGCTATCCCATTTGTTTCTAAAGTAGGTAAAATTAATCAATTTGATTTCCCTGTATCCCATGATATGCCTTGAATTAAATGCAAACATTAATGATGGGTTGATTCAAAGTAGGATATGTGAAATCCCCTGCATTAAATGCCAATATTTGAAATATCAAAATCCTGCACTTTCTCTTTAATAAAGGGAAATTCAAATTTTGAGATTTCCTATTCCCACTTTTTTTAGTTTTCAGAATTTCTTTATTGAATGCATTTAGAAAAAAATAAATAAAACAAGAAATATATATTAGGGTTTTTTTTTTTAATTTTGTAATCATTGAAAAGGAGCTCTTGAAATCAAAATAAAACATGTGTAGACACTAATTTATTTGTCTGAGTGCTCGATTCCTAGAGGGTTTTCTGAATGGTAAGCTGAGTCAATGATCATAATTACGTTCGGGGGTGTAAATACAAGAAAGAAAACAATGGTTGTGGATAGATCATGGGTTTGAGTGTAGATCAAGAGGTCCAAAAAGGATGAAATCAAAAGAGACAAGAAAAACATGTTACATATATAATGTCACTGATACTATGTTTTAGAAGGAATACAGAGCTTTAAGAGACATTATCAAGTATGAAGAAATATCAAATACAACTAAAATAGGTATTTATCAAAAGAATCTATGTTATTGTATGTGTACCATAGTTGATGGCAGGAAATTGTAACCAATCTCTTTTCCCCTAGTTCTTGTGTTTTGCACCACAATCCATCCATGCCTTTCCCTTTGGCGCCTTTGCAGTTACGTTCCATATTCTTGTAAAAATGTGTTGCTCTATCTGAAACCTCATTTTTATCCGCCCACGACTAAATATTTTTTAAACCCTTTTAAAATATTTATTCCTTCTGAAAACCCATATTTTATGTTCAGCTGTAGCTCAAATATTAGTGTCTGTTAAACGGGTTTAGTTTTCAGCGCTTCTATCTGTCTCTCTATTTTTTTGTTGATTTTTTTTTCTTCTTCATCCATTTATTTTTTCCCGTAAGTGCTGACATCTATCTCTACCAGCAAAACACGAGTCACATATTCTTTTTTTATAAACCGTAATGGTTTGATTTTGTATAGTTTAGGAAATACTTTTGACTTCGTTTAATGATTTTTTTAATATGAAATAAATGGTCATGAATAATTCTTCAATATTTGATTCTCGCTTGACTTCCGCGTTAATATGCATAGTTTTTTATATTTGATTTTCCACGTAGAAATAATTAAAAGCATTGTCTTTATAATTTTTTTATGTTTAGAAAAAAGGTAAGCACATTCTATGTTATTTTAAATATAAATGTTAATCATTTTATTTACAAACACATATTTCATTTAAAGTTAGTAATGACTTACTTGATAAATGAGTCAATACAAAGTAACAATTTTTAAATTCTAAAATAACATATTCCAAGACTAGAGGTTGCTAAGCTCAATGTTTACGACATTGCTTAACTATTACAAGACAACACAAGGAAACAAATATTCAAAGACAAGACAAATAGTAAAGAGTTCCTGAATACATTTTTCAAACAAGAACGGATACTAGCGGCCGCTAATATTCTGGTTAACTTGCATACAATATAACTAGGACGGCTAGCCTGAAAACTGAGCTAAGCACCATTATTATATTTAGATTTTTGTATTAATTTAATAGAATCCCACCATGATATTTGAAGCCTAGCATCCGCTAATGTCTAATATTAGTAAAAAATATTATACAACATAACAAAGACTTGATATTAGTGGTCACTAGGATTTTTTTTTTCTTTCAT